>BSBM01000262.1:8496250-9142500 GCA_027924585.1 Larix kaempferi | reverse complement strand
AAGTGTCGTAACTTATACTTGAGGGGTTATTAGACCACCTTGTTTGGGGTCGGCCCTGTATAGGTCATGTGGGTCAAAGGGTTATTAGACCACCCTATTGGGGGTCGGCCATGTGGGTCAAAGGGTTATTAGACCACCCTATTGGGGGTCGGCCCACTCAGCATTATGTTATGTGGTTAAGTTCGAGCCGACATGAGTTAGGTAAAAAGGCAAGTCAAGTCAAGTATAAATAGAGTGCGGGAGGCACTCTATTTACTCACTCACTTCTCACACATGCACTCAAGGAGGAGTGGCACACTTATGGAGGAGGAGGATCTGCTGCTAGGTTATGGCTATCTCTCTTGGTTGGTTGTATCATTGCTCTATCTATCTCTGAGGAAGTTATTGGGGTTTTTCACCTTTATGGTTTTCCCCAAGTAAATCTTTGTGTCTCTTGTGTGCTTGCATTATTGTCTCCATGATTGATATGTTGTAGATATGCTGTACATGTTGTTCTCTTAGTTAAGATCCTAGATCATATTGAAGTAAATTTTGAAAATTTAACATGGTATCAGAGCTAGCCTGAAAGAAGGCATGATATGGCATGTATGACACTTGTTGCACTTACGATGCTAGGGCTTGATATAGCAAAAACCAGTCTCCGTAGAACTTTCGCTATAAATCCGTTTTGGCGAAGTTTTCGGATCTGAAATTGTTACAGGCCGAAGCTAAGATGTCCAAGTATCTTGTGTCCAAAGGACAACCTCTAATTCGTTGTAATTTGTGATTTATGATCTGTACAATATAGGGTTTCTGCCTCTTCCAGATCTGAGTCAAATTCAGGTGACCTTGGGAAAAAGGTCATATCTTGGGCTAGGAAGCTCCAAATGAAATTTCGTAACAAGCGACAGGTAGTACACAGTCTGTACTATCTCAGAAAAGTTTTTCAGAGGCCGAAGTTGAACCAGTGACACGTGGGACTCCGTACAAGTGAGCTCTCCTGTATTATCCCATAAACAGGTCATGTTGCGACATTTGGCATAACTCTCTCTCAGAGAGTCCAATTGAGGTCAGACCTGTCAGGATGGAAAGGTAACAGGCCGAGATATCTCAGAAAACTTTTTCAGAGGCCGAAGTTAAAACAGTGACACGTGGCACGCCGTACAAGTTCGCTCTCCTGTTTTATTCCAAAACAGGTCACGTTGCGACATTTGGCACAACTCTCTCTCAGAGAATCCAATTGAGGTCAGACCTGTCAGGATGGAAAGATAACAGGTCAGGCTATCTCAGAAAACGTTTTCAGACCCTGTGGATCAAAAATTTCGGAGTTACACCAGAAACAATCAGGTACATATTTCTGTCAAAACAGAATTATTTTTTGGTACCTTCATTCATGGCTTCCGGAATTTAGGGCTTTGGAGAAAGTTGGAATTTTTGTAATCGGAGACCACGGCTGGATGCTAATCATCAAAATAGAAATTTAGAGACCAAGATCAGAATTTTTGGTTGGGCAGAAGGCCGGGCTTGATTAGACCCTAGTTCGGGACTTTGATCAGAAAAGTGGAAAAATTAGGGCTTCTGTAAAAATGGGAATTTTTGAAATCTGTGACCACGGCTGGAAGCTCCTCAGAAAAATAGAAGCTTAGAGCTTTGGATCAAACATTTTGATGGGGCAAAAGAGTGGGCTTCATCAAACCCCAGTTCAGGGTCACGTTCAGTGAATCCGGAAGTTTCAAAGGCAAATTTGAGGAGTGAAACTTTGCAGTTTTCAAATTCTGAATATACCAGTTTGATCAGCTCATCAAGGCGCATATTCCTATCCTTTCGGAAGTTTGAAATTCAAAGTTTGAATTTTGGGGGTTTTCTCTGACAAACCCATATCCAGCTCCAGGTCCAGTTCTTGCAAATCAAGTGGATTGGGTTGATCCTAGAAGAAGATGGATTGGTCACTTGCATAAGTGAAGAAGTTCCTGTTTCAGAGGGAGATGAGGCTAAGGCCTTACATAAGAAGATTACAAGTGATCTCGACAGGTATGACTCATCGAGGTATGTTTTGAGATTTGTTCATAATTAAGTTTATGGTATGTTTGTCTTCATGTTATCACGGTTAGTACAATCTTGATTTTAGAATTGTCATATCACCTTAATAAAATTATGAATGCATGATAGAAGTCATTCATTTATTAGGAGTATGAAACTTATGTTTGTACTAACACATTGTGATGTTGTATGAGTTTTATGTTGTCTACTAACATGAAAGGTACACCAAGAAGACAAATCATGTTCTGGTTCAAGAACATATGATCATGATGACATGAGGACAAAGATTCATCCATTGCCATGGATCTCATAGAAGATCCATTCTCGAGGTATGTATAACTTGATTTTATAATGGTTAACTTATGAGACATGCAGGTTACTAGCACAAGTCATTGAAGAAGAACAAGAAGACATCATGTGAGTATGTTAGACATAAATAGCTAGCATGCTAATCCAGGTATGTTTTTCCTATATCAAGATAGAATCCTACCTTGTGTTAGGATCTTATACTGTTGTTGATAATGATTATTCATGAAGTCATAGGTTTGAATAATCATGGTTGTATGCATATTATGTTTCTTACCATAATTGATGATATGACTAACCAGAAGAATCATGATGGTATAGATTTGAATAATCACAGGTTTTATGCATTTTATATCTCTTATCTTGATTAATGATTCAACTAACCTGAAGAGTCATAGGTTTGAGTAATTACAGGTTTAGACATGTTATGTTTCTTATGATTTGACTAACCATAAGAATCCTACATAAACCTTGAATGCTAATGCTTATTATTTCTGTTTGAAATGATCATGACTATACATGCTTGAGATTATTGTGTTTTAATAGTATACTAATGAATGTATGATTTTATATGAGATCACAAGGACAACACATTCATGATACTAATAAGCATGCATAGGGACCAAGGATGAATATGAGATTCAAGAACAGGTAATCCAGGAAGCAAAGATCAAGAGGGAGTACACTCCAGTGGTTTATGCAAGGATGCAGATATTCAGAGGGAGTTGACCATCTCTCTACATCCCACAACAGAAAGGTGTAGAAGAAGCTACTTCATATTAGGACTCCAGCAGCTCCTGCAAGGAAGCGAAGACTCAGAGGGAGTCCACCCAACGAACAAACAAAGATAAGTATTTTAATTATCATTTCTTGCATATGTGTTTGTTTAAATAAAATTGTTCAATGATGTATATGCTCATGTTCCTAGAGGATATGTATTGTGCATATTAGAATAGTTGCATTGATGAACCGTATACTACTAATATACATGGGTAAGTGGCCTATGGCACTGTACAACATTCCATTGCTACTTATCTAGAATGAAACCTCTTTGCTGACATGTTGGGAGTTGTGCACACTCTTAACAATGTTCTGGTAGAGATTGGAAGGCATCTAGAAAGTTATGGGATATGGATAAATGTTGTATTTGCTAAGATAATTGCATGACTGTATGACATATTTCTTTATGTGTAAGAATTTGTTCTAAAAACTATGAGATGTTTTCTAATCATGCAATTTAACTTGTTGTGTAGGAAAGATCATATGCCATCTCCTACAAAAGGACTACAACATTTGTTCCAGCAACAAATATATCTATTGAAGATATTGAAGTTCCCAGGATCTGGGATGAAGACATGGAATGCCATGATCCGTCGATCATGAAGAATGATGTTTGGGATGTAGTCCCAAGATGTGAAGGGAAGTTTGTTATGACTTCCAAATGGAACTATCAGATCAAGCATGTTGCAGATGGCAGCATTGAGAAATATAAAAGTTATGAAATAGAAGATGCACCAGATGGATTTCAAGACAGCATGGTGTAGTCATATATGTGTGCAGAACTTGGTATGGTAGGATAGACAGCTTTCTATCCAGTTTGGGCTTTACCAAGAGTAAAGCGGATTCCAACCTTTACTACAAGGTTGAGGAAGGCACTACTTTTGTATGTGGATAACCTGTTGTTACAGGTGAAGATAGATTGCAAGGAAATGGCCACACCGATGGCATCGAATCTGAAGCTTCTATGTGATGCTTCATCTGAGCCGGTTGATGTCTCTCTATATCGTCAGATGATTGGGTCCTTGATGTACCTGACGACCAGACATTCGCTTTGCTGTGAACACATTGAGCCAGTTCCTGACGGATCCGAGGAGTGTTCACCTGGTTGCTGTAAAGCATGTTCTGAGGTACCTAAAGGGTACAGTGGATTATGGGCTCAGGTATGAGGCAAATCAAAAGTTTAACCTGCAGGGTTATGTTGATTCAGATTGGGCTGGCAGTGCTGCAGATAGGAAGAGCACATCTGGGTGTTGCTTCAGTATGGGATCAGGTGTGATCTCTTGGTTTAGCAGGAAGCAGTCCTGCGTAGCACTAAGTACAGCTGAGGCAGAGTATGTTGCAGCCTATTCAGCTAGTTGTGAGGCAGTATGGCTACGGAAGCTACTGTCTGAGTTATTTGATCTCCCGTTGGAGGCTACTGGTATCTTCTATGATAACCAGAGTTGTGTGAAGCTGTCCGAGAACCCAGTGTTTCATGACAGGTTGAAACACATAGAGATCAAATATCACTATATCAGGGATATGGTGCAGAGAGGAGCTGTGAAGCTCCTGTATGTTGGATGCAGGATATGATCAGTTGGATCATTTTATGTATGTATGTACGCATCATGTTGGATGCAGGATATGATCAGTTGAATCATTTTATGTATGTATGTACGGATCATGTTGGATGCAGGATATGATCAGTTGAATCATTTTATGTATGTATGAACGCATCATGTTGGATGCTGGATATGATCAGTTGGATCATGTGTATGTATTGTTTATGCATCATGTTGGATGCTTGGACCATGTATTTGTATATGTATCAGGTGGATACATTGTATGATCAGGTGGATCATGTATGATGATATGTATCATATATTTGTATCAGGTGGATACATTGATGATCAGGAGGATCATGTATGATACTTGGTATGCATCAGGTAGATGCATTGATGATCAGGAGGATCATGTATGATGATATGTATCATATATTTGTATCAGGTGGATACATTGATGATCAGGAGGATCATGTATGATACTTGGTATGCATCAGGAAGATGCATTGATGATCAGGTAGATCATGCAGCAGGATGTTGCAGTGATGATCAGGATGATCATAGATGACGAGCTTCAGGATGTTGCTCCAGACGACATGCAGCAGGATGTTGCATTGATGATCAGGACGATCATGGATGACGAGCTTCAGGATGTTGCTCCAGATGAATTGCAGCAGGATGTTGCATTGATGATCAGGACGATCATGGATGATGAGCTTCAGGATGTTGCTCCAGATGACATGCAGCAGGACGTTGCAGTAATGATGATCAGGATGATCATGGATACATCAGGATGATGTATGGTGAGTATCAGGTTGATACTCTGTGGCCGTGGATCAGGTTGTGCAGATGAGCATGTAATTCGTTGCCCTGGGAGATTTGCAGATGGTCTTGCGAGGTTTTTCCTATGGCATGTAATTCGTTGCCCTGGGACATCTGGCAAATGCTCTTTCGAGGTTTTGCTCTGGGAGGACATGTAATTCGTTGCCCTGGGAGATCTGCAGATAGTCTTGCGAGGTTTTTCCTATGGCATGTAATTCGTTGCCCTGGGATATCTGGAAGATGCTCTTGCGAGGTTTTGTCCTATGGCATGTAATTCGTTTCCCTGGGAGATCCGATAGGTTGGGCTGTGTGCCCGTAATCAGTCCTGGGATGCTCTTGTGAGGTTTTGCCATGACCACATGTAATTCGTTGCCCTGGGAGATCCTATAGGTAGAGTTGTGTGCTCGTAACAGCCTGGGATTCTCTTGCGAGGTTTTGTGGTGAGGTCACATGTAATTCGTTGCCCTGGGAGATCCTATAGGTAGAGCTGTGTGCTCGTAACAGCCTGGGATGCTCTTTCGAGGTTTTGTGACGCACGTAAAAGTCCTGAGGATTCCACAGTATGGCCAGTGATGACGAAGACCTGCAGGTGGTGGGCCTACATCCAGTATGAAAAAGGACTGGCTCTGTAGAACTTCCTATGACGAGTAGATTCAGAGATTGATTGAGATAGCAGCAGGAGTGACGATGATGATGACTCGATGACGATTATCTAGTGACGATGATCCAGAGAAGATGACTTGTGCTAGAAGAACTATGCTGAGAAATACCTTCCTAGTTAAGAGGGAGTGTTGATGTATATGTAACTTCGGAATGTATTTCACATATATGTATATTGTATTCCTATAGAGATGGTATTATTCCTCTATAAGGAAGTGTCGTCATTTATATTGTAAGTGTCGTAACTTATACTTGAGGGGTTATTAGACCACCTTGTTTGGGGTCGGCCCTGTATAAGTCATGTGGGTCAAAGGGTTATTAGACCACCCTATTGGGGGTCGGCCATGTGGGTCAAAGGGTTATTAGACCACCCTATTGGGGGTCGGCCCACTCAGCATTATGTTATGTGGTTAAGTTCGAGCCGACATGAGTTAGGTAAAAAGGAAAGTCAAGTCAAGTATAAATAGAGTGCGGGAGGCACTCTATTTACTCACTCACTTCTCACACATGCACTCAAGGAGGAGTGGCGCACTTATGGAGGAGGAGGATCTGCTGCTAGGTTATGGCTATCTCTCTTGGTTGGTTGTATCATTGCTCTATCTATCTCTGAGGAAGTTATTGGGGTTTTTCACCTTTATGGTTTTCCCCAAGTAAATATTTGTGTCTCTTGTGTGCTTGCATTATTGTCTCCATGATTGATATGCTGTAGATATGCTGTACATGTTGTTCTCTCAGTTAAGATCCTAGATCATATTGAAGTAAATTCTGAAAATTTAACATTGACTTGCCTAATAACCTTTACTAGGTCGGCCTTAACTTAACCACATAACATAATGCTGACAGGGCCGATCCCCAATAGGTTGGTCTAATAACCTTTTAACCCACATGACTTATACAGGGCCGACCCCAACAAGGTGGTCTAATAACCCATCAATTATAAGTTATGACACTTACAATATAAATGATGACACTTCCGTACAGAGGAATAATAACATCTCTATAGGAATACAAAATACACATGTGAAATACATTCCGAAGATACAAATACATCAACACTCCCTCTTAACTAGGAAGGTATTTCTCAACACATGTATTCTAGCACAAGTCTTCTTCTATGGATCATCGTCACTGATCATCATCATCATCACTGCTACTGCTATCTCAATCAATCTCTCATCCACTCATCATAGGAAGTTCTACAGAGCCAATCCTTTTTCATACTGGATGGAGGCCCACCACCTATAGGTCTTGATCATCACTGGCCATACTGTGGAATCCTCAGGACTGATTACGTACATTAATCCAAAACCTCGAAAGAGCATCCCAGGACTGATTACGAGCATACTGCTCAACCTATCGTATCTCCCAGGATCTTTTACATCCAACTGACAACTTGTCCATGGCCACAAAGTATCATCTTGATACTCATGATCATACTGATCATGTCATTTCAGCAAGAAAGCCATCAATAGTAGGTACACCTCAGAATTGATTACACTGCCTCTGCAAAACCTGCAAGATATCCCAGGACTGATTACACTGCCTTTGCAAAACCTACAAGAGCATCTTAGGACTGATCATATGCCTCTACAAAACCTGTGTACCATACTGTCACATCATCATCTTCATATCATCATCATCGTCCACAAAGCACAACCCAGATGCACACACACAACACTTACACTCACCAGCATGGGAGGACTAACCTACTACCATCTATGAAAGGCTCACAACACTTACATCAATGACCATGGGAGGACGAACCTACCACCATGTCTGAATGGCTCAGCAATTACATCAATGACCATGGGAGGACGAACCTACCACCATGTCGGAAAAGCTCGACAATTACATCAACGACCATGGGAGGACGAACCTACCACCATGTCAGAAAATCCCACTCAGCCCTTATAACTCACCATAGGATGACTAACCTACCACTATGTGAGAATGGCCTAGCACTTACATCAACGACCATGGGAGGACCAACCTACCACCATGTCAGAACGGCTCATGTGCATCTATGTCTCCAGGCTCATCACTTCCCCTTGGAAGGTATCTCGATCTGAAGTACACCAAGTCTCCCTCTGAAGTACTCAAACTTCACTCTGGGAAGCGGCTTGGTCAACACATCGGCTATCTGCTCATCCGTTACAACATACAGGAGCTTCACTGCTCCTCTCTGCACCATATCCCTGATATAGTGATACTTGATTTCAATGTGCTTCGACTTGTCATGGAACACTAGGTTCTCCGACAACTTCACACAAGTCTGGTTGTCGCAATAAATACAAGTAGCACTCAGCTAGAGATCAAACAAATCAGACAGTATCTTCCTAAGCCATACTACCTCACAACTGGTCGAACAAGCTGTGAATCTTTGTCTTCATGTCACCATGGTCATATGTTCTTGAACTAGAACATGGTTTGTCTTTCTTGATGTACCTTTCATGTTAGCAGACAATATCAACCTCATACAACACCACAATGCATTAGTACAATCATAAGTGTCAAAACCCTAATCAATGAATATCTTCTGTCATGCATTCATATTTTTGAAAAGTCTAAAATTAATCAGGATTTGTACTAATCTTAATGAAGACAAACACAAACTTAATCATGAACTGATTTCGAAACATACCTGGATAATTCATACCTGTCAAGATTGCTTGTATTCTTCTTATGTAAGGCCTTAGCCTCATCTGCCTTTGAAACTGGAACTTCTTCACTTATGCAGGTGACCAATCCATTCTCTTCTAGGATTAACCCAATCCACTTGATTTGCAGAAACTAGATCTGGAGCTGGATTAGGGTTTGTCAAGGAAACCCTAAAAATTCAAACTTTGAATTTCAAACTTTTGAAAGAATAGAAAGATGTGCCTTGATGAGCTGATCAACATGGTATACTCAAAATTTTGAAATTGCAAAGTTTCACCCCTCAAATTGGCTTTCCAATCTTCCGGATTCACTAGGGAGGACCCTGAATTAGGGTTTGAGTTTCCCGAAGCTTCACCCAACCAAATAGTTTGATCCAAATATCTACACTTTGATTTTTCCAAGGAGCTTCCAGCTATGGTCACAGATTGCAAAAATTCCCATTTTTGCAGAAGCTCTAATTTTCCAGTTTTCCAATCAAAGTCCCAAACTAGGGCTTGATCAAGCCCGACCTTTTGCCCAACCAAAAAATTTGATATTCGTCTCTAAATTTTGATTTTGATGAGGATCATTCAGACGTGGTCTTTGATACAAAAATTCCAACATTCTCCGAAACCCTAAATTCTCGGAGCCATGAATGAAGGTGCTCAAAATCTAATTCTGTTTTGAGAGAAATATGCACCTGATTGTTTCTGGTGTAACTCTGAAATTATGGATCTAGAGGGTCCGAAACTATGAAATTTGGTATCCTGACCTTTCATATTTCCAACCCCATAGGTCTTACCTCAAGTGGATTCTCCGAGAGAGAGTTATTCCAAGTGTTGCAACGTGACCTGTTTATGGGATAAAACAGGAGAGCGAACTTGTACGGAGTGCCATGCGACACTGGTTCACTTTCGGCCTTTGAAACTTCAGCCTATGAAATTACCTTCCATCCCCTACCTGTCAATTTTTACTAAATTTCATTTGGAGCTTCCTATAACAAGTTGTGACCTTTTTTCCTAGGCCACTTGTTTATGACTGAGATCTGGAAGAGGTAGAAACCCTAGATTGTATAGATCATAAAACACAAAGTACAATGAATTAGAAGTTGTGCTTTGGACACAAGGTACATTAGGATCTTATCTTCCACCTGCAAAAGTTTTAGATCCTGAAACTCTTCCAAAATGGATTTATATAGAAATGTATATGATGACTGGTTTTTGCTATATCAAGCCCTAGCTTCGCAAGTGCAACAAGTGTCATAAATGCCTTACCATGCCTTCTTTTAGGCTAGCTCAAATACCATTTTAGTTTTTCAGAATTTCAATCTGATTTAGGATCTTAACTGAGAGAATAACATGTACATTATATCTACAGCATATCAAACATGGACACAATAATGCAAGCACACAAGAGACACATAGTTTCACCAGGGAAAACCAAGAAGGTGAAAAACCCCGCAAATTCCTCACAGATAGATAGAGAAATGATACAACCCAAGCATAAGAGATAGTCTTCTCCTAGCAGCAGCTTCTCCTCCTCCATAAGTGCGCCACTTTCCAATGAGAGTACGAGTGAGAAAGTGAATGATAAAATAGAGTGCATCTCGCACTCTATTTATACTTGACTTGACTTGCCTAATAACCTTTACTAGGTCAGCCTTAACTTAACCACATAACATAATGCTGACAGGGCCGAACCCAAATAGAATGGTCTAATAACCCTTTAACCCACATGACTTATACAGGAATGACCCCAACAAGGTGGTCTAATAACCCATCAAGTATAAGTTACGACACTTACAATATAAATGACAACACTTTTGTATAGATGAATAATAACATCTCTATAGGAATACAATATACACATACGAAATACATTCCGAAGTTACAAATAATCAATAAAATGGTGGGAAGGGAGAGGATTGAACATGGGGAAGTGAATCATTGAAATAAGTGTGGATGAGGACTTTGAATTCAGGGAAGAGAAAGGGAATGGACTGAATATGACATAACTAATGGAAGGATGAATTTCAAATTATGTAGAGAGAAATGGAGATGAAACGCTTGAGGGATAAGGGAATACCTTAGTCCATGTGACTGTGTTATAGAAAAACATAGCACTAGAAGAGTTTTCAAAATTGTAAGCTGTCTGATTCATTCCATCTATGACAACTTGTCTCTTGGATTCTCCATGATTTAAATATTTAATGACAAAATTATTTCACGAAAATCCTTGCTCACAAATTGGTTAACATTATCCTTGTATCAACCTTGGTATTTATATCATGACTCATAAAATTTATTTTGATAGTCAAATATTTGAAAATTGATATATCGTGAGCTCATTTCAAATGAATATATATATATATATATATATATATATATATATATATCCCTAGTCAAAAACCTGTTTTTGAAATGATATTAACTGTCAGATAACTCCTCCATCAAATTCGATTTGCATCTAAGAACTTATCACTCCACTATTTACAACCTCCATAGAACAAGGAATGGAAAGAATAAAGGGATAGGGATCAATATTTTTTAGGGCTTTAGGATTCCATGAAGTCTAGGGTAACAAGATAGAGATTCAATGTAAAAATTCCCAGACTAAAAATTGCCCCACTGCTAAATGAAGCAAGTTACTTGGATTTCAACAGGTCATCAATATAAACAAAGAAAGGAGACACAAATGTAATTTCACATCACCACCAATCAATTTCTATCAAAATGAATAGTAGGTAAACCTGGTGTCACTTTGCATACCTGACAAGTAGAATAACTATGTCTATTTACCAAGCTATCCAAGAGCCAGTTGTCCAAGCCTGTCGGTCTCTTTGTTTTGTACAACTGTAAAAAGAGATATAACAAGAATTCTATCGTGGTGAAACAAGCACAAAATGAAAACCCTCGATAACTTCTTGATAAGTTTAACGTAGTAACTCGGTCGAAATCATGGTACAAAGCATTGAAGCCATCACAAAATGAATGAGATAATGGAAAGCTCAAATATCTCTCTAGCAACCCTTTTCCATGCATTGCATTTACCATTTTCCAAATCGATGGTGGATATACAATGCATTAAATGCACTGTTCCCTCAACTGTAGAGCCATATCACTTGTGATCAAAAGTCATAAATACGCCACATTATGAGATGGCAATGCATATATTAAAAGATGATGCTCTTTTTCCATTTCAAGCATTTAGCACATCAACTCCATACACAAAATTCCATTGAAGCCATTTGAATTCAAATGCAAGGAAATTAATCAGAATTTATCACACCAAACAACAAGATGCAAAAGGTCCTGCACAAATCACATTGTGAATCATATAGAACACGAGCTTGTCACCAACATATATATACAATAAATTGAATATGCATTAAAGTCATGATAATCGCTACAGTTTAAAACTTCATTTAATCTCTAACTCGATATTGCTAATCATTGCATAATCCCTTTTCTAAAAGTGCAAGCCATACCATATTGCATTTAATCAATGTTCAATTTGAAGGAGAACTCAAATCAATTCCAATGATAGAAAACATTATTCACAAGAGTGAAATAAACCAATGAACCTGTTATCCATATCAACCATAGTTTTTTCTTTGAAACAACATTAAAAAAAACTTTTTAACTCCATCATTTAGTAGGTCCCCCCTTTTCATGACTCAAATGGATTAACACTAGGTTTTTCCAATTCTTTTTGCTTAAACGAAAGAATGTATACTAGAGTCAAAGTTAAAGTCAAGCAATAGTGCTTAGGGGAATCGATAAAATAAATAAGAAACTCTGAAAGTTTGCAACATTTTGTAAAAAATTAAAGGGGGTGCAAAATAAAACATCAGCATTGGCGACTTCACTGGGAGGGCTGTGTGACAGCCCAAACTTAGGATATCTAGTTTGGCATAATAAATTAACTAAAAAGGGTGTATTTTGGAAATCTATGTATTGGTTAGTTAAGGATATGTTATCACTAAAGATATCATAAAAGTGGAAAGGGAGAAAAAAATAGGGTAATTCTAAAAGATGTAAACATGGATAATTTTGTTTAGTGAAGAGCTTCTTCAATGAAAAATTGAGGGTAATGAAAAGAATAAAATGCAAACATGCTCACAACATTGTTGATGATTTTCAGGGATAGCCTACATTTTTTCCTATAATTGAATGTAATTGATCATTAGTTGCAACAACCAATGATATACGATAGATGCTAACCCAAACAACTTTAATGTCTGAATTAAATTCATAATTATAAGGAGTGTAAAAATAAAACAGTCTTGTGAGGATTACCTTGGTTCCATAAAATAAAACATTTGCAAACAATAATAACTAAAATAAAATAGAATAAGAAAAACAAACAAAACAAATCAAACAGTCAACGAAACAAAGAAAAAAAATATTTACAGAAAATGAAACATAACTCAAGCAATTAAGTACTAGCATGATCTTGTGGTGGATCATGATAATGTTTAAGGTGGGATCAATTCATGGTGTATGCCATAAGTCTATTATCTTCGTCCTTTAGAAGGTAAGAATTATTTCCAACCATGGAAGAAATGGTGTAAGGTCCAATCCAAAATTTATGGAATTTAGTATGTTTACCCTTCCCTATATGAGCAGAGTCCCATAAAAAAACCTTCCTCCCTGTTTTCGGAAAATCTACCTAAGTGGACTTAAAGGCCAGATCTCCCTAGTCCAACTGGATCTAGAACAAATATGTACAAAATATAATCAACTTCCCTAGATAAATAGAAGTGTAAAGAAGCAAGTAATCCTCTTACCTGAGATTCACAATTCCCTTTTTGCTCCTCGCTTGATCTAATGTTCCATAACATTCAGTTCTATAGCTGCAATGCCCTATTGAACAAGTAGATACAAACAAACAGTAAAAGCATATATCGCATATTATTGATCTAAGCTAACAGATAAGAAGGTAATCTCTAGACATTAACAACAGAGTAATGTATATGGGAAGAGATTGTATTAACTGTAATAAAGGAGAGTATAATAAGAGAGAACATTACAACCTATGCCTTAACGTCGCAACCTTCCTTACAACACGCCAAACCAAAGCCTCCAAGGATGAAGTAAGACTCCCAAACATGAATAAGGATCACCTAAGATTATTCCACCAGCATGAGAGTGATATAGACCTTCCCCCCTTTCAAATGGGGAGGAGATTCATATTTATAAGACCAAATGGATAGAGTAGGTTGAGAACTAGTGGGAGAAGTCTAAGGGATCCTCCCTTGAGGCTAGGGAACCGAAGGACATCACACTTATCAGTTAGGGATAGACTTCCACCTCACCATGCTTCGAGAAGTCACTCGAAACCCCTTTTTTATCCAATTTAACCAACACTGGCACACTCTACATGAAGGTAACTAGCACCAGAAAGGGGGAAACATAGGCTGCATGAGGGAAACATGAGCCACTGGCACATGCTGCTAGATGGAATTTTGCACCAGGCACCTGCACCAGTACAACTAGGAAATGTGGACACAAGTTTCAACAACTTGCTTTGAGTGTATTTGGTTAGGGAAACTTCAGGGATTGGGGCATCAAGTTGACATAGGACTCATGATGATGAGATTTAGGTGTAACATAATGCCCCCCAAAGCATGAAGTTGAAAAAATAAGACAGGTGATATGATTTTCAAGATAGGTGGCAAGGACTAGTTGGTTGAAAGGGGCTGATACAGTACAATTGAATCTAAGATACAATTATCACGTGACTCACAACATGGCTTCTAACCAATACATTGTAGATACATGGTAGTAAAGACCGAATGAACACAATCATGGCTAATAGACACACTCGTAGATCCATGATTAGATGATAACACAGCCATGACCGATACAAACTTGATCCATTTGATATGAATAAAACAATCTCCATCGCAACTTGGGTGGAATATGAAACAACCCAGGGTCTTCAAGCCGAATCCGCAATGATACGAATCTATCCATGTGATTATAATGTCTTGGAGTCGAACATGGTAGAAACCATCTTATTACAGGTCATTACTGTATACTGTTAACAAGCACGAGGGAAATCACCATTGATGTCAATGATTCCCAAGGTATCATAGTACATACCATCAAGCGTGAATTAATAAGTTGAGGTCGAACACTCGATGGGATCTTTGAATCAAGAGTCAATGAAGTGAACTCATGTTGAAAGGGAGGTAACCTGTCATTGAGGCATGCAGGCCCAAGGAACTTGATCGGTTTCTAGATTTAATACACAGATTATATGTTGAAGACAACAAGGATGAATCTGTCAAAGGAGGGCCATGATGAATTCCCCATCAATGACATGAAACATGATCACAGATTTTTGGAGTGAATCTAATAATAGAGTGATTTGTGAGACTGAATCAGGGTAAACCAACATGAAGGAAGGTACAGTGATTGCAGATGATAAATAATGAACGCCTCGTGAACATGGGCATGGTATGACCTAGCAGTATTGAAACAATGAGAATGGTACCAACCCCTAATGCAACTGATGATTGAAGCATTATTCAGATAACCCATAGGAGTGACAAGACTCATGGAATCAATAGGACTTGAAGACAAACAGATTTCCCAAGTACTGAATGCACATGCAACTGAGTGCCATTTTCAAGAGTGACTATGTACTACCATAACTATGATGAACACAATCACATCCCTATTCCCCATCATGATTTATGAGTACCTCTTTTGTTTATTAACGAGCTTGAGGAGAGTAACAGATGCTCGGTATAGCTCACCCCATGGATGATTCCAATCCCAAATATTTTACGAACCTAGGATAGTAGGGGTTCATCCCATAACAGGCCCTTTGATGGCTGGATTTAATGAGTCCAAAGAAGGTAAACTCAGTGTCATTTCATGTTTAGAGAGACTAAAAATAACTCAATAAGACTCCAAAGTTCATTTTCCGTAAAGTTAGTCTCTTCACCCAAAAAAGGGTAAAACAATGTGAGAGAGAACTCTTCGAACCATGATTGGCGAGAGTGCTCCTTTTTCGTAAATAGTGCCTCCTGGTCCGAAAAAGGGGTAAAATGTTTGAATTAGTCATACCCAGTAGCAGTTGACAGTATGAAGGTAAGGAAAAACTACCTTGGAAAGTTGAGAGTTTCAACTTTCCAATGCAGTTGTTCCTTACCTTCATACTTTCAACGAGTAAACTATCACCAGAAAGATGATCATTCAAATACTTTTACAAGCGTGAATGCATCAAGTTCGCTTGGCAATATTTTCTTATTTAGGGAGCCTAAAAAGAGATTAAAGGAGGATTGCAAGGGGTTCCTTTTTCCTAGAAGTTTAACGATCCCGAAAAAGCGCTAAAATGTAACTCGGTGACTTATTCTCATAGTTTTACGAGCACGAGAAGGAACAAAGAGTGAGATCGATGTCATTAATATTCGATTTTAATGAACGGAATAATAACACAAAGAACGCTTGAAGAGTTTTTCACAACTGGAAATGGGTGCTAGATGACTATGATCACGACCAAAGATTATAATGTGGCATTTTGCTTCACTTGCAGACTCCAAAGACTAGGTCAAAATGACCAGTTGAGTATTTAAATATAAAAATAATCCCAACTTTAGTAAAATAACCTACAAAATAATAATATAAAAAAGGGAGTATACCTTTTTCAATATAAATAGGGAAAAATAGTAAAAAATAGTTACCATTTTTCTTTTACCAAATTGGTAGGTGAAAGTGACCCTTTGGAGTGCAATTTTCAATTGTCGATTGTGGGAGCTATGATCCGTCATTTTTAGTGTCGTCAACGTTAGCTAAGCCTAATCCCTTCCTTCTACATTTTTAGTTGTTTATATTTTCATTTACTTTCCACTTTTTAGGGTTTTGGGATTGCATTATGGAGGGAAATTGCACCCTCATCCCGACACATTTTCCCTTTTTGAGAAATGCGCCAAGGGCTTGTTGACGCAAACCCCGACAAATAGGCCTGCACCAATGGTGCCCTTTCTGCAAACATGGGATGGGTCGGCACAGGTCCATTTGGAAAAATCAAAACCCAATAAAAAATTGATGATTTGGATGGTTGGGAAATATTCTAATGGTGTTTTTATTGCCTTTTTTATAGGTTTTGGGTGGACACAATGAATGGCGAGAGAGAGAGCATGAGCTTGATGATGCTCAAGCAAAAAAATGGTCCACAATGCATGGCTGCAATGCGGAACTGTGGGTTTCTAAAGCACTTCCATGTTTCATCCATGAGATCCCAAGTGCCACTATTAGAGCATCTGATCCAGTGTTGGGATTCGGTGTAGCAACACTTCCAGATTGGCATCCACATGCTGACTATAGATATCGAGGATATCTATTTCTTGATACGATTGTCCGGATGGGGGAGTCTCGTGTCTTTATCAGAGTCATGAGGGAGTGACTGAACTATAGATGAACTTGTAGACCGATGGTGTACTGATGGAACTGTAATGTCCCTTATTAGGAATTTTATTAAAATGGCAATTTTTCACTTTTTTCCCTAGTTAGAGCTTTGACTAGTTTTGAGCTCTAGGTCCCCAAATTACTCCAATTGCTCCCAAATCCTATGATAAGGTATATGGATGATTTTAGAACATAAATATGTGTTTCAGGGATGCTTTTGGACCTTTAAAATACTTCTGCAAATCCTATTTGAATTATGGACAATGTAGGGAATTTTACTAGTAATTTCCCTTTGACTAGTATTGGTCTCTAGGTCTCAAATTAACTCCAAATTCCTTCAAATATTCAAGGAAGGTGTATGAATGATATTAGGAATTGAATATTATGTTCAGGGATTATATATGGCCACCAAAATACCTCTTCAAACTCTCTTAATATTTTGGACCAAGTATGCAATTTTACTAGTAATTTGGGGTTGAAATCCCCCTGGGATAAGTACTGAAATTGGCTTCCCAAATGCCTCCAAACCCACTCATATTTATGAAAAGAGGTAGAGAATGTATTAATTATGTTATTAAGGTCTCATGTTCAGCATTAATTTATTTTTATATCTATTCCAACTCTCTCCCATTCAACTATAAAAATCACCAATTCAACCCTTAGGGAAATGACACTATTTCTTCTCCCAATGCAATTAAATTGAGTAAAAATACTTCAAATTCTCAAGTACAATACATGAAAATTGTAAAATAAATCCATGGAGGTCCATTAATCACAAATGAATTGGATAATCATCCATTCATTCGAAATAATCATCATTACATTGGTTCACAACAAGATAGTGGAGAAATGGCACTTTTCTTTCATTAAAAATGAGATTTATACATTTCTACTTGGAATTTCGAGCTGAAAATTTCTGGAGATGAAGAACAAAGTATTTAATTCATATTAAAAAATAAATGGGGCATTATAAGCTCCCCCAAAGAATATAATAGCTCACCAAAAACTCCCTCCCTCAAAGATCAAGAATATGCCATCAAGACTGGAAATGGTTTAGAGAATGTGCTGCAATAGAAGAAACCATGATCTACCTTGTAGCTTACACCTACAAATAAAGAATCCATTAAATCTCCAAATGAAAGTTCTGAATGGCCTTTCCAATTACCAACTTGGATGGGAATCTTTCACCCTTGAAATTGGCTAAGGCAAGAAACTAGTCAGCCACTAGCTCTCCCTCTACACAAATGCAATTGCAAATTCTACAAATGATCAAAAGATGCTTTAATTCTTTGTTATTGACATTTATAAACTTCTAATTTCCTCCATGGGTTGAAATCCTTCCAAGAGACTCATGCCAACTCAAGCTGGGAAGAGATTCCAAAGAACGCCACTTGTACAACAATTCCTAGTCTCCCACTTCCACCAAATCACATGTGGAATCATCTTAGCTTCCCTAACATCCTTGAGCGCCCTCTTGGAGTCTATTTTTATCCCTGACATGTCATATATGTCATATGTCATCCTTAAATTCTGATTTGTGTCATAGGTGTCATAGCATCTTCATCATTGTTGTCATAGAGCTAGAAAAACTAGCCCAAGTGTCTCACTACCTCCAAATTGCCTCTTCCTCTTCCATGGGAGTTACTCTTCCTCTATATTTTGACCTCATGGACTCATTACAAGTATTATTGACCTTATAAGTCATCCCAAGAACATTAGGCCAGGGATAATTTTAAGAACCCATACTTATTTAAAAGTGTATAAACCTTGGCGAATCTTACCAATTCTTAAAATGTCAACTATAAAATATTTGGCGATATTTTTCTAAAATTATTTCAATTTCTAAGGATTTTATAGATTTTATATAATAATTTGGCTATTTTTAGACTGAAAAAAATTTTACCCCTCAAAATTGGGCGAAATGGTGCTTCAAAAAATGCAAATTGACGAATCGTTTTTGGGAAAAAAACATGGAAAAATAGCCCATGGGCTAAAGTTCGCCCCTAAAATTATCCTTGCATTAGGCTTCCCATAGATTCGAAATTGCAAGAAGAGGATGCCATGTGGCACATACATTCTAGCTTGTGTGGGTCCCACTTCCTCCATGTGTCTTCATGATCAAATTCCACTTTGATTTTCAATTGTATATATTTATTTATCTCCTTTATTAAATATTTATGCCATCCTAATGTTCCAACATCATTTATTATCCCCATTATTCACAATCCCAATGCTTCCACCCCAAACCTAGGAAACTAGTAATTTTCCTCCTTGGCAATTATTTGACCTTTAACATCAATTTGACAAACTATAATGAATAGGGCCAATTTGCTTAGGACATTGTGAGACAATGCCAAATTTGGGACATGACAAATCATCCCTTCCCAATATTGCTTGTCCTCAAGCAATTTCAAACATGGGTGTTGAAGAACCTGCTTTCTATATAATTCTTTGAAGTTGCCATTGAATTGCCCAACCTTGAGTCTTTGAGTTTCCATGAATATTTTAGAGAAGAACCACCATGCTTGTTGCTGCAATAATCTGATAAAAATCACTTTATTAAGTGGGAAATCCATCTCCCATACTTCTTGTTTCCCAAAAAAAATTGAAACCAATGAGATAAAAATTATTCCAGGGTCCCATTGCTTGTATTGCACCCCAACAATTAAGAGTGCTCTCCAACCCACACCATTAGATAAGAGGATTCCTGGATCCCATTTTCTTGTATGCATTCTTCCAAACATTATGAGTACCAAATATATATCATCAAAGTACATAACAACATAATGAAAAATGTACATCAAGGATATGCTTCATCAAAGAGTCATGAAAGTGCTTAGACCTCCAAGCAAGTAGACCACCATTTTCCAAGTGCATACAAGATTCAAGTGACCAATCAAATCATCTCCAATAACATAGGTGAGGATCCCATGTCCTATAATGCTGATCCAAAAGGATGTGATATGCATCAAAATATTCAGCCATGTATTCTTTCATCCAAGAAGTGAATGAAAAATCTCCACTAAAATCTGAACCAAATAATGAGCAAAAAAAACAAGGAGACTTCAAATAACTCAAAGAAGTCTCACCCATACATCCTTGAATGTGAGAATCATAAAGATATAACAAAGTATGTAGCTTCCAACAAAAATGTTCTCCAATCATAAACCTTTTCACCCAAGTGTTGGATGAAGTTCCTTCAACATCAAATGAATTAAGTGTTGAGCAAGAAAAACCATGAGTCTTCAAGTGACTCAAATGCATATCATAGGTGCATCCATGTAGATGTGCATCATCATAAAGTAACAAAAGATGTTGCTACAAATTTGAATAAGAATGTTCTCCAACCATATCATCATAAAAAGTAAATCTAGGAGTTCCATACTCCTCATGTGGCACCATAAAAAAGAACCCTTTCACCCATTCTTGATTGAGACTAATGCTGCAAAACATGGAATTGTAGGATGTAGGAGAATGAACTAACTCACCCAAATGATCAAAAAGTGTAGAAGTTTCATCATGGGAAGGATTCATATGGATAGTATCATGCAGCTCCTTCAAAAGTGTGAAACCTTTGTCATAGATTGGTTCCAATGTAGAGGAATCATGCTCTTCTTTAAAAATTGCATGACCTTCATCAAGAGACATTTCAAGTTCCTCTTACACCACATCAAGTGTTTAGATATTGTGAGTATTTTGATCACAGAAGATCTAGGAGCTATGGAGAACCTCACAAAATTGAATTAATTTGCAAAAACAGTGGAAAAAACTTGAAAAAGATGATAATATTACACACAATGTATGCTGAATATCTTGATTAACTGACTGTCTAACATGTGAAAATGTTAGTAACATGTTTTTATTACATCCATGAGAAATTCGAGAGCATTAGGTGGCTCAAGCTGAGTGTACAAGTCAACAATGCCAAATTGGCCTCAATCCCCCCTAGGTGGGTCCAACTCAATCCCAATCACCCCAAACAGTCACGAATTCTAGTGTGGAGGTGGATGAAGCATGCTGGGTCATTAATGAGCTCAAGGCAGGCGTGGGTGAGCAAGTAGAGGAGTTTGGGGGGCCCAAGGGAGCATTAAATGCTCCAAATCTAGCCAAAAATGGGCAAAATCCACCCTAGCGCCCTTGGTCAACTGAAATTCCCCAAAACAAGGAGAGAGGGCGCACCAGCAATTAATGAGGGTGCACTTGTGGACAAAACAGGAGGCTGGGTGAACTGGTTTGGTTGGAAGTGGGTGTGAACACTCTCAAAAGTGGGTTTTTGACCAACTGTAGTCACCTAGTCCAAACTATGGTTTAATTAAACACATGAGCAATAAAAATTTATGGATTATAGTACTAAGTGTGGATTACAGTTCTAACACCCCCCCTTAACCATAGCTTAGTACATCTCATGAAAGATAAGTGGGAGGCCTTGGCAACAAAGGCTCAAGTCACCTCATTACAAACAGAAATTTTATTTGTCCATATGAACCGAGGAAAAGAAGTAAAACCTCATGGGATAAAAACTTCCCTCTAAAATGGACATGGGGCTGAACCTGCAATTAAATTGCAGCAATCACCATCCATCACTCACTCCAAGCAAAGCTCTCAAGTGAGTGAAGGTCTTCTCAGTAAAGCACTTGGTGAAAATATCTGCAGTTTGCTCGGTGGATGGGCAATACTACAATGAAATCACCCTGTCATGCACCAAGCCCCGAATGTAATGCATGTGGATCTCAATGTGCTTTGTTCTTTGCCTCTGTACTGGATCAGTAGATATCTTGATGGCACTTTGATTATCCACCCAAATATTGGTTGGAGAATCAATAGCAACACCAAACTCCCGAAGAATGCCTTGCAACCAAACACACTGTGTGGCTGCGTTCACTGCTGCCCTGTACTCGGCCTCTGCTGATGAAAGAGAAATTGTATGCTGTTTCTTACTTGACCAGCAAATGGGACCTTCAGCAAACATAAACACAAAACCTGAAGTGGACTTTCTATCGATGGGATCTCCCGCCCAATCGGAATCAGAAAATCCAGCTAGTTGAAGTGAAGAACCAGCTGCATAGTGTACCCCAAAGTTCTTTGTTCCTTGGACATAATGAAGGATCCTTTTGGCTGCCTTCCAATGGATCTCATGTGGCTACTGCATGTACCTTTCTACACCACTTACAGCATAAGACAAATCAGGTCTTGTATGTGTAAGTTACAGCAAACTTCCAACTAGCTGCCTGTAGAGAGTGCAATCCACCAACGGAGAGTCTTCAAATTCACCTAGTTTTATGCCTGAAAGGAATGGGCACTTGGCTGCCTTACATTCAGCCATTTTAAACTTGAATAATAGGTCTGAAGCATACTTAGGTTGACTCAGCAATATACCTCTCTCAGATTGCTCAATTTCCAAACCCAAAAATTGCCTTAGCAATCCTAGGTCGCTCATGGCAAATTCACTGTGCAAAGAAGCTTTAATTGAGCCAATTTGTTTGGTGCAGCTCCTTGTAATTAAGAGATCATCAACATACAATACAATGACCTGCAAATTATCATCACAATACTGCAAATAAACATTTGGATCAGACTTGCATCGACAGAAACCAATTGAGAGCAAAAAAGCATCCATTTTGGCATACCAAGCCCTGGGGGCTTGCTTGAGTCCATAGAGTGACTTCTTCAACCTGCATACAAGTGTGGGATCCTCTTGGAATCCTTCAGGTTGCTGCATATATATATCTTCCTGTAGCTCACCATGCAAGAATGCACTTTTGACATCCATGTGGTGAACTTCCCAACCTTTACTAGCTGCCATGGCTAGAGCTAGTCTAATTGAGTCCATCTTTGCAACCGGTGCAAAGGTCTCTGTATAATCCACACCATGGATTTGTGAGTAGCCCTTAGCCACTAACCTAGCCTTATACTTCATATCAGAACCATCAGCAACAAGTTTGGTTCGAAAAATCCACTTACATTGCACAAGTTTCCTCTTGGGAGGAAGAGGCACCAAATCCCATGTTTTGTTCTCTCGGAGAGACTGGAATTCTTCTTGCATTGCTGCTCTCCACCTTGGATCATGATGAGCTTCCTGATATGATGTTGGATCAGACCCAATCATCATATAACAGTGATCAGCAATTTCACTTTCATTTGCAAAGGAAGCATTGATTGTTTGAGATCTAGTCTTCCTAGGCTCTTGGGGATTGCCTGCCAATTCACCTGCAGCTTGTATGATTTTCTCAGCCCACTTGGGCCTTGATGGTGACTCATGTACAGCAATGTCATCTTCAGCCATTTCATCTTCAGCAATATCAGAAAAATCATAGGTGGAATCATCACTAATTTCATTAAGGTGTGGAGGAGAGGAGCTTTCCCCCGGTGCAAGCTCAAAATATGGAATTGGTTCTTCTTCGAATTGCACACTTCTCTCAATGAAAGTTTTAAGTGTGGATGTGTCAAAAAGCTTGTAGCCCTTTGTGTCCTCACTATATCCAACCATGATACATTCCCTGCTCTGTGGCTCCAAAGCCTTCCTCTTTTCTGATGGAATTCGAGCCCATGCTCTAGACCCAAAAATCCTGAAATTTGACACATTTGGTTTTTGGCCAAACCATGCCTCATAGGGGGTTTTTCCTTTGACTGATTTGTGAAAGGCTCTGTTCTGAATATGAGCAGCACAATTGATGGCTTCATCCCATAGCTTAGGGCTTAGATCCCTAGCTTCAATCATGCAAGTAGCCATCTCCTTGAGAGATCTATTTTTCCTCTCTGCCACACCATTTTGCTGAGGTGTGTAGGGGATTGAATGTTGCATTTGGATGCCACATTCCTCACAAAGGTGCTGAATGTTATTATTCACATATTCCTTTCCATTATCAGTCCTAAGGATCTTTATCTTATGACCACTATGGTTCTCCACTAGGGATTTCCAAATCTTCAATTTCTCAAACACTTCTGACTTCAATTTAAGGAAGTAAACCTAGCAGAATCGAGAGTAGTCATCTATGAATGTAAGTACATACCTTGATCCACCATATGATGGAGTGGGAAGAGGACCAATGAGGTCTGAATGTACCAATCCAAGTGGTTGAGTGGCTCTCCTTGTCATTCCCTTCTCATAGTTGCGCTCAGGATGCTTTCCAACTACACACCCAATGCATGCACCATTTGAAGATCTGATTTCCGGAAGCCCTTCCACCATCTCGTCCTTGTGCAATTGCTGGAGATATTTGTAGTTCATGTGGCCAAATATTTCATGCCACAACTTGGAAGTCTCGTTGGCATGAGAGACAAGAGCATGGTCACTAGAATTTGGAATGAAATTTGAGAATTTGTACATTCTCTCATCATGATCTGCATACCCTACTGCCACAACTTGATTTGAGGAAATTTCTGAGATTTCTACCAAATCTGGAGTAAATGTTACTCTCTTGGATTCTCCTGTATGGGTCATTTGATAGACTGATAGCAAATTTGCAGCCAATGAAGGTACATAGAGCACATCACTGAAATAGCCATGCTCCATGTCAATCCTACCAATCCCCTTGGTTTGGATTTCTGAATCATCTCCCATTCAAACTGTTGGGACACCATTCGAATGCATAGAGGAGAAGAGCTCTTTGGATGAAACCGTATGTCTAGAAGCTCCTGAATCAATGATGAAGGAAGAGGGATTCGAAATACCTGCTACCAAAGCATGACACTTCTCCTTATTGTCAGGGTTTGAGGTGCTCTCCTTCTTCCTTGCGCCCTCAGGGACTGGGATGTTGTTCTTCTCCAGCAGCTGCGCCATTGAGTCAATGGTTTTCTTCATACATGAGCTCTCTGGATGCCATCCCCTATGACAATAGGTGCATTTGGTATTTTCCTTTCCCTTCTTGTCCTTCTCCTTTGACAGATTCGAACCCCCATCTGCAGACTTGGTCTTGTCAAACTTCCTCTTCTCTTGCTGCTTCGAATTCTTGGCTTTCTGCTTTCCTTTGCTTGCATTTGAAACACCCATTGCCAAAGCTTGGTCCTTTGATTTTATGGTGCCCATCTGAACTAGTTTGTCCTGCTCCTGAGTGAGACACTCCATGAACGTAGCTAGTGATGGCATTTGCCAATTTCGAAGGGTCATTTTGGCTGAGTGAAATGTGCTAACAAATACAAAGAATTCTGGGCCTAGCTTCAAAAGGATGGACAGAATCAGTTGTTCCTGCTTCTTAACAATTCCACATTGTTGCAGTTGAAGCACCAGTGACTTGAATTTCATGAAGAACTCCTGGATGGTTTCAAAATGCGCTGGGCTCAAGCTGATGAGCTCGTTTTCAAGCTGGTGGCCTCTCAGTTCATCAGTTTTCCCAAAGAGTGATTCTAGCTTCACCCATACTTCATTGGGGGTTGTCAAACTATCTGTATGAAACAAGAGTTCCCTTGAAATGCTCAGGCATAACAATCCATAAGCTTCATCAAGTCGATTGTAGTACTTTGCTTTCTCCACAGCAGAGTTTGGTTCCACTTCTGTGCCCATGGTCACTCTATAGAGACCCTTAGATCTCAGCTTGATGACCATCTCAGCCTTCCAATCGAAAAAATTGAAGGGTGTGAGCAACATTTGGTTTGCTTCCGTGACTGTTGCGTTAATGGTGAGAAAGCTACTGAAACACCTGCAAAAAACACTCAATTTTTATTTGGAAATCCTCTCTAGAATGCAGTTCAGTGCTCAATATTGACCTGCAACTCACTAACTCCATGATGGATCTGATACCATGTGAGTATTTTGATCACAGAAGATCTAGGAGCTATGGAGAATGTCACAAAATCGAATTAATTTGCAAAAACAGTGGAAAAACTTGAAAAAGATGATAATATTACACACAATGTATGCTGAATATCTTGATTAACTGATTGTCTAACATGTGAAAATGTTAGTAACAGGTTTTTATTACATCCATGAGAAATTCGAGAGCATTAGGTGGCTCAAGCTGAGTGTACAAGTCAACAATGCCAAATTGGCCTCAATCCCCCCTAGGTGGGTCCAACTCAATCCCAATCACCCCAAACAGTCACAAATTCTGGTTTGGAGGTGGCTGAAGCATGCTGGGTCATTAATGAGCTCAAGGCAGGCATGGGTGATCAAGTAGAGGAGTTTGGGGGGCCCAAGGGAGCATTAAATGCTCCAAATCTAGCCAAAAATGGGCAAAATCCACCCTAGCGCCCTTGGTCAACTGAAATTCCCCAAAACAAGGAGAGAGGGCGCAACAACAATTAATGAGGGCACACTTGTGGACAAAATAGGAGGCTGGGTGAACTGGTTTGGTTGGAAGTGGGTGTGAACACTCTCAAAAGTGGGTTTTTGACCAACTGTAGTCACCTAGTCCAAACTATGGTTTAATTAAGCACATGAGCAATAAAAATTTATGGATTATGGTACTAAGTGTGGATTACAGTTCTAACAGATATCTTCAAGTTCATCTTCAAACACATCAAGCACATTCAATTTTCCACATTTCTCATGATCCTCCATGTAATGAGAATCCTACAAACAATCTACCATTTGATAATATGAAACATAGGAGGAAAAACAAGTATCTTGCAACTTTTCAAGAAGTTTCTCATTTTGAAGTGTGAGATTATGATTATCCTCATTATTCTTCAAGTATGAATCATGTAACAATTCATTAAGCTCAAACAAATGGTTTCTATCAAAAAGCAAAGACATGAAATTACCTTTGATGTGGCACATTTCTCTTTGAATCTTCTCCATGTCTTCAAGGAAGGATGTTTCTTCCAATGAAGTAGCTCTCCAACAAGAATTTGACACCAATGCTTGAGTGTCATGGAGAATGCTGAGGGACTCTTGGATCTTATTTTCATTCATCTTTAAGGGCCCTTCAAGAAAATGAGGCTCTTGCAAATGAACCTCCTCATCTTACTCATTTTTTCCTGGACCAACTTCATGAAGCTCAAGTGGTGATGGGGAAGTTGATCTTGGTTCTTCTTCAACTGGTACAAGGTCTTCATTATCATGCTTAATGGAACCTGGGATTGTAGCAACACTTTCAAAAGTGATCTCTATGTTGGTTGAGCACCCATCAGTAGGTACTCCTTCATAGTTTAAGCATCCATTAGTAGATGCTCTTTGGTTCATGTCTAAGCTAGAAGGTGTCTTTAAATGATTTTCCATATTTTCAATAGAATCTTCTTCATGATCTTGTGATGTCTCTTCATTTTTCTCCTTCAAGCAAGCTAATGTATTTTCCCCCTTGTTTTCCTTAGGATCAATATCTTTGGAATCTCCTTTTGATGAATTCCCAAAAGCTCTCCTCAAGTGGGACATTATTTCATGCACACATATATGATACTCACTCTAAGGTTCTTTACAAGAATAGCATAAACCTTTCTTTACTAAATCCACATCTTCATTTTTGGGCCTATTTTCAAAAATATGTTCAGAATAGTACTCAAAAGACATGGCATTTTGTGTATTTTCACTAAAAGCAAGATATTCTTGATATTTTTGATATTGTTGGGGCAAGGTTTTATATGTTTCTCTCCATATTTGGAACTCACTCATAGAATTATCCTTGGTTGGTGTGGCACACTCATATTCATCAGATTTCAAGTCATAAGAATAATCTTCATTTCTCCTGAAATTGTAAGAAGTGTTGCATGATGGCACCTCTATTGATTTTTCAGAATTTACTTCAATCTGATCTAGGATCTTAACTGAGAGAACAATATGTATAGCATATCTACAGCATATCAATCATGAACACAATAATGAAAGCACACAAGAGACACATAGTTTACTTGGGGAAAACCATAAAGGTGAAAAACCCCAATAACTTCCTCAGAGATAGATAGAGCAATGATACAACCCAAGCATAAGAGATAGACATCTCCTAGCAGTAGATTCTCCTCCTCCACAAGTGCGCCACTCTCTTGAGAGTGTGAGAGAGAATACAATGATCAAATAGAGTGCCTCCCGCACTCTATTTATACTTGACTTGACTTGCCTAATAACCTTTACTAGGCCGGCCTTAACTTAACCACATAACATAATGTTGACTGGGCCAACACCCAATAGGGTGGTCTAATAACCCTTTGACCCACATGGCCGACCCCCAATAGGGTGGTCTAATAACCCTTCGACCCACAGGACTTATACAGGGCCGACCCCAACAAGATGGTCTAATAACCCATCAAGTATAAGTTAGGACACTTACAATATAAATGACGACACTTTTGTATAGAGGAATACTAACATCTCTATAGGAATACAATATACATACATGAAATACATTCCGAAGTTACATATACATCAACACTCCCTCTTAACTAGGAAAGTATTTCTGGCACAGGTCTTCTAGCACAAGTCTTCTTCTCTAGATCATCATCACTGGATAATCATCATTGAGTCATCGTCATCTTCACTGCTGCTGCTATCTCAATCAATCTCTGAATCTACTCGTCATAGGAAGTTCTACAGAGCCAGTCCTTTTTCATACTAGATGTAGGCCCACCACCTGCAGGTCTTCATCATCACTGGCCGTACTGTGGAATCCTCAATACTTATTACGTGTGTCACAAAACCTGGCGGTAGCATCCCAGGCTGTTACGAGCACACAGCTCTACCTGTCGGATCTCCCAGGAGCACATTACATGTGACCCATCACAAAACCTGGCTGAAGCATTCGAGGCTATTACGAGCACACATCTCTACCTATCGGATCTCCCAGGAACACATTACATGTGATCTCACCACAAAACCTGGCTAAAGCATATGAGGCCTTTCTCATCCTGTCCAGATTTCCCAGGAGAAAATTACATGTGGTCCACCACAAAACCTGGCTAAATCATCTGAGGCCTTTTTAGTCCTATCCAGATCTCTGAGGAGCAAATTACATGTGGTCATGGAAAAACCTGGCTGAAGCATCTGAGGCCTTTTTCATCCTATCCAGATCTCCCAGGAGAAAATTACATGCCATAGGACAAAAACTCGAAAGAGCATCCTAGGATGTTACAGGTACACAACTCCGACCTGAAGGATCTCCTAGGGCACTATTATATGTCCTCCCAGAGCAATGTCTTGAAAGAGCATCCAAGGCTATTACGGGTACACAACTCCGACCTATAGGATCTCCCAGACATGCTCATCTGCACGACCTGTTCCACGGCCATAGAGTATCATCTTGATACTCACCATACATCATCCCGATGTACACATGATCATCCTGATCATCATCTCTCTATCATCCTGATGCATGTCATCTGGAAAAGCTCGTCATCCATGATCATCCTGATCATACAATGCATCTACCTGATGCATACCAAGTATCTACCTGATACATATCACCATACAAAGTGTATCCACCTGATACATACATAGATACATGATCCACACAATGTATCTACCCGATACATATCAACATACATGATCTACCTGATCATACAATGTATCCACCTGATACATATACATGGTCCAAGCATCCAACATGATGCATACATGCATAAATGATCCAACTGATCATATCCAGCATCCAAAATGATGCATACATACATAAATGATCCAACTAATCATATACAACATCCAACATGATGCATACATACATAAATGATCCAACTAATCATATCCAGCATCCAACATGATGCGTACATACATAAATGATCCAACTGATCATACAGAGCAGAAAATAGAACATCATCCTGATGCTCATCATTGAGTGCTTACATCCATATCCATGTGAAGGATCCTCCATCCATCATGCTAGGAATGGCTACAGCAAATGTCTCCATCACTTCTTCCTTGAAGTGTCGTCAATCTGAAGAACACCAAGCCTCTCTTTGAAGTACTCGAACTTCACTCTGGCTAGTGGCTTCGTCAATACATCTGTAATCTGCTCATCCGTCGCAATCATACAGGAGCTTCACTGCTCCTCTCTGCACCATATCCCTGATATAGTGATATTTGATCTCTATGTGTTTCGACCTATCGTGGAACACCGAGTTCTCAGATAGCTTCACAAAACACTGGTTGTCACAAAAGATACCAGTAGCCTCCAGTGGTAGATCAAATAACTCAGACAGTAGCTTCTGAAGCCATACTTCCTCACAACTAGCCGAACAGGCTGCAACATACTCTGCCTTAGCTGTACTTAGTGCTATGCAGGACTACTTCCTGGTAAACCAAGAGATCACTCTTGATCCCATACTAAAGCAGCACCTAGAAGTGCTCTTCCTATCTGCAGCACTGCTTGCCCAATTTGAATCAAGATGACCCTATAGGTTAAAATTTTGATTCACATCATACTTGAGCCCATAATCAACTATACCCTTCAGGTACCTTAGAATATGCTTTACAGCAACCAGGTGAACACTCCTTGGATCCGTCAGGAGTTGGCTCAATGTGTTCACCTCAAAGCCAATATCTGGTCTCGTGTTTGTCAGGTACATCAAGGACCCAATCATCTGACGATACATAGTGATATCAACCGGCTTAGATGAAGCATCACACAAAAGCTTCAGGTTTGATGCCATAGGTGTGGCCATGGCCTTGCAATCCATCATCTCGAACCTCTTCAGGATCTCTACTGCATACTTCCCTTGTCCAAGGAAGATTCCATCTACACTCTGCCACACCTCCATACCTAGAAAATAGTGCATCATCCATAGGTTCTTCATCTCGAACTCGAAAGCAAGCTTCTGCTGTGTGTTGGAAATCAATCTATATTCACCTGTAATAAACAGGTCATCCATATACAAAAGTAGTATCAATGGATTTCCTTCCTCGACCTTGTAGTAAAGGTTGGAATCTGCTTTACTCTTGGTAAAGCCTAAATTGGATAGAAAGTTGTCTATCCTACCATACCAAGTCCTACACATATATGACTCCTTTCCATGTGTCTCAGAACCAAGTGGCTGCTCCACATACACTTCTTCTTCAACTACACCATTCAAGAAAGTTGTCTTGAAATCCATCTGGTGTATCTTCCATTTCATCACTGCAGCCAGAGAAAGTATGGATCTAATGGAAGTGTATCTGTCTACAGGAGAAAAATTCTCTATGCTACCACCTATAGCATGCTTGATCTTGTAGATCCTCTTGGAAGTCACTACAGACTCCCCTTCAGGTCTTGGGACTGCATCCCAAACATCTTCATGATCGACTGCTACTCCTCGATCATGGAATTCTTCCCAGATCCTGAGAACTTCAATATCTTCAATATTTTCAATAGATAACTTTGTTGTTGAACAAATGTTGTAGTCCTTCTTTTGTAGGTGATGGTATACGATCTTTCCTACACCACAAGTTAAATTGCATGATTAGAAAACATCTCATAGTTTCCAGAACAAATTCTTACACAAAGATATATGTCATATAGTCATGCAATTTTCTTAGCTAATGCTTCAATACAACATTTATCCATATCCCGTAACTTTCTAGATGCCTTCCAATCTCTACCAGAACATTGTTAAGAGTGTGCACAACTCCCAACATGTCAACAAAGAGGTTTGATTCTAGAGAAGTAGCAATGGAATGTTGTACAGTGCCATAGGCCACTTACCCATGTAAATTAGTAGTATATTGTTCATCAATGCAACTATTCTAATATGCATAATACACAACCTAATTCTAGGAACATGAGTATATACATTATAGAACAATATTATTTAAACAATAAAATATGCAAGGAATGATAATTTAAATACTTATCTTTGTTTGTTTGTTGGGTTGACTCCCTCTCAGTCTTTACTTCTTTTCTGCAACTCCATTCTGATGTGGATTGTGAGAAGTGGTCAACTCCCTCTGAATATTTGCATCCTTGCAGAAACTACTGAAGTGTGCTCCTTCTTGATCTTTGCGTCCTTGTAGGAACAACTGAAGTGTGCTCCCTCTTGATCTTTGATTCCTTGCGGGAACAACTGGAGTGTGCTCCCTCTTGATCTTTTCTTCCTTGTAGGAACATCTGGAGTGTGCTCCCTCTTGATCTATGCTTCCTGGATTACGTGTCCTTGAACTTATATCTATCACTATGCATGCTTATTAGTATCATCATTGTGTTATCCTCAAGGTCTCATACATATTCACACATTCATTATTATAATCTTAATACTATCAAAACACAATAATCTTAAACATGTATAGTCATGATCATTTCAAACATAGATAATAAACATTAGTATTCAAGGTTTCAAGGAAGTCTTCTTTTACTCATGTATATTCTTATTTGATCATAGGACTCTTATGGTTAGTTAAATCATCAATCAAGATAAGAGACATAATATGCATAAACCCTTGATTACTTACATTTCTAACTTTATGAATAAACATAACCAATCATACCAAGTATACTTATATAAGGGATCTTAACACAAGGTAGGATTCTAACTTGATATAGGAAAAACATACCTGGATTGGTATGTTAGCTAGTTATGTCTAATATACCCACATGATGTCTTCTTGTTCTCTTCAATGACTTGTGTTATTAACCAGTCGAGATTGCTTGTAATCTTCTTATGTAAGGCCTTAGCCTCATCTCCCTCTGAAACATGAGCTTCTTCACTTATGCAGGTGACCAATCCATTCTCTTCTAGGATTAACCCAATCCACTTGATTTGTAGGAACTGGATCTGGAGTTGGATTAGGGTTTGTTAGAGAAACCCTAAAAATTCAAAATTTGAATTTAAAACTTTCGAAAGGATCGAAATATGCGCCTTGATGAGCTAATCAAGCTGGTATACTCATAATTTGAAAATTGCAAAGTTTCACCCCTCAAATTTGCCTTTGAAACTTCTGGATTCACTAGACATGACCCCGAACTAGGGTTTGATAGATCCCACCTTTCTTCCCAATCAAAAGGTTTGATCCAAATCTCTAAGCTTCTATTTTTCTGAGGAGCTTCTAGCCATGGTCACAGATTTAAAAAATTTCCATTTGTGTAGAAGCCCTAATTTTCCACTTTTCCGATCAAAGTCCCGAACTAGGGTCTAATCAAGCCCGACCTTCTTCCCAACCCAAAATTCTGATCTTGGTCCCTAAATTTTAGTTTTTATGAGCATTCAGTCGTCGTCTCCGATTACAAAAATTCCAACTTTCTCTGAAACCCTAAATTCTGGAAGCCATGAATGAAGGTGCTCAAAAATAATTCTATTTTGATAGAAATATGTACCTGATTTTTTCTGGTGTAACTCCAAACTTTTTGATCCACAAGGTATACAACATTTTCCTAGGATATCCCGACCTGTCATCTTTCCAACCCCATAGGTCTTACCTCAAATGGATTCTCTGAGAGAGAGTTATTCCAAGTGTCGCAACGTGACCTGTTTATGGGATAAAACATGAGAGCGAACTTGTACAGCGTGACACGTGTCACTGGTTCAGTTTCGGCCTTTGAAAATGTTACCTAAGAAATTCAAGTCTGTGTCCTACCTGTCACATTTTATGAAATTTCATTTGTAGCTTCCTAGCCCAAGTTATGACCTTTTTTCCAAGGTCACCTGTTTTTGACTGAGATCTGGAAGAGGTTGAAACCCTATATTGTACAGATCATAAATCACAATGTACAATGAATTAGAGGTTTTCCTTTGGACACAAGGTACAGGGGGATCTTGGTGTCGCCCTGTACAATTTTCAGATGATGAAACCTTGCTGAACTATATTTATAGTGAAAGTGCTACGATGACTGGCTTTTGCTATATCAAGCCCTAGCATCGTAAGTGCAACAAGTGTCATACCATGCCTTCTTTCAGGCTAGCTCTCATACCATGTTAATTTTTCAGAATTTACTTCAATCTGATCTATATTCTTAACTGAGAGAACAACATGTACAACATATCTACAGCATATCAATCATGGACACAATAATGCAAGCACCCAAGAGACACAGAGTTTACTTGGGGAAAACCATAAAGGTGAAAAACCTCAATAACTTCCTCAGAGATAGATAGAGAAATGATACAATAGAAGCCTAAGAGATAGACATATCCTAGCATCAACTTCTCCTCCTCCACAAGTGTGCCACTCTCCTGAGAGTGTGAGAGAGAATAGAATGATCAAATAGAGTGCCTCCCGCACTCTATTTATACTTGACTTGACTTGCATAATAACCTTTACTAGGTCGGCCTTAACTTAACCGCGTAACATAATGTTGACTGGGCCGACACCCAATAGGGTGGTCTAATAACCCTTTGACCCAGATGGCCGACCCCCAATAGGGTGTTCTAATAACCCTTCGACCCACATGACTTATACAGGGTCGACCCCAACAAGCTGGTCTAGTAACCCATCAAGTATAAGTTACGACACTTACAATATAAATGATGACACTTCCGTATAGAAGAATAATAACATCTATATAGGAATACAATATACATACACGAAATACATTTCGAAGTTACATATACATCAACAAACTCTTCCTTGTACCATTCACATTCTGCTTCATATTGCTCATAAGTATCTGCATATTCCTCATAAGAATTGTACTCATAGGATTCATCATAATAGTAAGACATGGCTACCAATTATTCTTGAATGTATGTACCTAATCCACAAGTTCAAGGACCATGATCTGATACCACTGTAATGTCCCTTCTTAGGAATTTTATTAAAATAACAATTTTTCACTTCTTTCCCAAGTTAGACCTTTGACTAGTTTTGAGCTCTAGGTCCCCAAATTTCTCCAATTGCTCCCAAATCCTCTGAGAAGGTATATGGATGATGTTAGAACATAAACATGTGTTTCATGGATGCTTTTGGACCTTTAAAATACTTATGCAAATCCTCTTTGAATTCTGGACAATGTAGGGAATTTTACTAGTAATTTCTCTTTGACTAGTATTGGTCCCTAGGTCTCAAATTGACTCCAAATGCCTTCAAATATTCAATAAAGGTGTATGAATGATATTAGGACTTGAATATGATGTTCAGGGATGATATATGGCCACCAAAATACCTCTGCAAGCTCTCTTAATATTCTGGACCAAGTATGTAATTTTACTAGTAATTTGGAGTTCAAATCCCCCTGGGATAAGTACTAAAAATGGCTTCCCAAATGCCTCCAAACCCACTCAAATTTATGAACAGAGGTAGGTAATGTATTAAGGATGCTATTAAGGTCTTAGGTTCAGCATTAATTGATTATTATATCTGTTCCAACCCTCTCCCATTCAACTACAAAAATCACCAATTCAACCCTTGGGGAAATGGCACTATTTCTTCTCCCAATGCAATTAAACTGAGTAAAAATACTTCAAATGATCAAGTACAATATTTTAAACTTGTAAAATATATCCATGGAATTCCATTAATCACAAATGAATTATAGAATCATCCATTCATTCGAAATCATTATCATTACATTGGTTCACAACAAGATAGTGGAGAAATGGTACTATTATTTCATTAAAAATGAGATTTATACATTTCTACTTGGTATTTCGATCTGAAACTTTCTGGAGATGAATAAAAGAGTATTTAATTCATATTAAAAAATAAATGGGGCATTATAATATCCCCCAAAGAGTATAATAGCTCACCAAAAATTCCCTCCTTCAAGGATCAAGAATATGCCATCAAAACTGGAAATGGTTGAGAGAATGTGCTGCAATAGAAGAAACCATGATCTTCCCTGTAGCTTACACCTACAAATAAAGACTCCATTAAATATCCAAATGACAGGTTTGAATGGACTTTCCAATTACCAACTTGGATGGGAATCTTTCACCCTCGAAATTGGCTAAGGCAAGAAACTAGTCATCCACAAGCTCTCCCTCTACACAAATGCAATTGCAAATTCTACAAATGATCAAAAGCTGCTTTAATTCTTTGTTATTTACATTTATGAACTTCTAATGTCCTCCATGGGTCGAAATCCTTCCAAGAGAGTCATGCCAACTCAAGTTGGGAAGAGATTCCAAAGAACGCCACTTGTATAATAATTCCTAGTCTCCCACTTCCACCAAATCACATGTGGAAGCATCTTAGCTTCCCTAACACCCTTGAGCGCCCTCTTGGAGTCTAGTTTTATCCCTGACATGTCATATATGTCATATGTCAGCCTTTAGGTCTGATTTGTGTCATAGGTTTCATAGCATCTTCAGCATTGTTGTCATAGAGCTAGGGAATCTAGCCCAAGTGTCTCAATACCTCCAAATTGCCTCTTCCTCTTCCATGGGAGTTACTCTTCCTCTATATTTTGACCTCATTGACTCATGAAAAGTATTATTGACCTCATAACTCATCCCAAGAACATTAGGATTTCCATAGATTTGAAATTGCAAGAAGAGGATGCCATGTGGCACATACATTCTAGCTTGTGTGGGTCCCACTTCCTCCATGTGTCTTCATGATCAAATGCCACTTTGATTTTCACTTGCATATATTTATTTATCTACTTTATTAAATATTTATGCCATCCTGATGTTCCAACATCATTTATTATCCCCATTATTCACAATCCCAAAGCTTCCACCTCAAACCTAGGAAACTAGTAATTTTCCTCCTTGGCAATTATTTGACCTTTAACATCATTTTGAGAAACTGTAATGAATAGGGCCAATTTGCTTAGGACATTGTGAGCCAATGCCAAATTTGGGACATGACAGGAACCTATATGGTTGGTGGGAATATTTCTATCAAGGAGGTTAGGGATCGACCTCTCCATATAGCTTTGTTCACCATCGTGAGGGTGGCTGGTAGTAGGGATGCTCATATGGAGAGCAAAGCCCATATGTTATATGCTGACGAGTGCATGGATCCTATGGTATTCAACTGGTGCGAGGGGCTCCTTGCAAACATGAAAGATCAGATAACCAAGTTCCTATGTGGTGTGTTGAAGCAGTTTGGCTACGGGTCAGTCATAGTCTTGTTCTTTTTGGAGCAGGTGCCACATTTGCGCCCGCAGGTCGATATAGAGGATCTGGATCCGAGGGATCCTCACATGGTCTGTTGGATTGAGGTAATTTCCCTCATTGGTGGTGGTGGTCCCATAATTACTTATGGTACACCCTTCTTCAGGAGGTTGAGGCGTCCGCTCCTCATGGTTGAGGAATTCCCTCATGATGGTACTGACTTCAGGGGTGATCCAAACCAGGTAATCCCCGAGGGGATGCAGTGGGGCGACATCAGTAAAAACAACTACTCTACTTTGTTTTTTATTTTATATTTTTTAGATGTTATTGGAGCAGTACTAATGATTTTCATATGTTTGAGGGAGATGTGGGCCCATCACGACTAGTTGGTGTCTCTCCAATTTGACGGAGAGGGGAAGTGCAGGAGATGGATGCAGAAGTGCGCGATGTCGTCGAAGAGATGGATGAGCTGGAGGAGAACCTTCTGCATTTGACTCTAGACATCCCAGAGACGGGGGTTCATGGATTACCTTGTCGGTACCAGTGCCATACCGTGGGAATGTCTGAGCTCTTCAATTCTCTACTTAGGAAAGTAGTGAGGGTGATTATCTTCTATCACAAGCGTCGTGGGGACTAGGTTCGTGTGTATATGTATATGTACTGAAAAATATAAGCTTCAAATTTTGTATCACGGGATATTTACTAAAATCTTATATGATTCAAATTTTTGTATGAGTACTACATTTTGATATGATATATAAAAACTCTATTGGTGGATTTATACACTGTGTTCTTTTGGATGATTATGGGATCTTGCGTATGTGTTTGTTTATGAATTATGTACATGTAATGCCACCTTTATGTTTATGAATGTTTCATGTACGTGCAATATACCAATCCAATATGAAATTGGCCATGGAATTGGAAATGGTGTTCATGTCTCTTGAAATGTATAGGTACTGGACATATTCAAAGGACCTCTCCAAAAGACGTACTCATTGGAAAAGACAGAGTAACGTGAGATCACAGATGGCGTAGAAACGGTTAAGGTGGGAGACCACTAATTGTGAGTTGAGGTGGACGACAATGTGGTCCATATTGAGGGAATGTGCATTGGTTAAGACTCTAATCATAGTGTGATACTCTGTGGCGTTGTTGGTTACGTACCCTAGAAAAATCCCTCCCAAACTAATGAGCTCACCAGTAGGGGAATAAAGTACCCAAGATACGAAAACGAGGCTGCGAGTATGCTGGATGGCACCGTCAGTGAATCCAAAACAGGTTTCCATCTGCACATGCAAGTAGAACATGATATAAGCATAAATCCAAGATCCTAAAATACTAAAGAAAAGTGTGACACCACACAAAACACACATCATGTACAGTATATACAAGATACTATTTCATGAAAGACTCAAGCATAGTACCTCTTCAGGTAGAGCCCATTACGAGGCTCCCCTAAATATATTCCATCGTAATACTCAAGCTCATATGCTCCATTCTCCAGGACACATTGTAAAACATATGGCCTATGCCACATGGACTCAAACTTTATTTCTCCCAGCTTATCATGTTTTTCATCTTACGTGAGGACCAAATCCCCCTTGTTTAAGATACGAGGTTTGACTGACTTATCATATTGGGCTTTAATGCATTTCTTATGTGCTTCCTTGGCAAGAGAAACATCGTGGAGGGTCTCATCGAGTTTTTCCAAGTGAAGGAAACATTCTTCCTTGGCAGTGGTATTTGGGAGAAGTTCGACTGCAAGTTTCAATGATTGAATCTCGCACTCTATTGGTATAACTGCCTCCAATCAATAAACTAGTTGGAAAGGTGTGAATTTGTTGGTAGTCTTAACAAAGGTCCTATATGCCCATAGAGAGGAAAAGAGCATGTTATGCTAGTTTGACTTGTGAGTACCCACCATGCGCTGGATCATGGTTTTCAGGACCTTATTGATGGCCTCTACTTGTCCATTGGACTCTGGGTAGTATGGAGTTGAGTTCTCATGGATAAAACCTAGTCTGGCGCTCAATTCATCCACCATCATATTTTGAAAATGAGATCCGTGATTGGTGACGATGGCTTGTGGGACTCCAAACTGCACAATCACATGGTTGATCATGAAGAGTGCAATGGTTTTTTCGTCTTCATTGTACGAAGGAATAGCCTCAACCCATTTAGTGAAATAGTCAACGGCTACAATGATGTAACCATGACCCCCAACCGAGGTAGGCTTACAGTGCATGAAATCTATGTCCCACTTAGCAAAGGGGCCAACGACAATAACCGGATGTAAAGGGGCTGGATGTGGGCAATTTTTGAATTGAAAATGATGGCATGGGGGACACTTCTTAACAACCTCAATACAGTCTTTGAAGATCAAAGGCTAGTAGTATCTGGCGCATAGTATTTTATGGGATGTAGCCATCCCAGAATGATGACCTCCACAAGCCCTGGAGTGACAGTCATTCAGTACGTGTTCATCCTCGTTGTGTGTTAAACAACGTCAAATGATGGATTCAGCACCATGACGATACAAGGTCTCTTCGATGATCAAGTAGTACTTGGCGTGGTGGCATATATGACGACGATCGTCACGAGATAGTTGAGGGTTGAACCATTGGGTTTGAATATATAATGTGATATGTCCATACCTTGGGTCAGATGTGCTGATGAGAAACAACGACTCGTTAGGAAGGGATTCAATGGGCTCAGTTCTTGAATCAGCACGGGGAATATTGCAAAGGAGCTCTGCAAAAACCAAATATTTCTTGGACTTGGCATTCTCAAAGAGGAGATCAAATTCCTGAAGTATCAAAATCCATCGTGAATACTTTCCCTCGAGCACCTGATGTGTAAGGACGTGGTACATGGGGCTCGAGTTGGCAATGACTGTAGTGGTGCCGAGTAGTATGTAGCGGTGAAAATTTTGGATAGCAATGACTTCTGCAAGAGCGAGTTTCTTGACATATGAGTAACGGGTTTCAGAGTCAATAAGACCCTTACTAAGGTATTCGATTACATGTTCCTGGGTGTTATCATCTTTCTAGACCAATACCATGGTGATTTTGGTGGCGAAAACAGAAAGATAAAGGATATAATCCTTATAGTAATTGGGTGGTTGGAGCACAGGGGTGTGAGTAACGGCATATTTCAAGTTGTCGAAGGATTGTTGGGCTTGGTCATCCCAGATGAAAGGGATGTCCTTCTTCAACAAACACATATAGCCCTGTTTCTTTTAAGCGAAATTTCATACAAAACGTCATAGGTAAGTTTCCTTCCCTTGCAAACTTTGTAGTTCTATGGTATCAGTAGGAGGTGGGAGAGAAACAATGGCTTCCACCTTCAAGGGATCAATGCGGATCTCGTCCTTCAAGACAATGAAACCTAGCAGGCATCCTGATTCAACGTAGAATATGCACTTGTGAGGATTCATATGGATGGTATACCTCTTGCATTAGAGGAATACATCCATCAGATGATCGATGTGGAACTCGCGATGCTGCTAATGAGTAGGGAGATCTTCGAGATAAGGCTCCACAAAGTCCCTCACATCATGAAAAGTGTATGAAATGGCTCACTGGAATGTAGCACCAACATTTTGTAGGCCAAAAGGGTGTTTATGATAAGAAAACTACCCCATAGGCAGATGAAATCATTTTTTTGTTGGTCGGTTGGGTGGATCTCAATTTGATAATAACTGGAAAAGCCATCCATAAACGAGAAGATGACGCTCCTGGCACAATTGTCAATGATATGATCGATGCAGGGGGTAGGGTAGTTGTCCTTAGGACAAGCCTTGTTCAAGTCCCTATAATCGAAACAGACCCTAATAGTACCCTGCTTCTTAGCCACAGGGATGACATTGGAGAACCATTCTGTTAAAGGAACATGATAGATGAAGTTGGCTTTCAAGAGCTTTTCAATCTCATCTTTAATCACCGCAAATTTTCAAGGGTGCACTGGTCGTAACTTTTGGAGGATAGGTTTACCATCGAGATAGGTTTGGATCTCATGCACAACAATGGAAGGATCAATCCTAAGAATTTCCTCATAGGTCCACATGATGACTTCATGAAATTGTTTAAATAAGGATGTGAATGTGGTGATCTCATCAGGAGAGCAGGTCTGGCCGATGCGGATATGTTCCACAATGCCAGGTGTAACTGAGATGACAATCAAGATGGTGGGTGTGATGTTTTCCATGTTGCCTTCAATGACCGTATCGCAAGTAAGGATCGGTGACTACGGGAAAGGATAGACAACTGGTGCAAAAATGGTTGTGATGGCGTCCTCCACAGAATCCAATCAGGGTAGGAAAGATGATCGATGGTGAAGGTCTTCCTGTTGATGCTCAATTTTGTCATCATTTTGGATTTATAATCATGCTATGCTGGTACTATTTTTGTCATTTTTTAAGCATCAAGCTCATACTGCTCATAATTCAAACATTGATATTGACTCAGGTACCTCTTTTTTAATTACGTTTAATTCTCCGATATTTTTCCATTGATTATCATCTCATATGGTACATTCATATCAATTTAACATTTTTAAAACCGTTGGGCATATAGTTTTATTGATACAGGTTGTGGTTCTCATACGTATGCTCATTCGGACTTGCATTCACATTCGGACGTTTATTCAACCCATCATTCGTACCTCTGAAATCATTGGTTTGCCTACCTGGGAGAATTCATGGAAAAAACAAAGATGTGGGTTTTGTTTCCCACCTGGCACACATGGTTCATGAGCTTCTACCTGCAAAGATTCATCTCATAACTTACGCGAGCACCCAACAATCAATATGGCCAACAACCTAGCATCAATTCTGTCAAAAATGTGTTTGTAACAGACAACAAATTTTGGGCTTGATTTCCGAGCAAATGAAGGAGAAATTCCAAATTCCCACACATGGGTTTTGTGTAGAATAGGCCTATTTAGGTCATTGGGAAGAATTTTGTGGAAATTCAAATCGATTTGGGAGAAGTTCGTGATTCTTTGAAACCAACTTCCCCAGAAAACGTGGTTGGTCATTTTCGGAGTTTGTTCCTGTTCATCAATGGGGTTGTTTTTTAGCATTGAAGACATTCTACTATTAGACAGGTCGACCATTGAAAGGGTCGACCCTCTCTGCATTGTAAATCATTATAAAAAGACGTCTTGGGTTGTGAAGACTAGATAGAAAAACATTTTTGTAAACTTTGCTTCTGTTTCTAATACAAGAACTCTATTCAGTTGTTAATTTTATGTTCCATTTCGTGCTTGGTGACTTAGTAGCATAGATCATCCATTGTTATTGAGAAGGGCCCCTCAGCAATAACATATTCACCTATCCATATAATGCATTTTTTCATTCTTTTGTATAGATAAGTCATTTAACTTTCAGTATTGTGAATATTCATAAGCTTCCGGTCATTTTTCCTGTATGTATAAATTCAGCTTGTATAAAAATCATTTAGCTTGCTTATGTTCATAAGTTGTGTAATTTTTATCATTCATCCTATCGTGCGCACCAGACATTCGGACAACCATTCAACCTTTAATATTTTCTGTTGCATTTTATGATTAAATAGGGTTTAAATTCTTGGATTTTGGTATTGCACTTACATCCTGTAGATGGCCAGTATTTGAGTTTATAGTGAGAGTCTTATTTTGAATAGCATAATGTTATCATAGAACTTATTTAACTCCATTTCCATTTAAGTCCTTTTCATATTTTTAGCTACATGAACCTTCAACATTCGTTTCCATTTTGCATCTGAATTTACAGCCAATATTTCACCTATGTTTTCATAGCATGATATTGCTGGTTCCATTCTTAGCTTAGTTTATTTCATTCCTGTAGGAGCAAAAGAATATAAGTTGATTTTTAATTCAGACTTAGTAATCTCATTTGGATTTTAGAGATGACATAGTTTGGAGTTAATTGTTATGCTTTTCCAATTGAAGATTAGTTTAACTAGTTTAGCATAGATTTGCTTTTCAAAGTATAGATTAGTTGCATTATTTTTCCATGGTTGAATAAAATGACTTAGCTTATGGTTTGAATTATTCTAGAAGTAGAATAGCAATGCTTTGTTTTATAATTTGCTTACAAGTTCAAGTTATTTCTAGCCATTTGAATCATTAACTCATGCTCAGTCATAGGTCTGCTTATGAACTTTGAGTTCATGATTCTTTTTGCATTTAGTGTTTCATAAATTAGCTTGAAGTCTTGATAGGATAGGGATTGCATATTTCAATTTCAAAGTAATCATTAGAGTATATGATTTTGATTTCTTGTCAATAGGGTTAGATCGTTAAGTAGCATTTCATTTTGAATTATTTCTGAGTGTTATAATGTCATTTGCTTGATGGATAAGTAGTAGCTTATAATGTTCAAGTTTTCTTGTAATTGGTCTATTTTCAATTTCCATATTTTTATAGAAGTTAAGTTAGATTTATTTCCATTTTGCATCTCTGTGGCATTTGTAATTCATTGTGACACCATTTTTCAAGAAGACTATAGTTAGGTAGTTTAGATAGGTCTATTTTCGAATCATTTACTATTTTGAAATCTTAGTTATCAATGCATGCTTAGACCTTAAAATAGTATTTTCTTGTCTTGAATTTGTAGTTAATTGTCAAATTGAATTAGGATAATTAAATAGTTGTCTTGCTTTTGAATAGTTATCACAATCGTACTTTGTTTCATAGCTAGAATTTTGATATCGCATAACAAAGTAGTTCTCCAATTCCTAGAATATATCAGAATGATTGTTTTCATAGTGTAGTTGACTTTCACTTAAGTACGGTGTTCTAGAGTAGTAATTCCCTTCCACTTTGCAATCTTAATTTTTAGATTAGAATAATATAGAGTTAAGTTTCATAGTTAGGTTTTTCATTTTAAAATTGCATTCTAATTCTTTTCAAATTGATTAGCTTAAGTTTGAATTCATTCAGGAGTTCATAGTTTAACATTTTTTAAGTGACTCGGCTTTTCATTTTGAAAGAAAACATCCCTAGAATCTGCATAGTACATATCATAGTTTCCTTTCTACCTCAGCATATATTTATTTACAACTATAATATTACCAACCCTGGTCGATAATTAAATATTGGAATTATTTACCACATAATAAACACCAACATTTTGGCATCGTTTCCAGGGAGTTGTAGATAGGTAGAATTTCCTTATGAAACTTAGTAATAGGTAGAATTTCTTTATGAAACTTAGTGATAGGTAGAATTTCCTTATGAAACTTAGTGACAGGCTGATGGAGGGTGAGCAGTAAGACGAGAGGTAAGAACCCATGCATCTATTATAACAGACATCCCCAAAACCCAATAGTAGCAGTAACGCAATTAGGTTTTGATTTAGTTTTAGCTTTTGTTTCTTGGTATTTTGTTTCTTCCTTTTATGCAAAGAGTGAGTGTGAGTTATTTATTTCATGCATGTGTGGGACTTATTTTACAATTAAATCACTTAGTGGTGTTGTAAGCGCCACCCATCTTGCTAACAAACTGACAGGAACATTTGAAAGAGGAGCCTAAAGATAACACATGAAGAACTACTTATATTGTGGGAAGATATGGCAGGAGAGAAGGATGAATAAGTTGTTACCTTTGAATTCCGTATTAGAGATTCGAGAGGAGTGGCACAAATGCAAAGCATTCCCCCATCCATTCTACCAAATTTTCACGGACTGGAGAACAAAGACCCTGATGAATTCTTTTTTCAATTTGAAGTACTTTGTAGAGGATATGATGTTCAAAAGTTGAAATTTTTTCCTCTTATTTTGAAAGGAGCAGCCATCTGATGGTTCATGAGCCTAGGTGGGAACTGTATTCAAACTTGGGAAGAAATTAAACATATATTCTTGAAAAGCTACCAATATGATTGTAGGGTCAATGAGGATAGCTTTGAAATAACACAGGAAAAAGAAGAAACTTTTGAAAATTACATCGAACACTTTCATTACAACCTTCAAAGATCAAAACTAAAGCAGTTGTGGAAAGACACCTTGAAAAGACTTTTACTCAAAGGGATAAAAAATGAATATTTAGAAATCTTAAGTCTGATGAGAATAGGTGATGTATTTCAGTTACCATATGATGATGTTTGTGAGTTATGTAGAAGGTATTCAAGAGGAAAATTAAATACTGGTAAGAATATACCCTCTTCTCAGCTTTTGAAGTCTACAACAAGAATTGGAGTTCCAAGAGCTGAAGTTGGTGATTTATTGGAAATACTTGAATCTGACATTATCAACTCTCTAAATTCACAAATGAATATTTTGCAGGTTGGGAAAAATGAGGAATTTAAAGAAACAATTTTCCCTTGGTTCCAAAAGAAACATCTTGCAATGGATTGTCCTTTGGATAGTCTCACAAATTGTGGCATATGTGACTTGAAGCATTCCACAGATTGTTGCCCCTCCTTACCTAGGATGAAAGCAACATATCAAAGAGATCTAGGAGTTGCAACAAATTTATTGCAACAGTCATGGAAACTGTGGCCTTGATGTATGGTTCAAAAATATATCCCTCCATTTCCTTATGCTCATAATCAATCAGTGAATACTCCGACCCCATGGCAGTTGTTGCAGCCTCAGCTTAACCCCTACCAACCTTGTCCATAAATCCTTCATGGTCCATCTTATGATCATATGGATACTCTCTCTTATGTTGCGACACTACCTGGTCCTCTATACCCTCCACAATCTTTTCAACAATATCCTATTTATCTGACAGGATCAACCACACAAGCCAATCAACTACACTTGCCACAATCGCCTTCTCATGAAACTACTCTATTCCGTATGCACATTCCTGCTCAATTCATTCCACATTCTAACAATAATAAAGAGCTACAATATGCTTACAGTGTGAACTGCAACATTTACCCACCTTTCCTACCTTACCGACATAACTACAGGAAATTCATACAAGGTCTGTAGAGGTTATAGATCTAGGAGTCGTAGAAATTATGGAAGAAAATAAAGTTTCTACTTGGCCTTATCCACAAGAAGACAAGATCAACATGGCATGCATCACATTTGATGAGGGACATACATTAGAACCTGAATATTCCCCATCACCAAACACAGATTCTTTATGCATTCTAGAGTTTGATGAAAGACCTCGTGACATGAAAAATGAATGCAAGGATTACATTGAGATATGGTTCCATGAGGTAACCAAGCCACAGTACCATTCTCTCCTCCAATGCTTCTTGCTGCTAAATCAAACAGGTGAGTTGGTTCTTCATATCTACAATAATTTTCTCGTATGCGGATAAAGGTATATTTTTAATCTTTTCGCACTTGGTTACATGGAAGAATTCATATACTTGAATATAATTGTTTTCTTTCTCCCTAAGTAGAATAGGATATTATGTACATAAATAATGAGTTGCATGTTTAGTCGATAAATTAAAAATATGTATATAAATATTCATCTCTATATATGTAAATATATTTCTGTTTCTTTAAATAAATCTTGACAGCTGGTTTATATTTACACATAAATTTTTATGATCAGCTCAGAAGGCTTCATCAAATAAAAAGGAGAAGACCCTTCTCTCTTTCTCATAGTTCTTGATAAATTTTCATATGATTTCTCTTTGTACATATGTTTTTGCTTCAAATAAATCTGAATCATTATGACAAGTGGTTTGTGGTATGGTTACATGAACTTTATCTCTATAATCAACTCATAAAGATAATCATTTGAAAAAGGGAAGTGCTCTAAAAACTCATAACATTTTTCGATCCCTTCCCTCTTGATTATTTTTCTTAAGAATTGTAAAATTCATATTGAAAATTTTTAAGTGTTCTTTGTATAATATTTTTCCACTTATCTGATATGATTCTTGAATCCCTTCTAATAAGCCTTCCATATATTTTATGTTAGTGATCTTATCTTTATAAAGAGGTTGATAACCAAAAAGTTTTTCTCCATTTGAATCCCAGAGGCTCTCGATGCATTTTGGCCTTGTTGTCAAGTTAGTAAGTAGATCAATCTTTCTTGAATAGTAGCAGGGAGGAACCTTGGGGATGTTATTTTTTGAGAAACACCATTGTAATCTTGTGAAGAAGGAAACTTGGACTAGGGAGATCTTCTTACTATTATATTTTGGATCCATCCACTACACACTAATGCAATCAACCATATGTATCTTTGATTCTACATACTTCTTATTCACTTGGCCTATATAAAAAACATTTGTCCTCCAACCCATATATCATCCCATCCTGTAGCATGGTTTTTAGAGCTGCTCCCCCATCCACTCACTCATAGGAAATTATTGTTGAATATCCATAGAGGGTGGAAACACTGGGACATGATCCTCTGATTCAAAAAGGGTTCAAGAGGCTAACCTGCTGGAGTACTGAATAGGCTTGTTGGCAGTGAGTATCGGCCTGTGGTATGACCAGGTAAACTCGACGGGGTACTGAACAGGTCTGACTGATAGAGGGGAATCTGCTTGGGGAGGACATCTTGTTTATAAAAAAAATGTGTAAAGAAAAAAATTATTTAAATAGTTATGTTATATGTTAAATTGTTGTAGGTATAACCGAAGAGAAGTATGTATGGTTGAGTTTAAGAAAATAAACTTCATCAATTGGCCAAGAGGAATAGCCTCAAGATTGTCTTAAGACCAGTTACCTAACCTTCATGGGATTAAAGATTTCTTATCTTGCCAGGTGGGGCCATATACTTAAGATTTCCAGGGACTTCAATGTGAAATTTGGTAGGATTGATCTATGTACTATGATTCTTGGACTCTAGGGAAGTTTGACTGAGTTCCTATGAGCTGCTTTGATGAGAAAATCTTATTAAGTTTGATATTCTCTTATTACCTATACAAGGATCACTTTAATTTTATCTGAAAGTATTTGACGAAGAGAGGCATATATTTCTTTTATAAATTAAAATATCAACAATGATTGGTTTTCTTTAAGCTTCTTGCACTATCTATACTGTCATCACTTATACAATCTTCATGTATGGATCATCGTTGAAATTGCTTATTGATGAAATAGCATGTATAGATCATTTTTTTTATAGTTAGTTAATATTTTTTTTTGTACAATAATAATAGCTTTTTAGAGTTATATGTTGACTGTTATTAATTGGAAGTGTTTGAATATCAATCAGTTTTTATTTTGATGGTTTGAGGACACGCCATATTTTTGGTTTGGGAGAGGATTTAGAATTGTTTCTATTTTTTGTTTACTTGTAAAACAATTAAAAGTTCATGTATCTCTTATAAAATGATATGTTATCTCAGGAATGATGCAAGTAATAGAAGAGAAGGTTGTTCTGATCCATGTTTAACAAAGAAAGAGCGACTGAAGTAGTTCATCAATGAGGATGTTTACAGAGAAAGAAGGTTTACATTGTCATTTGTGAAGCAGTCACAGAAGCAACAGTTTCATTCTTGAAGATTTGCTAGTTGTTAACACCCAAAAAGTGCTCACTAGCTTATTTCCCTATTCACATGACCCATTTGTCTACTTTTTCTACCATTTTAGCCTCTAAAACCTTCAAAAGGTCACCAAAAATACCAAAATACATCTTTTTCTCCTCAAAATATTTAATTTTCCTCAAAAAATACAAAAAACCCTCCAAAGGGGTCCAAAATTCCCAAAAATCAATTAAAAGGGAATAAAATTCAAAAATATATTCAAAAATATATTCAAAAAAGGAAAAGAGAGGGAAAAAGAGGAAAATAAAACCTAAACCATTTTGATCAATACCATTGGTTCCCTTAAACCATGGTTGTATTTTCCATCACCCAAAAGCTATAAAAATGTGATAGAGGCTCTACATTATTCATCGACATTCATCCTATCCTCATGCTGCCAAAATAGCTCCTGAGCTTTTCCCATCCTTTTTGAGCTTGAAGTTCTTTATCAAGAGTAAACCCTTGGCCCATCCTTGAATCATCTTGGAGAAGAGAGAGACTATTGGAGCACTGGAGCACTACTCCTGTACTGCTGCAAGAATTCCAGCAACCTCACCATTGAGGTAAACCATTGCAAACAATTGTTTGCTCATTAATATAAAATATCAAGTTTTTTATTGTTTCTCTCATGGATCTAGTTTTTTACTGTTCTTAATCTAGATTTACTTTCTTGCACATGTTAGATTAATATTTACATTTTACATTAGTTTTTATTGTTTTATTGAAACTGCTACTATGAAGCTAGTAGGTGCTCATTTGCACAAGCTTGGGTGAAAACCCAAGAAACACTAGCAGCTTCAGAAATTCTCTACATAATCAGAAGCTAGTCAAATACAATAAGCATATGATGTTCATTCAAATGGTCTGTATCAAGGGTTGAATGAAGTATTGAATGAATTGTCGCATGAAGTGTCAAATGAAGTGTCGAATGATGATCTAAATGGAACTATAGCTCTGTAACAACATGACTGAATATGCCAAGGTATACAATTTTTAAAATTCGATTGTGAGATAATGAATCTTAATCCCCTAGGAAATTAATTTGAATCAATGACATCTCTGGACCGTGAATGAACTACAATCTTTCATATGATTACCACACTATGTTCATATCGACTTACAACCAATTGGCCCATGTGGATTTTTTATGCACAAGCATACTTTGCAGAATTCTTGCATGACTCTGTCATCTCAAGGACTCCTGGACATATAATTTCATTTCCCATTCTATCCAAATCAATCCATATGCAAGGATTTATTATTTTATTTTTGAGCCAACTAAAGATCATCATGATTTTTAAATGAGCCTTACACTATGATTCCATGATGGCGATTTTTTTTTGTGCATCTTCAACCTGCCCAAAGTTTACAACTTTGGACATTGGTTGAAGATTTGATATGGTTTATGATGTCATCAATACACCTCTTCTCATCATAATTCACGATTCAAAGTTAATGATGAATTGATCATTCAAACGTGTCGAATTTCATTTAGTTTTCTTCCTGATTTCTTTTTCTTGTTTGCTTAGTGGAACCTGGCATATCCCTGGTTTGGGGGAGTGTTGATGCCCAATTTTGTCATCATTTTGGATTTATAATCATGCTATGCTGGTACTATTTTTGTCATTTTTAATGCACCAAGCTCATACTCCTCATCATTCAAACATTGATATTGACTCAGGTACCTATTTTTGAATTACGTTTAATTCTCCCATATTTTTCCATTGATTATCATCTCATATGGTACATTCATATCAATTTAACATTTTTAAAACCATTGGGCATATAGTTTTGCTGATATAGGTTGTGGTTCTCATACGGATGCTCATTCAGACTCGCATTTGCATTCATATGTCCATTCAACCCATCATTCTTACCTCCGAAATCATTGGTTTGCATACCTAGGAGCATTCATGGCAAAAACAAAGACGTGGGATTTGTTTCCCACCTGCCAGACATGGTTCATGAGCTTTTACTTGAAAAGATTCGTCTCATAACTTGCCTAAGCACCCAACAATCAATATGGCCAACAACCTAGCATCAATTCTGTCAAAAACGTGTTTGTAACAGACAACAAATTTTGGGCTTGATTTCCGGGAAAATGAAGGCGAAATTCCAAATTACGGCACATGGGTTTTGTGCATAATAGGCCTATTTTGGTCCTCATGACAAATTTTGTGGAAATTCAAAGCCCTTTGGGAGCAGTTCGTGATTCTTTGAAACCAACTTGCCCAGAAAACATGGTTGGCCATTTTCTGAGTTTGTTTTTGTTCATCAATGGGGTTGTTTTTCAGCATTGAAGGCATTCTATTATTAGAGAGGTCGACCACTGAAAGGGTCGACCCTCTCTCCATTGTAAAACATTATAAAAAGATGTCCTGGGTTGTGAAGACCAGATAGAAAAAAAAAATTGTAAACTTTGTTTCTGTTTCTAATACAAGAACTCTATTCAACTGCTAATTTTATGTTCCATTTCATGCTTGGTGAATGAGTAGCGTAGATCATCCAATGTTCTTGAGAAGGGCCCCTCAGCAACAGCGGATTCACCTGTCCATATAATTCATTTTTTCTTTCATTTGTACAGATAAGTCATTTAACTTTTAGTATTGCGAATATTCATAAGCTTCCATTTGTTTTTCCTGTATGTATAAATTCAACTTGTATACAAATCATTTAGCTTGCTTCTGTTCATAATTTGTGTAATTTTTATCATTCATCTTGTCGTGCGCACTAGGCATTCGGACTGCCATTCAACCTTTAATATTTTCTATTGCATTTTATCATTAACTAGGGTTTAAATTCTTCGATTTTGGTATTGCACTTACATCCTATAGGTGGCCAGTATTTGATTTTACAGTCAGACTCTTATTTTGAATAGCATAATGTTATCATAGAACTTATTTAACTCCATTTCCATTTCAGTCCTTTTCATCTTTTTAGCTACAAGAACCTTTAGCATTCATTCTCTATTTTGCATCTGAATTTACAACCAATATTTCACCCATGTTTTCATAGCATGATATTGATGGTTCCATTCTTAGCTTAGTTTATTTCATTCATGTAGGAGCAAAAGAATATAAGTTGATTTTTAATTCAAACTTAGTAATCTCATTTGGATTTTAGAGATGCCATAGTTCTGAGTTAATTGTTATGATTTTTCCATTGAATATTAGTTTAACTAGCTTAGCATAGATTTGGTTTTCAAAGTACAGATTAGTTGCATTATCTTTCCATGGTTGATTAGAATGACTTAGCTTATGGTTTGATTTATTTTAGAAGTAGAATATCAATGCTTTGTTTTCTGATTTGGTTGCAAGTTCAAGTTATTTCCAGCCATTTGAATCATTGTATCATGCTTAGTCATAGGTCTGCTTATGAACTTTGAGTTCAAGATTGTTTTGCATTTAGTGTTTCATAAATTAGCTTGAAGTCTTAATAGGATAGGCATTGCATATTTCTATTTCAAAGTAATCATTAGAGTACATGCTTTTGATTTCTTGTCAATAGGGTTAGATCGTTAAGTAGCATTTCATTTTGAATTATTTATGAGTGTTATAATGTCATTTGCTTGATGGATAAGTAGTTATTTAAAGTGTTCAAGTTTTCTTGTAATTGGTCTATTTTCAGTTTCCATATTTTTATAGAAGTCAAGTTATATTTATTTCCATTTTGCATCTCTGTAGCATTTGTAAGTCATTGTAAGACCATTCCTCAAGAAGAGTATAGTTAGGTAGTTTAGATAGGTCTGTTTTCGAATCATTTACTGCTTTGAAATCTTTGTTATCAATGCATGCTTTAGACCTTAGAATAGTATTTTCTTGTCTTGAATTTGTAGTTAATTGTCAAATTGAATTAGGCTAATTAAATAGTTGTCTTGTTTTTTAATAGTTATCACAACCGTAGTCTGTTTCATAGCTAGAATTTTGATATCGCATAACAGAGTAGTTCTCCAATTCCTAGAATATATCGAAATGATTATTTTCATACTGTAGTTTGCTTTCACTTAAGCACTGTGTTCTAGACTAGTAATTCCCTTCCACTTTGCAATCTTAATTCTTAGATTAGAATAATATATAGTTAAGTTTCATAGTTAGGTTTTTTCATTTTGAAATTGCATCGTAATTATTTTCAAATTGATTAGGTTAAGTTTGAATTCATTTAGTAGTTCATAGTTTGACATTTTTTAAGTGACTCGGTTTTTCATTTTGAAAGAAAACATCCATAGGATCTGCATAGTACATATCATAGTTTCCTTTCTATCTCAACATATATTTTGTTACAACTCTAAGATTACCAACCCTGGTCGATAATTAAATATTGGAATTATTTAACACATAATAAACACCAACACTTCCCACAGAGGTTCATCTGTGCTCATAATCTCCATAATGGAATGATCAGAATGGAAGGTCCACAGCAGAGGATCTGGTGAGGATGACGTCCGTTGTAGAGAATGAGACATAGAGGCCACGGCTAAGTGTTCCTTAGGGGATGACGAGATAACATCATAAGTAGCTTGGGATGGTGAGAGAGGCATGGTATCTCCAATCAAATGCATGGTGGCCACATTGGGCAGGAGCCATTGATCGATAGAGTTAGAAGAAGATGGAATCATGGAGGAGATCATGTTCACTATGGCAACATGGTTAGGGGGATCCGAGGTTGGAAAGACGCCCATAAGACATGATTATTTTATGAGGCCGACCCCCACGCTCTCATATAGCTGTGAAGATTGTCCTAACAGAGGGACATTGTTGTCAGGATGAATAGCAGTGTATGGTGTATAGAAGTCCAATTGGTCGATAGTGACAATACAACCTTGATGGGGGAATTGTACAATGAGGAAGAAAAATGATGTGACCGCAATCATGGTGTAAAACCAGTTGTGACCAAGCAAGAGATTACAATCCAGTGGGGAGGTGACTACTTCCACGTTAATGGTCATAGTATTTCCCCCCAACTATATGGCTAAGGCTTGTAATAGCCCATGAGGTTGGAACCCACGACTGTGGAATTATTTCGGGGTAGTAGGGGAACGGTTTAACTCAAGATAGACGATGGCTCACCAACAAGATTAAAAAATGACCGAGGTGGAGGCACTGTTGTCTAACACAGTACGATGAATTTTCTTCCAAGCAACCTTTGTGGTGATTTGGAAAGCCTTAGTTTAAAATACTCAAGTTTAAAAAAGATTGTATTTGAGGAATCCGGGTCTACAATGCCGATGGAAGCAAGAAGAGTCTTACATTGATTGGGACAATTATGCAAGACTTACAACATCGACATGGCACAGGGAGATTGTGCCAAGTCCTCTACAATGTTGTAGTTCTGAGCTGCTCGAGTATTAGGATTGAAAATTGCTTTTCTAATCGTGCTCTTAGGTTGATGCACAACTAAATCTAATGAAGGTTTCTCAATGGTGAGAGAACCTTGCAACATGGAAATATCCAAGGTAGAAGAGGAATCCTTTTCAGTATTACTTCTGGTGGATTCCTTATGAGGGACTGATTTGTACGATCATGGACGAGTATTTAGGTTAACCATTTCACTATGCATCATTAGAACATGCGCGGGGGAGGATGTTTCTCCTTAAGAAGGAGAAAGTTGTGAAATCATTTTTTGGTTTTGTGTGGGGAAGGGATCATTGAGAACCGCGGGTGTGGATTTTCCCTTAAGAAACTTCCACACTTTGTCTTTTTGTGGGCACTCTTTGGTGAAATGGTCACCACCACATAGTAAAAAAGGATACTTTACCTTCCTCTTTTGTTTCGTGTCTTTGGGAGGGTTCTTATGTTCCTGCTAATTGGAAGACTTCTTGGGTTTTCCTTTGGTCTTCTTCTTGCCACCAGATTTATGAGGAAAAGATGATTGAACAGAATTCACCTCCTCAGTGGGAGAAGGAGTGGGTGACTTGGTGGTACTACTTCCAGCCTATGGTGAGGGTTGGGATGAACCATGGTGGTTTGATGATCCATCGATTTGAGTAGAAGGATGGGAGTGGACATAACCAATAATGCCATCAGCATGAGGTCCCTGAGGCAGTTTTGCATGGTCGTAGGTAGGACGGGTGGCATCGGGAACAATATCATACAGAATGTCGGATTGAGCATAGACAAGGTCCAAGTATTGGGAATGAGCGATAGATTATTCTTCGGTTTTTGGCCCCACTCATGGATACATCTCTAGCTACGGTGGGTAAAAGAGACTTCATAAACCAATCAGCTAATTCTTGGTCTAGAATGGGATCCTTAATGAGACATTGTCTCCTCCTCCACTCATGAATATGATCGAATATATGAGTTGCGGTGTTCTGGTAGAAAGAAATCAGTAGGTATGTACCCGTTTCATAGCAGATGGGTAACTAGAAATGGGTCAGGAATGACATAGCTAAATTATGAAAGTCAGAAAACGAGTGCGATGGTACTTCGATGTACCACTTGAAAGCTGTATCAGTGAGGGTCCTTTTAAATAACCTTAGATGGATCGAATCATCAATCAAGGAATTGGATGAGCACCATAGATGGTATGTCATCACATGGTTCATCGGGTCTTCACCGGGATTTCCATCAAACTTTGGAATATCGGAAGGTAACTTAACGAGAATGGGTGGCCAATTATAAAAGTGTTGGATGGGTTCATTGGTCAAACGTGATAGGTCTCGCATATCTAAAGTAGCCAGAAATGGCAGCTATTGGTTTGGCTACTGATACTGGTAGTATTGATATGGCATTTGCGTACAAGTAGGACCTTGAATCGACTGATTGTAAGGTCCTCCCATAGGTAATCGGCCATAAGAGGGTGTGCCTCTTGGGTTGGGTGGTGGACTTGATGGTGGTCTGCCTCCATAATAGGGTGGTCCTCCTCCGGAGGTGGGATTCCTTTGCCTGTGGAATAAGGTGGGCCCCCTCTAAAAGGTTGGAGTCCTCGGTCGACGCCGGAATAAGATGGTCCTTCCTCTCCTCCACCAGAGTATGGTGGGACTTTTCCTCCTCCCTCAGAATAGGGCGGGACTCCACCTCCTCCATTAGACTAGGGTGGGCCTCCGCCTCCTCCACCGAAATAGGGTGGGACTCTGCCTCCTCTACTAGAATAGGGTGGGCCTTTGGTAGAAGGTGGGGGTCCTCCACCACCGGATTAAGGTGTTAGGAACCCATGTCTTTACTTTGTTAGTATGTTGTTGTTGGATGCATATGCTTTGTAAGTCATCCCGTAGTATTTGTTGATCAATAGTTGTGTTATTGTTATTGGCACATATGGTTTGTAAGTCGCCCGTAGTATTGTTGATCCATAGTTTGTAACGGCCCATGGTTTCGACCCATAGTATTGGCGCCTAGAATTAGTATATAAGTGTGTGTTGAGACCTATGAAGGCATCGTGAAGTTAATTGTATTGAGCTTGCTCAAAGGAGGTTTCCCCCTCGAAGTGGCCTGTGATCAATATAAAAGTGATTCCGAGTTCTGTCATTTCTGCTATTTCGTATATTCTTGTTAATTAATTGTTGCAGGTGCATCACATCTGGTATCAGAGCACTTTCTTGGGCTCGCTGGGTGAAATTTCTGCCAATTTTTTTTTGCATCTGTTGCAGGTTTGGATTTGGGAATAATCCCTATCTGCTTAACTGTGGGAAGTACTTGGGCATAAGCCCTACAACTCATTGTGAGGAGTACCACAAGAACCTTGAAGTAGCTGGCCCATTGAGAGGACCTGTCGGCGAAAAGAGAAACGACGCCTACCTGATTGACTAGTTCCCACCCGTGAGGTAAACCAAGAGCTGTCGTTTGTGGCAAAGCAGTTATCAGTTTTACCTGAGCCGTGGAGTGAGGGGTACTACCCCAATACGCAAGCCGTTAGACAGCATTGGTGGCCGAGTGAAACCCTTGAACTATTAGGAAGCCGCACATACCTGGGGTCCATATCTACTTTCAGCTGAACTATTGTCGATCACTACTGTGCCGTTTAGATCTATTTTGCAAGTCGTTTCAGATCTGACCGCTTTCAGTCCATTCGGCACTGTTCCAAATTCCTCCTGAGCCATAGCCGCTCCATCTAAAAAAAAATAAAAATAAATAAATAAATAAATAAATAAATAAAATAAATAAATAAATAAAAATAATAATAATAATAATTCAGTTTTTTGTCCATATCTCCCTTGTTTTTACTCTGTTTCCCTTGAAATTTTCGGGGAACCCCTGTCATCCCATTCTGCATATTTCATTCCTGAGGACCCTATCCCCAATTCCCCTTCCCAAAGCTCGGAAGCACACATTTGTCTATTTTTAGGGTTTGCCATAACTTCCTCAGATTTCACCCAATTACCTTCAGATTTTCCCTTACTGAAGTAGTTTCTGTTTTTGTTTTCCTACCCAATCAACTGAAAAAAAAATAATAATAAAAAAAAAAAAATCCTGGTTATGGTTGTCACCCGTGCAGGAGCAAAAACCATGGAGGAAGCACTTGCAGCCATCCAAGCCAAACTCCAGGATCTGGATGAAAAATTTCTCGGCCTCCATCTTGAACATTCAACTATGAAAAACAAACGACAGTCTGAGTCTTCATCAGACAATGGGTTCTCCTTTTCCAGCAATTTCCGTGGTCTGAAGCTTGATTTTCCTCACTTCAATGGTACTGATCCAACTGGATGGATCTATCGTGCAGAACAATATTTCAGTCTGCATAATACTTTTGATGTCAACAAAGTTCCGCTGGCATCCTTTCACTTGGAACAGGAAGCTCTTCAATGGTACCGTTGGTACATCAAGGCTCATCTAGAGCCCAAATGGCCAGACTTTTTCCAGCTCCTTTTGCAACGCTTTGCTCCTAGTGCTTTTGATGACTTCACAGGAGCCCTCACTAATCTTCGCCAAATTGGCACGGTGAGAGAGTATCAAACCGAATTTGAGAATCTAGCCAACCACACCGAAGGACTGTCTGATGACTTTTACCGGAGTTGTTTTATCAGTGGTCTAAAGGATGCCATCCGCTCAGAGGTCAAAATGTTCTGTCCCAACACAATGATGGAAGCCCTAGGGTTGGCTAAGTTGGCAGAAGACAAGATTGCAGCCCAACAACATTCCAAGCCCACTTTTGTTCCCTTCCAAAATATGGGTTCTCAGTGACCACCTATACCGCAGGCTCCTCGACCGACTCCTATCAAGCATTTGTCTGAAAAAGAGATGCAAGCACGCAGAGAAAAGGGGCTTTGCTATAATTGTGATGAGAAATTCACTCGAGGACATAGATGTGTTCAGCAAAAACTCTATCTCTTGGATGTGGAGTCTCCGTCTGCCTCTGAAATTGGTGATGAAGATCCAGAAACACTGGATGCTTCAGTCGACATTCAGGAACCGCCTATTGACCCTCCGTCTCAGGATGACCAGCCAGAGATATCTCTCCATGCTTTAGCTGGAATCACCACCCCCCAAACAATGCGGGTCAGGGGTTACTTCAAGAAGATTCCTCTTACAATACTCATTGATTCTGGTAGCACTCATAATTTCATTGACCTCGGATCGCCAAACAAGCTGATTGTTTTATCCATCCTTGCTCCAACTTTGAAGTCATGGTTGCCAATGGGGGCACCTTACCTTGCAAAGGGAAGTGTTGAAATGTGTGTATCTCTATGGGATACTATACCTTGCGCTCTGACATGTTTGCCTTGCCCTTAGGTGGATGTGATGTGGTTTTGGGTGCTCAATGGCTATGCACACTTGGCCCTATCTTATGGGATTTTGATGAACTTTGGATGCAGTTTTCCCTCAATGGACAAAAACACACATTGACAGGATTACAACTAGGTTCTCTCAGCATCATTAGTTCACATTGCATGGAAAAACTCCTCAAGACGAATTCACATGGTGTCATCGCTCAGATCCATTCCATCCAGATGCAACCATCAGCGGTCTCCACTACTCCTTTGGATCTACAACAAATTCTGGATCGATATACAGGTGTCTTTGCTGAACGAGTGGGATTACCACCTTCCAGGCCAAAATACCATCATATTCAGCTCCTTCCTGGCAACATTCCTCCCAACATCAGGCCCTATCGCTACCCATTTCACCAAAAAATGGAGATTGAAATGCTCGTTTGGGACTTATTGAAGCAAGGTATTATTCGTCCAAGCACTAGTTCCTTTTCTTCTCCAGTTATTCTTGTCCACAAAAAAGATGGGTCATGGCGCCTCTGCATTGAATTTCAAGCACTTAATCACCTCACCATCAAGGATAAGTTTCCAATTCCTGTTGTTGATGAGCTTCTTGATGAGCTTCATGGGGCTCACTTTTTCTCCAAGTTGGATCTTTGTTCTGGGTATCATCAAATTTGGGTTCATGAGGAGGATATTCCAAAAACAGATTTCCGCACACATGATGGCCATTATGAGTTTTTGGTCATGCCCTTTGGCCTCACTAATGCTCCTTCCACATTCCAGGCCTTAATGAATAAAATATTTCGACCCTACTTGCGGAAATTCATTCTGGTATTCTTTGATGATATCCTCATCTACAGTAAAACATGGGATGAACATCTCCAGCATCTGGATCTTGTCATGCAACTTTTCTCTGGCCATCATCTCCATGCCAAGCAGTCTAAATGTGTTTTTGGACAGAAGGAAGTGGATTATCTCAGGCACATTATCTCAGCACAAGGGGTTCGCGTGGATCCTGCCAAAATCGATGCCATGAACAATTGGCCACAGCCTCAGACACTCAAGAGCCTTCATGGTTTTTTGGGGTTGACTGGCTACTAACGCAAGTTTGTCAAGGATTATGGGAAGATTGCAGCTCGATTAACTGCTCTATTGAAAAAGGATGCTTTTACATGGACACCTGCTGCTCAGTGTGCATTTGACAAACTAAAACAAGCTATGTGTACTACACCTGTGCTAGCTATGCCCGATTTTTCCAAGCCCTTCACTATTGAGAGTGATGCTTGCGACAATGGACTTGGTGTTGTCCTCCTTCAAGATGAACACCACATTGCGTTCACCAGCAAAGCCCTTTCAGGTAAGAATGTAGCTGCCTCTACCTATGAGAAGGAAATGATGGCTATTTTGCATGTAGTACAGAAGTGGCGCCCATACCTATTAGGGAATCATTTCTGCATCAAGACTGATCACCAGAGTCTGAAATATTTCTTGGACCAGCGTGTCTCCTCCCCGGCACAACAGAAATGGGTTAGCAAACTCATGGGTTATGACTATCAGATCACTTACAAGAAGGGTAAAGACAATATTGTGGCAGATGCTCTTTCTCGCACATTTGATGCCCAAGGTTCTCTTTCAGCTATTTCTATGCCGGTTCCAAATTGGTTGCAATCTGTTCAACAGGGTTATGTCAATGACTCTTCCTTATCTCAAATCATCCAACACTTGACCAAAAACCCGCTGCTGTACCGCATTACTCTTGGGATGGTGCTTCTCTAAGATACAAGGGTCGTCTGGTGCTTCCCCAAAGCACAGATCTTCAACAGGCTGTCTTCTATGAACTCCATGCTTCTCCATCGACAGGGCACTCTGGGTTCCTCAAAACATATGAACGAGCATGACGTAACTTCTTTTGGCAGGGCATGGAAAGGACAATTCAACAGATGGTGGCCGAATGTGATACCTGCCAGCGCAATAAGGATGAAACAACACTCCTTCCAGGATTGCTTGAACCCTTGCCCATACCTACACAGATTTGGACAGATATTTCTATGGATTTCATTGAAGGGATCCCTAAATCTAGCGGGAAGACAGTGATTCTCGTTGTGGTTGATCACCTCTCCAAATATAGTCATTTTTGTGCTCTCAGCCATCCCTATACAACCTCCTCTGTCGCTCAAATTTTTCTGGACTAGATCTTTCGTCTTCATGGCATCCCCTCTTCCATTGTCTCGGATCGTGATGCAACTTTCACCAGTCATTTTTGGACAGAACTATTTCGCCACACTAGCACCAAACTAAAGATGAGTTCAGGGTATCACCCACAAACAGATGGTCAGACTGAAATTGTCAATAAATGCTTGGAAACTTATCTTCCTTGCTTCACCTCGGAACAACAACATTAGTGGGAAAAGTGGCTCCCTCTCTCTGAATGGTGGTACAATACCTCTTACCACACTGCCTCTAAAATGACCCCATATGAAGCAGTCTATGGTCAGGCACCTCCAGCTCTTCTTCCATACACCCCCACCAGTTCACCAGTTCAGGAAGTTGACACGGTCCTTCGTAACCGCGATCAGATTCTTCGCATTTTGCGGGACAATCTTCACATGGCAAGAAATCGCATGAAGCAACAAGCTGATCAGCACCGTTCAGAGCGCACTTTTCAAGTCGGCGATATGATTTTTCTTCGTCTCCAGCCGTACAAAAAATCATCCTTGAAACTCAAAGGGCATCATAAGCTCGCTCCAAAGTTCTATGGGCCATATCGGATTCTTCAGAAGATTGGGTCTGTTGCTTATAAATTGGAACTTCCTCCTTCTTCCCGCATTCATCCAGTCTTTCATGTCTCTTGTCTGAAGAAAGTTATTGGCACCAACATCAGTGGACAAACGATTTTACCTGAACTGGATAATGAAAGATCCATCCTTTTGGAGCCAGAGGCCATCCTCAATCGGTGCACGCGTCAGCTTTGCTCTCACTCTATCATAGAGGTCTTAATTCAGTGGCACGGCATGCAACCAGAGGATGCTACATGGGAACCACTCCTTCAGATTCAACAACGATTTCCACATCTAAAGCTTTGAGGACAAAGCTTTTTTTAAGGGGGAGGGGATGTTAGGAACCCATGTCTTTACTTTGTTAGTATGTTGTTGTTGGACGCATATTCTTTGTAAGTCATCCCGTAGTATTTGTTGATCAATAGTTGTGTTATTGTTGTTGGCGCATATGCTTTGTAAGTCGCCCGTAGTATTGTTGATCCATAGTTTGTAACGGCCCATCGTTTCGACCCATAGTATTGGTGCCTAGAATTAGTATATAAGTGTGTGTTGAGACCTATGAAGGCACCGTGAAGTTAATTGTATTGAGCTTGCTCAAAGGAGGTTGCCCCCTCAAAGTGGCCTATGATCAATATAAAAGTGATTCTGAGTTCTGTCATTTCTGCTATTTCGCATATTCTTGTTAATTAATTGTTACAGGTGCATCACATAAGGTGGGCCTCTCTCACCAGAGTAAGGTGGACCTCCATCAGAAGGTGGGGATCCTCTTTCACCGAAATAAGGTGGGCCTCCATCAGAAGGTGGGGGTCCTCCACCACCGGAATAAGGTGGACCTCCTCCCCCGCCGCCGGATTATGGTGGGCCTTCATCGCTAGAATGAGGTTGGACTCCGCAAGAAGGTGGAGGTCTGCCTCTGCCGGAATGAGGTGGGGGTTCTCCGCCTCCAGAAGCAGGTGGAGGTGGACGAAATAGTGGTGGGGGTGATGGGACATGGGGAAAGGTTGGTGGGGTACAATTGGCATAACATTGTGATGACCCCATGGAGTGTTTGAGTTTCTAGGATAAGGTATCCTAGGAAGAGGGTTCCCGGGAAGGTCTTCTCCTAACGTAGGGTCAAAATTACCGGGATACATTGGATGGCCCCCCACCATGATGTAATCCCATCATAGGTCCCACGACTAGTAAGGAGATGCCAACGAAATGACCGGTTGGAATCCCTCCACTCATATTATGCCTAGGTAACAAGGGTTTTCCTCGAGTGACAATGTTTTGACCACTCGTTGATGGTTGAATCATGGTAGGTTGATGGGTACTAACTAGTGGAGGAACACTACTCATGATTAAATTAAGAGGTAAAGAGTATCCTCCCCTTGTGTTTTGGGGCGGGGGAGGGGTGGGTAGTGTTCCAGTAGTAGTATAGGGGGTGTTTAAAAATTGTCTTTCAACGTTCTGAGTCATCTAGCATATGGAATTGGTCTCCTGATTAAGAGGTGTACTCGTAGGAAGCGAAGGTTGACCAGGTTTGTAATTGGTCACATTATGTATAGGTGTTTTCAGTAAAGTGAAAGATAAAGAATGAATTGGGGTATGTTGAGACATGGGAATTCCGAGTTTTGACTCTCTCATGAGAGACTCTATCATCTGAGTTCTTCATCGACTGTACGTAGCCAGTCGATGAGGTCATAAAAGGGTGCCAAAAACTCATCATTGGGAACCCAATAAGGGGGTGTGGTTCCTGTAGACGAAAGTGTGGAAAAAGGAGCCCATTGTTTCCCTAGAGTGGTTTCCCAAAAGGATGTAGATCAACCAAAGGCTATGGATAAAAGGTCATCTTGGGGTTGATTGTACCATTCTATAGGCCCAGGTTCTCCTTCCAATGAATGGTGTAAAGATGTGTCTCGTGAAGTAGACGGTTCCATGGTCATAGACCTTGGAGGATCAGTGATTAGTGGACTCAAGGGAAGTGAAAAGTTCACTCCCAACTCCATGGTGGATTTTTTTTCTTTAGGTGACATGATGAGAACTGGTTGATCCATTTTTTCCCTCAAACATACCTCCAGATTAAGGGGATATTCGGGTGGAAAGTTTAAAATTATACGGGACCTTCTCAAAGGTTGTTCATCTAGAATTACTGAAGCAGAATGTCTCCTAAGTGTCTTATATACAAAAATTAAAGGAATCCAAAATATACACAAACTAAGGCCACAAGCAAACTTATGTGACAAGTGTGGATTCAAACAGTCTAGAACCTCATAGGATTGTCAAGACATCACAACTCACGATATACCCCAGGGTCCAATAGTTATACTCAACCCAATTTTTCAGAGCACTAACCAGGGAGGATTGGGACCATAAACCTCACCATATAACCTGATTACCTAGAAGCACGTGCATAGTAGCTCCCTGAGTATTGTTCTCGGTGTATTGCTCTGCCAAGATGGACAAATGGTTAACTCGGTTGGTTTCAAGAATCCTAGGAGAGTGTCCTGATATACTCAAGGTATGTGGAAGCTCAAATCTGTAGTGGTGCTATCTAATGCACAACCGTATGACAAGATCCTTCTGATATACTATCGATTACATGAAGTTCCTTTTGATATACACAAGGGTACGTGAAAGAGTCTTCGATATACCGATTGGTACATGATAGAACTGCAGGCCCCGAGGATGCAGTGTAGACAAATAAAGATAGCCTTCCACGTTTTACAACACTAGAACACGTCACTAACGTGTCGCATAAGTTACTAGTAGATTTTAACCTAACACTACCAATTAATGTTATCTTATGCAGTTAGGTGAGTGCATGAGGTGTAGATAGGAATTTAAAAATAATGCAACCCTTGATACACGAAGGTGCACATTTCCATTTCATTCGATGAAGTCTGTCTAAATTAAGGAGAAATCTCTTTTTCCAATGGTCTCAAAAAATTGGAAATCCCAAAAAGTTCAAAAATCTACCAAAGATGATTGAAAGCACTCTTTTCATTTTTTCCAACAAAACACAAAATATAACCACACCAAATCAAGATATTTTCTTTTTATCTTTTCAAGCTAGAATGAATCTAAGTAATGATGAAAAGGAGGATTTCTGCTTAGAATGCACTAACCCTCAATTTCCGCAATGATGAACTAAAAAGAAAAAAAGACCAAAAGTTCATAGAACGTTACAAATTTGAAATACTTTGGAAGAGTTTGAATTCACTTTATTTTTTCAAAGAGATGAAAGACTCATAACTAAGAAAAATATAATCAATCGATTTCCTTTTCAAACTTCTCAAAGATAAACATAATGAATTCCAATGCACAAAACAATTCTATAACAATTTCCAAATGATCTTGAAAATAGACAAAATGAAGCACTCCCGATTTTTCCAATACACATATCAAAACAAAGTCTGATAATGATAATTCTTTTCAGATGTAATAGTAGAAAACAAGAGACTAATCATAGCACTCCAATGACTCAGAAAATATCAAAGAAAAGTGACAAGCACCCAAATGGATTCAAAGACACTCAAACCACTCAAAATCGATCAAATGCAACCAAAACTAAATGGTTAAGTGCAGGAAGGGTTTGGAATCAGATCTAACACAATGAATAGACCTAGTAAGGTGATCGAGGAATGAAAGATTGAATAGATGAACGTGCGGGATTGAAATTGATAGCCACCACCGAATCTCTCGATTGACCAAATGGAACCCAAAAATCAGCAAAAACCAAACCAAACACAATCAAGCTGAGTAAGCAGGTCTATGACTAGAAGATGTCGTACATAGAGGCTTATAAATCATATCAAAAACAAAATTTGGAGAGTATTTTGTACCAAGAACCAAGCTTAAAGGGATAGTGCACTCTGTCAGTATATTGTAGAGTGCATAGAGCACTCTATCTATAGGGACAAAGCGCCAGTGGCACAGTATGTATGGAAGGAAATAGCATCGGTGGTGCAGATAGCACACAAAGAACAAGTGCTAGATGGGTAGAGGTGCACAGGATGCACAACTTAGGTGCATCGAGAGAATAATCAATAGAAAAAAATCAAATGATCTCCAAAAAATGAAAAATAAATGATCTAATACTGATCCTAAAAGAACCAGGGCAAGCCAAAAGACTCTCTAATGACAAGATTTGATGGTGGGAGAGGTTTAGGAGGCTAAGAAGTGGATCACTAAGAAATCAATGGAATCACACTCGAATTGAAATCAAAGCTAAAATTATCTCCCTAGCACGGTCGCCAAATTTGTTTTCGGACAATCTACCTAAGTGAACTTAAAAGCCAGGTCTCCCTTCGTATTAGGAGGATCTTCATATTTATAACCAATGGATAGAGTAGGTTGAGAACTAATGGGAGAAGTTTAAGGGATCCTCCCTTGATGTTAGGGAACAAAAGGACATCTCACTTATCAGTTAGGGATAGACTTCCACCTCACCATCCTTCGAGAAGTCACTCGAAACCCCTTGTTTATCCAATTTAACCAACCCTGGAGCACTCTGCATGAAGGAAACTGGCTCCAAGAAGGGGGAAGCATAGCTGGAGGGAAACCTCAACCACTGGAACATGCTGCTATATGACATTTTCTGCCAGGCATGATCTGGTGCCTATTGTTGAAATACAACCTGCACCAGTTGAACTAGGAAATGTGGACACAAGGGTCAACAACTTGCTTTGAGTGTGTTTGGTTAGGGAAACTTCAGGGATTGAGGCATGAAGTTGAAACAGGACTCATGATGATGAGATTTAGGTTTAACACTTTCTATTTCAAATTTTGTAGTTTTAGCATTTTATCAAAGTATTTTTTGACTGTATGTTGTCTTTTTTTAATGTTATTTAGGGCATGTTCGCATTGTTCCTCTAGGGCTAACAAAGTGTGAAATCTATATTTTTAATGTGACTCTTCCAATTCTCCCTATTGAAATAAAATCCTATAAGAGGATAACTATAATTCAATGGGCATGAGATTTTCCTGACCATAAAGTAATTGAAAGGGAGTGACACCCATACTAGACTTCGTGGTAGTCCTGTCTTCGCATGTAACACCATGTTTTTTGCCCCAATATGTATAAAAATGTAAAATATTTTGATGAAAAGGATACAATCCAGAAACGCATGGTCCAAAGTGAACAAGATATGTAAATTTTTATATTTCCACTCTTTCATATAAAAATCAATGGCTCATGTAGACTAAAGGTAAAAAGAAAAGAGATTGGCAACTATCCTTCCACAAAAAGAGGAAAAGATAACCAACCCATGCCTACCACTTGTCCAACTCTCTAGGCCACTTGTCCACTTTTATGCCACTTGTTTATCCTCCAGTATGCATATAAATAGAGAGATATAGCCATCTTTCCATTCATTCCTAGATGTCAGAAAGAATTCCTTATGGCTTCCAACCCTGAGATATCTTCTACAGAACCAGTCACCCGAGATAGAAATTCATACTATTTCGTACCATCCTAGTACTACTCCACACTACTCTATTCCACCATCACCTTGCTGCAAATTGAGAACCAAATAGAGCATATTGGAACTCCCTCAAGCTTGGAAAGGAATTGAGGGTAACAAACCCAAGGTATTGTGAGCTAAGATAAGGGAGCCCGAGGTACTGTTAACTTAGATAAGGGATCCCCATTCCTTGGTTGAGGGATAGCTATAGCTAGAGAAACCAAAACCTTATTGTGGATTGATAGTCCCAGCTCGGGGGTGGCCTATCAAACTAAGATATGGCTTGAGAGAACCCATGGATGGGTGGAATGACCTTGGTCTGTAGACAGTCGGTTCATTTCTTTCCAGATAAGTATTTATTTATGTATCGAATTTGTTGTGGAAAACCATGGAATTGTATTTAATATATTTTATTCTGAATGTTTTACTTAAATTCCATGGAGTTGCTAACTTTTGGGGAATTGCATTCAGAAGAGATATAATTACATACTTGCATTTGTTTTCATACATATCTAAATTACCAGAGTGCCCACATACATTCATATTTCCACTATAAACGTAAATTTAACTAGTAGAAATCCAAATTTGAATAGCATGAGTGTTCCAGGGTAAAATTATGGATGTTTCCTAACCAATTTACCATTGTGAGGGTGTTGGGTTAGTGACAATTTGGTACCAGAGCTCCAGGTTACAATACTGGGGTTGTATGGGCCATAAATCCAAATTTGTAGGCATAAATCCAAAATGTTTATTGGGAAATCAACTTATGTTAAGTAACAGAGAATGGGTCAGGAATAATTTCAAATTGATTTCAAAATTTCCCCCATATTGTCCAATTAAAAAATATTTTGGAAAATGTCTATTGGGTCCCTCTCATGCCATGTAGATGGGTGACACGGAGAAGCCACGTGGGAAAGAGGTCCAATGTGGAGGGTCCATGTGGGAAGATTGTGCGATGTGAATCAACCACATCAGATCCATGTGCACATTGTAAATATATTAGATCTAGAGATCACTACTCCCTCTAGATCGCCTCGAGATCTCAAATGGTATGAGTCTCTAAATCAATATATGCTCATAAAGAAATAAAATCAAACAACTAGATCTGCATTTACCAACTAAACATAAATGCAATCAACCACATAGACAATAGATATACCCTGGAACCCTTTCGAGAAAAACTAGCTAACTATGGGGCTATCTTCTCTATCGAGCCCAAAGCATATAGTTGTATAAAAGACAGTACAGTATAGAATTACCTCATCTGGTAACTCAATCTCTTTGAACATGAAAAACTATAATTTGCATGCATCTAGCTGATGCATGCACTAACGAAGTATGCCCTAACTTCCAATATGGATCTGAGTGCTCTGACGGTGCCTTTGAGAGATCTTCCCTCTCTAGATCTCTTTGCTCTAATCCGCTCTCTCTGAAGACTTCCCACTAATGAAATTGACCCTCTCTACATGCACAAGTGCGCCCTCCCCTTTGGATATCAAATGATCGTACTGCTCCGGATCTCAGCAGATCTGAGCTCCGATTGTCCATAACCTTCCTCAAATATTGAGGCAAGGCTATCCTCAAAGTCACAGAATCCTAATCAGTCAATCCTACTCACAATTATCTCCTCTTCCCTCAGGAAAAATGTCCTCCTCCAATCTCCATAGTAATCTCACTGTTGATCTCTCTCAACTCACAGGAACGGGGATCTAGTCTCTATGGAACTGAAGGTCACTGATCTAGCTCAGATCTGGCCTTCCTAGCTCCTGTAGCAACTCCTCTTTATCTCAAAAAGTCATCCCACATGGAAATATTCGTACCCCTCACTCTGGAAGTATCTCTCTCCGATGATACAACTAAGTAACCCCATCTGGGGACCCCCTTCCTCTATAAATAATCTCACCGATGAATTAGGTTTTCCAAAACCCTAATTCTCGGTGCATGCAAAAAGTCACTTTTGCACACAGTCATTGAATGCTGACAGGTCATGCAATACTCATGCATGCAAAGGTCAATCTCCCCTAAAGCTCTGCATGCAGCCCCCACTGACTCATGCCACTGAGTAGAGTGCATCTCACCCTCTACTCCATCCTGATGCCTATGCAGCTAATGTACCTCCATGCAAGGCATTTGAACCATGGAGGACATCTTGAATTTACCATAATCTAACACTCCCTCTTAACGAGAGAAGTCCTACCATGGATACCTGGATCCAACAAGTCTTCTATAGCTGACACTAATCTAACTGATTTGCCTGTCACTGCTCTTTGACCTAAAGAACTCTGATCAATCTCCATATGGGTGGCTTCAGAAGAAGCCCTCCTGTCAACCACTACTGACTCTGCCATTGCACTCTGACTTAAAATCCCTTTGAGTCTCTATTGTTGTAACCAAATATGAGATCCTCTATCAAGTGGATCTACTGCTTTGTAGATCATCTTCTTATCACTCTGAGTTGACTTAGATCTGTAATTAACCTCCCTCCATCTCTTCACTGACTAAACTGACTGAGCTATCTCCTGAGCCAAGTCCATCTCAACCATGTCATACCAGCTCACTCTCTGACTAGTGCCTGCATGAGCAGCATGCTCATCCCTCTGATATGAGCCCAAGGGCTCAACCTCCATATCTCCATCACTATCAAAAGAATATCGCTCATCCAACTGAACTCCAGAATCATTGCACTGCTCCTCATCATGATGAGCATCTCTCCCACCCATCTGTTGAATAGTCTCACTCCTCCTATCCTCCTCTATTCTATGAGAATTCTACTCATCATCCTCCTCTATATTTGAAGAGGATGCACTCAGCCATCCTGATGTGCCCGATGTAGGCTATCCATGAACCAAGTAGTCACCATCAATCCTATGACCAAACAACACTGGGTATACTCCTCTAGGATAGGTGAAGAACTGATCCCTGTGAAACACTATAGGGTATCCTCCAGCTGCCAATGCTGCCACTAAGAGAACACTCCTGAAACCTATAGAAGCTCCCCCCGGTCAAGCAGAAATCTCAATCTGCCCACATCGGTAACTAAATGATCAATCCCCTAACCATCCCTAGTCAACTCTACTACCGTATGCTCTAGGATCAGGAATGCATCTCACACTCCTCTCATATGACTGCTGGGAGTGATGTCCTCTCTCCATCTCTAATCACCCTGAATCTATGGTGGGATACTATCATGTCCTGACTGAACTGTAGCTAGTGAGAACTCCTTCTCAAACCGAGAAGAGAATTCATCAACCTTCTCTGTTGTTGCCACTTGCTCGTCCGTAATCAACCATCTCTCAGTCTTCATGTGCATGCATCTCTCAAACATATGCAGCATGCATATCTCATGCATATGCATCATGCATATCTCATGCACATGCATCATGCAAGACCTCATGCACATGCATATTTCATGCACATCTCTGTACTGACACTCCCTCTCAGCGAGGAAGGTACTGCTCGAGAAGCATCCACCAGGATCAAACAAATTATACGATGGTATAGCTACTCCCTCTGAACTAGAAGACTTTTTGGCTATATCTGTTGCACTCTAATATGCAGATCTACACTCCTCATGTATCAATGTCATCTTGAAAGAAGCATCATGCTCTCCCTCTGTCACTGATACTGAAACTACATCCACTGTCTCCCTGGACCCGCATACAAGATTTCCCATCAACCTGTGCTCTACTCTCAAGCTAGTGGCCATAACTCTACAAAACGGAAGTACTGTATGTTAAGATTTAATATGCTAAGATAGAAAATAGCAACATTACATTCCATTTCACAATAATAGCATATACAGGATCACTGAAGAAACAACAAGCACAGCATAAACATAAGAGACACAGATTTATCCTGGGAAACCCTCATGGGGTAGAAAACCCAGCAAAGCTTCCTCAATATAGATGACCAGCAATATACAAAGATGAAAAACAAAGACATGATCTCCTCCTCCACCATAGCAGACCTCTCCTCCACAAGTACGCTACTCTCAAGTGAGTGTGTGTGTGTTAAATGAGGAATACACCTCCTCTATTTATACACTACTCCGACTTGTCTTTTACAGAAATCATGTAGGCTCGTATTTAACCATTGGGTTAAACACCCCATTACAACTGACTGGGCCGAACCCTCTAAGGTGGTCTAATAACCCTTTGACCCACATAACACATACAGGACCGACCCCTACTAGGGAAGTCTAATAATCCAAGTTACCACATTCCGATGGAGGAATAAACATCTCCGGATATACAATAAGATCTTCACGGACGAATGAATCATCTCCGGAATAATAAAGTACAAATATAATATTCTTTTAAGTTACAATATCTCAACACTCCCCCTTAACGAGAAGGATATTATAACAGCATTTGCACGAGCAAGGAGTCATCAACGTCATAAATGATATATCTATAAATCATTGGAAGCTTTCTCAACATCATCAGTAACTCAAGCAGTTACTCGAACATCTTCAATACTGGAACATCAACATCTTCAGTACTGAGTCTTTATCTTCTGCAGCACTTGAACAGCTACAACAATATCATCATCTGGATCCTGACGATCATCAGCATCGTCATCATCATCGTCATCACATGATCATCAACATCGTAATCACACGATCACCGGCATTGTCATCATACGATCATCATGATCAACAGCATCGTCATCTAGATCATCGCGATCAACAACATTGTCATCTAGATCGTCACGATCAACAACATCGTCATCTAGATCATCACGATCAACATCATCATCATCTAGATCATCACGATCAATAGCATTGTCAATACAAGTATCCATACTAATACAAGTATACACATCATCAATACAAGTATCCACACTAATACAAGTATGTCATCAATACAAGTATCCACACCAATACAAGTATACACATCATCAATACAAGTATCCACACCAATACAAGTATACAGATCATCAATACAAGTATCCATACCAATACAAGTATATCATCAATACAAGTATCCACACCAATACAAGTATACACATCATCAATAGAAGTATCCACACCAATACAAGTATACAGATCATCAATACAAGTATCCACACCAATACAAGTATCCTCAATAACAACATACTCTACAAACCACATGATTCATTTAAGACACCATAACATGTCTAGGGACGATACAGTCCACTCGTCAACTTAGACAAAATCTAAGGACCAATTTCTCGGAGACATATGTCTACGGATCAATTCAGGGACCGAAGTCCAGGGATGATACAATCCCCTCTCGTCCACTAGGGACCACTTCTCAGAGACATCTGTCTATGGATCAATTCAGGGACCGAAGTCCGGGGATGATACAATCCCCACCATGTACATTTTGAACTCGTGGTTCTGGGATGATGCAATCCCCATCATGTACATTTTGAACTAGTAGTTCTGAGATGATACAATCCCCATCACGTACATTTTGAACTAGTGGTTCCGGGATGATGCAATCCCCATCACGTACATTTTGAACTAGTGGTTCCGGGATGATGCAATCCCCATCACGTACATTTTGAACTAGTGGTTCTAGGATGATGCAATCCCCATCACGTACATTTTGAACTAGTGGTTCCAGGATGATGCAATCCCCATCACGTACATTTTGAACTAGTGGTTCCGGGATGATGCAATCCCCATTAGTCCACTAAGGACTTCATTCATGGAGACCATACGTCTATGGATCAATTCAAGGGACCGAAGTCCAAGGATGATACAATCCCCACTTGTCCACTAAGGACTTCATTCTCGGAGACCATACGTCTACGGATCAATTCAAGGGACCGAAGTACGGGGATGATACAATCCCCACCTGTCCACTAAGGAATTCATTCTCGGAGACCATACGTCTACGGATCAATTCAAGGGACCAAAGTCCGGGGATGATACAATCCCTACCTGTCCACTAAGGAATTCATTCTCGGAGACCATACGTCTACGAATCAATTCAAGGGACCAAAGTCCGAGGATGATACAATCCCTACCTGTCCACTAAGGACTTCATTCTCGGAGACCATATGTCTATGGATCAATTCAAGGGACTGAAGTTCGGGGATGATACAATCCCTACCTGTCCACTAAGGACTTCATTCTCGGAGACCATATGTCTATGGATCAATTCAAGGGACCGAAGTCCGGGGATGATACAATCCCCACCTATCCACTAAGGACTTCATTCTTGGAGACCATACGTCTACGGATCAATTCAAGGGATCGAAGTCCGGGGATGATACAATCCCTACCTGTCCACTAAGGACTTCATTCTCGGAGACCATACGTCTACGGATCAATTCAAGGGACCAAAGTCTGGGGATGATACAATCCCCACCTGTCCACTAAGGACTTCATTTTCGGAGACCATATGTCTATGGATCAATTCAAGGGACCAAAGTCTAGGGATCATACAATCCCTACCTATCCACTAAGGACTTCATTCTCAGAGACCATACGTCTATGGATCAATTCAAGGGACCAAAGTCCGGGGATGATACAATCCCTACCTGTCCACTAAGGACTTCATTCTAGGAGACCATACGTCTACGGATCAATTCGAGGGACAGAAGTCCGGGGATGATACAATCCCTACCTGTCCACTAAGGAATTCATTCTTAGAGACCATACGTCTACGGATCAATTCAAGGGACCGAAGTCCAAGGATGATACAATCCCCACCTGTCCACTAAGGACTTCATTCTCAGAGACCATACGTCTACGGATCAATTCAAGGGACCGAAGTCCGGGGATGATACAATTCCTACCTGTATCCTTATCAATACATATATCATCAAAACATGTATCCTCATCGATACATCGACAAAACATGTATCCTCATCGATACATCAACAAAAAATGTATCCTCATCGATACATCAACAACACATGTATCCTCATCGATACATCAACAAAACATGTATCCTCATTGATACATCGACAAAACATGTATCCTCATCAATACATCAACAAAACATGTATCCTCATTGATACATCGACAAAACATGTATCCTCATTGATACATCAACAAAACATGTATCCTCATTGATACATCCACAAAACATGTACCCTCATCGATACATCAATCATCAAAGTAAAAGCAAGTAAAAAATATTCTAAGTATAAGAGTCCTAAGTATAAATGATCTAAGTATCCAAGTATCCAAGTGTAGTAAACAAGTATCCACATCATCGACCTTGCTGTTGATGAGGCAATCTCATCATCAGTGACCACATCACTCCCCCTTTCGAGGAGGGTCCTTCCAAGCTTGTCTCAAAGATACTCAAACTTTTCTTTAGGTAGAGGTTTGGTTAGTATGTTGGTAACTTGTTCACTTGAGGTAGAAGTTTTGTTAGTACTTCGGTAACCTATTACAAATTCAAACTTTATAGTTCCTTCTGCATCATATCTTATTAGATCCCTATGTTCTTTGACTTATCATGGAACACTGGATTCTTTGTCATCTTCATACAGCTCTATTTGTCACATAGGATCGCAGTTGGTTCTATCTCTAAGTCAAACAATCCTGAAGCCAAACTTCTTCACAACTAGCAGAGCAGGTAGCCATATATTCCACTTGTGCTAAGAGCCACACTAGATTGTTTCCTGCTAAACCACAAGATCATGGCTGATCCCAGACAATAACATCCTCTCGATGTGTTCTTCCTGTCTGATACACTTTCTGCCCAATCAACATCTGAGTAGCCATCTGAAGTCATGATCTCCATGATAGCATAGATCAAAGTCTATCGCATCCTTTAGGTGCCTCATCACATGCTTAGCAACTATCAGGTGAACACATCTAGTTTCCACTCGATACTGACTCAAGGTGTTCACAGCAAAGCATATATCTAACCTAGTATATGTTATATACATCAATGACCCAATAATTTGACTGTATAGAGTTATATCCACTAACTCTGATGAGTCATCCCGTAACAACTTCAAGTTGGAATCCATAAGAGTGGCCTTTCCAACACCTCAATTCCTTTTAATATTTCTCGGCATACTTTCCCTAGTTGAGAAAGATTCCTTCTGATCCTTTCCATACTTCTAGACCTAGGAAGTAACGCATCAATATGAGATCTTTCATTTTCATTTCTGCGGCCATCTATCTGTGCCATCTCTCGTCAGATGGGTCTACTGATATAAGCCTCAACATCATTCGAACTCTGTGGTGAGTTCCTTCTTGCATCCATTTCATCTGTGTATGGAAACCATATTCAACCTTGTAGCAAAGGTTGTGATCCCCATCACCCATGATGATCATTAAGCTCATCAATTGACTATCGATTCTAGGTACCCATACAAAACCTAATTCACACTTCTTTTTTAATTATACCATTAAGATAATGGTCTTATCTAGCAACTTGGAGCAAACATCCCGTCATGATTCTCTTCTTCTTTCTAAGAGAATCTTCTAGCCACGAGCCTTCTATATTTTGTTTGATTTGTAAATCTTCTTGTTGAACATCTATCACTTGTTCGGTGTTCATCATTCTTCATGATCTTTCCTACAAAACAAAATTAGTACATGATTAGTAATACTTCATAATCATGAAATTATGTTGAAATGATAACCTATTATGCATACAGATATCATTTACATAGTTATGCAACTATATTGACCAATACTTTGGCACAACACTTTTCCATATCCTGTATGTAGACAGTGGCTATCTAGATGCCTTCCATCTCTACCAGAACATACTATCGAGAGTGTGCATAACTCTCTTCATGTCAGCAAAGAGGTTTCATTCTAGACAAGCAACAATGGAATGCTTGTCCAACTTACCAATCATATGCATATTAGTAGTATATTGTTCAATGCTCTATGAATGTTTACACTCAGGATGATATATTCTAGGAATACAAATATGCATACAAGCAATATCATTTACTATTTCAAATAAAAACTCAAATACTTATCTTTTATGTTTGTGTGGTTGCCTCCCGCTTGATCTTCTATATGTCTTTTGAACTTCTATTCATTCTGTACCATTGTGCATGCTCAAGTGTGCACTAGTGTCATCCTCATGATCTCATACACAAACATACATTCATTACTATATTCTCAATATTATCAAAACATTCTAATTCTAAATAATCTTGAATATGTATAGTCATGATCATTAGTATTTAGGGTTTCAAGGAAGTCTTCTTTTACTCATGCATATTCTTGTTTGATCATAGTACTCTTCCGGTTAATTAAATAATCAAGATAAGAGACATAATATGCACAAACCCTTGATTACTAACTTTATGAATAAGCATAACCAATCGTACCATGTATACTTATATAAGGGATCCTAACACAAGGTAAGATTCTAACTTGACATAGGAAAACATACTTGGATTAGTATACCTGCTTAGTTATGTACAACATACCTAAACAATCTCTTCAATGATTTAGAGATCCTGAGCTAGAACCTGCATGTCTCATAGGTTAAGCATAATATAACAAAGTCATACATACCTCGTAAGTAGAACAAAGATTGTGGATGAGTCTTTGTCTTCATGTTGTCATGGTCATGGAACTTGATTTGTCTTTCGTGATGTACCTGTATCTTGTTAGCAAACAAAATCAACCTCATACAACACCATAATGCATTAGTACAATCATATAGCCGTAATCAATAAATGTCTTCGATCATTCACATGCATTCATACTGTTATCAGGGTGATAAGACAATTCTAACATTAATCAAGATTGTACTAATGAATAATATGAAGACAAACACATTATGAACTTAATCAGGAATCATATTTCAAGACATACCTGAACCTCCTTAGGTCATATCAATTGAGACTTCTTGTAGTCTTTGTATGTAAGGCCTTAGCCTCAACTCCCTCTGAAACTTGATCTGGAGCTTGATTAGGGTTCGCTAGAGAAACCCTAAAAATCCAATCTTTGACTTTCACATTTATGAATGGATGGAAGAATGTGTCTTGCTGAGCTGATCAAACTAGCATACTTCAATTTTGAAATCTCCAAAATTTGACCCCTCAAGATTGCCTTCGAAACTTCTGGATCTTCTGTACACGATCCTGAACTAGGGTTTGATGAATCCCACTGTTCTTCCCAATCAAAAGGTTCGATCCAAGGCTCTAAACTCTTATTTTTCTGAGGAGCTTCCAGCCGTGGTCACAGACTTCAAAAATTCCAACTTTTGTTGAAGCCCTAATTTTCCATCTTTCCGATCAGAATCCCGAATTGTGGTTTGATCAAGCCCGGTCTTCTACCCAACCAAAAAATTCGATCTTGGTCCCTAAATTTCGATTTTCCTGAGTAGCATTCAGCTGTGGACTCCAATTCCAAAAATTCTAACTTTCTCCAAAACCCTAAATTCTGGAAGCCATGAATGAAGGTGCTCCAAAAATAATTATGTTTTCACAGAAATATGTACCTGATTGTTTCTACTGTAACTCCAAAATTTTCGCTCCACGAGGTCTAAAAATGTTTTATGTGGTAGCTTGACCTATCATCTTTCCATCCCAATAGGTCTGACCTCAATTGGATTTTCTAAGAGAGAGTTATGCCAAGTGTCGCAACGTGACCTGTTTATGGGATAAAACAGGAGAGCGAACTTGTACGGCGTGACACATGTCACTGGTTCATCTTCGACCTCTAAAAAAATTTCTTGAGATAGTACAGTCTATTTAATACCTGTCACTTTTTACAAAAATTCTTTTGGAGCTTCCTAGTTCAGGTTATGACCTTTTTTCCTAGGTCACCTGATTTTGACTGAGATCTAGAAGAGGCAGAAACCCTAACTTGTATTGATCATAACTTACAAAGTACAACGAATATGAGGGTGCCCTTTGGCCACAAGGTACCTGGGGATGTAATATACGACCTATAAAGGTTTCAGATCCTGAACGTTCGCCAAAATGTATTTATAGTGAAAGTTCCACGATGATTGGTTTTCTTTTGCTATATAAAACCCTAACCTTCAAATTGTCGCAAGAGAAGCAAGTGTCGTAAGTGCCATACATTGCCTTCCTTCAGGTTAGCTCTGATACCATGTCAAGATTTAATATTCTAAGATAGAAAATAGTAGCATTACATTCCATTTCACAATAATAGCATATACAGGATCACTGAAGAAAGAACAAGCACAGCATAAACACAAGAGACACAGATTTATCCTGGGAAACCCTCATGGAGTAGAAAACCCAGCAAAGCTTCCTCAATATAGATGACCAGCAATATACAAAGATGCAAAACAAAGACATGATCTCCTCCTCCACCATAGCAGACCTCTCCTCCACAAGTGCGCTACTCTCAAGTGAGTGTGTGTGTGTTAAAGGAGGAATACACCTCCTCTATTTAGACACTACTCCGACTTGTCTTTTACAGAAATCATGTAGGCTCGTATTTAACCATTGGGTTAAATACCCCATTACAACTGACTGGGCCGACCCCTCTAAGGTGGTCTAATAACCCTTTGACCTACATAACACATACAAGGCTGACCCCTACTAGGGAAGTCTAATAACCCAAGTTACCACATTCCGACGGAGGAATAAACATCTCCGGATATACAATAAGATCTTCACGGAGGAATGAATCATCTCCGGAATAATAAAGTATAAATATAATATTCTTTGAAGTTACAATATCTCAACACTGTAACCCACAGTGAAACAATAATCTCTCCTGATCATAGATCTGGTAGATCTATCTTAGATCTAACCTCTGAACTCACAGATTTGATAGATCTGGTATCTATCCTAACAGATCTGATGTCTTCTCTCACAGATCTAAACTCTGCTCTTCAGATCTGAACTATGCTCTCATAGATATAAACACTATGCTTCAGATGTGATATATCTGCCATAGATATGGACTCTGCTCGTGCAAGATTTGAAAGATCTATCTCAGATCTCACCTCCAAACTCACAGTTTTGATAGATCTGACCTCTACAACCTTAGATATGAGTTGTGCTCTTTAGATCTGGTCTCTATCTTCATTGATCTACTAGATCTATCTAATATCTAGTCTCCAATGCCACAGATCTGATAGATATAACCTCTACAACCTCAGATTTAAATGAGGATGTTCAAATCTGGTAGATCTAGTCTCTATCTCCACATACCTACTAGATCTATCTCAGATCTAGTCACCAACACTGTAGATATATGTGTGATTGCTCACTCTGACCCTCAACAAGGATCTAATACCATGTAAATATATTAGATCCAGAGATCATTACTCCCTCTGGATCGCCCTGAGATCTCAAGTGGTATGAGTCTCTAAATCAATATATGCTCATAAAGAAATAGACTCAAACAACTAGATCTACATTTACCATCTCAACATAAATGCAATCAACGACATAGACAACAGATATACCCTGGAACCCTTTTGGGAAAAACCAGCTAACTATGGGGCTATCTTCTCTCTTGAGCCCATAGCATATAGATGTATACAAGATAGTACAATACAGAGTTACCTCAGTCAGTAACTCAATCCCTCTGAACATGAAAAACTCTAATTTGCATGCATCTAGGTGATGCATGCACTGACGAAGTATGCCCTAACTACCAGTCTAGATCTGAGTGATCTGACGGTGCCTCTAATAGATCTTCCCTCTCTAGATCTCTCTGTTATGATCTTCTCACTCTAAATACTTTCTACTGATGAAATTGACCCTCTCTGCATGCAGAAGTGTGCCTTCCCCTCTGGATGTCAAATGCCCGTACTGCTCCAGATCTCAACAAATCTGAGCTCTGATTGTCCCTAACCTTCCTCAAATCTCGAGGCAAAGTTATCCTGGAAGTCAAAGACTCCTAATCGGTCAATCCAGATCACAATGAGCTCCTCTACCCTCAGGAAAAATGTCCTCCCCCAAGAGAACTCAGCCTCCTCCAATATCCATAGTAATATCACTATTGCGCTCTCTCAGCTCACAAAAGCGGGGATCTAGTCTCTCTGGAACTAAAGGTCAATGATCTAGCTCATATCTGACCTTCCTAGCTCCTACAACAACTCCTCTTTATCTCAGAAAGTCACCCCACATGGATAGATCCATCTCCCTCATTCTGGCAGTATCTCTCTCCGATGATACAACTGAGTAACCCCATCTGAGGACCCCTTGCCTCTATAAATAATCTCACCAATGAATTAGGTTTGCAAAAACCCTAATTCCCGGTGCATGCAAAAAGTCACTTTTGCATGCATGCATTCAAAAGGTCACTTTTGCATGCAATCACTAAATGCTAATAGATCATGCAATACTCATGCACGCAAAGGTCAATCTCCCTTGAAACTCCGCATGCATCTCCCACTAGACTCATGCCACTGAGTAGAGTGCATCTCACTTTCTACTCCATCCTGATTCCTATGCAGCTAATGTACCTCCATGTAAGGCATCTGAACCATGGAAAACATCCCGAAGTTACCATAATCTAACACACATGTGGCCACAAGTGATGGGGGTGGAGATCAAGATCACTGGATGATATCATTTCAGGGTCACAAAGGAGCATGAAGTTTAATTAATGAACATGACCCTGAAGTGGTAAACTGCTCAATGACGTGTAACCCTCTTCTGCATTTAGTCCCATGAAAGTGGGATTGGGAAACCACTTTTTCTGAATCCTGAAACCACTATTAATCTGATAGGAAGTGATGTGACGCGGGGAGATGTGACACATAGTAATGTCAGGAAAGGTGGGACCCTCTTCAATCATGTCAACCATGGAAGATCATGTAGATTTAATCAACAACCAATACGAATTCAGGCCTACAAACGTGCACGTCATATAACCTATGTGCATGAGCTTGAGACGGAAACCACCTTGCAACATGTCGCCCCATCATGCATTCAGGCTCGTAAAAGCAGTTTCAGGAAACCACTCTTTTTGAAGCCTGAAACCACTTATCATAGACAACTGGTAAAGAGATATGGGTGGAATCTGACGAGTGTAGATAAAAAAGAGTAGGGTTGTCACGGATGATTCTCGGCTTCATGAGATCGAAAAGTAATACTGGTTTTATGTAGCAAATTGCACGAAAATGAAAGATTTACATGTTAAAAAAAAATGAAGTCTAGATCCAAAATATTGTTTTGGCCGTAATAGGTACAGATTAGATAAAAAATTGATTATATTGATTCCATTTCGATGCTATTAATGGAGGCTATAGAATCACTAGTGAGGGTCAATAACCCATTTCACTTAGATTGGACATAAATTTCAATTTAATGGTTTTTGAAGGTGTGTAGCTCGAGGATAGATGGAGGCCTGGTTGAGGCTCAAATTGTTATAGTGCATTAATGATCCAAGAACATAGATGAATATGGAGCCTTGAGGTCAAATTCAAAAGGATGTGAACTCGGGGACTGAAAGAAGGCCAAAATCCACTATTTGGGCGCGCGAAAGTGCAATTTTTGAAAATTTGAAGGGGGGAAAAGTGGCCCAAGAACTCATTGTTGATGTATTTGTAACTTCAGAATGTATTTCATATTGTATTCCTATAGAGATGTTATTATTCCTCTATACGGAAGTGTCGTAATTTATATTGTAAGTGTCGAAGATAAGATCCCAATGTACGTTGTGCCCAAAGCACAACTTCTAAATCGTTGTAATTTGTGTTTTATGATCTGTACAATATAGGGTTTCTGCCTCTTCCAGATATAAGTCATAAACAGGTGCCCTATGAAAAAAGGTCATAGATTGGGATAGGAATCTTGAAATGTAATTTCATAAAATGTGACAGGTGGTGAATGGATGTTACTTTCACAAAACAAAGGTTCATAGGTTGAAAGTGAACCAGTGACACCTGACACTCTGTACAAGTTCGCTCTCCCGTTTTATCCCATAAACAGGTCACGTTGCGACACTTGGAATAACTCTCTCTAAGAGAAAACATATGAGGTAAAACTTGTGGGGTTGGAAAGATGACAGGTTAGGCTACCACAGGAAACATTTTCAGACCATTTAGATCTGAAATTTCGGAGTTACACTAGAAACAATCAGGTGCATATTTTTGTCAAAACAAAATTGGAATTTTAGCACCTTCATTCATGGCTCCGAGAATTTAGGGCTTCGGAGAAAGTTGGAATTTTTCTATTGGAGACCACATCTAGATACTCCTCATCAAAATCGAAATTTAGAGACCAAGATCAAATTTTTTGGTTGGGTAGAAGGCCAGGCTTGATCAAACCCTAGTTCGGGACTTTGATCGAAAAAGTGAAAAATTAGGGCTTCTACAAAAATTGGAATTTTTAAAATCTATGACCATAGCTGGAAACTGCTTGGAAAATCAAAGTTTAGAGCTTTGGATCAAACAATTTGGTTGAGTGAAGCTCCGGGAAACTCAAATCCTAATTCAGGGTCCTCTAAGTGAATCCAGAAGATTGAAAAGCAAATTTGAGGGGTGAAACTTTACATCTTTCAAATTCTGAGTATACCAGGTTTATCATCTCATCAAGGTGCATCTTTCTATCCTTTCAGAAGTTTGAAATTCAAAATTTGAATTTTTAGGGTTTCTCTGACAAACCCTAATCTAGCTCTAGATCCAGTTTCTGGAAATCAAGTGGATTGGGTTAATCTTACAAAAAAATGGATTAGTCACCTGCATAAGTGAAGAAGTTCTTGTTTCAGAGGGAGTTGAGGCTAAGGCCTTACATAAGAAGATTACAAGCAATCTCGACAGGTATGACTTAGCCAGGTATGTTTCGAGATATGTTCATGATTAAGTTTATGGTATGTTTGTCTTCATTAAGTTTAGTACAATCTTGTTAACTTTAGACTTGTCGTATCACCTTCATAAAATTATGGATGCAGATATTAATTAATTAGGGTTTTGACACTTATGATTGTACTAATGCATTGTTGTGTTGTATGAGGTTGATGTTGTCCGTTAACATGAAAGGTACATCAAGAAAGACAAATCATGTTCTAGTTCAAGAACATATGACCATGGTGACATGAAGACAAAGATTCATCCATTGTCATGGATCACATAGAAGATCTACTTACGAGGTATGTATAACTTGGTTCTATAATGATTAACCTATGAGATATGCAGGTTACTAGCACAAGTCATTTAAGAGAACAAGAAGACATCATGTGGGTATGTTAGACATAACCAGCTAACATATTAATCCAGGTATGTTTTTCCTATATCAAGTTAGAATCCTACCTTTTGTTAGGATCTTATACTGTTGTATGATTGATAATAATTATTCGTGAAGTTAGAAATGTAATTAATCAAGGGTTTATGCATATTATGTCTCTTACCTTGATTGATGATATGACTAACCAGAAAATTCCTTTGGCCAAATAAGAATATGCATGAGTAAAAGAAGTATTCCCTAAAACCTTGAATACTAATGTTAATTAGTTGTGTTTGAAATGATCATGACTATACATGTTTAATATTATTGTGTTTTGATAGTATTGAGATTATACTAATGAATGTATGTATGAGACCTCGAGGATAACACAATGATGATACTAGTAAGTATGCATGAGTGATCGAGGATGGATATAAGTTCAAGGATAGGTAATCGAGGAAGCAAAGATCAAGAGGGAGCACACTCTAGTAGTTCCTGCAAGGAAGCAAATATTGAGAGGGAGTCCACCCTACAAACCAATCAAAGATAAGTATTTGAATTGTCATTTCTTGCATATTTGTTTGTTTAAATAATATTGTTCAATGATGTATATGCTTATGTTCCTATACTCAGGGTGTGTATTATTCATATTAGAATAATTGCATTGATGAACAGTATACTACTAATATGCATGTAATGGGTAAGTGGCCTATGGCACTGTAAAACATACCATTGTTACTTATCTAGAATGAAACCTCTTTGCTGACATGTTGGGAGTAGTGCAAACTCTTAACAATGTTCTGGTAGAGATTGGAAGGCATCTAGAAAGTTATGGGATATGGATAAATGTTGTATTGAAGCATTGGCTACTATGAATATTAAATATTGTATTAAATTAATCATTAAATTATTAGTTAGTTTAATTGAAGGGACGTAACCCTTCTTAAGAAATGCTCAAACCTTATAAAAGGCAAGCTCTTGTAAAGCGTTAAGCATCTTATCAATTCAATAATATATATCTTATTCAGTATGGATCTTGCGTCCTAATTTTTCTACCGCATTTGGTATCAGAGCTCGGCGATCTTCTCGGTGTTCTTCATTGAGTATCTCCACCCACTCTCATCTATATTCCCCAGCAACCCACTTGCACGGTCCTCTTCATCCTTCCAGCCCACGTCCTTTCCACTCTTTCCTACTGCAACGTCCGTCCACACCCCCCCATCTTCCTCCTGCACCATCCGCCTCCCTCCATCCTCCACTTCACACCCTCTGTGCAATCACCCACACTCCATGTATGCCCGCCTGTTAACTCCTCGTCTCCTCCACGAATCTACTTTTGCACGCCCCTCCCCCTTCCGCGCCCTCGCAACACTCCCTCTGCACCTTCCTTGCTCTTCTTTCCCCGCGCCCACCCCCCGCGTAGCTCAGCCCGCCCGTCTACCACTTCTGCAGCGCCGTCGGCTCTCACCCTAGCCGCCACCCCCACTACCATTCTGTGTCCAGCTCCCCACCTCCTGCTTCCAGCTCCCCACACCACCATACGCCTCCTTTCCACTCTCCAGCGACCTCTGCAATACCTCCTTTCCATTTCAGCCTCGCTCCAATTATCCACGTCTGCCCTACAAAAACAAAACCAAATTAATAAAATAAATATTATTATAATAATATAATATTATTAAATAATATTTTTATTTTATTAAAATTTTCCACTTTATAATAAATATTTAAATATAATATTTATTATTTTTATTATAGTAATTATTATTGCTATAATAATTATTATTATCACCATTTTTCCAAAGACCTTTTAATTGTTCTCAATATCCTATAAGCCAAAATTGCGTCCAATTATTCACCACCACACCTAAGAAGCATGGCGACAGAGTTAAAATCCCAAATGGAGAAAATAGAGAAGGATTTCTGAACCTTCAAGGAAATGGTCACCAAGAGCCAAGAAGCACTTAAGAAAGAAATCAAGGATGAAGTCATTCAGGTAATAGAGCAGAAAATAGACGACAAGTTCGACATTATAAGCAAGGAACAAAAAATGTTAGATCAAAAAGTGACTGAGAGCCATAAAGGTATCGAGGAGATATTACAAAAAATGAATGATGAGGAAAAAAATCATAAACAACATGGCTCGGATATGTCGGTTACCCCATATTCCAATTCCGAGTCACCAGAACACAACAGGATGAAAGGTACTCAATACCAACCATTCGTAATGTACCTGCTGAGAGCAAAAATAGAGATGACGAAATATAATGGAGGAGAAGACCAATGCGTCGCTTGGTTGAATAAAGCAGAAGAGTATTTCAACATATATAACATTACGATGGACGAAGAAAAGGTCAAGTATGCTTCAATGCACCTTGAAGGATATGCCTACAACTGGTATATGTGGTGGAAGGGAGACAACTTCGCATACACTTGGAACTTATTCAAGAATGATTTCTTAAAAAGGTTTCAAGGAATCACAGAAGATGAATTCTTCTCAAGACTTACCAGATTACAGCAAAAGGGAAGCGTCGAAGAATTCACGCATCAATGGGAATCCCTCGCTACCAAAGTATTTGGGCTATCCGACAAACAACAGTTGGAAACCTACTTAGGAGGACTAAAACCATACATACAAAAAGAGTTAAAAATGCATGACATAACAAATGTCGAGGCAGCAAGACGAAAAGCAAAAGCATCCGAGGCCAAATTTGACAGTTTTCAATCAAATAAAGGGAAGTCATACTCACAAAGAAACATCCAGTCGACTCCAGAGGATGATACAAACAAATACATCCCTCCACCTAGAAGGGGCGATAGGAAGAGCCTCGAGAATCAACATATGAGGGAAGGAAAATGTCGACGATGTGGAGACAAATGGAACCCTAAACATAGGTGTCGCACCGAGGACAACTCAAAGAAATTATATACTTGTGAAGCATAGGAGAATAGTGAATCAGAAGAAGAAGAAGAAGAAGAAGAAGAAGAGCCAGAAGATGAAGAGGAGGAAACCGCAAATATGGTAGCCAGGAACGACGAGAACCCCAAAATATCCCTAGCAGCCATGACAGGCATTAGTCAACCACAGACTCTCAAGTTAAAAGGGCATATAAAAAATGAGAATGTTACAGTGCTAGTAGACACTGTAAGCACTCACAACTTTCTTGATATAAGAGTGGCACGAAAACTCAAGTTGTTTGTACATCCAGTTCCAAACATGAAGGTGATGGTTGCAGATGGCAAGAAGATCGAAAAAGTTGGAAAGTGTCACAAGGTGAGACTTCAAATACAAGACTTCGAACTGGAATCAGAACTCTACACCTTACCGTTGGGAGGAGTAGACATCGTTTTGGGAGTCCAATGGTTACAAACATTGGGAACATATTATGCCAATCATCAAAAGCATTTCATCAAGTTTAAGTGGCAAGGGAAAAATTTTAAGCTATATGGTTTTCATCCACCAAACACACAAGTAGTCTCATCTCAGCAAATGGAAAAACTCATTCGAAAAGGGGCATCAGCATACGTAATACAATGTCATCAACTAGAAGGAAAAGAGGAGGAACCAAATGAGTTCAAAAAGGAAATCCAAAAATTACTCCAGAAACATGAACACATATTTCAAGACTTACCCATGCAGCTACCACCAGAAAGGAGTATCGAACACATAATCGAGATTAAACCGGGGTCAAATCCTGTCAAGGTTAAACCATATAGGTATCCCCACCACCACAAAACAGAAATAGAAAGGTTGGTTCAAGATCTACTGAATTGTGGTGTCATCACTAAGAGTAGAAGCCCTTATGTAGCTCCAGTCGTACTAGTACGGAAGAAGGATGGATCGTTTAGATTATGTATATATTATAGAGGATTAAACAAAATAACAATTAAGAACAAGTTTCCAATCCCCTTCATCGATGACATGCTGGATGAACTTCATGGCGCAAAATATTTTTCGAAACTCGATTTAAGGTCAGGGTACTATCAAATCAGGGTCAGATTAGAGGATATTGCAAAGACTGCTTTCCAAACTCATGAAGGACATTATGAATTCAAAGTAATGCCTTTTGGGTTAACTAATGCCCCTGCCACATTCCAGGCAACTATGAATGAACTATTTCAGCCATACCTAAGGAAATTTGTGTTAGTATTCTTCGAGGACATCCTTATATATAGCAAGACATGGAAAGAACATTCGACGCATCTAGAAGAGGTTCTATCTCTTCTGAAGGAAAACTAGTTCTATCCAAAAAAGTCAAAATGCACATTTGGGAAGCAAGAAGTGGAGTATCTCGGTCATATAATCTCAAAGGAAGGAGTTAAGGTGGACCCAAAGAAGATCCAGGCAATGAAGGAGTGGCCCGAACCAAAGAATGTTTCAAAATTGCGAGGATTTTTGGGATTAACAGGTTACTATCGAAGGTTCATCAGGAACTATGCACATGTCACTACCCCACTAACAAATCTCCTAAAAAGAAATTCTTTTCAATGGGATGATGAAGCAAGAAGATGCTTTGAAATGTTGAAACAAATTATGTCTTCAACTCCCGTTTTGGCAACACCTAATTTTGCAAAACCATTCGTAATCGAATGTGATGCTTCAGGGTTTGGGATAGGAGCTGTGCTAATGCAAGAAGGTCATCCAATCGCTTTTGAAAGCAGGAAGTTGAACAAAAGAGAATACCTACAGTCTACATACAACAAGGAAATGCTTGCCATCATGCATGCATTAACTAAATGGCGACAATACCTTTTGGGAAGTAAATTCCTAATCCGAACCGATCATAATAGTCTACAACACTTGTTACAGCAGAAGACATTAACAACCGAGCAACAAAAGTGGATAGAGAAAATCTCTACCTTCGATATGGAGATCCTACATAAAAGAGGGAAGGACAATGTAGTAGCTGATGCTTTATGAAGGAAAGATGAATAGATACAAGTCTACGCTGTATCCATGGTGATCCCAGAATTTTTGGACAAAATTCGTAAGGAATATGCCAAGAACTCAGAGGTTTGCTCCATAATTAACAACATAAATCAGTATCCGAAGTTTGAATGGAAGAATGAACTCTTATGGTACAAAGGACGTATCTACATAAGTTCCAATTACAGTTTTAAGACCAAGGTGCTTAAAGAGTCACATGATTGCCCAGCCGCTGGTCATGTAGGAATTTTTAAAACCTACTATAATGCAAGGAAATCATTCTTTTGGAAGGGTATGTATGCTGACATTCACAAGTATGTTGCAGATTGTGACATTTTTCAGCGGAATAAAACTGAGAATATCTCAAGTCCAGGGTTACTCCATCCGTTACATATTCCAAATAAGAAATGGGAGGAAATTTCAATGGATTTCATTGAAGGTCTACCCATATCAGATGGAAAAGACAAAATACTAGTTGTGGTAGATAGGCTAACCAAATATGCACATTTTGTTGGAGTGAAGAAAATTGATTTGGCAAAAGAAACGGCTGAAGCTTTTTTTTAAAATGTCTACAAATTACATGGTTTTTCGAAGATTATAGTAAGTGATAGGGATGCCAAGTTTAAAGGGAAATTTTGGAGAGAGTTTTGCAAGCAAATTGGAATGTCTCTTAACATGAGCTCAGCTTATCATCCCCAAACAGATGGACAGACAGAAGTTGTCAATAAATGCTTAGAAACCTACCTTCGTTGTTTTGTAACTGATAAGCAAAATAAATGGTTCCAATGGCTACATCTTGCGGAATGGTGGTATAATTCTACTTATCATACATCTGCAAGAATGACACCATTTCAAGCCCTATATGGATATGAACCCCCAAAATGGAAGGATTTCATCACCAACCAAGCAAGGGTCGCATCAGTAAATGACCATTTAGAAGAAAACCAAAAGGTTGTCCAAGTACTTAAAGAGAATTTGAATACTTCCCGGAATAGAATGAGACAACAAGAAGATTGACATCGAACAGAACGAGAATTTGAAATTGGAGATTGGGTATATGTAAGACTACAACCCTATAAACAATTATCACTTAAACAAGGTGGAAAAAATAAATTGGCTCCACGTTTTTATGGCCCATATCAAATCAATAAGAAGATTAGTCAGGTGGCATATGCATTGGAATTGCCAACTACAAGTCGCATCCACAATGTCTTTCATGTTTCATGTTTGAAAAAGATGATAGGTCAACACCAGAAGGCACAAACAATACTTCCCTTGTTATATGAAGAAGGAAGAATCATATTCGAGCCAAAATCTATCATTGATACTAGAGAGAAGAGATTAAGAACGCGAGTCATTAAAGAATACCTCATAAAATGGAAAAATCTTCCCGAAGAAGATGCAACATGGGAATCAGAACAATTTCGACAGTTACATCCCTCATTACCATTGCTTTGAGGACAAAGCTCTTTAAAAGGGAGTGGCAATGCTATGAATATTAAATATTGTATTAAATTAATCATTAAATTATTAGTTAGTTTAATTGAAGGGACGTAACCCTTCTTAAGAAATGCTCAAACCTTATAAAAGGCGAGCTCTTGTAAAGCGTTAAGAATCTTATCAATTCAATAATATATATCTTATTCAATATGGATCTTGCGTCCTAATTTTTCTGCCGCATTGGCTAAAATAATTGCGTGACTGTATGACATATTTATTTATGTGTAAGAAGTTGTTCTCAAAACTATGAGAAGTTTCTAATCATGCAATTTAACTTGTTTTGTAGGAAAGATCGTATACGAGCGCCTACAAAAGAAGAACTACAACATTTGTTCCAGCAACAAAGTTATCTATTGAAGATATATAATATATTGAAGTTCCTAGGATCCGGGAATAATGTCATGATCCGTCGATCATGAAGAATGATGTTTGGGATGTGGTCCCAAGACTCGAAGGGAAGTTTGTTGTGACTTCCAAGTGGATCTATAAGATCAAGCATGCTGCAGCAGGTAGAATAGAGAAATACAAAGCAAGTGATGAAATGGAAGATACACCAGATGGATGTCAAGACAACTTTCTTGCTTGGTGTTCTTCAGATTGATGATACTTCGAGGAAAAAGTGATGGGACACATTTGTAGGAGCCATTCCAAGCATGGTGAAAGGAGGATCCTTCCCATGGCTGTGGATGTAAGCATTGTGTGATGAGCATCAGGATGATGCTCCAATTACTGCTTTGTATATGCATCATGTTGGATGTTGGATATGATGAGTTGGATCATGTATTTGTATATGCATCATGTTTGATGCTTGTTATGATTAGGTGGATCATGTATATGTATATGCATCATGTTGGATGTTTGTTATGATCAGGTAGATCATGCATGATGATATGTATCAGGTGGATAGATTGTATGATGATATGTATCAGGTGGATACATTGTATGATCAGGTAGATCATGTATGATGATATACATCAACTAGATACTTGGTATGCATCAGGTGGATGCATTGTATGATCAGGATGATCATGGATGATGAGTTTTAGGGTATTGCTCTAGATGATATGCATCGAGATGATGCTGTGATGATGATCATGTGATGATTTATCATCAGATGGTTGGGTCCTTGATGTACCTGACGAATACGAGACCAGATATCGGCTTTATGGTGAACACCTTGAGCAAGCATTTTACAGATCCGAAACATGTTCACCTAATAGCTGCAAAGCATATTCTGAGGTACCTGAAGGGTACAGTTGACTTTGGGCTCATGTATGAGGCAAATCAAAAGTTTAACCTAGAGGGTCATGTTGATTTAGATTGGGAAGGCAGTTCCATTGATCGAAAGAGCACTTAAGGGTGCTACTTCAATATGGGATCCAATATGATCTCTTGGTTTAGCAAGAAGCAGTCCTGTGTGGCACTGAGTACAGCTGAAGCAGAGTATGTTGTAGCTTGTTCGAACAATTGTGAGGCAGTATGGCTTAGTGTTAGAACATTTTTACACCTATGTACATTAATCATTTATTAATTGATGATTAATTAGTGCCCAAGTGATTAATTATTACATCCCTAAGTTGGTTAGCTACTAAATGGTCAATTATCATGAACTAGTTAGCAAATGTGAACAAGTGCTGGGTCAAACTGGCTATTTGGTGTGCTCCCCAGGGCATTTAATGCATTCAGCATGCCTAGAGCACCCTCCCCAGGTTAATTAATGCATTCAGCATGTTTATCTTCTACCTAGGGCGCACTTGCTCAGATTGTGGACAATCTTGCCAACTTTGTCCAATTTTTGGCCAATTTTAGCTACCAAACCTCTAACCAACCAGTTTCTTCACATGTGTGAGGTCACATGGGCCTTTCCAGTCATTCCCAGCATTCACATAGCAGATTCGAACCAATTTGGGATGGTTTGGGATATTTTGGTCAACCTAGGGGGGTTTGAGCTATTTCTAAGCTAGATCAGTGTGAACACTCCAGATGGATTCGAATTCTTCCAGATTTGTATATATGGGTGTTCTTAACCTATTTTGAGGTTGGACAGTTAATAATATTGACATTATTCACCCATTTCATGTGTATTGTTCTTCATTCATTTACAGATTTATGTTATTCTTGCAAATGTTGTGCAATCTTTCACTAGTGAGGAATCCATAGTAGCTAGGTTCTGCTGTGATTGAGATTTTACATGGTATCAGAGCTCTTGGAGCTACCATTCGAACCAGCAAGACTGTTGTAGTGGATTGCCAGAAGCAGTGGAGAAACCACATAATTCCTGAGGCCATTGCCTTGAGCTTACTGGAGAAATCTAGTGGCTCCTCTCAGGTGTGATGCTCTCCCGAATGCACCCACTATCCAAACAGGGTTCGAATCTGTTAGTGTAGATCCCTCCTGAGTGATTTGAGAGTTGTTTACAGGTATTGAAGATCAACATTGTCAGCAAGTGCGAATTGCAGCAGAGGAGAATGGAGCCATCTCACCAAAACGTGCTCACTCCCTTCAACTATTTCGATTGGAAGGAAGAAATGGTGATTTTGCTGAGATCTAAGGGTCTCTACAGAATTACGATGGGCACTGAGGTTGAGCCAAACTCAGCTGTGGATAAATCCAAGTTTTTTAACAGAATGGATGAGGCATTTGGCCTCCTTTGTCTCAGCATTTCGAGAGACCTCCTGTTTCATGTAGAAAGTCTAGCAACTCCAAATGAAGTGTGGCTCAAGCTTGAGACACTGTTTGGAAAGACTGATGAGATGAGAGGCCACCAGCTCGAAAATGAGCTTGTCTCACTGAGCCCAGGGAATTTCGATTCCATCCAGGACTTCTTCACCAAGTTCAAGAACTTGGTCTTGCAGATCGGACAATGTGGCATAGAGAAGAAAGAAGAACAGTTGGTGTTGTCCATTCTCTCCAAATTGGGTTCTGAATACTCAGTTTTTGTGTCTTCCTTCAACTCCACAAGGCTCACAGTTAGAGGTTGGAAGATGCCATCTTTGGCTGACTTCATGGAGATGCTAACTCAAGAGCAAGACAAGCTGGTCTTGATGGGCTCCATCAAGCAAAAAGACCAAGTTCTTGCAGCTGGAGATTTGAAATGTGGAAGAGGCAAGCAAAAACCCAGGGGGCCGAAACCTCAAGAGAAGAAGAGGAAGGATGAGAGGCCCAAATCCTCTGAGGGGGTTTCGAATCCTATCAAGAACAAAGGAAAGAAGGCTGAGAAGACAAAATGTAGCTACTGTCAAAGAGGTTTTCATCCAGAGAGCTCATGCATGAAGAAAACCATAGACACCATGACCCATCTCCTACAGAAAAATAATATTCCTCTTCCTGAAAGTTCCAAGAAGAAGGAGTGCGTTTCTGAAGACAAGGAGAGCTGCCATGCCTTGGTGGCTAGTTCATCTCATTCACCCTTGTTCATCATTGATTCAGGTGCCTCAAGGCACATGGCTTCCTCAAGAGATTCGTTTTCTGAACTTGCACCCTACAGTGGCCTCTCCATTCGAATGGGAGATGACTCAGAAATCCCTGCTCATGGCATTGGGAAAATCTCTATGGAGAATGGCTTCTTCTCCAATGTGCTGTATGTGCCAAATATTGCAGCAAACTTGCTCTCTGTATATCAAATGACACATACTGGAGCAGCAAAGAAGGTGGTCTTCACTCAGGATGATGTGGAGATATCAGAAGTTTCCACCGGGAAAATTGTTGCAGACCATGACATGAAGATGTACAAGTTCTCCCACTTTCTCGAGTTCTCTTCACCAAGTGTACTTATGTCACATGGAAATGAGACCAGCAAGCTATGGCATCAAAGGTATGGTCACCTAAACTACAGATATCTTCAAGTTTTAAGCAAAGAAAAGATGGTAGAAGGGCTGCCACAAATCAGTTTTTCAAGTGGAACATGCAAGGGTTGCATGATTGGGAAGCATCCTGAAAAGAAGTATGACAAAGGGAAGGAAAGGAGGGCTGATCAAACACTTGGGATAGTGCATTCTGATCTGATAGGGCCACTCCCCACACCCTCCTATGGCTGCAGCAAATATGTGCTCACCTTCATCGATGACTACTCAAGGTACTGCTGGTTATTTTTCCTTAAGCAAAAATCTGAAGTCTTTGAATGTTTCAAAATTTTTAAGAGCATGGTTGAGAACTTCAGTGGGAAAGCCATGACGGTTTTGAGGACTGATAATGGCAGAGAGTATGTCAATAACAATTTGCAGCAGCTTTTTCAAGAGCATGGCATTCAGATGCAACACTCAGTGCCCTACACACCACAGCAAAATGGTGTTGCAGAGCGCAAAAATAGAGCACTGAAAGAGATGGCAACTTGCATGTTGCAAGCAAGGGATTTGTCTCCCAAATTGTGGGCTGAAGCTATGAATTGTGCAGAATATGTTCAGAACAGAGCACCACACAAAGCATTGCAAGGAATCACTCCATTTGAAGCATGGATGGGCCACAAGCCCAATGTCTCACATTTCAGAATTTTTGGCTCAAGGGCTTGGGCCAGAAATCCACCGGAGAAGAGAAAGGCCTTGCAGCCCCAAAGCAAGGAGTCAATCATGGTTGGGTATGCAGAGGATTCCAAGGGATACAAGCTATTTGATCCATCCACTCACAAAACTTTCATCGAAAGAAGTGTCAAATTCGAAGAAGAAGAATTCTTGCAAGCTAGTGAACAAGGTGATGGGGAATGCTCATTTCCTCGTCTTGATGATGAAATAAGTAGTGATTCTTTCTCTGATATTTCTGATTCTGATATTGCTGAAGATGATGTGGATATGGATTCTGAACATATCCCTCCCTCAAGGCCCAAGTGGGCAGAGAAAACAATTCAAAGTGTCGGAGAGCTTGTGGGAGATCCCCAAGATGCTAGGAAAACTAGATCTCAATTTCACAATTCCTTTGCATGTGATAATTCTGATCTGAGTGAGGCATGTTACTTGATGGTTGGATCTGATCCAATGTCATATTTAGAAGCATGTACAGACCCAAGGTGGAAATCAGCCATGCAAGAAGAGATGAACTCACTCCATGAGAACAAAACTTGGGATTTGGTCCCTCTTCCTCCCAAGAGGAAACTAGTGCAATGCAAATGGATTTATAGAACCAAAGTTGGATCTGATTGCTCTGATATGAAGTATAAGGCCAGGTTGGTGGCTAAGGGTTACTCTCAGGTCCAAGGAGTGGACTATACAGAGACATTTGCACCGGTGGCAAAGATGGACTCCATAAGACTAGTTTTGGCCATTGGGGCTTCCAAGCGATGGGAGATTCATCACATGGATGTAAAAAGTGCCTTTCTTCATGGGGATCTGAATGAGGAGATATATATGCAGCAGCCTGAAGGTTTTATTTCTGATCATACACTTGTTTGCAGGTTGAACAAGTCACTCTATGGGCTCAAGCAAGCTCCTAGAGCATGGTATGCAAAAATGGACAATTTTCTGCTATCTTTGGGGTTTGAGAGGTGTAAGTCTGATCCAAATGTGTATATGCAGCATGTTAGTGATCTGATATTGATTATTGTACTGTATGTTGATGATCTTTTGATCACTGGTAGCTGCACCAAAGAACTTGACTCAGTTAAGAGAGCATTGCACAGTGCATTCTCCATGACCGATCTAGGATTGCTAAAACAATTTCTGGGTTTGGAGATAGATCAAACTGTGAATGGAATTTCTGTATGTCAGTCAAGGTATGCTTCAGATTTGCTGCAGAAATTTAAGATGGCTGAATGTAAGTCTGCAAAATTTCCATTTCTTTCAGGAGTTAAGCTTACAGAATGGGGTTCTTCACCACTAGTTGACAGTTCACTGTATAGACAACTAGTTGGGAGTTTGTTGTATCTTACACACTCTCGACCAGATTTGTCTTATGCTGTTGGGGCTGTTGCAAGGCACATGCAAGAGCCTCATGAGATCCATTGGAAGGCAGCCAAGAGGATCCTTCATTATGTTCAGGGTACTAATTCCTTTGGTATCCATTATGCTGTTGGTTCATCCCTTGAACTAGTAGGATTTACAGATTCTGATTGGGCCGGTGATTGTATCAATCGGAAATCAACTTCCGGTTATGTTTTTATGCTTGCACATGGACCTATATGCTGGTCAAGCAAGAAACAAAGCACTATTTCCTTATCTTCAGCTGAGGCCGAGTACAGGGGAGCAGTTAATGCAGCCACACAATGTGTTTGGTTGCAAGGTATTCTTGCAGAGTTCGGGATTGTCTTTGATTCACCCACTATTCTTTGGTGTGATAATCAAAGTACAATCAAGATTTCTACCGATCCAGTACAGAGACAGAGTACCAAGCACATAGAGATACAAATGCATTACATTCGGGGTTTGGTGCATGACCGTACCATAGCATTGCAGTATTGCCCATCCAGTGAGCAAACTGCTGATATCTTCACCAAGTGTTTTACCGAGAAGACCTTCACTCACCTTAGATCTTTGCTTGGGGTGAGTGATGCATGGTGATGATTGGTGTATTTTGATATATGCCACATGTCCATTTTAGAGGGGAGGTTTTATTTCCCATGTGGTTTTCCTCCTTACCTTGGTTACATGGACAAATAAATTTTATGATGTAAAAGGTGACTTGAGCCTAGTTGCCAAGGCCTTAATTTTTGATATTTCACTAAGTCTAGCTTAAGGGGGGGTGTTAGAACATTTTTACACCTATGTACATTAATCATTTATTAATTGATGATCAATTAGTGCCCAAGTGATTAATTATTACATCCCTAAGTTGGTTAGCTACTAAATGGTCAATTATCATGAACTAGTTAGCAAATGTGAACAAGTGCTGGGTCAAACTGGCTATTTGGTGCGCTCCCCAGGGCATTTAATGCATTCAGCATGCCTAGAGCGCCCTCCCCAGGTTAATTAATGCATTCAGCATGCTTCTCTTCTACCTAGGGCGCACTTGCTCAGATTGTGGACAATCTTGCCAACTTTGTCCAATTTTTGGCCAATTTTAGCTACCAAACCTCTAACCAACCAGTTTCTTCACATGTGTGAGGTCACATGGGCCTGTCCAGTCATTCCCAGCATTCACATAGCAGATTCGAACCAGTTTGGGATGGTTTGGGATATTTTGGTCAACCTAGGGGGGTTTGAGCTATTTCTAAGCTAGATCAGTGTGAACACTCCAGATGGATTCGAATTCTTCCAGATTTGTATATATGGGTGTTCTTAACCTATTTTGAGGTTGGACAGTTAATAATATTGACATTATTCACCCATTTCATGTGTATTGTTCTTCATTCATTTACAGATTTATGCTATTCTTGCAAATGTTGTGCAATCTTTCACTAGTGAGGAATCCATAGTAGCTAGGTTCTGCTGTGATTGAGATTTTACACTTAGGGAGCTACTATCTAATTTGTTTGATCTCCAGCTTGTGAAGAACCTGCAATAATTAATCAATGCAAATACATGAGATATCAGAAATAATAGAACTCATAATCAATTTTATATTGATCATGGGCCACTTCGAGGGGGAAACCTCCTTTGAGCAAGCTCAATACAATTAACTTCACGGTGCTTTCATAGTCCTCAACACACACTTATATACTAAGTCTAGGCGCCAATACCATGGGTCAATACTATGTGTCAATACAAACCATGGGATAAGTCTAGGCACCGATACTATGAGTCAAAACCATGGAACATATAATACTATGGGACGACTTACAAAGCATATGCGTCCAATACTGTGGGTCAATACTATGGGATATATAAACTATGGATAAACAAATACTGCGGGACGACTTACATAGCATATGCGTCCAACAACAATATACTAACAAAGTAAAGACATGGGTTCCTAACATCCCCTCTCCCTTAGAAAAAGCTTTGTCCTCAAAGCTTTAGATGTGGAAATTGATGCAGAATCTGAAGGAGTGGGTCCCCTGTAGCATCCTCGGGTTGCATTCCAAGCCACTAGAGCCTTTGGAGTTTCAAGGAGGATTGCATGGAAGGTTGTAGACGAAGAAGAACCATATCAGTGATGTGAAGAGTGCACTCAGAACGGTGTTGATTGGCTTGTTGTTTCTATCGAATTCTTGCCATGTGAAAATTGTCTTGTAGAATGAGAAGAAGCTGATCATGGTTTCAAAGAATTAAGTCAATTGCCTGAACTGGGGAGCTGTTGAAGGTGTATGGAAGAAGAACTGGCGGTTCCTGTCTAGAGACTGCTTCATATGGCGTCCTTTTAGATGTGGTACTATACCACTGGAGTGCTTCTAGGAAATCCATAGAAATAGTTGTCCAAATATGTGGAGGGATGGGTAAGGGTTCGAGCAGTCCTGAAAGGAGGGTCATTTCACCCTTATTGACCTGGAAAGTATCACTGTCAACCACCATCCATTGAATTGTCCTTTTGAGTCCCTACCAAAAGAAGTTACATTTTTCCTGGTCATACGTTTTGAGGAACCCAGAGTGCCCTACTGATGAAGAAGCATGGAGTTCATAGAAGAGATAGCCCCATTGAACAGATTGCAACCAATTTGGAACAAGCAGAGAAGTATATATAAGAGAAACGGGGTCATCAAATGTGCGAGGAGGAGCATCTTCCACCATATTGTCCTTACCCTTCTGGTAAGTGGTTGCATAGTCATAACCCATGAGTTGGATAACCCATTTCAGGTGTGTTGGGGAGGAGACCCGTTGTTCCAGGAAAGTTTCCATACTCTGGAGATCAGTCTTGATGCAGAAATAATTCCCCAATAAGGATGGATGCCACTTCTGTACTGTATGCAAAATAGTCATCATTTCCTATTGAGAAGTAGATGCGGCTAAATTCTTACCGGAAAGGTCTCTTGAAGGCAACAAGCTCATTGGTTCAAGAAAGACACCTACATATCTATCCAAGGAAGTAGTGGAGACTGTTGATGGGTGCATCTGAATGGAATGGAGTTGAGCGATGACACCATGTGAATTCTTCTTAAGTATTTTTTCCAGGCAATGTGAACTAATGATGCAGAGAGATCCTGGTTGTAAGCCCATAAATTTGTGTTGTGCCCCATTGACTAAAAACTGCATCCAAAGTTTAGCAAAATCCCATAAGATGGGGCCAAGTGTGCGTAACCATTAAATGCCCAAAACCACATCACATCCACCTAAGGACAAGGCAAACATGTGAGAGCACATGTTATAATCTTCCATAGAGATATGCACATTGTGACACTTCCCCTTGCAAGGTAAGGTGCCCCCATTGGAAACCATGACTTCAAAGTTGGAGCAAGGATGGACAAAACAATCAGCTCGTTTGGCAATCTGAGGATCAATGAAGTTATGAGTGCTACTAGAATCAATGAGTATGGTAAGAGGGAGCTTCTTGAAGTATCCCCTAACTCGCATTGTTTCTGGGGTGGTGACGTTGGTTACAGCATGGAGAGAGAACTCGGGTGGGTCGTCCTAATATGGGGGGTCAACAAGTGGGTGTTGAATGTCGACCTGATCATCTACTGTATCTGGAGCTTCTTCATCAAGTTCTGAGACAGGCGGAGAATACACATCCAAGAGATAGAGCTTTTGTTGAACAAATCTATGTCCCCGAGTGAATTTCTCATCACAATTATAACAAAGCCCTTTTTCTCGGTGTGCCTGCATCTTTGTTTCAGACAATTGCTTGATAGGAGTTGGTTGAGGAGCAGGCGTGATGGGAGGTCGTTGGGAACCCATATTTCTGAAGGGAACAAAGGTGGGTTTGGAGCGTTGTTGAGCTGCGATCTTGTCCTCGGTTAGCTTAGCCAACCCTAGGACTTCCATCATTGTGTTGGGACAAAACATTTTGACCTCTGAGCGGATTTCATCCTTGAGACCACTGATAAAACAACTCTTGTAGAATTCATCAGACAATCCTTCTGTGTGATTGGCTAGTTTCTCAAATTCCGTCTGATACTCTCTCACTGTGCCAGTTTGGTGAAGTTTAGTGAGTGATCCCGTGAAGTTGTAAAAAGCACTAGGACCAAATTGTGGCAAAAGGAGTTGGAAAAAATCTATCCAGTTTGGCTCGAGATGAGCTTTGATGTACCAATGGTACCATTGAAGGGCTTCCTGTTCCAAATGAAAGGATGCAAGTGGAACTTTCTGGACATCAAAAGTATTATGCAGACTGAAATATTGTTCTGCTCAGTATATCCATCCAATCGGATCAGTACCATTGAAGCGAGAAAAATCAAGCTTCGGCCCACAAAAAATTTTGGAAGAAGAGAACCCGGTGGCTGCAAAAGATTCTGGCTATCGGTTATTGTTCATGGCTGAATGCTGAAGATGGAGGCTGAGAAATTTTTTATCTAGATCTTGGATTTTGGTTTGGATGGTTGCAAGTGCTTCCTCCATGGTGTTTCCTCCTGTGCAAGTGACAACCATAACCAGTATTTTTTTTTGTGGGGGGGGGGAATGGATAGAAAAACACAAACACAAGCTTATTTAGTAAGGGGAAATTTGGATTTGGGAAAAAATAAGAGGGGTAATTGGGGTTTGACTAGATTTTTGACACTTTCTGAGGGACAAGGAAGCAAAAAATGGGGATTTCAGAAGTGGAAACTCTATGGTAAAATTTGAAGGCAATCGGGTGAAAATTGAAGAAGTTATGGCAAACCCTAAAAATAGACAAATGTGGGATTTTTTGGTCTTCGAAGTGGAATTTGGGATAGGGTCTTCAGGAATGAAATATGCAGAATGGGATTGTAGGGATGTCAGTGAATTTTAAGGGAAAACAGAGTTGAAACAAGGGAGATATGACCGAAAAACAGTTGGTTTTTTTTTTTTTAATTTCAGAAATGGATCAGCAACAGCGGCGCGGAAGGGATCTACAACAGATGGATCTACAACGGCATGGAAGGGATCGAAAACGGTTGTATCTGAAATGGCGACTGGATCTGGAATGGCTTTCAGAATAGATCTGAAATGGCTGGATCTGGAGCGGAAGTGATTGGCAACAGTTCAACTGAAAATAGATATGGACCCCAGGTATGTACGACTTCCTAACAGTTCAGGTGTTTCACTCGACCACCAATGTTGTCTGACGAATTTCTTATTGGGGTAGTACCCCTCACTCCATGGCTCAGATAAAACTAATAACCGCTTTGCCACAAACGATAGCTCTTGGTTTACCTCATGGGTGGGAACTAGTCAATCAGGTAGGGGTTGTTGCCCTTTTCACTGGAAGGCCCTCTCAATGCGCTAGCTACTTTGGGGTTCCTGTGGTACTTCTCACAATGAGTTTTAGGGCTTATTCCCAAGTACTTCCCACAGTTAAGAGGATAGAGATTATTCCCAAATCTGAAGCTGCAACAGATGCTCAAAAAAAAAATTGGCAGAAATTCCACCCAATGAGCCCAAGAAAGTGCTCTAATACCAGATGTGAAGAACCTGCAATAATTAATCAATGCAAATACATGAGATATCAGAAATAATAGAACTCAGAATCACTTTTATATTGATCACGGGCCACTTCGAGGGGGCAACCTCCTTTGAGCAAGCTCAATACAATTAACTTCACAGTGCTTTCATAGGCCTCAACACACACTTATATACTAATTCTAGGCACCAATACCATGGGTCAATACTATGTGTCAATACAAACCAAGGGATAAGTCTAGGCGCCAATACTGTGAGTCAAAACCATGGAACATATAATACTATGGGACGACTTACAAAGCATATGCGTCCAATACTATGGGTCAATACTATGGGCTAATATAAACTATGGATCAACAAATACTATGGGACGACTTACAAAGCATATGCATCCAACAACAATATACTAACAAAGTAAAGACATGGGTTCCTAACACAGCTGAGTGCTACTTGTATATATTGCGACAACCAGAGTTGTGTGATGTTGTCAAAGAACCCAATGTTCCATGACAAGTCGAAGCACATTGAGATCAAGTATCACTATATCAGGGATATGGTGCAGAGAGGAGCAGTAAAGCTCCTATATGTTGCGACAGATGAGCAGATAGCCGATGTGTTGACCAAGACACTTTCCAAAGTGAAGTTTGAATACTTCAGAGGGAGACTTGGTGTACTTCAGATCGAGATACCTTCCAAGGGGAAGTGATGAGCCCAGAGACATAGATGCACACGAGTCGTTCCGACATGGTGGTAGGTTGGTCCTCCCCATGGTCGTTGATGTAAGTGCTGGGCAATTCTCACATAGTGGTAGGTTAGTCCTCCTATGGTGCAGATGTAAGGGCTGGGCCATTCTCACATAGTGGTAGGTTAGTCCTCCTATGGTGCAGATGTAAGGGCTGGGCCATTCTCACATGGTGGTAGGTTAGTCCTCCCATGGTGAGTTGTAAGGGCTGGATGGGCTTTTTCGACATCGTGGTAGGTTAGTCCTCCCATGGTCGTTGATGTAATTGCCAAGATTTTTTGACATGGTGGTAAGTTAATCCTCCCATGGTCATTGATGTAATTGTTGAGCTGTTTTGACATGGTGGTAGGTTGGTCCTCCCATGGTTGTTGATGTAAGTGATATGAGCCTTTCACAGATGGTAGTATGTTGGTCCTCCCATGCTAGTGAGTGTTAGTGCTGTGTGTGTGCATATGGGTTGTGCTCCGTGGACGATGACGATGATCTAAAGATGATGATGTGATAGTATGGTACACAGGTTTTGCAGAGGCATATGATCAGTCTTGAGATGATATTGCAGGTTTTATAGATGCAGTATAATTAGTCCTAGGAGATATTGCAGGTTTTGCAAAGGCAGTGTAATCAGTCCTAAGGTGTACCTACTTGATGGCTTGCTTGCTGAGATGACATGATCAGTATGATCATGAGTATCGGTATGATACTCTGTGGTCGTGGACAGGTTGTGCAGTTGCATATAAAAGATCTTGGTAGATCCGATAGGTTGAGCAGTATGCTCATAATCAGTCTTGGGATGATCTTTTGAGGTTTTGGATTAATGCACATAATCAGTCCCGAGGATTCCACAGTATGGCCAGTGATGATGAAGACCTACAGGTGGTGGGACTACATCCAGTATGAAAAAGGACTTGCTCTGTAGAACTTCCTATGACAAGTATATTGGAGATTGATTGAGATAGAAGCAGCAATGAAGATGACGATGATCCATTGATGATGATCCATAGAAGAAGACTTGTGCTAGCAGATCTCTGTCGAGAAATACCTTCCTAGTTAAGAGGGAGTGTTGATGTATTTGTAACTTCAGAATGTATTTCATATTGTATTCCTATTAAGATGTTATCATTCCTCTATACAGAAGTGTCATCATTTATATTGTAATTGTCATAACTTATACTTGATGGGTTATTAGGCCACCTTGGTGGGGTTGGCCCTGTGTAATTCATGTGGGTCAAAGGGTTATTAGACCACCCTATTGGGGGTCGTCCCTATTAGCATTATGTTATTTGGTTAAGTTAAGGCCGACCTACTAAAGGTTATTAGGCAAGTCAAGTCAAGTATAAATAGAGTGCGGGAGGAACTCTATTTGATCATTCTATTTATCACTCATACTCTCATTTGGAGAGTAAGGCACTTGTGGAGGAGGAGAAGTTGCTGCTAGGAGGACTATCTCTTGTACTTGGGTTGTATCATTGCTCTATCTATCTATGAGGAAGTTGTGGGGTTTTTCACCTTCTTGGTTTTTCCCAGTGAAACTTTGTGTCTCTTGTGTGCTTGCATTATTGTGTCCATGATTGATATGTTGTAGATATGCTGTACATGTTATTCTCTCAGTTAAGATCCTAGATCAGATTGAAATTCTGAAAAACTAACACATAATCAAAAAATTTACTATTTTTGACATTTGTTCAAATCAACACTATGTGCAAATTTTGTTAAGGTATTTCTTTCCATAAATGGTTAGTTTTGAAGAAATTACTTTTTAGTAAAAATTGTAAGTCTTGAAGAATGTCAGAAATTAAAAAGTTGGTGATTTCATAACTTCGTAATTTTTTATAAGAGCATCAGATTCACACAATGAAAGTGTAAATGTACACAAAATTATATGGGCTATCACTGTCTAATACAAAAAAAATTCTAGTTTCATATTGTTCTTTTTATATAGGTCTCCAAATGTAGACCTTCAAAATAGTTGCAGCTACAGAAAAAGAGAACAACTTAGTTTTGACAATAGCTGTCAAAAGGGGAATTTTCCAAAATTTGTTTTTATGCATAAAATTTGTTGTGCATTTTGGAAGGAGTTTGTCTAATGTTTTTTTATTATTTGAACACATTTTAGATATTTGTGTAGCAAATTACTACAGTCTACATGTTTACAGCTCAATTCAACACAAACATAATTGTACAGTAAAGATGGAAGGGATAGAAATTTCAGTCAGTTTGAGAGAAGAAGCTAGAGGGGAGCATATCAATATAGGAAATGAAGAAACATAATCTAATGGACACATAGTCAACTTAGAATAAATAGAGCTAGTGGAAACAATGAAAAGTTTGAGGATGGAAGTACATAGTTGTAAAGCTTATAATGAGAGAATGTTGAGGGCTCATGAGTAGCGGAATAAGTTAAATACTAAACTTATGCAAAGTTTTAACTTTTTACAAAGAAAACTATAGGTTGGATCAATTTCATGCTCTAAGAAGGAATATAGGGTTTGTTCAAAGAATAGATCTCATGGAAAATCTAGACACTCTAAGAGTGTTATTAGAGGTCATGGACATCATCATTCACCACCTCATGAAAATATGAGATATTATACAATAGAGGATTATAGAAGTAGTCTAGAAATGTCTCCAAGGATACATCATAAAAGAAGACATCTGGAAGAAGTTTTGCAAGGAGAAATTAGATGGTGAGAATAAGAGAGGTGAAGATGATGAGGCCTGGATATTAGGGATGAGGAAATACCTATGCATGCATAACTACTCTTCAAATATGGAGGCTATAATTTCCATTTATAAAATGCAGGGGAAGACCTCCATATGGTGGGATCAACTAGTGGAAGTGAAGCATATTAGTGAGAAGAAAATTTCATGGAAACACTTCAAAAAGTATTTCCATCAGAAATACTTATTTGAACATTATTATAAGAAGAAAATGGAGGAGTTCTTTGAACTCAAGCTGGGATATATGAGTATGGAGGATTATGAAAGGAAATGATTAGAGTTATTGAGATATGTGGGGTTTATTAAGGAGGAAAAGTAAAAATTCAGAGGTTTTTAAGTGGACTTCCTACATTTTACAAAGACAAAATCCAAAATGAACCAAATCACTTGAAGATGCCATTCGAAAGGCTAAGCATCTATACGATTAGAATAGAGGTAGAGAATCTATAAAAAAATCTTGGAGGGATAAGAAAAGAGATAAGAAAGATCAAAGGAAGAAAGGATTCCAACCTCCATTCTTAAGAAATCAGCAGACTTCATTTCAACAAAGCAATCCCAACTCAAGAGAACCACAAAATGCAGAGTCGTGGGGAAAAAGGACAAATACCCGATTTAAATGTTGGGGATGTGAAGGGAATCAAACAATTATAAATGTCCTTATAGAGAAGGCCAAATGAAAACTATGCATAACATACAGAATGCAAGCACAATGGAGGATGTGTCTAGAGATATTCCTAGAATCTACGTAGCTTTAGATAACAAGCAGGAATAACACCAGTCCAATATAATTGAGATTGAAGGTAAGATTAATGATCAACCCATTTCCATTTTAATTGATTCAGGGAAAGTCAGAGTTATATTTATCCCAATTTGGTTGAAATATTTAAGTTAAAAAAAATCAAACATGATAAATCATGGATGGTACATTTGGCTACTCGAACTAAAAGAAGAATCAGTGAGATAGTAAAAAAAATTTCCTTAGATATGAATGTATTCTATACAACTGTATATTTGAACATAATACCCCTTGGTTCTTCCGATGTACTTATTGGAATGGATTGGTTGGATGCACACCATGTCATGTTGGATTTCCATAACAAGAGTCTCACCTATCTTAATGAAGAAGGAAAGCATAAGATAGTGAAATGCATTCCGAGTCCTATTTTCATAAGACATGTTTCAGCTATACAACTAAAAATATGTTTTAGAAAAGGTTGTCAGATGTATGAAAATCATGTGGAGGAAACATAAAAGGATAAGGGTCCTAACTTGGAATATTTCCTAGTATTACAAGAATAGAAGATGTGTTTGAAGAAATACCAAGATTACCACCAAAAAGAGATATCGATTTCTTTATTAACTTTGTGCTTGGAGATGCCCTAGTTTCCAAAATACCATATAGAATGAGTATGCATAAACTGAAAGAATTACAATTGCAACTTGAAGAGTTCCCAAGGAAAGGATACATACATCCAAGTGTATCATGTTGGGGAGCACCAGTACTATTTGTAAAAAATAAATATGGGTCCTTGAGATTGTGTATTGACTTCAGGCAATTAAATAAGGTTATGTTAACAAAATATATATCCTCTACCTAGATCTGATGACCTATTTGACAAGCTGAAAGGAGCAAGGACTTACTCCAATCTAAATTTGAGATCAGGATATCATCAAGTGAGAATTAAGGATGAATATATCATCAAAACAACCTTTAGGACCTGATATGGTCATTACGAGTTTGTGGTACTTCCATTTGTATTATCAAATGTACCAGCTACCTTTATGTGCTTAATGAATGTAATATTTAGAAAGTATTTGAACAAGTTTGTAATTGTTTTTTTAGATGACATTTTTATTTAATCCAAATCAGTGGAATAACATGAGGAGCATTTGAGATTAGTTTTACAAGTATTAAGCGAGAATCAGTTATATGCCAAGATAAGTAAATGCTCATTCTATAAAAAAAAAATCCAATACTTGGGACACATCATATTTGAGGAAGGGGTGGCAGTGGATCCAAAGAATATTGAAGCTATCATGGGGTGGCATACACCCAAGAATGTAATAGAAGTTAGATAATTTTTGGGCTAGATGGATATTATAGAAGGTTTGTAAAAGGATTCTCAAAAGTAGCACATCCAATTACATCTTTACAAAAGAAGGGAGTTAAATTTGAATGGACAAACAAGTGTGAAGAAATATTCCAAGAGTTGAAAAGATTACTTACCAGTGCACCAATTCTCAAAATTGTTGATCCAAACGAAGATTTTATTGTATGTACAAATGTTTGTAAAGAAGGAATTGGTGGTGTACTCATGCAAAATGGGCATGTGGTTTGTTATGAATCCAAAAAGCTAAAGGAGCATGAGAACAATTATGCCACACAATATTTAGAGTTGGATGATATAGTGCATGCCTTAAAATTGTGGAGAAATTATCTTATGGGAATAAAATTTGAATTAAGGACAGATCACAATGGGTTGAAGTATATATTTGAGCAGCAAAATTTAAATGCAAGGCATACAAGATGGTTGGAATTCCTATGTAAGTTTGAATTCGAAATCAAACATATTAAAGGAAAGGAGAATAAAGTTGTATATGCATTCAACTGAAGATCACATACTATGCATGCTGCATCCATTAGCATGTGCCAACCAGATTTAAAAATCAAAATTTTGGCAGCTCTTATTTTAGAGCAACAATATATACAGGTGAATGAAGGATTACAATCGGTGAATTTACATCATAAATTCAAAGGATACAAGTTGAAAAATGATGGTGTTCTTACTAATAATAACATAATTTATATTCCTAATTATTTGGAATTAAGGAAGATGGTAATGGATGAAATACATAAGGTACCATATGCAGGAAATCCTAGATATCAAAAGACTATTACAGCAGCAAGAAGCCATTAATTTTGGCCAGGAATGAAAAAGGACATAGCTGAGTACATATCAAGATGTATGGAATGCCAAAAAGTGAAGGTTGAGCATGGACATCCATCAGGATTACTTCAACCATTTCCAATACAAGAATGGAAATAGGATGTGGTGACAATAGATTTAATCACTAAATTTCCCAAGGCAGTTAAACAACGTGATTCAATTATGGTATTAGTGGATAAGTTGACAAAGTTCGCACATTTCATCCCAATTAAATCAATCGATAAGGCATCCAACATAGAAGAAATTTATATGAAGAAGATTGCAAGATTACATGGAATACCCAGGGCAATTGTTTCCGACAGGTATCCAAAATTTACTTCAAATTTTTGGAAGGGATTATTCAAAGTGTTTGGAACAAATTTGAAGATTAGTACAACATATCACCCACATGCATATGGGAAAACTAAAAAAGTAAATTAGGTAATTGATGATATGCTCAGAACGTATGTGATGGATTGATCATCCAAATGGGAAGATTACTTGCATTTAGTAGAGTTTCCTTACAATAATGGATATCATGCATCTTTAAATACGATTCCATTTGAAGCCCATCAGTTGGTACAATCCCATCAGTTGGGAAAATCCAACAGACAAGTGGTTATTGGGATAGAGTTGCTTAAGGAAATGGAAGAACAGATGGTTTAGATCAGGAAGAATTTTAAAATAGCATAAGACAAAAGACAAGTTATGCAAACAAAGGCCGAATAGCAAGGGAATTTAGAGTTGGTGATCATGTGTATTTAAAAGTTAGACCAAAGAAAATTTCATTGAAACTTGGGATATGTCCTAAGTTAAAACCCATATATTGTGGGCCATTTGAAATAATTACTAGGATAGGTCCTGTTGCATATGAACTTCCATTGCTTGCATGCATAAAAGTGCATAATATATTTCATGTATATTTATTGAAAAAGCATGTACCTGATCCTAACCACATTGTTGATTGGGCCTTGATTAAGGTGGAACCAGAAGGAGATATACTAGTTCTACCAGTACGTATCGTAGAAAAGAAATTCATGTTGCTCCGGAACAAGGCCTTAGGTAGGTAAAGGTCTAGTGGACACATTATATCCCTAAGGAAGCAACATGGGTGCTTGCGGATATTATGAGGGGAGCATACCCACATCTATTTTGAAATTTTGTATATGTAAATAGTGTGACATGCACCAAGGATGGTGCATAAATTAAGGGGGAGGGGAATGTAAAACCCTTTTTTTTACCTCAATATGTATGAAAATGTAAATATTTTATGAAAGTGATACAATATGGATATGCATGGTCTAGAGTGACCAAGATATGTAAATTTGTATATTTCCACTCTTTAATATAAAAATCAATAGTTGATGCAAAATAAAGGTAAAAAGAAAAGAGATGGGGGACTATCCTTTCACAAAATGAGTAAAAGCTAACCAACCCATACCTGCCACCTCTCCAACTCTCCAAGCCACTTGTCCACTTTTATGCAACTTATCTACACTACATCATGCATCACTCTATTGCACATTGAGAACCAAAGAGAGAATATTGGAACTCTCTCAATCCTGAAAAGAAATTAGGGGTAACAAACCTGAGGTACTGTTATCTCAGAGAAGGAAACCTGAGGTACTGTTAACTCGGAAAAGGGATCCCCATTCCTTGGTTGAGGGATAACTGTAGCTAGAAAAAATAGCACCTTATTATGGATTGATAGTCTTATATTGGAGGTGTCCTGTCAAAGTAAGATATGGCTTGACAAAGACTATGGCTGGGTGGAAAGACCTTGGTATGCAGACAGTCAGTTCATTTCTTTGTAGATAAGTATTTATTTATGTATGGAATTTGTTGTGCAAAATCATGGAATTGTGTTTAATATATTTTATTCTGAATCTTTTACTTAAATTGCATGGAATTGTTATCTTTTTGGAAATTGCATTCCTAAGAGATATATTTGCATACTTTCATTTTTTTTCATACATATCTAACTTACCACAACTCCCACATACATTCATATTTCCACTGTAAACGTAAATTTAACTAGTAAAAATAAAAATTTGGATAGCGTAAGTGTTCCTAGGTAAAATCATGGATGTTTCCTAGCCAATTTAGCATTGTGAGGGTGTTGGGTTTGTGACAGACCATAAGGAATAAGGAAGCTGGATATGCCACTGGCGTGGCTTGTCTTCTACAATATTTTTCAGGATTTTGATCAATTGCTTCTCAAAATTTGCTGAAATAGTTAGTTGCAGCTAAGATAAATATATGGTCAACTGAAGATGGAGGATTTATAGAGCTTATGAAATCGAGTCCCCATTTTTTGAATAGAAAAGTAATTGGTTCTAAAGGCATTGTTGAAAACTTCAATTTACTGACTACTTGTTGATATGCATCGTAGGATCAAACAAATTTCAATGAGTCTTGAAAGAAATTTGGCCAATAATAACCAGTCTCGAGAATATTATGTGTTGATGACTTGGTTGCAAAATGGCCTCCTACGTGAATTATGTCATCAAAAGATACATGCAGATATTTAAGAATTTTTTGAGACATAATATCATCAACACAATGAAGTAAAATGCCATCGGGATATCTACAAAAGGGGAAAGTATCAATTATGAAAAATTTACGTGCTTCAAGTCATAATTTCCTCCTTTCATTGCTATTCATGCCACCAGGAAAGTCCTCGTGACTTAAATAGTAAATAATATTCTTATACCATTGATGTTCAGACAATTCAACATGTTGGGATTGAATGAAAAAATGTTTTGAGTCAAAATCACCATCAAATGTATTATCATTCAAAGGAGTAGCATGTTGAGCTAGATGTAATGCTAAGTCCCTATCGCTAATGGTATTTTTAGTAGCAATGGTTAAGTCATGTTCTTGAATTTTGGTAAGCCAATGAGCTAATTTTCCTAACAAATAAGTTTGTGAAAGCAGAAATTTAACTATTGGAAGAGGTACTTTCACAAGAGTATGCTTACTAATAATTAAATGTCGAAATGTTTCAATGTCCTTAACCAATGCATAAGCATCCTTTTCGATTAACAAGTATGAAGCAACTGATTCAAATAAGGTTTGGATCATAAATGATATGGGTTTTTCAACGTCATTTTTGTCTTTTTGCACAAGAATGGATGAGATAGCTTCTTCTGTAGCATTGGTGTAGATTATAAAATATTTATTAAAATCAGGAGTAGCCAAAACAGGTGCAGAAGATATGGCTTCTTTGATTTTTAAAAATGCATTTTCAGCAATGTGATCCCCACAAAAATTTTGATCAGATTTCAACAAATTATGGACACGTTTAATGATATATTCAAAATCGGGAATAAACCCGCACATTAAATTAGTTTTACCCATAAAAACTATTGGATTTCTTTCTTAGAATCCGGTGCAGGGAGGTTTTGAATTTGTTTGACCCTTTTAGGATCAATGCTAATTCCTATGTCAGAAATTACATGACCAAGCAATTTACCAGATGAGGCACCAAAAACAGATTTGGTAGGGTTAAGTGACATACCAAAATTTATACAATGTAAAAAAACTTGATGCAAATGACCAAAATCATATTTTTTGAATTTAGAATGCACAATGAGATCATCAAGATAAACTTGGATGATAACGCCGATCAAATAGTAAAAATAAATATGCATGGCTCATTGAAAGTTTGCACCAACAATAATCAATCCACACATCATCTGTTCATAGGAAAAATTACCCCACTTGGTGGTGAAAGTAGTTTTGTACCTATTAGAATTCTTAACTCGGATTTGGTTATACCCGGAAAAGCCAACGAGTAATGCCATTATTTGAGAGCCCACAACTTGGTGTAAAATTAGCTCCATATTGGGAAGTGGGAAATTACATTTGACACTTGCTATATTTAAAGCACGAAAATCAACACATAAGTGAATATCACCATTATTTTTGCGGACTAGAACTAGATTTGCAACCCACTCAGAATATTTGACTGGAAAAATGATTTTTGTAGCTAAAATTGTATCCAACTCTTTATGTATAATGGTCTCTATAACTGGATTAATAGACCTTTGCCTCTGTTGAATGGGAGAAGCATCAACTTTAATAGTTATGGAGTGTTGAATAATACAATGATAAAATCCTCTTAAATCTAAGTAAGACCAAACAAAAATATCACAAAATTCATAAAAAAAAATAACAAATTGTTCTTTCTCGTGGGAAGAACATGTGGCTGAAATAGATAGCAGCTTCGGGTCATTTTCAGTTCCTATTCTAACTAGGACGATTTCATCAATTTTTTTGTTTTCAATCCTCTTTAAAATATTTTTGTTTCAGAGAACCACTTGAGGTAAATGAGTTTTCTAGAGGAGTCAAACCTATGGGATATTTATATTTTGTTCCAAGTTAATAATTTTTTAAGATCCTGAAACCTGATTAGTTACAAAAGCATGAAGGGATTCATCATCATAAAAAATATACCATGACTCGATATTATAAGGTATGTGAAGAAGGTATATTGAAATGACAGAACAATCAAGCTTATCCGAAATTAAATGTTGATCTGGTCTAGCAGTATAAGCTGCTAAATTATCATCAATTACATTCAATCCCCTTTAGGTATGAGTTATATTAAATGCCAAAAATTTATCATTCATGTTAGACACAATAGTAGTACATCTCCTCATGAGCTTATCTGATGGTGTATATGCTTTTTTGACCAAATTAATTATCAGTTATGAATCTCCCAAAATGGTAATATTGCAACAACCTAAGGCAAGGGATTTTTCTAGGCCAAGGATTAAGGATTCAAACTCAACTATGTTATTAGTATAAGAAAATTTAAGCTGAAAATAATAGGAATGAACCTTTCCTAGAGGAGTGTATAGGGTAACACCGACACCATTCCCTTCATGAGAAGATGCTCCATCAAATGCATATGCCAAATTTCATTGTAGAAATAATCTAAATAATTAATCAGAGGGGTATCCACTTCTTCTTCAGAGAATATTGAATAAACACCAAGGTCTACTTCAATAAAATTAACAGTTGATTGTGGGGCATTTTTAATCTAAGGCACAATTTTTTCTTCCCTGCAGATAATGATGTTTTTGGGGCCTCTTGGGATGTTGACATGAGTTCCATCCGTATAATAATAACCACTTGTTAGGGCTTGCCAATTTCTCCCTATAATGACAGAGTAATTACTGACACTCATGTCCATCACTTGAATATTGCAGGTTGTGCGAATTTCTAGGTGAGAACACATACTAAGGGTGACATCCTTTATTTTTGCTATAGTGGGATGGCATTGCTTGTTGAAATCAAACATGTTTCTTGATTTTCCGTTTGTACATGAGAGCCCTAGGTATTCCATGATTTTCGTGGACATCACATTTGGAAGGAATTCACCATTGATAAGACAACAGTGGGAAATTTTTTCCATTATTCTCATGGAAACATAAAAAGGAGGATTTTTTGGGATGGATGGTGTGAAAACAAACCCTAAAAATTGTTTAGGGTATTCTTCTTCTTCTGAAATCATGTTTGTGGTAATTGTTTTGGAAGTAGAGGAATAATCACTAAGCGGTTCTTCAACCAAATTATTTTCTATATTTTTCCCTTATTCAGGAGTTCTGGAAAGATCAAGTAAGGTGGAATTTTCTTTGACCTTCGAGAGTTCTTCATTGATATTATACTTTTGAGTGGGGAAATATGAAGAATCTATGGACTGCTCAACGAGTGGGACAACCTGTGTTTTCTCAACAGTGTCACCCTGTAATGACCTATTCTTGAGATTGTAATTCTAATTCCTATTAAAATTGGATTTCCCTCTAGTAGTAACAACCATAACATCATCATCTTCAACCCAGTCAAGAGCATTTATCACTAACTCAGTCTTTTTTCCAAATACTTCTATCTGAGGTTTTTTAGAAGATGAAATCACTTGGATCATGGTGTTCCTCACGAAAATTGTGGTATGGGAAAGCATGTGAAAATCAGATCACATCCAAGAACTCTCCAAGAAATTACACTCTCTCATATGAAAAATCTCACACAATTGGTCAAAGGCACAAAAATAATGCACAAGAATGGATTTCTGTATTACTTCTTGTTACACAGAAATCTTCCACCCTGTGAGCATCAACATTCTTTGGCCTGTAGGATCCATTTCAATGACTCAGATCCATTTTCATCCTTCAGTGATACTAGTTAATCCTATTTTTGTTCCTACCTGCATGTTGCATCACTATAGCATGCATACCCGCGAGTTGCATCCCTATAGCCCGCGGGTATCAAGTAAAATGGTAAAAATAATTATTTTATTACTTTTTACTCCCAAAAAGTGGTCATCGGGTGACCTTTGGCTCTCCATCTTCCCAAGTAACATCTCAATGAGTCCTTTCAACTACCTTTGAGAGGACTATATATTGAGCACATATGGATTATGGACGGGAGGAAGAGGAGAATAGTAAAGGCACTCTACTGGATTTTTGCCCTATCTTGAGTCTACACTCATTGATCCTTGTAGTTGTGAACCAGTTATGTTCACCTTCCAAACTCCTTTCTAATTTGAGTTTGCCATTCATGGAGGATTGAAGTAGTGGAGGCACAAGTGGATTGATCTAGATCTTGGTTCAGATTGGTTGCCGGAAAGAGGTCGTATCACTTTGTACTTCTTCTTGTTCATTAATAGAAATACTCATATTCGCGTCCATTCATGGTGTGAATGTCATTTATTATAGATTGGGTTGCATTTGCTTATGATATTATGAACCATTGTTATTGATGATGTTAATGTTATTTATATATCACATGTACTTGTTAGATATTTGTTGTCAAGACTAATTTGCATATTACAAGTGCTTGGACGTGCGTGGATTGAAAGCTCCAACGGGGATCTACACCAAACAATGGATCGAGGTTGGTTATATTTCTCCAGTGTTTTAACATTGTTGTTTATAATAGCATTGTTTTGAGAATTGAGTAGATTTCTGGTAGTCATCTGTCTGTTGTGGTATTCCCAAGCCATAGTGAGTTTTCTCCAATACAGAAATGGCGACTCCACTGGGGAAAACATCCATGTTTGGAAAAATTTTTGAGCATTAGTCCATATTTAGAGTTGTTGTTTATCGAAGCTCTGTGTCATTGATTGGCCATTAAGATACACTATATAAAACTTGCTTTTTTTGAGCCTCTAAACTCTCTGTTTGACCATTTTCTGTTCCTCACCCATGGGTTGGCTGAGTTCTGCCCGCGTCTACCCGCCTCTGTTTACTCTACTGCTTGCGGGTACCTGCAGGTATTCCTTCGATAGTAGCGTGTAACTCCAGATTTTGTTGGTTTATGGCTATTAGTTGTTGTTGGGTGAGTTTGGTTGGTTACTGAGTCTTTGTTGGCCTCTTTCTTGACTGTTTCATGCCTTGGTTGTGACCATATCTCTTCGTTTCTCTTGGTTGAGACTTCTTGGTTTTTTACCAATCTTTGGTTTTAGCCTCTTGGTTTCTTCCTTTTGAGCTCTTTCTTTTGGCTGAGTCTTGCTGTTTAGGATCTGCTGGGTTGTCTTAGTGATCTTCTCGGCACTTCAATGACTAAATAGTAGGATTTTGCTTGCATTTTTCCATATATATTGAAAAAATACAAAAATATTCATTTAGTGTTTTGCATTTTCCTTTCTGTTTATAAGAGAAAATACAAAAAAATATTTTATTTCCATGTACTGCATTTTGCATTGAGTGCTTGTTGCCTTCATTTTAGGTTCTGCCTGTGCATTGAAAAGATAAAAGTTTGCATATTTATTTCGGAATTGTTGGTTGATTTTGCATATTAGTGACATTGTTTTATTGGATAGTCGACTCTAGGATTGGACGATGGTGCATATTATTGAGTCTACACATCACTAGTTTCATGACCATATCCCTTGAGTAATCACAACCACTAAATTTAATGCTTAATCATAAAATTGATTAGACTTATTTTATTTATAGGGTACACCAACTAGCGTAGGTTTAGAGTCTTGGAATAGATCATTGTGAGTTAAGAATCCAAGACTACTGAACGAAACATTAGGTGTCTGACCAGGGAGTGGAGGAATCCATGGTATAGGTCAGTGTTCTCAGGAAAGCTCTACTCAATCCAGAGTTAAGAACAAGGTCACGGGAGGTTGGTTGAGGAGATATCCCTCTAATACCGGCTGAATGTGGGAGATATATCTAGGATTTGTTCATATCTGGGGGTACCGGAGGTTCATCCTCTTGTGCTTCAGGATTAGCTACCCTGCCCATATGACGGGTCCCACCTGCGACTCTTCCCCTAAGCATTGGTTATATTGCGGTAGACATAGTTGCCTTACCTAGGTATCACACAGGGTACTTGCATTGGTTATGCTATTTGTGTCCTGAGTTAGATAGGGATTGGACAGCATAGTTGCGTTCATGTAGTGAACTTGACCCTATCGACACAGTGAAGCCTAGGTGTCTCTATAACTTATTATGTTACCTCCGGCTATAGTTTGTGAGTTTCAAGCCTCTCCTAGGCGAGACATACCGGCTCTAGTGTCGGGAGCTCATTTAGCCACTCTGTTTGCCTGCTCTTGGTTGTAGATTCTCTAGGTGTATGCTTTTGATTTACTATTTTTTATCGATAGTTGGCCCTTAAGAGACACTGTGTCTCTCTTCGGAGAGATTGTGGTGTGGATCCCTACACTCTGTCGGTCCTGTTGTTTGGCTGGTTAAAGCCAGCTTTGGTTACACAACGCATTACTAGAGGACCCCCGAGGGATCCCTCTGAGTCTTCAGATTCTTACACGACTTACGTTGAGGATTACATGGCTACACATCCGATATCAGGCAAGACCTTTCTACTCCTTCGGGTAGAGTTGAACACATTTCTGATCCCTAGACTCCTCGTGAGGATTGGGGAGGTGATCCACCTACGACTCAACCTGGTTCTATTTGTCCTAATCCACTTGACCGGGATCCGTTTGATCCTTCAAATATAGATAATTATCTTTACAGGATGCCCGATTTACCCAAGGAGGAAGAATAGGACAAGCCTTTCGTTCCTTCGTTTCCACACAATTCTAGATATAGGAGACCTGAGACTCATGATTATTCCAGCCATATGGTCAACCCCATTGCACTCTCTTTTGGTATGCCTAGTCACAATATTGTCGAACCTTCCACTATGGTCAGTACTCATGCTAGCACTAGTCAAAGTGTTAACCATACTATACCCACTAGGGGCACTACCCTAGCTGGGGGCACTACGTTATCCACCGACTCACTTAGTATGGGGACTGGTCCGATTCCTAACCATGCTAATGTTGGAACGCGACCACCTCCTAGGAATACTCAACCTAGTCGGAATGTTGTTTGAAACACGACTCGCCATCCACCGCCTAGTACACATGTCGCTACTTGTCAACCTAGGACCGCTTTTGTACATGATACCATTCCTCCCAACCACAGGGGTGGACACTTATCGCATACTTTTGCGTCCACTACTGCCGCTAGTAATAGTAATGCAGGCGGTGGGAATATTTCCTATCCACATGGACATCACACCACCAACCCTGCTACTGGTCACACCCATATTGGACCTGGGAATACTTTTCATGCTTATGGTCATCACATGACTGCTCAAGCTAATCCTAATATTGGGGGTGGGAACATACCATACCATTACGGTCAATACAACACGGTTCCCACTATGAATAGTACATACATGCCCCATACCCATGGTGGCAACCCTTACTACAATACAGTCGGTCCTGGCCACCAATATCACCCACCACCCCAATATGGTGCTCAAAACACACATATACCTTCTTACTCTCAAATGGGTCAGGTAGGGGGAGGTTATCCATCTTATGGCCATGGGAAAGCTTATGGGCCGTCAGGTCCTCAATATCAGCAGTTTAACCCTCATGGTCAAGCTTTTGGTCCATCATACAACACAGTTCCATTCCATCAACCTTTTATGGGAGCTTATAATCAAGCTTTCTAGCCACAGCTCTCGTTCCTTGCACGATTGAATCTCCCAGATCTTTCGAAGCTCACAAATGATCCAGTGTGTCATGACCCTACTTGGCCCCCGGTCCCTACCCAGCTCCCTCCGGACATTCCAAAGTTTGAGGGGAAAGGTGGTGAGGACCCAGGAGATCATGTCATGACATTTCACCTTTGGTGCTCCTCCAACTCTTTGAATCATGATTCCATTCGATTACGCCTATTTAAACGCACCCTCACGGGGGCAGTCACGAAATGGTATGTGGAGTTTCCTGGAAACACCTATAGGGGTTTCAACGAGATTGCTTTGGTTTTCTTAGACCATTTCCAGTTGGCGGTTCGTTATGATACTGGTACTGAGTTGTTGTCCACCTTCCATCAGAATAAGGCCACACATATTTCTGACCACATTCAAGAGTGGTGTCGGTGGAAGAGATTAGTGAAAGCCAACATTCCTCCAAATTTATTGTTGGAATGGTTCCTCAAGTCTTTACTTCCATATATTGCTAAGGATGTTTCGATGTCTAGCATTATGACTGAGGAGCAAGCTATCTTGAAATTCCAATAGTTAGATCTTCTTTATTCTCAGTCTGGCATTTTGTATGACATTATTCCTGACGCACTGAGAACAAGACATGAGCCCACATCAGTTCCTAGACCACATTATGATGGCATCGTGGGGTCCGCATGCACTCACCTTGTAGACTTGGTAGCTAATCAAATGCAAAATTTGTCGCTAAACCAATCTGCACCCGGATAGGTTCACGCCTTGTCCACTTCCACTCTGTCGTCTGATGTACACAATGTGCAATCAACGAAACCGTCGGGTAACAAACAACCTGGTGGTAAGTGAAAGGGGAGAAATAATCGTAGCAGTGGAAACAATGGAAGTAACAATAATAGCAATCATAATACTCCTTGTAAAGAAAATGCCAACCCTCCTCGGGAAGGCAGTAATGCTGGCGAGGATCGTAAACCTAGGCAAAAGTTGAAATTCCCCTACAAGCTTTATGGGGGAGGATCATCTTACTCACTTATTTCCTCATATTGAAGAAGCATCAAGGCATTTGGCACAGAGACCAGCTGTGTTGAAGGATCCCCTACCTCATCACCAAAACATGGCTTCACATGCTCCCACCACTGGTTATGGTACTAATGAAATGACAATGTATTCTTCCAATACCAGTGGTTATGGATGCGTGAATATAGTTCAGTCGGAGGTTTGTGTTGCTACTCGTTAACGTGATTATGGTGCACCGCAATCGAATTTGGGGAATGAGCCTCCCCCTCCTCCTAATAATTCCTTTCATATCGAGAAGCCTTCTATTATGCTGCGGATACCGAAAGGTGTTCTCAAGCACTCTACGCATAATCCTAAATCTTGAGCCGCCCAAAATGACTCCATCATAGAAGATTTGGGCCAAACTCCGTGTGCCATGTCGGCTCTTGAAGTTTTGCAAGCCTGTCCTTCTCAGAAGTATGCCCTTTTGAGTGCATTAGGAGTTCAAGATGGGGGAAGTCCTAGTGTTATCAAGTTCGATACTACTGATATCCAACCTTGCTTGCCTTACCACATGGCTTTTCAAATCCAGGTGGTTTTCCTTAAGAGCTTTGTCAAACGTACTATGGTTGATGAACGTGCTTCCGTGTCAGTAATGTCGTTGACTTGTTGGAAAGCTCTTGGATCTCCTCCCCTACTCATGTTTAGAACTACACTCATTGCATTCGACGGTAGATCTTTTACTCCGCATGGAATTATCCCTTCCCTTGTTGTCTCCTTGGGAGGTAAGTTCGTGCCTATTGAAGTCGAAGTGGTTGATCCTCCCATCGACTACAACTTTTACTAGGTCGGAACTGGATGTATGCTATGACAGTTGTCGCATCTACTGTATTTTGAGTTATTTGCTTTCCCCATGAAGGCAAAATTATGACGATCGATGAACTAGATTATGTTGGCACTCCTTCCATAGCATCCACGGGATCAGTAGTCCCGCAAGTTTCTGATTCTCAGTCGGTAACTAGGAACATAGGTGTTGGAATGTACCCCTCGTTGATGGGAACTTTTAACCATTCCGCACCTATGAATTTTATTGGAACCATTTCCGACAGTGCACCTCCTCCTTCGAATAATATGTTATTCCAGACCTCTTATTTAAATGATCCGTGGACTTTACCATCCACGAGTTCCACGTCTGGAGACATTGCAAATGTCGGGATGTCTATGCCTTTATCTGTAGTGGAGCTCACTTACGATCATATCCAACAAACCACTACAGATCCGGATCTCTTTTCTTCCCAGATAGTTGAGGATGATCCCATTATGCTGCCAGTTTTAGCAACCTACCTATCTTGTTCACATGATTTCCTCGATGGTATCCTACCTTCAGATGGAGTTCTTTTTGAGGCCATTGTTGGTGATGACAAGCCGTGGGGGGATCTTTATCATAGATCTAATTCCCCTCCTCCCCTTGATCTTATTGAACAAGATGGGCCTATAATACAACTTGCCATCCATTTGAATTTGGATCCATTCACCGTCTCGTCCAGCCCTGATTTGACGTTTGAGTCTAATGAGTCTTTGAGCTCTCCTATAGATCCACAAATCGGTGATCCTGATGAGTTCGATTCTACTTCTAGAATTTCCAACTCCTATGATGATGAATTTTCCACTACAGATTCCTTCACATCCTTTAGCTTTGCTCTTCATTTTGAAGATGATCATTTTGATCCCTCAGGTATTGGTACTATGGCACCTTAAGTGGTTAGCTCTACCCGTGTTATGTCTGAGGTTAACAATAGTGAACTTGAAAATGTTTCTACCGCAGTGACTTGTATCGGATTTTTCTTTATGTACGTTTTAGAAATGATCTTGGTACTTATGTTTCTTGGAGACAGGATTCTTAGCTAGACTTATACTTGTTTACTAGGTTTCAAAATTTGCTTCGGCCATGGTAGGAATATTCGGAACCTTGCATATAGGTTTAGGCCTCCCCATTGTTATGATGCATTTGAACCTATTACTATCCAAATTCGCAGACACCCCTTGAGTGTCCTTATCTTGCTCATGTTCCTTGAATTATGCATAGCTTTGTCCCATGCGCTTGGAACTAGTCTCACATATCCCTAACACTCGTCTGCTCTCATTATGAGCATTCTTCCATATCTCCTTTGAGCTCGTTAAAATAGTACGGAGGTCACGAGTTTACTTTTTTGGGCTCGTTAAACCTTTACGGAAAAGATTTTTATAAAGTCTTTTTTAATCCCTTGTTAGACTTTTTCAAAATCAAACAAGATTGCCAAGTATACTTGTCATTTCAGACTCGTTAAAGGATTTGAAGCGACATTCACTTAGGTATAAGTTTACCCCTTTTCTAGACCTTTGCGGATTAATTACGAAAAAGGTATACTCTAGTCATACGTGACTAGAAGAGTTCTTCTCTCATTGTTTTACATTTTTTCGGGTGAGGCGACTAACTTTACGAAAAATGGCTTCTCATTTATATCATGTTGTGATTGCATTGCATCATCCTGCTTGCCGCTTGAGCCTTGTGCCGGCTCCTGCTTACTCAATTGTTAGCTTGGTGCCTGTGCACTTTCCATGTCGAGCCCTACAGAGCTTATACATTTTCCCTTCACAATTTGATGACCCTTTGACCTTGAGGGAACACACCCCCGATTGTCCACATCCTACACGCACTTCCTTGCATATAGCATAGGTATGTTCCACTGCTTGGGACTAGTCTGCTAGCTATTTGACACTAGTTCCCTCACTTGTTGTACTTTAAGCAATTTTATTCTTTTTCAAGCTTTTCCCAAATATGAAAAAGAAAAAAAAATCAAATATTCCAAAAAGTGGGACGGGATTATGGTCATTATTTCTTGTTGGCATCTATTGTGTCGCCTCTGAATAGAGCATTCATTCCACTCCATACATTATGAGTCGGGACTATAGTTGGGCCTTAGGAGCTGTACTTGTTTCTCAGTTTTCTCCACCGATTGGTTAAGCTTCCAGTCATTATGGAGCCCTCTGTAATGCCTCCTGCATTGCATAGTTTATGTCGAGTCTATGCTGTGTGAGTCTATCCATCTACTCATGCTCTTGTTCAAAGGAAGTCCTGAAACCAGTGTCGGCCACTCCTCAGATATCTTGACTATTTCATGTCAGCCATCCTTATTGAGTCAGTCCGTTTCACCTGAGATCTTCCTTGCTGGTACCTCATGCTGGTTGATGGGGGATGCCTTAATGCCCTCCTTCCAGTGAGTCTCGTTCCGTCGACCTCAACTCATTTATTCCGGGACTTGAGGCTTAAAGTTCGGTTGAGTACCTTGAGGCCTGCAGTCATTAGTGGCAGGTTCTCTTGCCATCGACAGTTTTGGGAATACATCAATGTCCCCTGATCGATGGATTCATCCTAGTGTTCAACTTCAACCCATTTATTCACACTCTAATGATTTTGCTATGTGCCTTGATGTCCATTTTCATTATTAGTGGGTCATCTCGCATCTGTTAAGGATATACATCAACGACCAGTAATCAGACGATGTCTCGTCATGTTCAACCCCAACTCCTTTATTCACTTGATGGGACTTGCACCGTCGACGACTTGTGTAGAAGACCCCAGGCGATTATGGCATTCAATATGCTACATATTACTTTGACTTTACATCTGAGATATCATCGCTCAGATTTCAGCAGTTTGGACCTCCAGTTTGCACCAGTTGTCTTCTTTTCAGCAGAAGAACATATCTTACTGTAGAGGGATCATGGCTATGATCACTTATGACATGTATCTACTTATGTACTGCCTATTCATGGCCATTGTATCAGATTGTTGTACTATACCGACATGTATTCAAAGATACTATTGTATTATGACGAGTGATCCGTTCTTTCCACTTGTGTCTCCATCACTCCACTTCTGAGTTTTATAATGTATTTCGGCCATCGTACCACTTTCAGTCTCTGACCTCACACATTAGGGGGCATCTGTTACACAAAAATATTCCACCTTGTGAGCATCAACATTCTTTGGCCTGTAGGATCCATTTCAGTGACTCAGATCCATTTTCATCTTTTAGTGATACTAGTTTATCCTATTTTTGTTCCTACCCGCATGTTGCATCACTATAGCATGCGTACCCATGAGTTGCATCCCTATAGCCTACGGGTATCAAGTAAAATGGTAGAAACAACTATTTTATTACTTTTTACTCCCAAAAAGCGGTCATTGGGTGACCTTTGGCTCTCCATCTGCCCAAGTAACGTCTTGATGAGTCCTTTCACCTACCTTTGAGAGGACTATATATTGAGCACATATGGCTTATGGACGGAAGGAAGAGGAGAATAGTAAAGGCACTCTAGTGGATTTTTTCCCTATCTTGAGTCTGCATTCATTGATCCTTGTAGTTGTGAACCAGTTATGTTCACCTTCCAAACTCCTTTCTAGTTTGAGTTTTCCATTCATGGAGGATTGAAGTGGTGGAGGCACAAGTGGATTGATCTAGATCTTGGTTCAGATTGGTTGCCGGCAAGAGGTCGTATCACTTTGTACTTCTTCTTGTTCATTAATAGAAATACTCATATTCTCGTCCATTCATGGTGTGAATGTCATTTATTATACATTGGGTTGCATTTTCTTATGATATTATGGACCATTGTTATTGATGATGTTAATGTTATTTATATATCACATGTACTTATTAGATATTTGTTGTCAAGACTAATTTGTAGATTACAAGTGCTTGGACGTGTGCGGATTGAAAGCTCCAACGGGGATCTACATCAAACGTTGGATCGAGGTTGGTTACATTTCTCCATTGTTTTAACATTCTCATTTATAATAGCATTGTTTTGAGAATTGAGTATATTTCTGGTAGTCATCTGTCTGTTGTGGTATTCCCAAGCCATAGTGAGTTTTCTCCAATACACTTCTCATGAATAATAATCACACCAGCCAACATATGAATGTTGTAGGATGTTATTAAATATCATTATAGCAATCATTCGAATGGCTAAAGATGCCAAAAGAATCTTCCATCAATCAGACTTTCTAAAACTGCCCATCCCCCCTAGGTGGCAAGTTGGCTTTCCAAATCTGCTCAAAAGCTCACGAATTGCTAAATTAGTGAGCTGAAGGTGAAATATAGGTAAAAAAAATGCCAAATATGAAATTTGGATGGAAATAGTGTTAAGGAAAGTTTTTGGTGAATAAAACACTTTCCTAGGTTGACTGGCTCTTTCCTTTAGGGAAAAAAGTAGTAAAAGTGGCAGCTTTCTTCACAAATGCGCCCTTCTACACAAATCTTATCCAGAATTGTTTAGGAATGCGCCCAAGTGGCCTAGGATACTTTTAGAACACACCTCAAATGGAATATTATCCTCCTAAGTTGCCTTGTGGGCCTCACAATGGCAATTTCCTCAATTATTACATAGAATTAATCACAAGTGATTAATTAAAGCATCTTATGTAAATAATTAAATGGTAGGAAGGATTAAATATTCCAACACTTCCTCTTAAGTCTGAATTGAGTGGTCTAAAAAATCAGAATATATAAAAATGCTAAGGGCCCAGTAACAAGACTTGGTCACCCCGTACAAAATACTGTCGGTCCACAAAACAAGGATAGAAAGAAAACCTCATGGGAAAAACCTTCCCTCAAAACATGGACATTTCAAAATTGAAAGGTTGTTGATGAACCCTTCACTTCACCACATGTCCAACCATCCCAAGCAGTGATCTAAGATAGTTGAATGTCTTCTCTGTGAAAGCCTTGGTGAAGATATCTACAGTTTTCTCACTTGTGGGGCAATACTGCAAATCTACGATCTGATCATGCACTATTCCTCTGATGTAGTGCATATGAATCTCTATGTGCTTGGTCCTCTGCCTCTGTACTGGATCACATGAAACTCTAATGGCACTCTGGTTGTCACAATAAATGATAGTAGGAGTACTGAAAGCAATCTCAAACTCAGACAAAATCCCCTGCAACCAGACACACTATGTAGCAGCATTCACTACTCCTCTATACTCTTCCTCCGCTGAAGATAATGCTATGGAATTTTGTTTCTTTCTAGACCAGCAAACAAGGCCACCTCCAAGGATGAAAACAATTCCCGATGTGGATTTCCTATCAAGGCTATCACCAGCCCAATCCGAATCTGTGAAACCTAAGAGATCTAAGCTAGAATCTACCACACAGTGAATCCCATCACTCTTTGTGCCCTGCACATAATGAAGGATTCTTTTTGCATCCCTCCAATGTAACTCATGTGGCTGCTCCATGTATCTAGATCCCACACTCATAGCATATGCAATATTTGGATGAGTGTGAGTCAAGTAGAGTAAGCTACCAATCAGCTATCTGTAGAGTGTACTGTCAAAAAGCGGTGTAGATTCTGCTTCTTCCATTCTGACCCCAGAAAGGAATGGAGTCTTAGAAGGCTTGCAATCAGCCATTTTAAACTTCTTCAACAGATCAGAAGTATACTTTGACTGACATACCTTTGTACCTTCTTTTGTTTGTGAAATTTCAAGCCCCAAAAATTGCTTGAGAATTCCCAAGTCACTCATGGAGAATGCTTGGTGCATTGCGGTCTTAAGAGATGCTATTTGTTCAGTTCTATCACTTGTGATCAAGAAATAATCAACTTACAACACTATTAACATAATAAAACCATCAGCAAACTTCATATAGACATTTGGATCAGATTTACACCGAACATAGGATTGTGACAGCAAAAAACTGTCCATCTTTGCATACCAAGATGGACAAAGTTGCTTCCATCTTTTACATACCTTTTAATCTAGCTCACTTGGTTCAAAGTTTCTTTATTCCTTAATAGGTCTTGAGTTCAATTCTTAGGAAGTTACTTTTAAAATAAAAAAGTGCATGCAATTTCTATTTTCAAGTTACTTTATTGTAAAAGTGCATCTCACTTAAATAATAAAAAATAAAAATACAAGTGAGTCACTTAAGTTGTTTTATTGTTGCACTATTTAAAAGTAATATCATTGTAAAAGTGAAATCACCTATTTTACAAAAGTGGTTCACTTAAAGCAACTTTCTTGTAAAGTGATTGTCAAAAGGTTCATCTTGGGAAGAGGGGAGTTCTTTTTTTTGTTGGACATTCTCTAGCTGCCACGTCACTATTGGGGACATCTTCAACAGTTTCTTTGTTCAAGCATAACTTCATCATAGATAGTCAGTTTTCAGTGCCATTTTTTTTAAAACAGCCTATTGTTTCGAGCTCTTCACATCTAGACTATTGGTTTCTTCTTTTATAGCCATTAATTTACAAATATGGCCCCCCCTTGTGATATTCTACTTAACAGTTCCAACTATTTCTCATGGAAATATCGTATGGAGGATGTTCTACGAAGTAGGGGACTTTTCAAAATTACCACAGGGAAAGAAAAAGAACCCACTGATGATGATAAGAAAATAAAATGGGCAAATAGATGTGATGAAGCTCGTGGATTGATTGCGATGTCAATCTCTACTGATTTGCGATTCCACATATCTGGAATTGATGAACTTAATGCTGCTTGGCACAAGTTGGAATCTGTGTTTGGTAAACACATTGAAATTCAAGGTCACCAACTCAAAAATGAGTTGATTTCTTTAAATCCAAGTGACTTTTCATTCATTCAAGATTATTTATCTAAGTACAAAAATCTTAAACTCTTATGTGCAGAATGTAAGATTGAGAGGGAAGACAAACAATGCATTTATCATATTCTTTCCAAACTTGGACCTGCATATTCTGTTTTTGTATCTACATTTTACTCCATGAAAGCATCCTTGAATGCAGCTAGCTATCAAGAGCCTAGTCTTGAATCCTTTTGTGATTTCTTGATTAGAGAACAAGATAAACGCATTCATCTTGGAGTAATCAACAATACAGATACATCTGGGAAATCCTTATTGTCCCAACAGAAAGAAAAGTCCAAACCTCCCAAGAAACCAAATTTTCACAATAATAAGTTAAACAAGGGTCCAAAACCCTCTCAGTCAGCTCCTTCTTTAAAAAATGACAAAGGAACTAAGCCAAAAGGAAAGAAGACTGAGCGTCAGTGCAACTATTGTGGGAAAGATAATCATGATGAATCTAAGTGTTTCAAGAAGATGGAAGCCTTGGAAGCAGCAATGAAGAAGCATCACATCATCCTAGATTTGCCTTCAGAATCTGCCTCTCATGGACATGCACTTTGTGCTTCTGGTTATTCTTATAATGCATCTTCTTCTTCTACTTCAAATGAATGGCTCATTGATTCTGGAGCATCTTATCATATGGCTAAGGATCAAGCCATCTTTTCTACTATGCATGAATGTAACACCAAACAAATATTTGTTGGTTATGATAGATCTCTAAGTGTTGTAGGAGCTGGAACAGTTCCAGTAGATAATGGTCATTTTAGTGATGTACTATGTGTTCCAAGAATTTCCTGCAATTTGTTATCAGTCTATTAGATCACTCATTCTGGTGAAGGTAAAACTGTCACCTTTACACCTCACCAAGTTATAATCAAGGATTTTAAAGATCCTCAACATGTCCTAGCTACCGAAATTGTTGATGATATTACCAGGTTGTACAAGTTTAACAACTTTGGGTCATCACCTTTACCTTAAGTTTTTGTTGCTCATAGTGATAACTTGAGCAAACTTTGGCATGAGCGATTTGGTCACTTAAATTATCGCTCATTGCAACAACTATGTAAAGAAAATATGGTGACAGGTCTTCCGATGGTATCTTGCAGGGATGGTGTTTGCTCCGGTTGTGTACTCAAAAAACATCATCGGGACAGTTTTGACAAACGTGCCTCTTGGCACGCCTCGGTTCCCTTGGAGCTTGTGCATAGTGACTTGTGTGGTCCTCTTCCATCTGCTTCCTTTTCTGGTTTCAAATATTTATTAACTTTCATTGATGATTACACCAGATGCACTTGGGTTTATTTCCTAAAACTTAAGAGCAAAGTATTTAACATGTTCTTGGCCTACAAGGCCCTTGTTGAAAAACAATCTAGTCATCAAATTATTAAGTTAAGATCTGACAATGGAGGGGAATATGTTAACAAACAATTCACTACTTTCTGAACTGAACAAGGCATCCAGCAACAACACACTATTCGATATACACCACAAAAAAATGGTGTAGATGAGCGGAAGAACCGCACTTTAAAAGAAATGGCTAATTGTATGATCCAATCTAAGGGACTAAGTCTTCAATTTTGGACTGAAGCCATAAATTGTGCAAATTACATAGTTAATCGCACCCCCACAAAAGCATTACAAGGTATAACACCAGAAGAAGCATGGATTAAAACTAATCTTGATGTAAGTCACTTTCGTGTGTTTGGTAGTGAAGCATGGGCTCACATTCCGGATGAAAAACGGAAAGCATTACAGCCTAAAAGTGAAAAGTGCATATTTGTTGGATATTCTGAAGATGTAAAAGGTTATAGACTTGTTCAACCACATTCTCATGATATAGTCATTAGAAGAGATGTTAAATTTGATGAAAATCTCTTGGCCTGCGAGCCTAACTCGGCGATTGTGCCATCTTTGGCCTGTGAGCCTGATTCGGCATTTGTGCCTTCTTCTTCTTCTTCCAACTTCCCTACAGGTTTTCAACTCCAGTTTCTGATGATGACAGTGAGGATGAAAATCCACCTCCGCCTACTCATGTTCCTCCAGTTGCACTAGCACAAGTGCTTCCTCGATGGGTCCATTCAACATGTGAAGCAGCTGGTGATCTTGCTGGTGATCCTAGAGATCAACGTCGAAAACGTTCTCAGTTTCAGCGAGCCTCTTCTCTTTTGGCTCAAGTTTCCGAGAATCATGATCCACAAAATTTTGCAGAAGCTTTAGCGAATCCAGATTGGGATGCAGCCATGGATGAAGAATATTGTTCCTTAATGGCAAACAATACTTGGTATTTTGTACCTCTTCCAAAAGGAAGAAAACTTGGCAGATGTAAATGGGTCTACAGAACTAAGTATGCATCATATGGAAGTGTTGAAAGACTTAAGGCAAGGTTAGTTGCCAAAGGTTTTTCCCAAGTTGAAGGGATTGACTACAATGAAACCTTTGCTCCCATCGCAAAAATGAACTCCATCCGCCTTGTTCTTTCCCTTGCAGCCTTACACAACTGGGAATTCCATCAAATGGATGTCAAGTCTACCTTCTTACATGGTGATTTACAGGAGGAAATTTACATGGAACAACCTCCTGGCTATGTTCAGAATAACTCTAGCCTTGTCTGCCACCTTAAGAAATCCTTATATGGCCTTAAGCAAGCTCCTAGAGCTTGGTATGCCAAAATGGATAACTTTCTCCTTGACACTGGTTTTTCTAGATGCCATTCTGACCCCAATTTCTATACCAAGAAAGTAGGAAACCATCTCATCATACTTGTTCTATATGTTGATGACCTTATTCTTACTGGTAGTGACCCTAAGCTTATAACCCATGTGAAATCCAGTCTTAAACAAAATTTTGAAATGTCAGACTTAGGACATTTGCATTATTTTCTTGGTCTACAAGTCCTGCAAACCAAAGAAGGAATCTTTCTTTCTCAGTCTAAGTATGCTTGTGACCTTCGTCGCTTTCACATGGAAGATTGTACACCAACCCCTTCTCCCTTCCAGTCTGGATTCAAACTTTCTACCACTTGTACTTCACCTAAAGTCGATGCCACCTTGTATCGTCAGCTTGTTGGTAGTCTCTTATACTTGACTCATTCCTGTCCTGACCTTTCCTTTGTCGTTGGTCATGTTGCCCATTATATGCAGACACCTCATGAAAGTCACTGGAAATCAGCTAAAATAATACTTCGATATATTCGAGGTACAGTTCAGTTTGGGATTCATTACAGTACAAGGGGGAAACCTTTGTTGGTTGGTTTCACTAATTCAGATTGGGCCGACGATCCTGATGATCGAAAGTCTACTGCATGTTATGTTTTCAGTCTAGGATCTGGACCTATTACTTGGGCTTGTAAGAAACAACAAGATCTTGCTCTTTCTTCAGCAGAGGCAGAATATCAAGCAGTAGTTAATGCCAGTCAGGAAGCTTTATGGCTTTGACAGATCCTTTCAGAGTTTGGATTCAAGCAGCAGTAGCCTACTCCACTTTGGTGCGACAATCATAGTGCCATCAAGCTTTCCAAAGATCTAGTTCTACATCAATGCAGCAAACACATTGAGCTACATATGCACTTCATCAGAAATCTTGTTCATGATCATGTTCTTGAAGTGCTCTTTTTCCCTACAGATGATCAAGTTGCAGACATCTTCACCAAGTCTCTTACAGAAGCGAAGTTTTCTAAACTTCGATCTATGTTAGGAGTTCAGGAACTTGTCATTAAGGGGGGATAGGCTCTATGCCTCCTTCCTTCTCCTAATAGTGTCACATTTGTAAATCCTTCAATCCTATCCCAATTTATTCTTAAGGGGGGATGTTAGGATATTTAGACACTTAGGAGTTAGTTAAGATCAACTTGTGTAATAGATCCATTAGGGATAGTGTGTTTCTTTAATATGCATTAGTATACATTTGCAAATACTTAATCCGATGGTCACGATATGTTCCTGACATAGAGTGATCTGACGGCTCAACTTCTCTTAGATCAAACCTAACCTTGATCCATGGCTTGACACCTGATTGGTCCGTGATCTCTATTTAAAGAGCATGGAGGGTCATTGTTTAGTTGATCGATTATGAGAAGCTAACTTGTAACTTTCTTTCTTTGCATAATAAATTGTCCCGTAGAAGCTATTTGGCCGGGGTCGTGGAGTGTTTCCCTCAAGAGGGTTTAAATCACGTCAAAAAATCGGTGTATTGATCTGTGATCTGTTTGTGTGAAGTGGTTTCTCTTGGTGTTTGGTCCTTTGGTAGTACCCTGTGTACCCAAACACTTTTCACATCCATGTGATGTACTTCCCACCGCTTGGAAGCTGCCACTGCCAAAACTAGTCTAATGGAGTCTTTTTGAGCTACCAGTGCAAATGTTTAATTATAATCAAGTCCTTGGACCTGCGAATAGCCCTTTGCTACCAGGAATTCCTTGTCCTTAATGGTTGTACCATCCACTGCACATTTAGTCTTATAAATCCATTTGCATCTTACCAACTTTCTGCCTGCGGGGAGCCTGACTAGCTCCCAAGTTTCTTTCTTTTGCAAAGACTAAAACTCCTCATCCATAGAAATATTCCATCTAGGATCATGTGAGGCATCCTCATATGTTTTTGGATCAGAATCTATCATCATATAGCACTTCTCAAAAAGATAAGGATCATTCACATTGAGAGCAGTCTCAAAGTTTGATCTAGTCTTCCTCTGGTCCTAAGGGTTACCTGCTAGTTCACCTGCTTCTTGCAAAGTTTTTGCAGCCCACTTAGGCCTTGTAGGTGAGTTCGAATCTGCAATAAATTGATCCTCAACATCAGAAATATCAGAATCAAAAATATCAACAACATCACTTACTTCTTCTTCAGTCAGCGGTGAAGATGAGTCTCCAATTTCTGCACTCTGAGAGGGCTCTTCCTCAAACTGCACACTACTTTCGATGAATGCTTTATGAGTTGTCATGTTCAACAACTTATATGGTTTGGAGTCCTATAAATATCCCACAAACAAACATGGTTGGATTTGGGGCTGCATAGCCCTCCTCTTCTCAATCGGAATCCTAGCCCAAGCCTTTGAGCCAAAAATCTGGAAATGAGAGATATATGGTTTTTTACCTGTCCAAGGCTCAAAAGGAGTGATACCTTTGAGAGCTTTGTGTGGCACTCTATTCTGAATATAGGTGGCACAATTTATTGCTTCAGCCCATAGATTAGGAGACAAACCTTTTGCCTCAAGCATGCATGTGGCCATCTCCTTAAGAGATCTGTTCTTTCTCTCAGCAACCCCATTCTGCTGAGGTGTATATGGAACTGTACGTTGCATCTGTATGCCTAATGAGGTACAAAATTGTTGAAACTCTGATTTCACATACTCACCACCATTATCAGACCTTAACACTTTAATATTCCTACCAGATAGATTCTCAACTGAGGCTTTGAATAGCTTGAAAACCCCAAAAACTTCTGATTTAAGCTTGATGAAATAAACCCAACAGTACCTGCTAAAATCATCTATGAATGTGAGAATGTATTTTGCTGAATTCAATGAATCATGAGGGAATGGACCTGCTATGTCAGTGTGTATAAGTTCCAATGGTGCAGTGGTTCTCTCAGTGGTAGATCTCCCATACTTGTTCTCAGGGTGTTTTCCTAGGATGCAGGATTGACAGACACCTTTGGAAAATTTTATATTGGGCAGCCCTATAGCCATCTCTTTCTCATGAATTTGGGAAAGGTATTTGTAGTTTAGGTGGCCAAATATTTCATGCCATAGCTTGCTGGACTCATTGGCATGGGTCAGTAGAGTAGAAGGTGAGGAGTTTGGCACAAAATGAGAAAACTTGTAGATTCTAGAACAGTGGTCAGTAGTACCAAATGCAATAATTTTTCCTGTTGAAATTTTTGCTATCTCAACATCATTGGGGTAAAGGTGACTCTCTTGGGCAGCCCTGTATGGGTCATTTGATAGACTGATAGTAGGTTTACAGCAAGTCCAGGGACATATAAAACATTATTAAATGACCCAAACTCGAGATCTATGCTACCTTTGCCTTTGCTAGAGGTTTCAGAATTGTCTCCCAATACAATATTTGGACCACTGGAAGAGTCAAGTGAAGTAAAATACTTACTTGCAGACACCATGTGTCTTGAAGCACCAGAATCAATGATGAATGATGAATATTGGGAAGTGCTGGCAATCTGTGCATGAACTCTCTCTTTGTCAACGGAATTTGATCCTCCATCTTTTCTTCTTGCCCTCTCTGGGAGAGGGAAGTTGGCTTTCTCGAATGCCTGAGTTAATTGGTCGATCGTCTTCTTCATACAAGAGATTTCGGGATGAAAGCCCTTGCTTCGATATGTGCACTTTTTCCTCTCATTCTTCTTGTTCGGATTCTTCTTGAAGTTTGATGGCTCTCCATTAAAATTCTGCTTCTCTTTCTGCTCACCGGTGGGCTTCTTGAAGTTGCCTTTCGAATTCTTTGAGTCTCCAACACTTAGACAATGGTCTTTTGATGGAGTTTTAATGGTTCCCATTAAGACCAGCTTTTCTTGCTCTTGATTTAATGACTCCATGAATTCTGAAAGTGACGGGCTCTTCCAATGTTTAATTGCTTTCCAGGTGGAATAGAAGGTGGAGACAAAAAATGAATAGTCTGGGCCAAGCTTGGTGAGAATGGCCAAAACTAATTGCTCATCTTTCTTATCTATTCCACATTGCTTCAGCTTCAATACAAGAGACTTGAATTTGGAGAAGAAGTCTTGTAGATTATCAAAATTCTGTGGACTCAAAGAGACTAGCTCGTTATCCAATTGGTGGCCTCTCAATTCATCGGTTTTACCGTACAATTCTTGAAGTTTCAGCCATACTTCATTGGGTGAAGTGAGGCCATCACGATGAAATAAGAGTTCTCTGGATGTAGTGAGACATAAAATTTAATAGGATTCATCCCTTCAATTATTCCATTTAGATTTCTCCACTGCTGAGGTTGGCTCAGCTTCTGTTGCCATGGTCACCCTGTAGAGCCCTTTGCTCCTCAGTAGAATCTCCATCTGTGATTTCCAATCAAAATAATTGAAAGGAGTGAGGATGATCTGTTGTGTATGATCCATTTCTGCAACTGATATAACTTTTGGATTGAAACTAGAACACTTCTGGATTCCAAAATGCACCCTGGAGAGAATAGAATTCACCCGGTGAATTGATCAATGCACCCTTCCTGAGATTGTTGGATCCTGCAAGACAATCAATAGATGAAAGGAATAGCTTGATGTCTCTAATACCATGTGAAAATCATATCACATCCAAGAACTCTCCAATAAATTACATTCTCTCATTTGAAAAATCTCACACAACTGGTCAAAGGCACAAAAATAATGCACACGAATGGATTTCTGTATTACTTCTCATGAATAATAATTACATCAGCCAACATATGAATGTTGTAGGACATTATTAAATATCATTACAACAATATTTCAAATGGCTAAAGATGCCAAAAGAATCTTCCATCCATCAGACTTTCTAAAACTGCCCATCCCCCCTAGGTGGCAAGCTGGCTTTCCAAATCTGCTCAAAAGCTCACGAATTGCTAAATTAGTGAGCTGAAGGTGAAATATAGATAAAAAAAATGCCAAATATGAAATTGATATGGAAATAGTGTTAAGGAAATTTTTTGGTGAATAAAACACTTTCCTAGGTTGACTAGATCTTTCCTTTCGGGAAAAAAGAAGTAAAAGCGGCAGCTTTCTTCACAAATGCGCCCTTCTTCACAAATATTATCCAAAATTGTTTAGGAATGTTCCCAAGTGGACTAGGATACTTGTAGAACACACCTCAGATGGAATGTTATCCTCCCAAGTTTCCTTGTGGGCCTCACAATGGCAATTTCCTCAATTATTACATAGAATTAATCACAAGTGATTAATTAAAGCATCTTATGTAAATAATTAAATGGTAGGAAGGCTTAAATATTCCAACAAATCCATCAAAGTGATAGCATGAGTTGCTTGAGGATTTATTGGAGGAGGCAGGGTGAAAAGAGTAGTTTGTATAGGCGTGTGGGATATTCTCCTCTCGAAGGAAATCATTCGATTATTCATATCTTGCATGAGCTGCAAAACATATTTCATTTCTATTTTTTGAGGTATCATTCAAAGGTAATCCAATGCAAAGAGCTTTCCCTTCAAATTCTAGGCATGTTTGTAGAGCTACGATATATCATTAACACCCTTTTCTTCAAGCCTATTTTGGAAAATAGGAGATAAGGTATTATAGTAATGTATGACAACTGATTGAATGTTAGGCGTTATGATTTATGGAATTTGGTTATACAATTTTGTAAAACATAGATTTAATGACTTTACAGATTCCCCGGTTTGATAAGTAAGATTTTTATAATCCTTAATCCATTCAACAAGATTTTGAGGTTTCCCATAAGTAGAGTGGAACCAGTAACACAGTTCATTCCAAGTCAAAAATTCTTTAGAGGGTGGTCAAAGAATTCAGAGGCAACTATCCCTTTCAAAGAATTAACAAACAAGTGCATACAAACATCGTTATTATTGGCTCTTGTGTTATTACAGGCATTAGATAATGCACTGAGGTGTTCTTCAGCTGTAGTAGTATCATTACCAGAAAAATTGCGAAGATGATATTTAAATTTAGGAAAGGGTGCCCTAGGAGGACATAAGTCTAAAGGTGAGGGAACCTGCCATGGTGCAAGGTTTAAGTCTTCCTCAAATTCAAATAATCCAATTTTTTTTGGTATCTTATTAGGATTATTGGGTGAGATGGTAGGATTATAACCATTGTACATACTTCCCAAATCCTGGGAGCTAGCTGGTTGGGAAACCATATTCTTGATGGCTAAAGATGAGGGTTTACTTACTAAAGGTGGGGACTCGGGAATTAATATGCGTGAACTAGAAGTTTTTCGAAAATATTGACACCGTACAAGATGTTGTCATAAATTATCTTTTTTACTTTTCTTTCTCCTAACTTCAGAAAGTGAATCAAACTCAGGGGAATGGCCTCTAGTCCATAGAGATCACCATGGGGTATGAAACATAAGCTACTATGTAGGTCTAAGGTTCCTAGCCTATAATATTTCCCTTGCATGTTGTTCTTCTCTATTAATATCCTATCTTATGACTTTCGAAGTCTGTTCTAACTGTTGGGATGACTGAGCAGTATCAAGAATAAAGTCAAAGAGACAAGAGGTAATACTTGTTTGGTCTCTAAAACCAACTACAATATTGGGTTGTTTCCTTATAGGGACTTCCATTAGGAAAATAGGATAGAGTTGAATAAATTTAATCAACTTGCATTAAAGGAGGTAATATTTTGTACCAATATTGAGCTAGCAATATTGAAAAGTCTGTATTTGGTAAATATCGAAAGATTCTTTTGTTTTTTTTACTGCATTTATCAATTAATCTTCGACAATTTTATTTTGGCCTACTACATTAGCCTGTTCTGATAAAGATTGAGTCATGACTAGTTATTTAAACAACATGCAAACATTGAAAAGAGAAAACAAGAAAAAAACTAAACTTACACCGCACAGAAGAATGACAAAACAAAAGAAAGACACTAAAACAAATAAATAGCTAGGGACAAATGTCCCCAGTATGGTTTCCAGGAAATATGTTGATGCTGGAAATTATGTGTTCCAAATCAAATATTTCGGGCCTCACAGTTGGATAAACTATGAAGAATGGGAATGAACATCCTAAATTTATAGCCTTGAAAAAAATACACAAATATCCCCCCTCAGGTAGATCTCAAGGGAGCTGTAATATGCAGATTCTATTTTTATTATAGTAAAGACAAGACAAAAAATGTACAAATCACAAAAAGAAACTCATGCTAGTTAAAATAAGGCTTGTAACCTGTAACAAATATATACAACTAATCAAATAAACATACATATATACATATTATGGTAATTATAAATACAATCATTTATACAATCTAATAAGTAAAAAAAAACACTTTTTTTAATTGTAACATGTCTAATATATAATAAAGAAAAGCAGAAAATATGGCACCCAAGAGTTTTATTTTATTAATAACTGCTTCAAAATTACACTCTAATAACTATCTGTATTTCTAGACTAGGATTTTGTCCTCTCACAACTAATCAGTGTTTCTAAACCACATAATCAGTGTGCAGTGATGTTGCTTGGTTTTTCAACCAAGCATGTGCAAGGATGCACCTGCTAATTAGTAGCAGCAGTCTCAAATAAAACAATGTAAATAAGCAAATATAAACTATAGATTGATGGTAGTAAACAGTAAAATAGAGAATTCTAGATTAATAACAATAAACAAAATTGATTCATAAGCATGTAAATAAAAATTAAAACTCTTGTATTACCTCAAACGGTGAGGATGGTGAGTTTTAGGCAGCTCCAAGGTTGAGATGCTCCAATGCTTCAATTGTTGGGCAAAGCTCAAGATGGATTTTGGCAGCATAAGGATAGGATGAAATATGGATGAAAAGTGAGGAGCCCCTATCACCTGTTTATAGTTTTTGGTGATGGGGAATACCATTATGGTTTTAGGAAACCAATGGTATTAACCAACATGGTTTAGATCTCTTTTTCCCTCTTTTTCCTTTTTTGAATATTTTTTATATTTTTATTCCCTTTTAATATTTTTTGGGAATTTTGGACCCCTTTTTAGGGTTTTTTGAGGAAAAATAAATGTTTTGAGGGGAAAATGGTGTATTATGGTCTTTTTGGTGACTTTTTGATGGTTTTAGAGGCTCAAATGGTGGAAAAAGTGGACAAATGGGTCATGTAAAAAAGGGAATGAGCTAGTGCACACTTTTTGGGTGTTAACAGATTGCCCCCTGATGTGCGAGGGAACAAGCTCATCGTATGGACGATAGACATCATAGTTCTTTTGTCTTTTTTCCCAGGGTTTGGAGAAGAGAAGAGACCGATTGGAGTCTGGAACAATGACCCCTTGGAAGTTGCAAAAAATAGAAAAAATACATGGCCTCAAAATGAATAAGGAATAATCTTTGATTATGGACGAGGCAGGCATACCCATGCTCGTATCAAGACATATACATAACAATTAGTCCCAAGAAGGGGGACCTGAATAATACATAAAAATATGTTGGTACATCATAATGGTCTAGAGGGGACACAATTCTGGGATGTACTCATGGTCATACCATGACTGATATCAATAACTGTTACATTGGAAAGGAGCAACAACCATTCTGAATAAGGTTTCAAAAGGGTGGATGAACTGCTAGAGCTGAAGGTGTCCAACATCTGTAGGGACTCGGTGACTATGAGTCAACTTCTGAGGAGTATATGTAACTGTATACTCGAGGGAGTATGAAAATGCGGTATATCTGAAAACTATCGCCAAGCACAACCTGAATATCCATAGCAATATGTAACTGGTTTTTTCCTCAATTAGACTCTCAAATGTGGTAGAGTTAGGTGATATCCGGGGTCTTCAACAAATAAACGAAAGGACCGATACCCTGTACAATTCTCAATGATGCGATCAAGGTATTGAATTCGAGCATGTGAGAAACAATCATTTGGAGAGGCACTGACGACTCCTTTCAACATGATCCATAGGCACTCATCACTAATGGTGATGAGTCCAAGGTACAGGGACCTCTGGGTCTATCCTCTGGAATAGATTTGGTTGGCGTCGACAGAGGGAGACCAGCAACTACCAAGGCAATAATGTTTCCTTGATAGGAACATGAGGTGTACAACTGAAGTGTGATAGCACTAATGGTAAGACTGACATAGTGTGGGGATGGGGAATAACTGGGGTCATAGAGTGGGTGGACTCAAACTTCCTTTATTCAGAGCATGATGACATGGTTGACCTGGCAGCATAGGAAACTGACTTTTAGGTGTGAGGATCATAGCTTAAGGGATCAGGGGTATGTATTGCAAACTGGAGTGACTCTGGGGAGGACAAGCTGATGGATGTTGTAGGGGGTCTTTCAGGGTGACATACTGCAGAATACTCTGAGTAAAGGTCACCAAAATGGGGAAGCTGCCATATGAGTAGACATGATCTGTTGTGGCGCCGAAAAGCATCATTGGGTCCTTCTTCGTGGTTTTAATAAGCTCTAATATGAGACAAAAGTGTGCTCTGAAATGGTACTACCCTATGGATTTGTATGAGCCCAAGAATGTTCATGCTCGTGAGTGCTTTCATTTTTAAGGAGTTTGAAAACAATAAGAAGACTCTGAATTTGTGGACTATCGTCCTATGGGCTTATACAAGCCCAAGATGGTGATTGCTCGTGATTGCTTTCAATTTTAGCGAGTCGGAAACCTATAAGTAGACTCCATTGGTGTTCTTTTTTGTATGTTAGTCTCCAAGGCCCGAAAAAGCATAAAATGATGCAAATGGAGAACTCTTCTAGCCGATGTGACTAGAGTATTCATTTTTTATAATTAGTCTACAAGGTCCAGAAAATGGGTAAACTTATACCACGTAAATTCCCTTTCAGATAATTTTAGCGAGCATGAAAGGAGGCAATGTTGCTCGGCGATATTTTCATTATTTTAGGAGTAAAAAAAGAGCTTAAGAGAAACTCCTTAAGTGCCTTTTCATAAAATAATTGCTCGACCCTAAAAACGGATAAAATTATACCGAACAAAAATGCTATTGGTGAGAGCGAGGAATGATCTCGAGCATCATCACGAGTGTGGAAAATTGAATCTGGCGACATAAAGATCATAAAAAATGGGCAGTGGCCGATGTGGCACGCAAACCGAGGCAATGAGGGGAATTTTGAAAAAATGCCCAAAAATTATGGGGGTGAGAGCAAGAAATGATTGTTGGCTTAAACTGACCTAGAGGTTTCCAATTAGACCTAGGTTCTTTGCGGTTCTCCCTTTGACCAACAAAACCCCTTCGCACCGGCCCTTTCGGTAACAACCTACGAGCACGTTGAGGTCTCACTCGAGGTGTATCTTATGGGGTACTACGGAATCAGGTTTCCACAGTAAATGATCAGTTCTTTATCTGAACAAGCTGCGCAGAGTAGGACAGAAGAAGTGCGCTGTGGGGCAAAGTGATGCGGTGCGCAGCAGGATCTATGTTGCGAGCAATACTGCACGATGGAGGCAACACTGCAGGCCGCACTAAGGGTTTCTTACTGCTGCGAATCTTCTTCTGGAATTGCGAGTCACCCACACTTATCCTCTAGTTGGAATATCTCGGAAACATTAAGGCATTGAATTGAATATCACTCATCCATTCATTCAGGAACTTACTGGTTATCTTTCTAGCATTCTCTCTAGAACTTGGATTATTACAATGTGAACTGAAATGATAAACATGACTAACTATGCTGCGTTCCTTCACTGTGCTTAAGAAAGTATTTAAACTTAAATGATTGATTCACGACCTTAACATAGAATTGAAATGTTGCCATTCATATGCTTCCGTGGAACCTAGCATATCATTCCCAAACTTCTCCTATTGGTAAATGCATATCAAATTTCTCATACTACAGCATGCAAGGAAACATTCAAGCATTCATTCATAAACATCATCACATAACACAGGAATTAATGTGGTTCACTTCCTCGGATGGAAAGCTACATCCACAAGAATAGTTGGTAATATATTTCTTTAAAAGGGGATGGGGAAACCATTCTTAGTCTGCGCACTCAGCCGCAGACTCTTCTTTCTCTCGTCTAGGTCTATGTGCACACAACTGTAGAGCCTTTACAATATTCTTAGCTCAGAGAGATTTTACAATAGAAAAAGGTTATCTTCTTAAATTCTCAGCAACAACAAAAGAACAACAACCCAAAAAGAGAACAACACCAAGAACCCCCATCCCATACAAAATGTCTTCTTAAATAGATCATGCCCGAAGATCATGTCTATACAATGTCAAAGACCTAAAACCCAAAACCCTAAGGGTTTCCAAAATTGCGTTGATTTTCTAAATTGGCTTGCTAGCTCCTGGTAGCGTCTGCTTGATCATGGCGGATCTCCACATCCTCATTCTGTCGCTATCTTCCTTCCTATCGCATGCATGCCTATAGGCTACTTCTACCGAACCATTTCTCTCTAACGGTTTTACCTTCTAAGTGTGCCAAACGTCGCTTTCCTTAACAACCCACGGGTGGCCGCCTTCCTATTTTGCCTACGTCCGCCACTCAGCAATCCTGAAATATCTTTCCAAAAATGGCTGCTACCGGTTGAGCTAGTAGGTACACTTGATACTTGTCGAGCACACCACTTTGTTGGCTCCACGTGGCCTCCTAACTCCATAGCGCTGATTTAGCACAGTACTAGTCTTCGCATCACGGCCAAAAATTCGATGCTACGCGCAACTCCGCAGTCTGGTCAAAAGTTGGATGTTGCACGCAACTTCGCAGCATCCTCAATACTTAGCCAAAATTGTGTTTCTAAGCTGCGCTTAGCTCAGCTTTCCCTGCTTGCTTCAAAAAGGTGCTTCCAAAACTTCATCTCAACCTAGGCCCAACATGCCCCTAACACTTACATGTGGCTCATCCCCGAGCCACTGATTGTTTCAGCTGTCTCACTCTGCGCTGCGACCGGTGGAATGAACTTGGCCATGAAATCATCATATGTACCGCACAACTATACCACTGCTTCTCTTGTATCCTCCTCAACCTGTTTAATTGTCTCAAGTAGTGTTGGAGTTATTTCTTATCCAATTTGGTCTTGTACCTACTCCTGGTTATCGCGTAGTTCTACTAACTTATCTTCAATTTGCTGTGATAGCATTATGGAATTCTCTAGGAGCTGCTACGACTGATTATCCATCTCAGTATCTTTTTGTCGTAATTCCTGTACTTCTTTCTTTAAGCTGGATATCTCCTTGTATCTTGGCATCCTTTCTCTAGGTAGCAGAGCTTTAACCTCTGCATTCAACTTGTCCAACGTAGTCTGTTTTTCTTGTACTACGGTCTTGACCTGTAGCAGCCCTTGATCCTCTTCAAGGGTCATGATTTCCTATGAAACCTTATCCAGGAGAGATTGGCACTTACCCATCTCACTTGTAATGCTTTTCGAGGCGACACTCACTGCTTGCTCTTTGACTTGCTATTCAATTAATGGCACCTACTTATTCAGCTTATCCTTTAATGTGGCAATATCGACCTCATAATAAATCTCTTTATCCTGCATCTCCAACTGCAAGGATCTCACCTTATCTCTGATTCTCAGAACTATGTCTGCAGGACCATCCTGGATGTCTATGTCTTTAATATCCTTCGCCACATTGGATATGGTAGTCTCCAAATTTTGTCGACGGTCCCGTTCGTTGCGTAGCTGTACTTCTGCATTCTGCTGAATTTGTCTGTTTGCTACGGTGAGCTCTGCTTGTGACTTCATCGCTTAAACCGTCCGTTCATGGATCTCCTCCATGATCTGCATGTGGATGAAGTGCAATACTAGAAAAGGGATTTTGGGTAAGTCGAGCTCTACCCTATCGACTCCCTTTGTGTCCAAGACAACTTGTTCATCCATTGGCAATGCAACAGCCAATGGGTCGAGATGGACAATTCTAGTCTTCGACAGCAACGTTATTGCTAGTTGTTGGCTTCCTTGCTGCGAGGTTCCTATCGAACTCCTTTCAGCCCCTGCTTCCTTCGGCAAAACAAGGCTTTTCTGGACATCGTCCATTTTCTTCATTAGGCCTTGCATTGCGAGCCGTGTCTGGTGCAGGTCATCATGGATGACCATGTCCTTCTTTTCTTTAGCTGCCATAAGCTCCTTCAACTGTTATGAGACTATTTTGGCTATCATCTCATAGTCATCATCATTGAGGACTGCCTCCGATTGAATCTTTGTAGCCTTCACCTTTGTCCTTGACTTTGGCTTCTCCAAAGTCTCAACTTCTTTTCTCTTCCCTGTTTCTTCAATGATTGGGCATGAGAGTGGGATCGACTCATCGTTTGCTGAATTTGTCTCCACGTCCATGACCTCTACGTGGAACTCTGTTGTCCAATCTTTCATGAGGTCCTCAATATCCTGCTCATACATGATGTACTTTCCTGGGAACCACTATGGTTTCCTCGTTTGTGCTTTTGGTGATATGAATATACATTTTATATCCGCCTCAAAGTCGATGATGTGGATATACTTCGCCATGACCTGCTTTGTAATTCGAGGTGTCTTCATGATTACGCGCGCAGCTGAATATAGTACTGGTAAAATACTTCTGCTATTGCATGCTGGCACTCTACATTTGTGTTTTCCAAGAGGTTGATGAACTTAAACCCTCTAGGATCCTTGGTGTCCATAATGATGCACGCATAATATCACGGCTCCTTCCATCCACACAAAGCAATCAGGACGATGAGCCAGGTGAAATGGAACTGGCCGCCATTCACCTGTGTGTCGTTGAGTTCTTCAAGGAACTCATTCAATAGAAACTGACACCAATTGAAGTTGTTTCCTTCGGCCGCTGTGGCGCCAACGAGTATTGCGCCTGCAGGAACCTCCGAAGGCCTAGCTGTTTTGAGCATCTTTCCTGTGAGAAACTATGTTACAAATCTTGTTTCTCTTCCCTCTATATCTTCTGTTGGGAATCCTCTTTTTTCCTTCAGCACCAAGTGGGTTTTCTTCATCTTCTCAACAACCTCTTTTTCTTTGCTCTTCTCCTTGAAGAATTGATTCATATCCTTACCGCGCTTGCTTATCCTGGTGATGTAGTGGATCAAATCAATGTTAATATCAACGTTCATGTCCAGCCACAGATAACCTTGGTGGCTTCGCGCCATGAGTGTGCGAACCACGATATTCAATTCTAGGGAATGGTAAAAATGTGGCAATCTCAACAAGTTCAGTATCCCCAACTGAACAATAGGTGCTAACCAACTGTCGTCTACCAAGTTCAGAGTTCCCTTGGCGTCCTTTTTCTAGCACATATACTGGTCTGGTTGAAAATCTGGGTACTTGGGAACATCTAGCTCGTCTTTCTTCATTCCCAAGAGGTCATAATCCTCCCATTTACAATCTGTTATCTTTCCCAGTAGATTCTTAGCAACATTTACATGCTTTGAGATAGGTGACAGTGGGATGTTGTATCTCGAATTCTTGGACAATTTAAACATAGGGGCATTCAGTGCCCGTGGGGAGATATATTCAGGTGTCATCTTCAAAGGTTCTGTCTGAAAGACTAGTGATTTTTGTGTCAAGGATCCCATCTTTATGATGTTGGATCGAGGTGCAGTTACAACTTTTCCCTTATCTTTTTATTTTTCCTGCATCGTCGGATTAATTCTTGGTGATGTGTGGGATCCTTCACCTTGTTCTATGTCGACCTTCTTAACTGGAGTTTTCATTAACTGTTGAATCCCTCCGTGTTGAAAGATCCTTAGTGCTTCTTCAATGGTCAATTCTTCTTCTCTATAGGCAGGTTCGAACATTCATTAATGCGGTAGAGGCTAAGGGAGACAAAATACAGATGGCTACTAGCTCAAAGAGGTTAATCACAAGAAAATTCTAAGTACCTGGTAATGCCCGCGAGTCTCCCAACAATGTCATTTATAGGTGCAGTAGACCCTCTCCTGCACCCTTCAATGGCTAGATAAGCATTTAATGTGGTGTCCGTTGGTGAATTTGAGCGGATCCTTTGGTCTTTTTTGTTGTCAGCGTGCTCAGAACGACTATCTTTGCTTTAAATGATGAAGCGGTTGCTGCAACAGTCATCTAACGGCTATTTTTCTCTGGGTGTTGTGTCGAACTACTTGGGAAGCCATCTACAAACCTGCATGGCTACTTCACACTGCCAAAAATTTCCAACTGCGCGGCTTCCACTATATATATTTTTCTTCTTCTATTTTTTTTTTCTTCCGTGCAGCTTCAACAATGCTGCACGGTACATAGATAATTCTTCTTATCATACCTTCTTCCTTTTATCATACATGTACAGACTCCTTTACATTTCTAGTGTCCACTTTCAACTGTACTTGACACTTAGAACTTCCTTCCTTGGTTCGTTATTCAGGGTTCTGCGAAGCAGTGCCATCATGGTATAGCTTTAGCCTCCTTCCATTTATCAAAGTTGGCAAGGTATCTCCAGCTAAATTGGCTAACTAGACTGCAACAGTGTTAGTAACATGTATCACAGTATATGGGCCAAGCCAATGCATCTTAAATTTACCAGGGAATTTCATGAATTTGCTATCATACAGGAGGACTAGATCACCTACCTGAAAACACTTGTTCTTTATATGGCAATCATGCCATGCTTTCTCGCGGTCCTTGTGAGCTTGCTGGTGGAACCCTACGATGAATCAATCTTCCTCCAAGCCTAGTAAGTGTAGTAATCTTTCTTCTAGAGCTTCGTAGTCTGCCATCCCCGTAAATGCAGTGATTCTCAAACTAGGGACAATATATTCCATAGGAATTATAGCCTCCTTCCCATAAACCAACCGAAAGGGTGTCTGTCTTGTCAATTTCTTGCATGTGGTCCTGTATTCCCATAGAACAAATGAGACGTGCAGGTCCCAATCATCTCTATTTACTTTGCACACCTTAGTGAGTGTTTTCTCCAATATTTTATTGAAAGCCTCTACAGTACCATTCACCTGTGGATGATATGGAGTACTGCACTGATGATGAATGTGGAATTCCTCTGTAAACGCCTCAATCGTCTTGTTCAGAAAGTGAGTACCTTGGTCACTCATCAAAATCTTCGGATATCCAAATTTGGTAAGTATTTCTTCAAAAATAAACTGCGTAGTAGTACTGGCGCTATAGTCCTTAACTAGTTTTGCTTCTGCCCATCTGGTGAGGTAATCTGTAGTAGTAATAATATACCTTGCACCCGTTCTTTTTCCTGGTGGGTTTATAGGACCCACAAAGTCTATTGCCCATTTTTCAAATGGTTGTAGTGTCAACTATGGATTCAATGGCATCTCATCTCGGCATCATGGTTTTCCTGTCCTATGACAGACATCACAGTTCCTGTAATGTTCTTTGGCATCTTTATGAATCGTAGGCCACCATAGCCCTGCGCGCAATATCTTCTGCGTAGTAGCCCTTCCTGCACAGTGAACTCCTGTGATTCTTGAGTGTGCGTCGGCTAGAATAAATGGCTTCTCATGATCGAGCACGCACCTATGAAGGACTTCATCCAGCCCAAGTTTGTTTAACTTGCCTGTAATTATAGTGAAGTCCACAGCGCGCACCACTAACTTTTTTTTTTGCTGGACCGAGAATTCCTGGGGTGCCAACCCTGTGGTTAGGAAGTCAATGATGTCCTTGTAATAATCATCGGCAACTTGTATACTAATTAAATGCACATCAGGCAAACTGTCTTCAATATTCATTGGCTCCTCTCCTGACTCGATCCTTGAAAGATGATCAGGTCCCAAGTTCAGTCTACCTGGCTTGACAATAATTTCAAAGTCATATTCCTGGAATAGCAATATCCATCGGCATATGCGTCCCCCTAACACTGGCTTGTTGACCAAATATTTCAACGCAGAATGGTTAGTAAACATAAGGAAGTGCAATCCCAGCAAGTAGTGTCTAAATTTCTGTAGGGCATATAGCATCACAAGGCCTTCCCTCTCAGTAGTAGTATAGTTCTTCTTCGCTGTTGAAAGCTTTCTACTAGAAAATGCAATAGGGTGGTAAATACCTCCCTCTCCTGGCTGAGCTAACACGATCCCTAGGGAAATACATGATGCGTCAACATGGACATCGAATGGCTTCATCCAGACTAGAAAGACTAGAATAGGCATAGTGACCATCTTTTCTTTTAATGTGTCAAAACCCTGCTCGCATTCTGTGTTCCAAATGAACGGTGCATCTTTCTTTAGTAGCTTCTCCATTGGTGCGGTTATCTGTGGATAACCCTTTATAAATTTCCTGTAATATCCAGTATGGTCTAATGTAGATTCCAACATCTTGACTGAATTTGGTGTTGGTAAGTTTGCAATAACTGCAATCTTTGCAAGGTCTACCATCAGTCTTGGCTTACAGAAAATGTGGCCAAGTAAAATTCCATAGGGCACACAAAAAATACACTTTTTCAAATTCAAGGATATTTGATGCTGTCGACACTTCTCTGTTAAATTTTCAGAATTTACTTCAATCTGATCTAGGATCTTAACTAAGAGAACAACATGTACAACATCTATACAACATATCAATCATGGAGACAATAATGCAAGCACACAAGAGACACAAAGATTTACTTGGGGAAAACCATAAAGGTGAAAAACCCCAATAACTTCCTCAGAGATAGATAGAGCAATGATACAACCAACCAAGAGAGATAGACACAACCTAGCAGTAGATCCTCCTCCTCCATAAGTGTGCCACTCCTCCTTTAGTGCATGAGTGAGAAGTGAGTGAGTAAATAGAGTGCCTCCCGCACTCTATTTATACTTGACTTGACTTGCCTTTTTACCTAACTCATGTAGGCTCGAACTTAACCACATAACATAATGCTGAGTGGGCCGACCCCCAATAGGGTGGTCTAATAACCCTTTGACCCACATGGCCGACCCCCAATAGGGTGGTCTAATAACCCTTTGTCCCACATGACTTATACAGGGCCGACCCCAAACAAGGTGGTCTAATAACCCATCAAGTATAAGTTACGACACTTACAATATAAATGACGACACTTCCTTATAGAGGAATAATACCATCTCTATAGGAATACAATATACATATATGTGAAATACATTCCGAAGTTACATATACATCAACACTCCCTCTTAACTATGAAAGTATTTCTCAGCACAGTTCTTCTAGCACAAGTCATCTTCTCTGGATCATCGTCACTGGATAATCGTCATCGAGTCATCATCATCGTCACCGCTGCTACTATCTCAATCAATCTCTGAATCTACTCGTCATAGGAAGTTCTATAGAGCCAGTCCTTTTTCATACTGGATGTAGGCCCACCACCTGCAGGTCTTCATCATCACTGGCCATACTTTGGAATCCTCAGGACTTATTACGTGCATCACAAAACCTCGAAAGAGCATCCCAGGATTTTATGGGTACACAACTCCGACCTGTAGGATCTCCCAGGGTGCTATTACATGTGACCCCACCACAAAACCTCGAAAGAGCATCTCAGGACGTTACGGGTACACAACTCCAACCTGAAATCTCCCAGGGCACAAATTACATGTGGTCCACCACAAAACCTAGCAAGAGCATCTTAGGATGTTATGGGTACACAACTCCGACCTGAAATCTCCCAGGGCACAAATTACATGTGGTCATGGCAAAACCTCGAAAGAGCATCTCAGGATGTTACGGGTACACAACTCCGACCTGAAATCTCTTAGGTCCCAAATTACATGCCATAGGACAAAACCTCGCAAGAGCATCTCAGGATGTTATGGGTACAAAAATCCGACTTGAAATCTCCCAGGGCACAAATTACATGTCCTCCCAGAGCAATGTCTCGAAAGAGCATCCCAGGCTGTTACGGGTACACAACTCCGACCTATAGGATCTCCCAGACATGCTCATCTGCACAACCTGATCCACGGCCACAGAGTATCAACCTGATACTCACCATACATCATCTTGATGTACTCATGATCGTCCTGATCATCATCACTGCAACGTCCTGCTACATGTCATCTGGAGCAACATCCTGAAGCTCATCATCCATGATCATCCTGATCATCATCACTGCAATGTCTTGTTGCATGTCATCTGGAGCAACATCCTGAAGCTCATCATCCATGATCATCCTGATCATCACTGCAACATCCTGCTGCATGATCCACCTGATCATCAATGCATCCACCTGATGCATACCAAGTATCTACCTGATACATATCATCATACATGATCCTCCTGATCATACAATGTATCCACCTGATACATGATACATATCACCATACATGATCCACCTGATCATACAATGTATCCACCCGATACATATACAGATACATGGTCCAAGCATCCAACATGATGCATATACATACATAAATGATCCAACTGATCATATCCAGCATCCAACATGATGCATACATACATAAATGATCCAACTGATCATATCCAGCATCCAACATGATACGTACATACATAAATGATCCAACTGATCATATCAAGCAGAAACTAAAACATCATCCTGATGCCCATTATCCAGCGCTTACATCCACAGCCATGTGAAGGATCCTCCTTCCAACACGCTTGGAATGGCTTCAGCAAATGTGTCCATCACTTCTTCCTCGAAGTGTCCTCGATCTGAAGAACGCCAAACCTCTCTCTGAAGTACTCGAACTTCACTTTGGCTAGTGGCTTCGTCAGCACATCTGCAATCTGCTCATCCGTCGCAACATACAGAAGCTTCACAGCTCCTCTCTGCACCATATCCCTGATATAGTGATATTTGATCTCTATGTGTTTCGACCTGTCATGAAACACTGGGTTCTTGGACAGCTTCACACAACTCCGGTTATCACTGAAGATACCAGTAGCCTCCAACGGGAGATCAAATAACTCATACAGTAGCTTCCGTAGCCATACTGCCTCACAACTAGCTGAACAGGCTGCAACATACTCTGCCTCAGCTATACTCAGTGCTACGCAGGACTGCTTCCTGCTAAACCAAGAGATCACACCTAATCCCATATTGAAACAGCACCCATACGTGCTCTTCCTATCTGCAGCACTGCCAGCCCAATCTGAATCAACATAACCCTGTAGGTTAAACTTTTGATCCGCCTCATACCTGAGCCCATAATCCACTGTACCCTTCAGGTACCTCAGAACATGCTTTACAGCAACCAGGTGAACACTCCTCGGATCCATCAGGAACTGGCTCAATGTGTTCACAGCAAAGCAAATGTCTGGTCTCATGTTTGTTAGGTACATCAGGGACCCAATCATATGACGATACAAAGAGACATCAACCGGCTCAGATGAAGCATCACATAGAAGCTTCAGATTCGATGCCATAGGTGTGGCCATGGCCTTGCAATCCATCATCCCGAACCTCTTCAGGATCTCTACTGCATACTTCCCTTGTCCAAGGAAGATTCCTTCTGCACTCTGCCACACCTCCAAAAACAAATAGTGCATCATCCCCAAGTTCTTCATCTCTAACTCGGTAGTAAGCTTCCGCTGTGTGTCGACAATCAATCTATCTTCACCATACCAAGTTCTGCACATATATGATTTCCTATCATGTGTCTCAGAACCAAGTGGCCGCTCCACATACACTTCTTCTTCAACTACACCATTCAAGAAACCTGTCTTGAATCCATCTGGTGTATCTTCTATTTCATCACTTTTATATTTCTCTATGCTGCCATCTGCAACATGCTTGATCTGATAGTTCCATATCGAAGTCATAACAAACTTCCCTTCAGGTCTTGGGACTACATCCCAAACATCATTCTTCATGATCGACGGATCATGGCATTCCATTTCTTCATCCCAGATCCTGGGAACTTCAATATCTTCAATAGATATCTTTGTTGCTGGAACAAATGTTGTAGTCCTTTTGTAGGTGAAGATATACGGTCTTTCCTACAAAACAGGTTAAATTGCATGATTAGAAACATCTCATAATTTTCAGAACAAATTCTTACACATAAAGAAATATGTCATACAGTCATGCAATTATCTTAGCCAATGCTTCAATACAACATTTATCCATATTCCATAACTTTCTAGATGCCTTCCAATCTCTACCAGAACATTGTTCAGAGTGTGCACAACTCCCAACATGTCAACAAAGAGGTTTCATTCTAGATAAGTAGCAATGGAATGTTGTACAGTGCCATAGGCCACTTACCCATGTATATTAGTAGTATACTGTTCATCAATGCAGCTATTCTAATATGCACAATACATATCCTAAGTCTAGGAACATGAGCATATACATCATTGAACAATTTTATTTAAACAAACATATATGCAAGAAATGATAATTAAAATACTTATCTTTGTTTGTTCGTTGAGTGGACTCCCTCTGAGTCTTCGCTTTCTTGCAGGAGTTGCTAGAGTCCTAATCTGCAGTAGCTTCTTCTACAACTTTCTGTTGTGGAATGTAGAGAGATGGTCAACTCCCTCTGAATATCTGCATCCTTTCATAAACCACTGGAGTGTACTCCCTCTTGATCTTTGCTTCCTAGATTACCTATTCTTCAACTCATATTCATCCTTGGTCCCTATGCATGCTTATTAGTATCATGATTGTGTTATCCTTGTGATTTCATATAAAATCATACATTCATTAGTATACTATTAAAACACAATAATTTCAAGCATGTATAGTCATGATCATTTCAAACAGAATAATAAGCATTAGCATTCAAGGTTTATGTGGGATTCTTATGGTTAGTCAAATCATAAGAAGCATAACATGTCTAAACCTGTAATTACTCAAACCTATGACTCTTCAGGTTAGTTGAATCATCAATAAAGATAAGAGATATAATATGCATAAAACCTGTGATTATTCAAACCTATACCTTCATGATTCTTCTGGTTAGTCATATCATCAATTATGGTAAGAAACATAATATGCATACAACCATGATTATTCAAACCTATGACTTCATGAATAATCATTATCAACAACACAACAGTATAAGATCCTAAACCAAGGTAGGATTCTAGCTTGATATAGGAAAAACATACCTGGATTAGCATGCTAGCTAGTTTATGTCTAACATACCGGCATATGTCTTTTGGTTCTCTTCAGTGACTTGTGCTAGTAACCTGCATGTCTCATATGTTAACCATTACAAAACCAAGTTATACATACCTCGTAAATGGATCTTCTATGAGATCCATGACAATGGATGAATCTTTGTCCTCATGTTATCATGACCATATGTTCTTGGACCAGAACATGATTTGTCTTTCTTGGTGTACCTTTCATGTTAGTAGACAATATAAACCTCATACAACACCATAATTTATTAGTACAATCATAAGTGTCAACACCCTAATCAATGAATATTTTCTATTGTGCATTCATAGTTTTATTAAGGTGATATGACAAGTCTAAAATCAAGACTGTACTAACCGTAATAACATGAAGAAAAACATACCATAAACTTAATCATGAACAAATCTCAAAACATACCTCGATGAGTCATACCTGTCGAGATCGCTTGTAATCTCCTTATTTAAAGCCTTAGCCTCATCTCCCTCTGAAACAGGAACTCCTTCACTTATGCAGGTGAACAATCCATCTTCTTCTAGGATTAACCCTATCCACTTGATTTGCAAGAACTGGACCTGGAGCTGGATATGGGTTTGTCATAGAAACCCCAAAAATTCAGACTTTGAATTTCAAACTTCCGAAAAGATAGAAATATGCGCCTTAATGAGCTGATCAAACTGGTATATTCAGAATTTGAAAACTGCAAAGTTTCACTCCTCAATTTTGCATTTGAAACTTTCGGATTCACTGGACGTGACCCTAAACTGGGGTTTGATGAAGCCCACTCTTCTGCCCAATCAAAAGGTTTGAACCAAAGCTCTAAGCTTCTATTTTTCTGAGGAGCTTCCAGCCGTGGTCACAGATTTCAAAAATTCCCATTTTTATAGAAGCCCTAATTTTCCACTTTTCTGATCAAAGTCCCAAACTAGGGTTTGATCAAGCCCGGCCTTCTTCCCAACCAAAAATTATGATCTTGGTCTCTAAATTTCTATTTTGATGAGTAGCATCCAGCCGTGGTCTCCGATTACAAAAATTCCAACTTTCTCCAAAGCCCTAAATTCCGGAAGCCATGAATGAAGGTACTAAAAAATAATTCTGTTTTGACAGAAATATGTACCTGATTGTTTCTGGTGTAACTTCAAACTTTTTGATCCACAGGGTCTGAAAAACTTTTCTGAGATAGCCTGAACTATTATCTTTCCATCCTAAAGGTCTGACCTCAATTGGATTCTCTGAGAGAGAGTTATGCCAAATGTCGCAATGTGACATGTTTTGGGATAAAAAAGGAGAGCAAACTTGTACGGCATGCCACGTGTCACTGTTTGAACTTCGGCCTCTGAAAAAGTTTCCTGAGATAGCTCGGCCTGTTATCTTTCCATCCTGACAGGTCTGACCTCAATTGGACTTTCTTAGAGAGCGTTATGCCAAGTGTCGCAACGTGACCTGTTTATGGGATAATACAGGAGAGCGAACTTGTACGGCGTGCCACGTGTCACTGGTGAAACTTAGGCCTCTGAAAACGTTTTCTGAGATAGAAAAGTCTGTGTACTACCTATCACATTTTATGAAATTTCATTTTGAGCTTCCTAGCCCAAGTTATGACCTTTTTCCCAAGGTCACCTGATTTTGACTCAGATCTGGAAGAGGCAGAAACCCTATATTGTACAGATCATAAATCACAAAGTACAACGAATTAGAGGTTTTCCTTTGGACACAAGGTACATGGGGATCTTAGCTTCAGTTTGTAACAATTTCAGATCCGAAATCTTCGCCCAAACGGATTTATAGAGAAAGTGCTACGATGACTGATTTTTGCTATATCAAGCCCTAGCATCGTAAGTGCAACAAGTGTCATACATGCCATATCATGCCTTCTTTCAGGCTAGCTCTAATACCATGTTAAATTTTCAGAATTTACTTCAATCTAATCTAGGATATTAACTGAGAGAACAACATGTACAACATATCTACAACATATCAATCATGGAGACAATAATGCAAGCACACAAGAGACACAAAGATTTACTTGGGGAAAACTATAAAGGTGAAAAACCCCAATAACTTCCTCAGAGATAGATAGAGCAATGATACAACCAACCAAGAGAGATAGACATAACCTAGCAGCAGATCCTCCTCCTCCATAAGTGCGCCACTCCTCCTTTAGTGCATGAGTGAGAAGTGAGTGAGTAAATAGAGTGCCTCCCGCACTCTATTTATACTTGACTTGACTTGCCTTTTTACCTAACTCATGTAGGCTCGAACTTAACCACATAACATAATGCTGAGTGGGCCGACCCCCAATAGGGTGGTCTAATAACCCTTTGACCCACATGGCCGACCCCCAATAGGGTGGTCTAATAACCCTTTGTCCCACATGACTTATACAGGGCCGACCCCAAACAAGGTGGTCTAATAACCCATCAAGTATAAGTTACGACACTTACAATATAAATGACGACACTTCCTTATAGAGGAATAATACCATCTCTATAGGAATACAATATACATATATGTGAAATACATTCCGAAGTTACATATACATCAACATTCTCGAGCATCATGCAGATATTTGCGCAATGATTTTTCAATAGACCAAATACAGTCCAATCATCAAAATATGCTTCTAAAAGCTTGTGCATAAAATCTTTAAATGTTGCGACAACGACTCTAGAGAATATGGAAGGTACGTTCTTCATCCCAAAAGGCATGACGGTGTACTGGAATGACCCCCATTCTGTAGCAAATTTAGTCTTATACCTATCCGCAGGATCAATCCCGATCTTATGATAACCAGAGAAACCATCAGTGAAAGAATATGCCTCATTTCCTCCAACGTTATCAAGCACTTCATCTGTGAATGGAGTGGGAAATGAGTTGTGCATGGAAGCATCGTTCAGCTTTCTAAGATCCACAGAAATCCTGATCTCGCCTTTTGCTTTCTTGTCTTGAACAACCATGGGGATAATCCATTCGGATTCTTTGACTGGTTCAATGATTCCTGCTTCTAGCATCTAATCGAGTTCTTTGCGGACTTTTTCCCTATAGCGCGGATTCAATCTATATGGCCTCTGCTTGACAGGCTTAGCACCTGGTTTTAAGGGTATTTTCATGACCCCTAGGTCTCTATAAATTTTGTTGGAAACAGTTCCTGATACTCATGTAAGGTATCTGCGATCTTTGCAATAGTCTAATCGTCCCAATAATCTCCTATTGATGCGAGCTTCAGCTCTTTGTCTGTGACAATGTTTACTTTTTGTGTTTTTACTGGTCCAGTCATATCTGGGATTTCCAACGGAGTTCCTTCTACCTCACGCGTGCCTTCTGACTTTGGTATATCTATGTTGAGCGGGTCCTCCTCATTGTCTTCATTTGTGTCATTGGTATCTTCAGCTAAGTTGTAACACTCGATCAAGTGCTCTTCATGTTCCTTCCATTTTGACTGTAGGTGCATAGGAATGCACTCTGTCCCAAAAAACTCCTGCAATGTTATGTTTTGATCAGGACAGTCTTCCTAGAATATGCACTTCTTGATTAGCTGTAGTGATTCATGGATTAATGGATTCTCGTCTTCAAAACTGAAGTCCTTCGAGAAGTTCGCAGCGAGCAGCTCCCAATCAGTGAGTTCACTGCGCAACTCCAGGTCGAGGTACCTTTTCTCTAGGATACCCACATCCAATGTATGTACAAATAAATGTACCCATTCTGTAAGTGGTCTTTCCACCCATGCCTTTGAATAGATTTCAATGTGCTAACTAGGGTCTGTCTATCCATTGTACTTTTCAAAGGGTAAAGTAACCTTTTCGGCAAATCGGATCTACATCTTAGTTCTGCATTGATCCCAAGTGGTCAATGTTTTCTTATGTGCATTCCACCATCTGGAAGGTGTATCGTGCAATGTTATATCTAAAGCTGGTAGTCTATGCTCATCTGGTATAGCTGCAGTATATTCCCTTATGAAACTATAAACATTAGCAGAACCATCATATGTGGGAATAGGACTCACCTCTTTTCCGATCCAGCGTAGTGATTTTGTAACCTACGCACATCTTCTTGCTGATACTTCATGCATGTGGCTTTTCCAATTCTCCAGTCCTGTATCCGAGTCAGATATACAAGAGGTGTCACATCGCCAGCTGAGCGTAATGTCCACAGTAGGATTAATGTAGTCTTCGTTGTTCGCAGTCAACTGGTATAGTCGATCTAATTCTTGAGCTTGGGATTCCTCTTAAATCGGCTCACTGTATCTATCACCATCTTTAGGATCCAAGGGTGTGATGACCCTAAGATGCTTCCCTTAAAAGATCATCTTCTTTGTCTTCAAGTTTATGATAGCCAAGTTATCCATAGCCCAATCAATTCCCAATATTGCTGGAAAAGGTTGACTATCATCCACAATTTCAATAACATCAAAGTCTACATGACTCTGTACTCCGTCAATGTCAACTACTACATTATCTAAGAGGCCAAAAGGTATGACCTTCTCCTGATTAGCCATTCGTAACTGGATAGGTGACCAGAGCAACTTTGGTCGACCCATCTGCTACCATGTCTGCTTAGTAAAGACATTCACTTCTGATCCCAGAAAAAGGATGACTTCATCCATTTCAATATATCCTATCTGTGCAGTAAGCCTCATTTCTCATCCTATTCTTTTGTGCTTCCTTATATGATGTACAATGCTATGTGGAGTCTCTGTTGCAATCTGAGGTTTATACTGGCTGATAAGCTTCTGAAGCTCTACAATGGCTTTTTCGCTTTTTAGTAACTTTATGCAGCTTCGCAAGAACTGCGCAACAGAAGTATGGACATCTGTTGCAATACTTGTTTTGTCATAGGAAGCTGGCATGTCTTCAACGTGGAGTGTTTCACTATGTAGCAGGATCCTTGATGACTTATCTGTTGGTTCTTTAAAGGTATCCCGCGCGTCAATGAAGATCTCCTTGTTCTTCTATGGGTTAAGAGGGGGTGCTTTTCCTCGATCTTTCCTTATCCATAATGTTTCAAGGGGATCCTTCTTCGTATGTGCTTCCCCTGATGTTGAAGATTCTGCTCCTCTGTCGCAGCCTATCTCAGTGCCACTGTGCGTGACCACGTTAATGCTCGGATCCATTGTTCTATCCTCTACTACGATCCACTGGACGTTTGGATTCAGAGCCTCTGTTCGTCTTCTCTTTTGCATTTCCACCTCTAATATTGGGCAATCTTCAATGACATGCTCAAACGATTTACTTTTGTTGCACGTAGTGCATGGGTTAACACAATCTCTAGATACATGCCTGGGTTGGCCATAGTTATAACAAATGACTTGGTCGTGGCCTCTTCCTTGTGCCGGACCAGCATTTCTTCCTCTGCCGCGGTATCCACCACCACGACCTCTGTATCCTCCTTGGTCACATTGTGCATTTTCTTGTTTTGGTCGGGTATCTTCTTGTATGCAATACAAGCTAGCGCCTTGCATTGAGTCCATATCCCTTTTTCTTTCATTCATTAATTCATATGCGCGGCAGTTGGATTCATCATGTCCAACTGATTTACAGAAATTACATTATAAATTCTTAGGAGTTTTCACATATTTTTGGATTAGGTAACAGTCTTCAGGTCTATGTCATGTGGTTCTACAAATTTCACACCATGGGGCTTGATTCTGATTTAATGGGTTAGGCACACCACTGTTAATATAGTCGCATAATAGAGGGCAATGTTCGCGGTCATGACCTTCTCCTTTACAACTTGTACACCAGACCTCATGTCTAGGTTCATATCTTTTTTCTTTACCATTTTTCATACTTTGTAGTTCAAGTGTGAGGGTGGTCAGCTGGTTCTGGATCTGAGACATCCCAGAACTAGTGTCCCCAATCGGCGAAGCTTTCAGCTTCATTACAATTTCGAAGGCCTCTGCCTGGGATAGAACCTTCTACTGCATCAATGGTAATCTGATATGAGGTAACAGCGCAGCAATGAACCATTCTTTATGATGTTCTGGCGGTATAACAAAACTTACTTGGTCTAGTAAGGTATTCATTTTTTTATCAAATTCCCAAACCATTTCAGTTGGTCTTTGCTTTATTTCCTTCAACTCAGTTATACACTGAGACTCAGACTTAGGTTTCTTGAACTCTGCCACCAGTACGACTTTAATTTTTGCGAGGGTTCTTGGCTATATGGTAGAGTATTTCATAAACCAATGTAGCGCTCTATCCCTGAAGGCGATGATGAGCTGTGCTTGCTTCACGACATCATCCTGGATTTGTCTTACACTCCATACAACTTCACAAAGGAACCAATGCTGATCAGGGTCTTCTAATCCAGTTCCTCTTAATATTGGCAGTTTCATATCAGTGTTTTCCATTGTGCTACTAGGTGGTGGGGCGCCAGGATTAGTGCGCGGCTACTGCAAAGGGATCTGTGCAGTAAATACAAATGGGACTATCGGGAGAGATGGACTAGGCTGAGTCTTTTGTGGGGTGAGCTACGTAGCAGGTCGGTTCTGCGATAAGGGTGGCACGGTTTGTGCAGCCGGCAGATTCTCAGGGGTAAATGGTTGTGTAACTTCAGTATCAAGATCGCAGGGGATCTCAGTATCTATATGAAGTTTAGGGCCTTTCGGATTTTTATTAATTTTATATCTCTTACCACTTCTAAGAGTATGTGTCTCTTCATCAGAATCAATATATGTACTATTTATCATGACAGACTTCAAGAATATTACTGCATTCTTAGAACACCATTCTCAGCTAACAACATCTTAATGTATAGACTGAGGTTGTTCATAAACTTACCTTGGAAGCCTCCAAAAAAGTGTGCTTCTGCTTGGCTATAGGATTTGAGTGTGTCTACAACAAATTCTGTTACAAAGCCTTCTAGCATATGATCGACCCAATAATCAACTGTGCATGACAATGAGTTGTCTAATGCTTTAAGCTGCGCTGTGAGGTTGGGAGTCCACCCCATAGGAACTCCTCCTTGGAAATAGTTTTTCTTCTCTGCGAGTCGTGAGATCCATGCATGCAGCGTGTTTGGAAACAATGCCCAGAAGATCTCGTGAATGTCGTCCAATAGATATCTATCCGACCATTGTGTGTCACTTAGACGCGGATGTCTATTTTCTTGCCTATTAAAATCGTTTATGGTCTTATCCCACCAAGCTTGGATTTCTATCTTTTCAGGACGCCAATAGTCAGATCCTTTGGGGAACTAATATTCTTCTTCACACATCATGATTGCAACTCAACGGAACCATTTCAACTCGTCATGGATTCTAGCATGGAAACAGAACCATTTATTGGCTTAAACTGACCTAGAGGTTTCCAATTAGACCCAGGTTCCTTGCCATTCTCCCTTTGACCAACAAAACCCTTCGCACTGTCCCTTTCGGCACCAACCTACGAGCAGGTTGAGGTCTCACCCGAGGTGTATCTTATGGGGTACTGCAGAATCAGGTTTACATAGTAAATGATGAGTTGTTTATCTGAATAAGTTGCACGGCGCAAGACAAAAGGAGTGCGCTGCAGGGCAAAGTGATGCGGTGCGCAGCAGGATCTATGCTGCGAGTAGTACTGCACGGTGGAGGCAACACTGCGGGCCACACTAAGGGTTTCTTACTGCTGCGAATCTTCTTCTGGAACTGCGAGTCACCCACACTTATCCTCTACTTGGAAGATCTCAAAAATGTTAAGGTACTGAATTGAATATCGCTCATCCATTCATTCAGGCACTTACTGGTTATCTTTCTAGCGTTCTCTCTAGAACTTGGATTATTACAATGTGAACCGAAATGATAAACATGATTAACTGTGTTGCGTTCCTTCACTGTGCTTAAGAAAGTATTTAAACTTAAATGATTGATTCACGACCTTGACATAGAATTGAAATGTTTCCATTCATCTGCTTCTGTGGAACCTAGCATATCATTCCCAAACTTCTCCTATTGGTAAATGCATATCAAAGTTCTCATACTACAACATGCAAGGAAACATTCAAGCATTCATTCTACAGAAAATACCAAAAGAATTCATTCATAAACATCATCACATAACACAGGATTTAACGTGGTTCACTTCCTCGGATGGAAAGCTACATCCACAAGAATGGTTGGTAATATATTTATTTCAAAGGGGATGGGGCAACCGTTCTTAGTCTGTGCACTTAGCTGCAGACTCTCCTTTCTCTCGGCTAGGTATTTGCGCACACAACTGCAGAGCCTTTACAATATTCTCAGCTCAGAGAGATTTTACAATACAAAAAGGTTATCTTCTTAAATTCTTAGGAACAAGGAAAGAACAACAACCCAAAAAGATAACAACACCGAGAACCCCCATCCCATACAAAATGTCTTCTTAAATAGATCATGCCCGAAGGTCATGTCTGTACAATGTCGAAGACCTAAAACCCAAAACCCTAAGGGTTTCCAAAACTGCACCAGTTTTCCAAACTGGCTTGCTGGCTCCTGCTAGCATCTACTTGATCATGGCGGATCTCCACGTCCTCATTCTATCAATATTGACCTTCCTATCACACACATGCCTACAGGATGCTTCTGCCGAACCATTTCTCTCTAACTGTTTTACCTTCTAAGCATGCCAAATGTCGCTTTCGTTAACAACCCACGCGTGGCCGCCTTTTTGTTTTGCCTACGTCCGCTGCTCGGCAATCCTGAAATATCCTTCCAAAAATGGCTGCTACCAGTCGAGCTAGTAGCTACACTTGATACTTGTCCAGCACACCGCATTGTTGGCTCCACGTGGCCTCCTAACTCCACAGCACTGCTTTAGCGCAGTACTGGTCTTCGCATCATGGCCAAAACTTCAATGCTATGTGCAACTCCGCAGTCTGGTCAAAAGTTGGATGCTGCGCACAACTTCGCAGCATCCTCAATACTTAGCCAAAATTGTGTTTTTGAGCTGCGCTCAGCTCAACTTTCCCTGCTTGCCTCAAAAAGGTGCTTCCAAAACTTCTTCTCAACTTGGGCCCAACAATCATCTCACACATCATCACGAGCACATAAAACTTGATCCGACGATATAAAATTCATACAAAACAGATTATGGCCAATGTGGCATGCAAACCGAGCTGACGAGGGGCATAGAAACAATGCTCGAAAAAATATGTTGGTGAAAACGAGAAATGGTCTCAAGCATCGTCACGAGTGCAGAAAAATGAATCTGGTGATATAAGGCTTGTTAAAAATGGACTACGGCCGATGCGGCACATAAATCGAGGCAATGAGGGGCATGTAAAAATGACTGAAAAAGGGACTTTGTGGAATCGAGAAAAGGAGTGGACTATCGTGAAGTTCTTGCTACACTGATTCCAACGATACCAATGGTTTGAAAAATGGATGTCATATGATGCCGAAATGGTTCTTTGAAGGATGGTCAAATTTCTATAAATATAAAGTGGACCCAATGTGACAAGTGTCATTTTCATCGTTGAGTTTCACAGAGTAATTGAGTTGGGTCAAAGCAATTTCGTGATTTGTGGGAGATTTGACTGTCAGTTTTTCATTCTACGAGTTTCAGGTAAGCCTATGTGCCTTAGCCTTTCAATTTATTTACTTTTTAGTGAGCATCGGGGTCTCAAAGGCTGCGAATATTCCACGTTGATTTTTCAATGCAGGATAACCCAGGTTTTGAGTCTTTTTCCGCGATGCACATCACGGGTATCGGCTGGATAGCTGCAATGTGCATTACGGTTGTGGGTCCGATAGTCACGATGTTGATCGTGGCTATAGGTGCTTATAGCCGTGATGTACATCGCGGTTGTGAGGGTTGAAAATCGCGATGTTCATCGCGGCTGTGAGGGCTAAAAGTTGCAATGTTCATCGCGGCTATGGGCTCGAAAGTCGCGATGGGGATCGCTATGGTAGGAAAAATTTTGGTTTATTTTTCTAAAAAACATTTGTGGTTTTTTTGGAAGGATGCTGAGAAGGCTGCTGGTGTCGTGGAGGGAGAGGGAGATTGATGTGGGACTGATGGGAATTATTCGGGAGAGCCCAGATGTGTGGGCGGCCTTCGCTTTGGGTGAACTTTTGAAGTTTGCTCAGATTCCTATCATGCGTTCAGTCAAGGAGCTGCTAAACAAGTTGGTTGACTTCTGGAATCTAGAGGAGGTGGCTTTCATGGTGGAAGGTGAGGGACTAGAGATCACCTTGAATGATGTGTGCTTTCTTACCATATTTCCCTGTTTGGATGAGATAGGGGACACCTAGCCAAGGATTCTAGCTGGTATGGATATTGAGGATCTCCTTGAGAGATTCTGCATTCCAAGGGCCCGCACGCAGAACAATGCACTGAGTATCTCAGATCTGCAGGAGTTGGAGATGTAGGTGGCAACAGCTTGTGTTTTGCGCGTGCTTGGTGCACAGCCGCCCCATTGTTTGTCAGTGGGGGAAAATGATGATGGTTCACAGTGTCTAGAGAGGGACCTATTTTGCTTGGGGGGAGATGTTTCTGGCCTGTGTTTGGCGAGAGCTGAACAAGGTTAGTTGGGAGGGAGGAGAGTTTAAATATGCTTCTTTCCTCTATTGTTTCTTTTTTGAGTGGGTAACTACCTTGCGGCCACATGTGCCAGTTCAGGAGGGACTGAGGAGTGAGCCGCGGATGGTGCGGTGGGGGGAGATGATGCCCCGAGGTGGTGGTGGCATCCAGTGGTTCTTCTTGTCGGAGATGTATGACCAATGGGAGTAGATGCCCATTTTTATTGATGACTATCCATATGTGCGTATGGACTTCTGGGGAGACCCTGAGATGCCTCGAGCTCAGGGACAGGTTTGGGGTTAGACGGTACGTCTTTGTTTTTGTTTCTCTATTATATCATGTTTAGATGTTTTGTTATGAGTATAGCTGGATATTTTTATATGATATTGACTTGTTTCATTGTGGGTCATGGCAGATGTTGGTCCGAGGACTCCAATGGACCATATAGGCCATAGGGGACAGATGATGAAGGTGGTACCTCCACCGGTAGAGGTACCCCCTCCTTGTGTACGAGGAGTTATGCATCAGCAAGATGATTCCCTAGAGGACGTATGTGATACCTTGGAGGCGCTACTAGTGGATGTACCAGATGATGGTTGGAGGGATCTATATCAGCATGTTCTCGAGCATTGTTAGGATGCTCTCCGTGAGTGGAGATTGATCTTGCGGAGAGTAGCTGTAGTGACATCTAAGAGGAGGGCTCGGGCTCTAGAGGAGCCAAAGGAGGAGGAGCTAGAGGAGGAGGAGCTAGAGGAGGAGGATCCAGAGGAGCTTGGTGATCGTGATGATTAGGTGATCTTGTACCTGCCCCCAAATGCTGATGAGCATGTGGGGATGTATTTTGTTGATACACATTTTGTACGGCTGGTGTACCTTTTGTATATTTGGGTGTTGAGAGCACTCCTCACATTGTGACTCTTATGATGATATATATGTATATTTATGCATTTTGGTATATAGTCGTGTATGCATGTGGATGCACATCTTGTCTTTTCTTTTATGTCTTGTTGCACGTGGATGCAATAGTAATTTGTTTGTTTTCCTGTGGAGGCATGTTCGATGCACGTGGATGCAATGCTATGATTTTTTATATGCCCGTGGAGGCACATGGATGCAATGTTATGATGATTTATTTATTTTGGTTAATTTGATTGTTTGATGCCTATGTGATGCATGTCGTGATGTCCTACATGTTATGGTTAACGTGCCAATCTAGAATGTTGTTAGCCATTTAGTCTGCTACACTGTTTAGATTTCTTGGGACATGAGTGAATGAAATGGATTCAAAGTGTCGAATCATTTGTTTAGTGCGTAGGAATTTTCTAAATAGACAGGGATCACATACCTGGTAATAGTTGTTGAGCTGGGAAACAAGGAGCTGGGAGTCCAAGAAAACATTAAGGTGACTTATGCCCATTTGGAGAGCAGCAGCTAGGAGACCGGTCATGGCATCATACTTAGCTTGGTTGATGGTGGCAGCACCTATGCACACTCCGTCAAGGTGGATCAACTCATGTGAAGGGGAATAAATTACCCAAGCTACTGAAGTGAGATTTGGAGACCAACGACTTGCGCCTTCAGTCAAGCTCTTATGGTAGAGTGGAACAGGATCCAACTATGTTCATGCACGAAAAAAATGAAAATGTAAGGTTTTGAAAGTTTACGGTGAAAAAATAAATTAAAAAACTGTACAATATGGACTATGGTGTCCAAGAGATTTTTATGGGTAGAATCTTTTGAGGTACAACCCACTATGTGGGTTGCGCATGGGATGGCCTTTCGAGTTGGTCAAAATGTATGCCCCATATCCAAGGCAAGTGTGTATGATATATGGGCCTTGCCACATAGATTGGAACTTTCCTTTGCCCATTTTGTCATGGGCTTGGTTGTAAACAAGTACCAGATCTCCTTCACTAAATGCTCATGGATGAACATGTTTATCGTAATGGAGTTTCGATCTTTTATTTGCGGCTTCAATTGTTTGGAGAGCTGCATGGCGATTTTTGTTGGCCTACTCTAAAAGAAGTAAACGTTCTTCAATTAGTGAAGTATTGGGGAGAATTTCTACAGAAATTTGAAATGTTGGTATCCGGCACTCAATGGGGAGGACAGATTCCACGTCGTGAACTAAATGAAATGGGGTAAAGCCAATGGTGTTTTTGGTCGATGTGCGGTAATCCCATAATGCGGGAAACAACATATGATGCCAATTGGATTTATGTTTCACAATAGTGCACTGGAGGATAGTCGTAAAAATTTTGTTAACAACTTTGACTTGGCCATTCCCTTGGGGGTAGTAGGCGGAGGAGAAATGATGTTCAAACTTAAGGAGAATTGACAATTCTCAAGAAATGGAGTCCTTGAACTGAGAGCCGTGGTCTGAGACGAGTGGCTTTGGTACTCCGAAACAAGCGATAACATGGTTGTGGAAAAAACGGGCTGCAGTGTCGGCTTTGCAATTGTAAGTAGGCATGGCTTCTGCCCATTTAGTAAAGTAATCGAAAGCCACAATAATGTGTTTATGGCCTCTAGTTGATGCGGGATTTCAATCCATGAAGTCGATGGCCCATTTGCAAAATGGTCCAACGGTGATGACTGGATGAAGGGGGGCGGGGGGGGGTTCTCACCTTGGGGGCAAAAAGATGGCAATTTTGGCAATGTTTGGCTGCTGTGATACAATCAGTGAATAATGATGGCCAAAAATAACCTCATAGATCACCTTTTGGGAAGTTTCCATTCCAGAGAAATGGTCACTGCAATAACTGCTATGACAATTGTTAAGGACTCATTCTGCTTCGTCTTTGGAAAGGCTTCGTCGTAGGATTATGTCGATGCCACATCGATAGAGGAAATCACCCAAACAGAGATAACAGGGGGCATGGTGATGAATGCGACGACGTCTGTCACAGTCGATATTGGGTCAAAACTTCTGTGTATGGAGGTATACCAAAATGTCATTGTGCTAAGGGTCGTCAGACGAGATGATGAACAAATGTTCATCGATTATATCACTATGGATAGCTGGTGATGACAACGAAAATGGTAGGTCTGTAATGAGTTGAGCGAGTGCTAATGCTTTGGTGCTATTTGGGGTTTTAAAAGTTAGGTCATATTCTTGGAATATAATCACCCATTTGGCAACACGGCCTTGTAGAAGGTGGCGATTCAAGAGATAGACCATTCGGTTGGAATTTGCCACAACCGTGGTATGGTTGAGGAGAATATAATGTCACAGCTTTTGTACTGAAAAAGATGATGGAGAGGGCAATTTTCTCTTCATGTGGGTAGCGTAGTGGTGGGCCTGATAAAGTTTGGCTCACATAGAAAATAACATGCTCTTGGTGGACGGAGTCTTCCTGGATGAGTACTCCAGAGACGGCATAATCTGATGCCGAAATGTAAAGGGTAAAGTCTCTTGTGAAATCTGGAGGAGAAATAAAGGGGGCACTTGTAAGTGCTTTCTTCAGGTCTATGAAATCTCCTTCTACTTGGTCATCCCATACGAAACAGGTATGAAGGGGTAACAATTGGAGGAAACCATGTACTGTGGTTCCGTAATCTAGGACAAAGCGATGAAGGAAGTTGGACTTCCCTTGAAGGCTTTGTAGCTGTCGTAATGTACGAGGTGATAGTAGGTATACAATCGCTGGGACCTTTAAAGGGTCAATGGTGATCGCTTTTTCTGAAATGATGAACCCCAACAGACGGCCTGCTGGAATGAAAAACACACACTTGAGTGGGTTCAAGTGGATTTTGTATTTTCGACAACGCAAGAAGACTTGTCGAAGATCATCTAAATGGTTAGATCGTTTCTTAGATTGAGCCATGAGGTCCTCTAGATAAACTAATATCATATTATTCAGGTCATGAAAAAAACAAGTCATGGCTCATTAGAAATTGGCTCCAGCGTTCTTGAGACCAAAAGGCATGACGCGATAGGCGAAGGTGCCCCATGAGGTAGTAAAAGCAGTCTTGTATTGATCTTCTTTATGGATTTTGATTTGGTTGTATCTGGAGAAACCATCCATAAAAGAAAGTACCTCTTGCCCCGCACATGTATCAATTAGTTGGTCAATAAATGGTGTTGGGAAGTTGTCTTTGGGACAAGCTAGGTTGAGGTCATGAAAATCAGTACAAATGTGGATGGTGCCTACTTTCTTATTGGCTGGTACTGGGTTTGAAACCCAGGTGGTATATGCAATAGTGTATATGAAACCTGCTGCTCGAAGCTTCTCAATTTCTGCTTTGATGGCTGGAAGCTTGAATGGGTGAATGGGACATTGTTTCTGGAGGACCAGTGATATGTTGGGCCAAGTGTCTATGTGATGTTCTATGATGGTAGGATCACGACCAAGCATCTCAGTATAAGACCACGTGAAGGCATCTCAAAATTCTTGGAAGAGTTTCTTATAAGCTTGGGATTCTTTTTTAGTGCATGATGCAGCTAAAGAGATAAGCTTAGGTTTTCCGGGGGTGGTGGAGATGTCGAATTTTATGATTGGCGAAATGTTGGCCATGTTACCTTCTTCAAAGGCTTCTGGAGCTGGGTTAGGGTCTTTGAACTAATCGATCTTGGTTGGTAAAAAGTCCTTGGATTCAACGGATAGTTGGTTCGCCGTGGTGGAGGTAGATGCCTCAGGGATGAAGTATGATCGATGGTGCATATCATCCCAAGGGTAGTCTGGTGAAGTGAGTGTTTCTAGGATTTCCTCATCAGTGCAGAAGTAGTGCATCATTAAATCAATTGGTTTAGGTTTGTAGGTAGTTGAAATCATATAAATGGTATTGATTTCTTCTGAACAGGAAGATTATGGGTGGAATATTTCCTCAATAAGCAGGGGGGATATCTCTAGGTCGATATTATTCAACTTGTATAGTGCTGCTCTATAATCTAGGAGATCGGGGCAGTGATGTGAATAATGGCCATAGATGCCACATATCGCACAAGGGTGGTTTGTGCGCAATGATTTATCACGAGGCTAAGGCGACAGTTCTAGTTTGACAACTGGAACGTTTGTGTCATCATCCAACATATTCATGTGTTCTTGAAGTACCAGTAGATGTGGACATAGATGGGTAGCATGGCCTATATTGTCACATAAGGAGCACTTAGGGGAACACGGATTGTTGGAGGATTCTTTGCCACCTTTGGAGTTTTTGGTGGGGTGCGGGTGGTGGGTCCAGTGGTGTAGGTTTGTGGTCCTTTGCCCCCATTGTAGTGGGATTGAGGGGGGACATAACTAGATGTTAATGTAGTGGCCCCTGTTGGAGTTGGTCGGTTTTGGGGGTTTGGTACACCAGGTGGTGGATGGTTTTAGGGGTTCAGTATGGCAAGTGGTGGATTGTTTGAAATATTGATGGGTTGTACCGGTTGTAAAATAATGATCAGAGTCGGTGGAGGGGTTGAGGTAGGTAGGTACCATACAGGTAATCCTAACACTAACCCTTGAAGGTTAAGTGTATCCATTACTGGCATGCGGACAACTCCTGAAAATGGAAATAAGAACGGTATAGTGTGAATCGGAGTTGTTCTGATATGACTAGGCACTGTGGGTGGTTGAGGTTGTTGAGTATGTTGTTGTTCATTGTGCGAGAGGGTGCATAAATTAGATACTTCAGTTACCCGGAGAGGGGGTAGGATAGAAGGGAAAGTGGTGGTCATTGGAGTATCCAAATATATCCCAGGTCTGACTAAGGAGACGAACGATGTGGGTGCACTCTGAACGGGTTGTTCGATCATGGGAAGAACAATTTTAGGCATTGCGGGGGCATTGGGATCATAGTATGTAATCTAGTCAATTTTGACTACACGTCCTTCATGGGGGAACATCATGAGGCAAAAAAATGAAGAAGTGACAGCTTTTATTTTATACATGTAGCCTCGTCGCAGAAGGAGATTATAATCAAGTCGGGCATTAATGACCTCTATATCTATGAGAACGAGTTTTCCCCCAGGTTGTATGGGTATGTTCACTAACAAACCCTAAGGTTTAGCTACATGACCATCATAAGATCGCAATGTGGTAGTTGACGGTTGTAGCGTTGGGGATCCAAGCTTCTGCCATATGAAAGTCGACATAACACAGGTGGAGGCACCTTCGTCGGTTATGCATCGATGAATGACGAGGTTACGAATGGACACAGAAACCTAAAAAGATAGAGATGAAGGCAGATGAGGTTCATCTTGGTCTAAGTTGAAAGCCATCATGTTGGAGTCATTAGGGTCTATGGCACCAATGGAAGATAACAACAATTTTCTCTGTGCAGGACAATTTTTTAAGATTTCTAGAACGGACTGGGCTAAGTCTTCTACGATGTTGTGGTTTGAAGCTGCATGAGCATTAGGGTTATTGTTGATTCATCTTAAAGGGATGTGAGGTGCTTTTGGAACCCCATCCATGGGCATATTAGGTTTGCGAAGCGGTTGATCAGTTGGGATGTTACTCGAAGAAGGATCAGTAGGTCTGGCCTCAAGGGCTGACCCGTATTGATTTCGGCGAGTTTGAAGGTTGACATCATTAGATGACATCATAAGAAAATGATGAGTTTTGGACTCTAGATGTTGGTAGTCGGCTACCGCATAGGTAATTTAGTGTTGTGTTGCAGCGGATCCTTGAGGGGGATCATTTGGATGAGTGTTTACCATGCCTTGGTTGGGTAGAGGATTTTGCAATATCATAGGTTGTGGTTGAGGAGGTGGTGCTGGCTGTGCAACATGTCCTTATCGTTGGGCATCATTGGTCGAGAGTTGACGCACTCGGTCCAAATGGGGGCAATTGTGCGTGTAATGGCCGTAGAATCCACAAATGGAACACAGGTGGTTTGTTCTCAAATTAGGGTTTTTTCCCTATTTTGGTGGGCGCTCAGGATTTTGATTTGCAGGAGCAACATTATTGTTATTGGGAGGATTAGGTGGTTGTCCTCCTTGTCTTTGTTGTTGGTTATTTCTGCGGTTTCTTCCTCTTCGGCGATTCTATTGACCTCCTTGATTACGATGGTTGTTCTGGTTTTCAGGTTGGTTTTGTTGTGCGTATACATGCCCTTGGGAAGTAGGTGGGTTTTGAGGTCATGAAAGCTCTAGAGTAGGCTGCGTTGGGCAGTAAGCAGGAGGGTTATGAGGTGGAACTGGTGCTTGTTGTGGTTGTGGGTAACCTTGAGCTACTGGAAGTGTTGGAGCAAGAGGTGTTTCTTGTTGAGGATAATAAGCCGATTAGGCTTGTGGCTGAACCGGAGTCTGATGGGACTGCTGGCTATAATATGGAGGTGGTGCATAAGCTGATGCTACTTTCCCATAACATTGTGGTGGACATGAGGGTCCATGAGTGTGATGGGTGTGCATTACTGGAGCATACGAATTTGTAGCCCCAGAATAAGATGTAGCCCTAGAAAGGTCTGGGGCATTGTTTCTACTCATCATGGTGAAAGGTTTGTTTTGCACCATAAACTAGCCTATAATATCGTCGACAACATGGGATGCCCTCAGCGCATCATTCCAGGATGGATCGCTGCGTGGGGCATCAGGTAAAATGGTGTATAGATATCCAAACTGGGCATATATGAGGTCAAACTGCTGAGATTTTAAGATGGCTTCTTCTTCCAACTGGGGTCATTCAGAAGCTACATCCTTGGCTATGAGAGGGAGGAGTGATTTGAGGAACCAATGCAAAAAGATACGGTCATCAAGCTTTATCTTGCAGAGACTATGGCGCTTACACCACTCATGGATATGATTGTTGATGTGCGTAGCAGTGTTCTGTCTACAAGACAACAGTATTCCACTCTTGCATCATAGCATACAGGTAGTTGAAAGAACTGAATGAAAGTTGAGGCGAGGGTTTTAAACGTGAGCTGTGTCACATGTGGCTACTCAATGTACCATTTGGCTGCAGAGCCAGTGAAATTTCTTTGTAAAAGTCAGAGTTGAATAGAATCATCTACTATGGATTTTGATGAACACCATAGGTGAAACGACATGATATGGTTTTGGGGGTCTTCCCCAACTTTCCCTTCAAACTTTGGGATGTCTGAAGGGAACTTTGTGGGAATGGGGGGCTAAGTAGGGTCATGTTGGATGGGATCATTTGTTAGCCTAGCCAAGTCTGGTAGGTTAAGGCTAGCCATAAACGACAAACTAGCAGAGGGGTGTGATGTTGTCATGGGGGCATAAGTGCTGGTCGTGGTGTTATGTATTAGGCCACTACCCCCTAGGGGGGTATTTATCATGGGAGGTATGTGCCCTCCACCCATAAGAGTGTGGAAGGGGCACGCTCCACCAAGTGCAATGGGAGTCATAGATGGGTTGGGAATATGTCCAAGAGGTGTTGGAATTTGAGTGGTAGCGGGGATAGTAGGTATAGTTTCCATAGTGGGCATGCCTAAGTTAGGTGGGTTCCTGTATTGGGCAGGCCTCCCACGGTTGGCATACCTAATGTAGGTGTAGGTCCCATATTGGGAATCCCTAAGGGGGGTGTAGTAGTTATCGCTACCGTGGTGGTCGTTTTGGTGGTGGGGGTGGATGATGTTCCTGTTAGGATATTCCTATACTCCATCCTAGTCCCACCAGTATTTTGATCATTTACATTTTCAGTCATGCATGCACATTTAGGGTTTGCATGCATTCTAGGGTTTGCATTCATTTTGCATGCATCCTAGTAATCAGTCCAGCACCTAGGCCTCAATTAGCCATCCCCCAAAAGCTTCTCACTATTCAGTTTTAGCCCTCAAGTTGCTTAATGTGCCTTTATTCCTTGATTTTAGGAAGCAGCTTGCCCTTCTTCACCTACCAGTCCAGTTCTCACTCAGTTACACTCAGTTACACTCAGTTACACTCAGTTACACTCAGTTACACTCAGTTACACCTACCAGACTCAATTTGCTTGATGGTTGATAGTTACTTGAGCATTGATGACTCCACTGATGATGATGAATACTTCCAGTTGTGTTGCAATGATCATGAGGATGCCTAGTTGTGCTCTGATGACACTCTATTGATCTTATGATCACTCTAAGAGGCTAATTCAAATTGCCACCTTAGGCATTCGAATCCGCTCTACCATTATACTATTTATTTGTCCATATTGTGATTAATTAATTAGTGTGTGTGAAGTATTACTGCTTCTATCTGAGTTCTACGGTACCATATTATTATGTTGCTCATTATACTGTATTGACCACTCTTCTTCTATTTTCCTGCTTAATCATAATCATTCTCTTGTGAGGTATACATCATCTCTTAGATCTACTGTGAGGATTTTCACATGGTATCAGAGCATGTTGAGAGTATTGTTTATCTCCATTCTTGAGAGGTTTTTGCAGGTTATTACCAAGATTTTGAGCGCAGCAACTGCAGCAGTTTCTGCATTTTTGCAGCAGTAGCAGTTGCAGTTATTCTATATTGTTTTTGTAGGTCTTCTACAGCTTCAATGTATGATTTAGAAGGAATCCCTCCTCTTTCTCTATTCAACTATGATGAATGGAAACCAAATATGATAGCATATTTAAAAAGCCATGACCTCTTTGATTGTTATTTTGAAAGAGAGTTCGAATCCTCTGAAGAGAAGATTAACTGGTTGAATAAAGGTGACATGCACCTTGGAAGTATGATGCTTACTATGCCTAAGTACATATTGTACCCTTTCATTATTGATATTGAAACTCCAAAAGAGCTATGGGCTCACCTGGATGAAAGATTCGGCAAACAGAATGAAGGATTTGGTCCAAACCCCTTCAAAAGCAAGCAAAGTGATGCATTCCCTCCTCTTGATGGTCTCTCATATCATGAACCAGTATCATCTCATATTGAATTTGTTGACAAAGAAATTGCAGATTCTCAACTCATGCTCAAACTTTCTTCTCTTTCTGTGCCAGCTCACACTCTAGATATTGCAGAAGGTCCTAAATCCTCTCTTGCACCAGAGTCTGTTGGTTTGCATCATGATCACATGATTATTTTGGAGGTCAAAACAGCTATTGAAGGTAATGCATTCGCTCCTCTCCAACTATCTCCTCTTTTATAATACTATATGATCATAATTCCATGCTTTCAGAAGGTCATTGAAGAATATGACCATTTCCATTCACTTGGGATAATTTCTCATGCATATACTGGTTTTGTTCTCACCTCTCATGGTTCAAAGGAGATCTCAAGAAACCATGATTCAAGTCTTGTATCTAAATTGGGTTCTAAGAAATTACTGCTTGGGATAATTTCTCATGCATATGATAGTTTTGATCTCAATCTTGCTGGTTCAAAGGAGATCTCAAGAAACTATTTTTTAAGTTTTAAATCTGATTTTGATTTCAAGCAAACATGTAATAGTTATTTTTTGCATAATCTCACCCATGGTGGTTCGAAGGAGAAGACAAAAGACTATATGCACTTTCACATATTTGATCCTACCTTAGCTGATTCGAATCACAGGTTCAAGGATCATCCTCATACTTTTGGATTTGTTCTCATCACATTCGATCTGAAGAGCAAGTACAACCACATGTTTTTTGAGCATGATCCACTTCTTCCCAAGAAGAAGATACCTCCAGACATATGACCAAGCATCACACCTGCTTGAGTTTGGAGCATTTATTTTTTATGTGTTCCTTACAGTCTGTTTTGAGGGGGGGGTATTTTTCGCATGAAATTTTCCCCACTTCCTTGGTATATGACTATTCTTATTCATTGTATTGGGTGAACTTTGGTCTTAGTTACCACGTCCTAGGATGGATTAAGGGGGGGTGTTAGGATATTCCTATACTCCGTCCTAGTCCCACCATTATTTTGATCATTTACATTTTCAGTCATGCATGCACCTTTAGGGTTTGAATGCATTCTAGGGTTTGCATGCATCCCATTCATCAGTCCAGCACCTATCCATCAGTTAGCCATCCCCCAGGATCTTCTCACTATTTAGTTTTATCCCTCCAGTTGCTTAATGCGCCCTTCTTCCTTGATTTTAGAAACCAACTCACCCTTCTTCACCTAACAATCTAGTTATCACTCAGTTACACCTACCAGACTTAGTTTGACTGATGGTTGACAGTTACTTGAGCATTGATGACTCCACTAATGATGATGAAGACTTCCAGTTGTGCTCCAATGATCATGAGGACACCTAGTAGTGCTCCAATGACACTCTATTGATCTTATGATCACTCTGAGAGGCTAATTCAAATTTCCACCTTAGGCATTCGAATCCTCTCTACCATTGTACTATTTATTTGTCCATATTGTGATTAATTAATTAGTGTGTGTGAAGTATTATTGCTTCTATCCGAGTTCTACTGTACCATATTATTATGTTGCTCATTATACTGTATTGACCACTCTTCTTCTATTTTCTTGCTTAATCATAATCATTCTGTTGTGAGGTATACATCATCTCTTAGATCTACTGTGAGGATTTTCACAGTTCCACCAACAGTCCCTGTGAAAATGTTGTCTTAATGCGAACCAACAATGGGGCTACTAGGTGTGGTGTATGTGGGATTTTCGGATTCTGCCTCAGAATCAGATGTGAAATGAGGTGCGTCAGAATCGGATGATGGGGCTCTATTTCGATCACATGTGGATTCAAGGGAACCGTACTATGGGGGTCTCCCCGGAAGCATCGAGAACATCTCGGGGAACCAATGGTGACAGTTGGTGAATAAAAACTACTAGGTGGTGGTGAGTGGAAATCTCTAAAGCCCTAATGCAACCGTGCATGCAAGAGGGGAGCATAAAAAATAAATGGCACTCAGGCCAAAAACCAACCTCAAAACACTTACTATAATAGTTGTTCTATAGTAAGTGGAGTAATCAAAAAATGTGGTCAAAAAACCAACACGCAAACAACTCCTAAAAATAGAAAAAGGTGTACTCTATGACCAAAGGGAGGTAATGTAGCACGCAAACACCTAACTAAAAAGTATTATGAATCAACAAGGTATATCCTCTGCAAGGTGATGAAATCCAAGGTAGACAATATAAATTGTAGAATCATAGGCTAGATATCCCCTTACCTGGAGGGACACTGGGTAGACAATCCTATAAGTTTGGCCACTAAGATACCTCGTTCATGACACAATCGGTTTGGTGAATCTGCATTTTTGTTCTATCATCGTTGTACTCCCATAAGGGTGGTACAACGAGAACTACGAAAGGTATCCTTCGGTTACTGAATGGATTGCGGTATTCCACTCAGGCTTCCGGAACTAGTCTTGCTACTTCAACCCTCCTAAGGGAGAGGCCTTCCCGATGAATTGGTGTTAAATCGTGTCAACAAATAATAAGAGATTTTGGTACCCTAACTGTCAAACACTATGTCTCAACATGAAAAATGAGTGAGGGGTTTTATTTTGATACTTATCCCCTTAGTCCTACCTAGCTACAAAATTATTTTTGTGCTCCCCAAGTGGGGTTAGAATGTTTGTTGAGTTAAGGTAATTTTTTAAGACTCACTTGAAATTGTTGTGATAGATTGTGTGATGGTGTGGTTGTATATCAAATCAGTTTGCCTCGCATGGCCGATTTAATCACAAACTAAAATATTGATTCCAATTTGTGAGAAAAAGAAAGACGTTTCGAATGTAAAATGCTTTAATAACCTTTTCAAAAAATATGGATTCTTAAAATAGTAAAGCAAGTAACAGATGTAAAAATAAATGGATTTTTAGAGTTTTTCTTGGGAAAAACATTGAGCAATTTAGAAATATGGTTCTAACCTTGCAATGTATGAAACTTACAATCTCGGAAATACTTAAAAAAATTTCTTTCAATTAACTGAAAATTTTCAAAAAGATAAGTGAAGCATATAACCGAATATCAATTAATAATGCTGCAATAATGACACAATGGGCTGTAAAAAATTGCAGAAATTGATGTTGGAAAAAATGGGCTGACTCGGCGCATTTTTATTTTTTTTTTTCGGAAAAATTGGGCGAACAGGAATAGGAAATATCATGGCTGTCAAGTCAAAACCCGAGATATGTCGTGTGGCGATGTGGGAAAAATCCGCAATGTGAATCGTGGCGCGGTGGTCAAAAGTCGCGATGAACCGCGCAGAAAAATGCCAAACTATCGCGATGGACCGCGCGGGGAAAGGTCTCCCAGCCGCGATGGGCCGTGTGGAAAAATGCCAAACAGTCGTGATGGACTACGCGGGGAAAGGTCACCTAGCCCTGATGGGCCGTGTGGAAAAACGTTAAAAAGTCGTGATGCACTACGTGGAAAAAAGGGTCACAGTCATGATGGACCGCACGACTGTGGATGCCAAATGTCACGATGTACGGATGGAAATCGGCCGACAAAAAATGAACCCAAAAATTGAAATTTTGGGCTGTTTCGGTCTGCAGAAAAGGCCAATGGCTAGGGAAGCTATCAAGAAGCTGACTAGTATGCCAGATCTACAGTTTTAAATGGAAAAAACAACTAAAATGAAGATCTAAAGCAAAAATTTTAAATTCCAAACCCAGCCGAGTCGCCAAAAATTGTTGCTTGGTTTTTCAACCAAGCATGTGCAAGGATGCACCTGCTAACTAGTAGCAGCAGTCTCAAATAAAGCAATGTAAATAAGGAAATATAAACTATAGATTGATGGAAGTAAACAGTAAGATAAAGAATTCTAAATTAATAACAATAAACAAAATTGATTAATAAGCATGTAAATAAAAATTAAAACTCTTGTATTACCTCAAATGGTGAGGATGGTGAGTTTTAGGCAGCTCCAAGGTTGAGATGCTCCAATGTCCAATGGTCTCTTCTTCTCCAATGCTTCAATGGTTGGGAAAAGCTCAAAAGATGGAAAAAGCTCAAGATGGATTTTGGCAGCATGAGGATAAGATGAAATATGGATGAAAAGTGAGGAGCCCCTATCACCTTTTTATAGTTTTTGGTGATGGGGAATACCATTATGGCTTTAAAAAAAACAATGGTATTAACGAACATGGTTTAGGTCTCTTTTTCCCTCTTTTTCCTTTTTTGAATATTTTTTATATTTTTATTCCCTTTTAATATTTTTTGGGAATTTTGGACCCCTTTTTAGGGTTTTTTTGTGTTTTTTGAGGAAAAATACATATTTTGAGGGGAAAATGGTGTATTATGGTCTTTTTGGTGACCTTTTGATGGTTTTAGAGGCTCAAATGGTGGAAAAAGTGGACAGATGGGTAATTTGAATAAGGGAATGAGCTAGTGAGCACTTTTTGGGTGTTAACAAGTGATAAATACAATACAAAGTACAGGTTGATAAAGATTTCACGCATAATATATCAATAATGAATACAGTTGGAATGGTTCACTGCAACCAAAGCTATCAATTAATGGCAAGTTACAAGAAAACATTTCAAATATCATTAGAAAATGGAAGGGGAGATACCTTTCACAACATTCATCAATTCAAAATCATCAAATTAACACTTAGCAAAGACTCTTGCTATCACAAAAATATCAGATGTTATAGACACAACACAATCTTCAAATGCATAACTTAAATATTCAGAAAATTCGTACTCTTAGCATACCATAGCATAGGGGTGAATAGTCTCTTCTCTTCGATGGATCCATTCTTTATACCTTCTCCTCCAAGAAACAATTATGTAATTAATTCTTTAAAACTTCTTAAATTAATTCTTTAAAATTAATGAATGAGACGAGGATAATGAGGTTTTAATATAAGGTAACCATCAAAGGAAAGGGGAATCTAACTTATCTTTGGACTTTATAACTTAGAGGAGTCTAGAAACATAAAAAAATAGTCATTCGAAAGGGGAGGACCCACTATTCGTTCAAAGTTAGACATATAAAAACATTTCATACTCCTTGTGTCTCCCAAACATTTGAAAAGCTCAAAATATAACCTATTGATATTATAATTTAATCCATTCTTCACAAAAATGCCAACTGTTCATCATTAACTGGTATCTTTTTACATAGATCTGTCCTAAAAATAAAATTTTGTTCAAAAGAGATCTCATCCCTCTACAAATTAAATCTTAAAAAAATTGTGTTGCAAGTCATGTTCATCAAAGTTATAATAACTACATCAGCATATGATGCCAATTGGATTTATGTTTTTCGACAGTACGGTAAGCCCATAATGTGGGAAACATCATATGATGCCAATTGGATTTATGTTTGTCGACAGTGTGCTGGAGGATAGTCTTCAAAATTTTGTTAACAACTTCGACTTGGCCATTCCCTTGGGGGTAGTAGGCAGAGGAGAAATGATGTTCAAACTTAACGAGCATTGACAATTCTCTCCAAACGGAGTACTCTAAGTGAGAGCCGTGGTCAGAGACGAGTTGCTTTGGTACTCTGAAATGAGCGATAACATGGTTGAGGAAAAAACGGGCTGCAGTGTCGGCTTTGCAATTGTAAGTAGGCATGGCTTCTACCCATTTAGTAAAGTAATCGACAGTCACAATAATGTATTTATGGCCTCCAGCTGATGTGGGATTGCAATCCATGAAGTCGATGGCCCATTTGCAAAATGGTCTGACAGTGATGACTGGATGAAGGGGGGCGGGGGGGGGGGGGTTCTCACCTTGGGGGCAAAACACTGGCAATTTTGGCAATGTTTGACTGTTGTGATACAATCAGCGAATAATGATGGCCAAAAATAACCTGGGCTGATCACCTTTTGGGCGGTGGCCATTCCATAGAAATGGCCGCCGTAGGCACCGTTGTGATAGTTGTTAAGGACTCGTTCTGCTTCATCTTGGGAAATTCATCATTGTAGGATTGTGTCAACGCCAAATCGATAGAGGAAATCACCCAAGAGGAGATAACAGGGGGCATGGTGACGACTGTGATGGTGTCTATCACGGTTGATATTGGGTTGAAATTTCTGTGTGTAGAGGTATACCAAAATGTTGTCGTGTTAAGGGTCATTAGACGAGATGATGAACAAATGTTCGTCGATTATATCAGTATGGATAGCTGGTGACGACGATGAAGATGGTAGGTCCGTAATGAGTTGAGCAAGTGCTAATTCTTTGGTTCTCTTCGGCATTTTAAAAGTTAGGTCATATTCTTGGAAGATAATCACCCATTTGGAAACACGTCCTTGTAGAAGGCGGCAATTCAAGAGATAGACCATTTGGTTGAAATTTGAGACAACCGTGGTATGGCTGAGGAGAATATAATGTCTCAGCTTTTGTACTGATAAGACGACGGTGAGGGCCATTTTATCTTCGTGTGGGTAGCATAGTGGTGGGCCTAATAAATTTTGGCTCACATAGTAAATAACATGCTCTTGGCGGGCAGAGTCTTCTTGGATGAGTACTCCAGAGACAGCGTAATCTGATGCCGAAATGTAAGGGGTAAAGTCTCTTGTGAAATCTGGAGGATAAATCAAAGGGGCACTTGTAAGTGCTTTGTTCAGGTCTGTGAAAGCTCCTTTGGCCTTATCGTCCCATACGAAACATGTATGAAGGCGTAACAAATGGAGGAAACCATGTACTATGGTAGCGTAATCTGGGACAAAGCAACGAAATAAGTTGGACTTCCCTTAAAGGCTTTGAAGTTGTCGTAATGCACAAGGTGATGGTAGGTCTACAATGGTTGGGACCTTTAGAGGTTCAACGGTGATCCCTTTTTCTGAAATGATGAACCCCAATAGATGCCCTACTGGAATGCAAAACACACACTTGAGTGGGTTCAAGTGGATTTTGTATTTTTGACAACGCAAGAAGACTTGTTGAAGATCATCTAAATGGTCAGATCGTTTCTTAGATCGATCCATAAGGTCCTCTAGATAAAGTAATAACATATTATTTAGGTCATTAAAAAAACAAGTTATGGCTAGTTGGAAAGTGGCTCCAACGTTCTTGACACAAAAAGGCATGACGCGATAGGCAAAGGTGCCCCATGAGGTAGTAAAAGAGGTCTTGTATTGATCTTCTTTACAGATTTTGATTTGGTTGTATCTGGAGAAACCGTCCATAAAAGAAAGTACCTCATGTTCAGCACATGCATCGATTAGTTGGTCAATAAATGGTGTTGGGAAGTTGTCTCTGGGACAAGCTAGGTTGAGGTCACGGAAGTCAATACAGACGTGGATGGTGCCTATTTTCCTATAGACTGGTACTGGGTTTGAAACCCAGGTGGTATATGCAATAGGGTATATGAAACCTGCTGCTTGAAGCTTCTCAATTTCTGCTTTGACGGCTGGAAGCTTGGATGGGTGAATGGGACATTGTTTCTGGCGGACCGGTGATATGTTGGGCCAAGTGTCTCTGTGATGTTCTACGATGGTAGGATCAAGACCAGGCATCTTGGTATAAGACCAAGCGAAGACATCTCAAAATTCTTGGAAGAGTTTTTTATAAGCTTGGGTTTCTTTTTCAATGCATGATTCACCTAAAGAGATAAGCTCAAGTTTTCAGGGGGTGGTCGAGATGCCAACTTTTATGATTGGTGAAATGTTGGCCATGTTACCTTCTTCAAAGGCTTCTGGAGCTGGGATAGGGTCTTTGAACCAATCGACCTTGGTTAGTAAAAATTCTTTGGATTCAATGGATAGTTGGTTCGCTGTGGTGGAGGTAGATGCCTCAGGGATGAAGTATGATCGATGGTGCATATAATCCCAAGGGTAGTCTGGTGCAGTGAGTGTTTCTAGGATTTCCTCATCAGTGCAGAAGTAGTGCGTCATTAAATCAATTGGTTCAGGTTTGTAGGTAGTTGAAATCATATAAATGGTATTGATTTCATCTGAATAGGAAGATTTTGGGGGGAATATTTCCTCAATAAGTAGGGGGGATATCTCTAGGTCGATATTATTCAACTCGTATAGTGTTGCTCTGTAATATGGGAGATCGGGGTAGTGATGTGAATAATGGCCATAGATGCCACATATCGCACAAGGGTGGTTTTTGCGCAATGATTTATCGTGAGGATGAGGGGGCAGTTCTAGTTTGACAACTGGAATGTTGGTGTCATCATCCAACATATTCATGTGTTCTTAAAGTGCCAGTAGATGTGGATATAGATGGGTAGCATGGCCTATATCGTCGCACAAGGAGCACTTAGGGGGAACATGGATTGTTGGGGGATTCTTCACCACCTTTGGAGTTGTTGGTGGGGTGCGGGTGGTGGGTCCAGTGGTGTAGGTTTGCGGTCCTCTACCCCCATTGTAGCGGGATTGAGGGGGGACATAACTAGATGTTAATGTAGTGGCCCCTGTTGGAGGTGGTCAATTTTGGGGGTTTCGTACACTAGGTGGTGGACGGTTTTGGGGGTTTGGTATGCTAGGTGGTGGATGGTTCAAAATATTGATGGGTTGTACCGGTTGTAAAACAATGGTCAGAGTCGGTGGAGGGGTTGGGGTAGGTAGGTGCCATATAGGTAATCCTAACGTTAACCCTTGAAAGTTAAGTGTATCCATTATTGGCGTTCTAACAAGTACTGAAAATGGAAATAAGAATGGTATAGTGTGAATCGGTGTTGTTCCGATATGACTAGGCACTATGGGTGGTTGTGGCAGTGGTTGAGGTTGTTGAGTATGTTGTTGTTTGTTGTGCAAGAGGGGGCATAAATCAGATACTTCAGTTACCCGGAGAGGGGGTGGGATAGAAGGGAAAGTGGTTGTCATTGGAGTATACAAATATATCCCGGGTCCAACTGAGGAGATGAACGATGTGGATGCACTCTGAATGGGTTGTTTGATCATGGGAAGAACAATTTCAGGCACTGCAGGGGCATTAGGATCATAGTATGTAATCTGGTCGATTTTGACTACGTGTCCTTCATGGGGGACCATCATGAGGTGGTAAACTAAAGAAGCGACAACTTTCATTTTATACATGTAGCTTCGTCCCAAAAGGATATTATAATCAAGTTGGGCGTTGATGACCTATATATATATGAGAACCAATTTGCCCCCAAGTTATATGGGTACGTTCACTAACAAACAATGAGGTTGAGCTGCACGCCAATCGTACACTCGCAATGTGGTAGTTGACGGTTGTAGCATTGGGGATCCAAGTTTATGCCATATGAAAGTCGACATAATGCAGGTGGAGGCATCTTCATCAATTATGCATCGATGAACGATGAGGTTACGAATGGACACAAAAACCTGAAAAGCTAGATATGAAGGCATACGAGGTTCGGCTTAGTCTATGTCGAAAGCCATCATGGTGGAGTCATTAGGGTCTATGACACCACTAGTAGATAACAACAATTTTCTCTGTGTAGGACAATTTTTTAGGATTTCTAGAGTGGACATAGCGGCAGGAGATTGGGCTAAGTCTTATACAATGTTGTAGTTCGAAGCTACATGAGCGTTAGGGTTATTGTTGATTCATCTTAAAGGGATGCGAGGTGCTTTTGGACCCCCATCCATGGGCATATTAGGTATGTGAAGTGGTTGATCAATTGGGAGGGTACTTGAAGAAGGATCGGTAGGTGTGGCCTCAGGGGCTGAGCCGTATTGATTTTTGGGAGTTTGAAGGTTGACATCATTAGATGATGTCATAAGCAAATGATGAGTTTTGGACTCTAGATGTTGGTAGTCGGCTACCACATAGGTAATTTGCTGCTGTGTTGCAGCGGATCCTTGAGGGGGATCATTTGGACGAGTGTTTACCACGCCTTGGTTGGGTAGAGGATTTTTCAATATCATAGGTTGTAGCTGAGGAGGTGGTGTTGGTTGTGCAGCATGTCCTTGTCGTTGGGTGTCATCGGTCCAGAGTTGATGCACTCGGTCCAAATGGGGTCAGTTGTGCGTGTAATGACCGTAGACTCCACATATGGAACATGGGTGGCTTGTTCTCAAATTAGGGTTTTTTCCTTGTTTTTGTGGGCAATCAGGGTTTTGATTTGTAGGAGCAGCGTTATTGTTATTGGGAGGATTAGATGGTTGTCCTCCTTGGTTTTGTTGTTGGTTATTTCCGCGGTTTCTTCCTCTTTCACGATTCTGTTGACCTCCTTGATTATGTTGGTTGTTCTTGTTTTGAGGTTGGTTTTGCTGTGCGTATACATGCCCTTGGGAAGTAGGTGGGTTTTGAGGTCATGCAGGCTCTAGAGTAGGCTGTGGCGGGTAGTAAGCAGGAGGATTATGAGGTGGACCTGGTGCTTGTTGCGGTTGTGGGTAACCTTGAGTTACTGGAAGTGTTAGAGCAAGAGGTGCTTCCTGTTGAGGATAATAAGCCAATTGAGCTTGTGGATGAACCGGAGTCTGATGGGCCTGCTGGTTATAATATAAACGTGGTGCATAAGCTGATGGTGCTTTCCCATAACATTGTGGTGGATATGAGGGTCCATGAGTGTGGTGGGTGTGCATTACTGGAGCATACGAAGTTGTAGCCCCAGAATGAGATGTATCCCTAGAAAGGTTTGGGGCATTGTTTGTACTCATCATGGTGAAAGGTTTGTTTTGCACCATAACCTGGCCTATAATACCATCGGCAGCATGTGATGCCCTCGACACGTCATTCCGAGATGGATCGCCGCCCGGGGTGTCATGTAAAATGGTGTATAGGTATCCAAACTGGGCATATATGAGGTCAAACTGCTGAGCTTTTAAGATGGCTTCTTCTTATGACTGGGGTTGTTCAAAAGATACATCCTTGGCTATGAGAGGGAGGAGTGATTTGAGGAACCAATGCAAAAAGATACGGTCATCAAGCTTTATCTTGGAGATACTATGGCGCTTATGCCACTCATGGATATGATCAGTGATGTGCATAGCAGTGTTCTGTCTACAAGACAACAGTATTTCCACTCCTGCATCATAGGGTATAGGTAGTTGAAAGAACTAAAGGAAAGTTGAGGAAAGGGATGTAAACATGAGGTGTGTCACATGTGGTTGCTCAATGTACCATTTGGCTACAGAGCTAGTGAAAGTTCTTTGTAAAAGTCGTTTTCAAATAGAATCATCTACTATGGAGTTTGAGGAACACCATAGGTGAAACAACATGATATGGTTTTGGGGGTCTTCCCCAGCTTTCCCTTCAAACTTTGGGATGTCTGAGGGGAGCTTTGTGGGCATGGGGGGCCAAGTAGGGTCATGTTGGATGGGATTATTTGTTAGCCTAGCCAATTTTGGTAGGTTAAGGCTAGCCATAAATGGCAAACTGGTAGAGGGATGTGATGTTGTCATGGGGGCATAAGTGCTGGTGGTGGCGTTATGTATTAGGCCACTGACCCTTAGGGGGATATTTTTCATTGGAGGTATGTGCTCTCCACCCATAAGAATGTGGGAGGGGCCCATGCCACCAAGTGCAACGGGAGTCACAGATGGGTTGGGAAGATGTCCAAGAGGTGTTGGAATCTGAGTGGTAGCAGGGATAGTAGGTATAGTTTCCGTAGTGGGCATGCCTAAGTTAGGTGGGGATCCTTTATTGGGTAGGGGTCCCATGGTAGGCATACCTAATGTAGGTGTAGGTCCCATATTGGGAATACCTAAGGGGGGTGTGGTAGTTATGGCTACCATGGTGGTCATTTTAGTGGCAAGGGTGGATGATGTTCCACTAACAGCCCCTGTGAAAAAGTTGTTGTAATGTGAACCAACCATGGGGCTAGTAGGTGTGGTGTATGTGGGATTTTCGGATTCTGCCTCAGAATCAGATGTGGAATGAGGTGCATCAGAATCGGATGACGGGGCTCTATTCCGATGACGTGTGGAGTCAAGGGAACCGTACTGCAGGGGGTCTCTCCAGAAGCACCGAGAACATCTTGGGGAATCAATGGTGACAGTTTGTAAATAAAAACTACTAGGTGGAGGTGAGTGGAAACCTCTAAAGCCCTAATGCAACTATGCGTGCAAGAGGGGAGCGTAAAAAATAAATGGCCCTGGGGCCAAAAATCAACCTCAAAACAATTACTATAATAGTTGTGCTATAGTAAGTGGAGTAATAAAAAAATGTGGTCTAAAAACCAACATGCAAACAACTCCTAAAAATAGAAAAAGGTGTAATCTATGACCAAAGGGAGGTAATGTAGCATGCAAACACCTAACTAAAATGTATTATGACTCAACAAGGTATATCCTCTGCAAGGTGATGAAATCCAAGTCAGACAATATAAATTGTAGAATCAAAGGCTAGATATCCCCTACCGGGAGGGACAACGGGTAGACAATCTTATAAGTTTGGCCACTAAGATACCCCATTCATGACAGGTTCGGTTGGGTGAATCTACAATTTTGTTCTATCACCTTTGTACTCCCATAAGGGTGGTACAGCGAGAACTACGAAAGGTATCCTTCAGTTACTGAATGGATTGCGGTATTCCACTCAGGCTTCCGGAACCAGTTTTCCTACTTCAACCCTCCTAAGGGAGAGGCCTTTTTGATGAAGTGGTGTTAAACCGTGTCAACAAATAACAAGGGATTTTGGTACCCTAACTGTCAAACACTATGTCTCAACATGAAAAATGAGTGAGGGGTGTTATTTGGATACTTATCCCCTTAGTCCTACCTAGCTACAAAATTATTTTTGTGTTCCCCAAGTGGGATTAGAATGTTTGTTGAGTTAAGGTAATTTTGTAAGGCTCACTTGAAATTATTGTGACAGATTGTGTGATGGTGTGGTTGTATACCAAATCAGTTTGCCTCGCATGGGCAATTTAATCACAAACTAAAATAATGATTCCAATTTGCGAAAAAATGAAAGACGTTTCGAATGTAAAATGCTTTAATAACCTTTTCAAAAAATATGGATTCTTAAAAAAGTAAAGAAAGTAACAGATGTAAAAATAAATGGATTTTTAGAGTCTTTCTTGGGCAAAATATTCAACAATTTAGAAATATGGTTCTAACCTTGCAATGTATGAAACTTACAATCTCGGAAATACTTAACAAATCTTTCTTTCAATTAACTAAAAATTTTCAAGAAGATAAGTGAAGCATATAACCAAATATCAATTAATAATGCTGCAATAATGACACAGTGGGCTATAAAAAATTGCAGAAATTGATGTTGACAAAAATGGGCTGATTGTGCGAATTTTTTTTTTTTTTTGAAAAATTGGCCAAACCGAAACAGGAAATATCATGGTTGTTAGGTCAAAACCCGTGATATGCTGCTCAACAATGTGGGTGAAAGTTGCGATGTGAATCGTGGTATGGTGGTCAAAAGTCGCAATGAGCTGCGCGAAAAAATGCCAAATAGTCGCAATGGACCACGTGGGGAAAGGTCGCCCAGTCGCGATGGGTTGCACGGAAAAATGCCAAAGAGTCGCGATGGACCGTGTAGGGAAAGGTCGCCTAGCCGTGATGGGCCAGGCGGAAAAATGTCGAAAATTCATGATGCGCCACGTGGAAAAAAGGCTCACAGTCGTGATGGACCGCACGACTGTGGATGCAGAAAGTTGCAATGTACGGACGGAAATCTGCCGTCGAAAAACGAACCCAAAAATTGAAATTTTCTGCTGTTTCGGGATGCAAAAAAGGCCAATGGCTAGGGAAGCTATCAAGAAGTTGACTAGTATGCCAGATCTATAGTTTTAAATGAAAAAAAACAACTAAAATGAAGATCTAAAGCAAAAATTTAAAATTCGAAACCCAGCAAAGTCACCAAAAAACTATTGCTTGGTTTTTCAACCAGGCATGTGCAAGGATGCACTTGCTAACTAGTAGCAACAGTCTCAAATAAAGCAATGTAAATAAGCAAATATAAACTATAGATTGATGGCAGTAAACAGTAAAATAAAAAATTCTAGATTAATAACAATAAGCAAAATTGATTCATAAGCATGTAAATAAAAATTAAAACTCTTATATTACCTCAAATGGTGAGGATGGTGAGTTTTAGGCAGCTCCAAGGTTGAGATGTGTTGAAATATTGTAACTTCAAAGAATATTATATTTGTATATTATATATTCCGGAGATGTTCCATACCTCCGATGTGATTATACTATAAATTCGGAGATGTTTATTCCTCCGAGTTGGGTGTGGTAACTAGGGTTATTAGACCCACCATGTGGGGGTCGGCCCAGTCAGTTATAATGGGGTATTTAACCTAATGGTTAAATACGAGCCTACATGTACTTGTGTAAAATACATATCAGAGTAGTGTATAAATAGAGGAGGTGTGTTCCTCATTTGATACACTCACACACTTGAGGATAGCGCACTTGTGGAGGAGAGGTCTGCTATTGTGGAGGAGGAGATCATGTCTCAGGGTTTCATCTTTGTATATTGATGGTCATCTATATTGAGGAATCTTTGCTGGGTTTTCTACCCCATGAGGGTTTCCCAGGATAAATCTCTGTCTCTTATGTTTATGCTGTGCTTGTTGTTTCTTCAGTGATCCTGTATATGCTATTATTGTGAAATGGAATGTAATGCTGCTATTTTCTGTCTTAGCATATTGAATTTTAACATGGTATCAGAGCTAACCTGAAGGAAGACAAGGTATGGCACTAAAGACACTTGCTTTACTTACGACAATTTGAAGGTTAGGGTTTTACATAGCAAAAACCAGTCATCGTAGCACTTTCGCTATAAATCCGTTTTGGTGAATTTTTCGGATCTGAAATTGTTACATTATGAAGATTAAATCTCCAGGTACCTTTTGTCCAAAGGAAAACCTCTAATTCGTTTTACTTTGTGATTTATGATCTGTACAATATAGGGTTTCTGCCTCTTCCAGATCTGAGTCAAAATAAGGTGACCTTGGAAAAAAGGTCATATCTTGGGCTAGGAAGCTCCAAATGAAATTTCGTAAAACGTTACAGGTAGTACACAGTCTGTACTATCTCATAAAACTTTTTCAGAGGCCGGAGTTGAACCAGTGACACGTGGCACTCCATACAAGTTCGCCCTCCTGTATTATCCCATAAACAGGTCATGTTGCGACACTTGGCATAACTCTCTCGCAGAGAGTCCAATTGAGGTCAGACCTATCAGGATGGAAAAAAAACAGGCCAAGATACCTCAGAAAAGGTTTTCAGAGGCCGAAGTTAAAACAGTGACACGTGGCACGCCGTACAAGTTCGCTCTTCTGTTTTATCCCAAAACAGGTCACGTTGCGACATTTGACATAACTCTCTCTCAGAGAATCCAATTGAGGTCAGACCTGTCAGGATGGAAAGATAACAGGTCAGGCTATCTCAAAAAACTTTTTCAGACCCTGTGTATTGAAAATTTTGGAGTTACACCAGAAACAATCAGGTACATATTTCTGTCAAAACATAATTATTTTTGAGTACCTTCATTCATGGCTTCCGGAATTTAGGGCTTTGAAGAAAGTTGGAATTTTTGTAAACGGAGACCACGGCTGAATGCTACTCATCAAAATAGAAATTTAGAGACCAAGATCATATTTTTTGGTTGGGCAGAAGGCCGGGCTTGATCAAACCCTAGTTCGGGACTTTGATCAGAAAAGTGGAAAATTAGGGCTTCTGTAAAAATGGGAATTTTTGAAATCTGTGACCATGGCTGGAAGCTCCTCAGAAAAATAGAAGCTTAGAGCTTTGGATCAAACATTTTGATTGGGCAGAAGAGTGGGATTCACCAAACCCCAGTTCATGGTCACGTCCAGTGAATCCGGAAGTTTCAAAGGACAAATTGAGGAGTGAAACTTTGCAGTTTTCAAATTCTTAATATATCAGTTTGATCAGCTCATCAAGGCGCATATTTCTATCCTTTCGGAAGTTTGAAATTCAAAGTTTGAATTTTTGGGGTTTCTCTGACAAACCCATATCCAGCTCCAGGTCCAGTTCTTGCAAATCAAGTGGATAGGGTTAATCCTAGAAGAAGATGGATTGGTCACCTGCATAAGTGAAGGAGTTACTGTTTCAGAGGGAGATGAGGCTAAGGATTTACATAAGGAGATTACAAGCGATCTCGACAGGTATGACTCATCGAGGTATGTTTTGAGATTTGTTCATGATTAAGTTTATGGTATGTTTGTCTTCATGTTATTACGGTTAGTACAATCTTGATTCTAGATTTGTTGTATCACCTTAACAAAATTATGAATGCATGATAGAAGATATTCATTGGTTAGGGTGTTGACACTTATGATTGTACTAATGCATTATGATGTTGTGTGAGGTTGATGTTGTCTACTAACAAGATACAGGTACATCACAAAAGACAAATCAGGCTCCATGACCATGAAAACATGAAGACAAAGACTCATCCATAATCTTTGTTCTACTTACGAGGTATGTATGACTTTGTTATATTATGCTTAACCTATGAGACATGCAGGTTCTAGCTCAGGATCTCTAAATCATTGAAGAGATTGTTTAGGTATGTTGTACATAACCAAGTAGGTATACTAATCTAGGTATGTTTCCCATGAATATTACCTTGTGTTAGGATCCCTTATATAAGTATACTTGGAATGATTGGTTATGCTTATTCATAAAGTTAGTAATCAAGGGATTATGCATATTATGTCTTTTATCTTGATTGATGATATGCATGAGTAAAAGAAGACTTCCCTGAAATCTTGAATACTAATGTTTATTAACTATAATCATGACTATACATTTTCAAGATTATTTAGTACTATAATGTTTTGATAGCATTTAGAATATACTAATGAGTGTATGTTTGCGTATGAGATCATGAGGATGACTCTTGAGCATGCACAGTGGTACAGAATGAATAGAAGTTCAAAAGACATACAGAAGATCAAGCGGGAGGCAGCCACACAAACATAAAAGATAAGTATTTGAGTTGTTATTTGAAATAGTAATGATATTGCCTATAATAGGTTGTATGCATATTTGTATTCCTATAATATATCATGCTGAGTGTAAATATTCATAGAACATTGAACAGTATACTACTAATATGCATATGATTGGTAAGTTGGACAAACATTCCATTGTTGCTTGTCTAGAATGAAACCTCTTTGCTGACATGCTGAGAGTTGTGCACACTCTCGATAGTATGTTCTGGTAGAGATGGAAGGCATCTAGATAGCCACTGTATGCATACAGGATATGGGAAAGTGTTGTGCCAAAGTATTGGTCAAAATAGTTGCATCACTATGTAAATGATATCTGTATGCATAATAGGTTATCATGTCAATATGATTTGATGATTATGAAGTATTACTAATCATGTACTTAATTTTGATTTGTAGGAAAGGTCGTGAAGAATGATGGACACCGTACAAGTGGTGGATGTTCAAACAAGAAGATTTACAAATCAAACAAAATATAGAAGGCTCATGGCTAGAAGATTCTCATAGAAAGGGGAAGAGAATCACGACAAGATGTTTGCTCCAAGTATGGTGAAATTAAAGAAGAAGTGTGAATCAGGTTCTGTATAGGTACCTAGGATCGATAATAAATTGATAAGCTTAATGATCACCATGGGTGATGTGGATCTCAACCTTTGCTACAAGGTTGAATATGATTTCTATACACAAATGACATGGATGCAAGAAGGAACTCACCACAGAGTTCGAATGATATTAAGGCTCATATTAGTAGACCCATCTAACGAGAGATGGCACAGATAGATATGTAGAAGATCATTCAATGCAGAAATGAAACTGAAAGATCTCAAATTGACGCTTTACTTCCTAGGTCTGGAAGTATGGCAAGGCTCAGAAGGAATATTTCTCAACCAGGGCAAGTATGATGAGAAATATGACTTGAGGTGTTGGAATGGCCACTCTTATGGATTCCAACTTGAAGCTGTTAGGGGATAAATCATCAGAGTTAGTGGATATAACTCTGTACAGTCAAATTATTGGGTCATTGATGTATCTAACATATACTAGATATATGCTTTGTTGTGAATACCTTCAGTCAGTATCTAGTGGAAACTAGATGTTTTCACCTAATAGTTGCAAAGCATGTGATGAGGCACCTAAAGGATACGATAGACTTTGATCTGTGCTATCTTGGAGATCATGACTTCAGATGGCTACTCAGATGCTGATTGGGCAGAAAGTGTATCAGACAAGAAGAACACATCAAGAGGATGTTATTGTCTAGGATTAGCCATGATCTCGTGGTTTAGCTGGAAGCAGTCTAGTGTGGCTCTTAGCACAAGCAAAATATATGGTTGTTTGCTCTGCTAGTTGTGAAGAAGTTTGGCTTCAGGATTGTTTGACTTAGAGATAGAACCAACTGTGATCCTATGTGACAAATAGAGTTGTATCAAGATGACATAGAATCCAGTGTTCCATGATAAGTCAAAGATCATAGGGATCTAACAAGATATGACACAGAAAGGAACTATAAAGTTTGAATTCGTAACAGGTTACCGATGTACTAACCAAACCTCTACCTCGAGTGAAGAAGTTACCAACATACTAACCAAGCCTCTGTCTCGAGTGAAATTTGAATACTTTTGAGACAAGCTTGGTGTAGCTCAAAAGGACCCTCCTCGAAAGGGGGAGTAGTATAGTCACTGATGATGAGATTGTCTCATCGAACAACAAGGTCGATGATGAGGTAACCTGTTCTCTACACCTAGATACTTAGAAATATTTAGATTTAGGACTCGTATACTTAGAATACTTAGTTTTACTTATACATGCTTTTGATGTTATATGTATTAGTAAGAATACATGCTTTTGATGATAGATGTATTGATGAGAATACATGTGGGGATTGTATCATCCTTGAACACATGTTCTAAAGTGAGCCGTAGACGTATGGTCTCCGAAAATGAAGTCCTTAGTGGACAGGTAGGGATTGTATCATCCCTGGACTTCGGTCCCTGAATAGATCCGTAGACGTATGGTCTCCGAAAATGAAGTCCTTAGTGGATAGGTAGGGATTGTATCATCCCTGGACTTCGGTCCCTGAATAGATCCGTAGACGTATGGTCTCCGAAAATGAAGTCCTTAGTGGACAGGTAGGGGATTGGATCATCCCTGGACTTTCAGTCCTAAAGAGAGCCGTAGACATGAGGTCTCCGAGAATGAAGTCCTTAGTGGACAGTTGAGGGGATTGGATCATCCCTGGACTTTCAGTCCTAAAGAGAGCCGTAGACGTGAGGTCTCCGAGAATGAAGTCCTTAGTGGACAGTTGAGGGGATTGGATCATCCCTAGACTTTCAGTCCTAAAGAGAGCCGTAGACGTGAGGTCTCCGAGAATGAAGTCCTTAGTGGACAGTTGAGGGGATTGGATCATCCCTGGAATTTCAGTCCTAAAGAGAGCCGTAGACGTGAGGTATCCGAGAATGAAGTCCTTAGTGGACAGTTGAGGGGATTGGATCATCCCTGGACTTTCAGTCCTAAAGAGAGCCGTAGACGTATGGTCTCCGAAAAGTGGGGATTGTATCATCCCCGGACTTAGGTCCCTGAATTGATCCGTAGACGTGAGGTCTCCGAGAAGTGGGGATTGTATCATCCCCGGACTTAGGTCCCTGAATTGATCCGTAGACATGAGGTCTCCGAGAAGTGGGGATTGTATCATCCCCAGACTTAGGTCCCTGAATTGATCCGTAGACGTGAGGTCTCCGAGAAGTGGGGATTGTATCATCCCCGGACTTAGGTCCCTGAATTGATCCGTAGACGTGAGGTCTCCGAGAAGTGGGGATTGTATCATCCCCGGACTTAGGTCCCTGAATTGATCCGTAGACGTGAGGTCTCCGAGAAGTGGGGATTGTATCATCCCCGGACTTAGGTCCCTGAATTGATCCGTAGACGTGAGGTCTCCGAGAAGTGGGGATTGTATCATCCCCGGACTGCGGTCCCTGAATTGATCCGTAGACGTATGGTCTCCGAGAAGTGGGGATCGTATCATCCCCGGACTTCGGTCCCTGAATTGATCCGTAGATGTATGGTCTCCAAGAAAGTGATTTTTGATGTGGTTACTTGTATCGGTAGGATACTTGTATTGATGATGTGGTTACTTGTATCGGTAGGATACTTGTATTGATGATGTGGTTACTTGTATCGGTAGGATACTTGTATTGATGATGTGGTTACTTGTATCGGTAGGATACTTGTATTGATGATGTGGTTACTTGTATCGGTAGGATACTTGTATTGATGATGTGGTTACTTGTATCGGTAGGATACTTGTATTGATGATGTGGTTACTTGTATCGGTAGGATACATGTATTGATGACATGATTACTTGTATCAGTATGGATACTTGTATTGATGATATGTATACTTGTATTGGCATGAATACTTGTACTAATGATGTGGATACTTGTATTGTTATGGATACCTGTGTCGATGACGATGCTGACGATCATGTGATGACGATACTGATGATCGTGTGATGACGATGCTGATGATCGTGTGATGACAATGCTGATGATCGTGAGATGACGATGCTGATGATCGTGTGATGACGATGCTGATGATCGTGTGATGACGATGCTGATGATCATGAGATGACGATGCTGATGATCGTGTGATGACGATGCTGATGATCGTGAGATGACGATGCTGATGATCGTGTGATGACGATGCTGATGATCGTGTGATGACGATGCTGATGATCGTGTGATGACGATGCTAATGATCGTGAGATGACGATACTGATGATCGTGAGGATCTAGATGTTGATGTTGTTGTAGATTGTTCGAGTGCTGCAGAAGATAAAGACTCAGTACTGAAGATGTTGATGTTCTAGTATTGAAGATGTTCCAGTAACTGCTTGAGTTACTGATGATGTTGAGAAATCTTCCAATGATTTATAGATGTATCATGTATGATGTTGATGACTCCTTGCTCGTGTAGATACTGTTATAATATCCTTCTCGTTAAGGGGGGGTGTTGAAATATTGTAACTTCAAAGAATATTATATTTGTATATTATATATTCCGGAGATGTTCCATACCTCCGATGTGATTATACTATAAATCCGGAGATGTTTATTCCTCCGAGTTGGGTGTGGTAACTAGGGTTATTAGACCCACCATGTGGGGGTCGGACCAGTCAGTTATAATGGGGTATTTAACCTAATGGTTAAATACGAGCCTACATGTACTTGTGTAAAATACATATCAGAGTAGTGTATAAATAGAGGAGGTGTGTTCCTCATTTGATACACTCACACACTTGAGGATAGTGCACTTGTGGAGGAGAGGTCTGCTATTGTGGAGGAGGAGATCATGTCTCAGGGTTTCATCTTTGTATATTGATGGTCATCTATATTGAGGAAGCTTTGCTGGGTTTTCTACCCCATGAGGGTTTCCCAGGATAAATCTCTGTCTCTTATGTTTATGCTGTGCTTGTTGTTTCTTCAGTGATCCTGTATATGCTATTATTGTGAAATGGAATGTAATGCTGCTATTTTCTGTCTTAGCCTATTGAATTTTAACAAGATGCTCCAATGTCCAATGGTCTCTTCTCCAATGCTTCAATGGTTGGGAAAAGCTCAAAAGATGGGCAAAGCTCAAGATGGATTTTGGTAGCATGAGGATAGGATGAAAAGTGAGGAGCCCCTATCACCATTTTATAGTTTTTGGTGATGGGGAATACCATTATAGTTTTAAGGAAACCAATGGTATTAACCAACATGGTATAGGTCTATTTTTTCCTCTTTCTCCTTTTTTGAATATTTTTTATATTTTTATTCCCTTTTAATATTTTTTGGGAATTTTTTACCCTTTTGAGGGGTTTTTGTGTTTTTTGAGGAAAAATACATATTTTGAGGGGAAAAGGGTGTATTATGGTCTTTTTGGTGACCTTTTGATGGTTTTAGAGGCTCAAATGGTGAAAAAAGTGGACAAATGGGTCATGTGAATAAGGGAATGAGCTAGTGAGCACTTTTTGGGTGTTAACAAGTGATAAATACAATACAAAGTACAGGTTGCCAAAGCTTCCAGGCATAATCTATCAATAATGACCACAGCTGGAATGGTTCACTGCAACCAAAGCTATCAATTAATAGCAAGTTACAAGAAAACATTTCAAATATCATTAGCAAATGGAAGGGGAGATACCTTTCACAACATTCATCAATTTAAAATCATCAAATTAACACTTAGCAAAGACTCTTGTTATCACAAAAATATCAGATGTTATAGACACAACACAATCTTCAAATGCATAACTTAAAGATTCAGAAAATTCGTACTCTTAGCATACCATATCATAGGGGTGAATAGTCTCTTCTCTTCGATGGATCCATTCTTTATACCTTTTCCTCCAAAAAACAATTATGTAACTAATTCTTTAAAGCTTCGTAAATTAATTCTTTAAAATTAATGAATGAGACAAGGATAATGAGGTTTCAATATAAGGTAACCATCAAAGGAAGGGGGAATCTTACTTATCTTTGGACATTATAACTTAGAGGAGTCTAGAAACATAAAAAAATAGTCATTCGAAAGGGGAGGACCCACTATTCATTCAAAGTTAGACATATAGAAACATTTCATACCCCTTGTGTCTCCCAAACATTTGAAAAGCTCAAAATATAACCTATTGATATTATAATTTAATCCAGTATTCACAAAAATGCCAACTATTCATCATTAACTGGTATCCTTTTACATAGATCTATCCTAAAAATATTTTTTTTTTCAAAAGAGATCTCAGCCCTCTACAAATTAAATCTTAAAAAAATTGTGTTGCAAGTCATCTTCATCAAAATTATAATCACTATATCATCACCATTAATACCTTTCTCCAAATAACTTAGATGTAAAGTGCCTTAATAGAAGACGAAACCCTGTAAGCATTGAAGATGATGTTGCAACTTCATTGACTTGCCCACTCTCTGCATTGACTGTTCAGATTCCTTTTCTTTTGGATATTCTAGAGGAGGAGCTGAAGGAAGAAGATGGATATTATCAACTTCGGGATCTGATTCTATAGGCTGTTCAGGAGACTTTGGTATATTTTCAGCTATATGATGTTTTTTTTCATGATGACCTGAGGATGTTGAACTAATAGTCGATGGCATAGGTCGATTAGGCTCAGGGTTTCCCCAACCTGTGGTCTCATCTAAAGGAGAAGGAGGCAGAACATCCCAACCTGAGTTATGTACTGAGTAGTTATTAGGAAATTCTTGTGAATTTGGAAGGGATAAAGGGGCTTGGGACACATGTTGAGGGACTAAAAGATGTGAAGGTGGAGCATGTGGAGGTCCGAGGTAAATATTTCCAGTCCTTTCAAATTGAGTGAATTCATCTGAATTAGCATCAAAGTGTACTAAAAATCTTTTTTTTATGTCCCCTCCATGCTGCCATATGTATTGACCTTTGTGACCTATTCCTCTTACAGACCTCCTAGAACCCATGTTGTGAAAGCTCATAGGTGGAAACACATGATTAGTGAGCAAGTATTTTATATATAGGAATTTTATGAACAAACCATTTGTGTAAAAGTGACAGTCAACCACTCAATCCTATTTAATACCTATCAATGCAAAATTGATATCATCACATGCAAGTAATGTTATTACATTTGGGTGTGGAGGGTATCAAAATAGGGTTAAAAATGAGAAGTTGGGAAATGATGTAACATAAAAAACTATTCATTGATATGGAAAACATACTACTGCAACTCTAAACAAGACTCTCTTCCTCATAATATATGTAAAAGGAATCTAATATGACACCCTCCATTTAATTATGATCTTAAATAAGCACTCACTACAAATAAACCATTATCTTTCAACTGTAAGTTTGAGATCCCATGGGATTGAATCCACAGAATTATCGCTTAATGCCTCTTTCAAATTTAGATTAATTATTGAAAGTGATAAACTCATCAATGGCAAGCTGGGATCTCTTTTGGTGTAACTTTAAACCACACCTTATTCCTTACTAATCTCTGTCATAATGTCCGATATTATTACTCTTTGTTCACTTTTGAAATCAATTGGCATTGAATCACAACTAGTACTTGTAGATAATTATTCAAATGCTCTACTATGAAATTCCACAACGTTAGTTGGATATAGTAAAGAGAATTATCATCAAACATTCAGGAATGATGAATTTTAAAACAAAAAGTGAGAATGCATTTTCTTGGTTAGTCATATCCACACTCATTGGGGTTGAATTGTAAATTTTTCATCAAATTCCTTACTTGGGATGAATTTCAAGATGAGGAATCATCGAACTTTAGCAGAGGCAGAAGAGAGAATTAGGATCGTGAATAGGATCATCTTCACGATATTGATACCAAATAATTATTTGGAAAGGAGTGAGGAGGAATGATATTGAAATGGTGCGAAGGGAGAGGATTGAAGATGAGGAAGGGAATCATTGAAATTGTGAAGTTCACAGTAGATCACAGAGCCTGAGAATACCTCACAGAAAAAGAATTAGCATAAAAGATGAATTTCCATGACAATTGCAGTGAAATGAGTAGTCAAATTCATCATGCATTAGAACTCGGATGTGCAAAGAAATATGTGTCATTATCCATTAATCAATATAGACAAAAGATATGTTACAATAGAGGAAATTAGAATACCTAGAGAGAATTTGAATTCCAGTAAGTATTTCCTAGGAAATATCACCACTGGATTGCTCCAAAACTACCAAACTCAAATGAGACTTAGTGAAATGAATTTGTTGTTAGTTAACTAACCAAGAAAGGTGCATCAATGGGTTTGGCATGAAAAATATCATGCAATTAGGCTATATAGGGTGCATTAGATCACAATAAGTGGAAATCATAGCACAAACCCCTCACTAGAGTCATGGACTCAAGTGGACTGAACTAGATCCTAAAATGTAGGGAACTGACTCTGCACACCACTAGGGGGAAAATGACATCATCCAGTACTAGGAAAAGACTAATAATACTAAGGTGGACAAGGTTGGATTATTAATTATCCTAACACCCTCCCTTAATCCAGAATTAGACATCTTGGGCCTTGGTTACTGATACCAAAAGGTCACCCATACAATCAATATAATAACTGTAAAAATAATTATCCATGAAACTAAGAAAATGGGGAAAACCTCTTGGGAACAAACCCCCCCCCAAAAAAAAATGAAGACTGGGAAAATCAAACAACCATCACACCAAGAAGAGAAGGAAAATATCTTCTAAGTGAAAGACTTTGTAAAAATGTAGGCAATCTGCTTGTATGTAGGATAGTAATGCAGGTGTTCGATCTGGATCTACTCCTCTAATGTACTTCCCACTGTTTTGAAGTTGTATTTTCCAAAACAGGTCTTTCAGAATCCATTATTGCTACTGGGGAAAATGACTCATTGTAGTCCAAACCATGAACCTTTGAGTACCCTTTTTCAACCAATCAATTTTTATACTTGGTTGTAGATCCAACATGGCAAGTATCTTTGAAGGATTTTGGATCAGACCCCACCATCATGTAGCACATCTCTCAGAGAAGTGGATCTATATGACATAGTGCAAGGTTTGCATCTCCATACTATATTTTTGTTCTTATATGGTCATATTGATACCCAACTATTTTCCTAGCAGCTTTAAGGACTTTGTGAGCCCATATTGTCCTTGTCCATGGATTGGGAGTAGGTGTTGGATGTGGATGTGGATCTACTTGAAATTCATACTCAACATCAATATCTTGGTCCTCATCTTCATAATATGAAATTGGATCATCAGAAGAGACATCATTCTGATTTCCATCAGATGCAAATGGAGTAGGTATAGAGTATGGAAAAAAGTGAGAGAACTCATATGCCTTTGAGGCATGGTTTGCAACCCCTTTCACTATTGGCTTCCCTGAAGAGATCTCTGCAATATCAACTGTGTCAAGTAAAAAAAAACTCTCTTCGATGAACCTATGTGTGACATATGATAAATAGATAACAAGTTTGCTGTCAAAGGAGGCACATAAAGAACATTTTTGAACTTTCCATTCTCTAGTTGTATTGTTCCCTTCCCTTCAGTAGATATCTTTGAATTATCTCCCATGTGAATACTAGGACCATCATTGAGATCTAGAGAAGAAAATGATTCTCTAGAAGAAACCATGTGGTTGGAGGCTCCATAATCTATGAGGAAGGATTTTGATTGTGTGAATCCATCCTTCAATGCATGGAGTCTCTCATGATAATTTGTCTCACTTCCAGAATTAGTCTCCTTTGCGCCTTCTCGGAGGGAAATGTTGTGTTGCTCAAACATTTTCATCATTTGACCTATCTTCTTATTCATGCAAGATCTCTTTGGATGGTTTCCCTTCTTGCAATAGGAACAATTGGTCTTCTTAAACCCCTTTTGCTTATCCTTATTGGAATTGGAGGCTCCTTCTGATGGATTAGGCTTCTCGTATGGTTTGGATTCAACTTGCTTCATGTCGCTTCCTTTCTACTTCCCTTTAGCATTCAAACTTTTTGACTCTCCAACCATAAGAACTTGATTTTTGGAGGCCTTCAAGGTGCTCATTTGAATCAGTTTGTCTTTTTCTTGGATGAGAGATTCAATGAATGAATCTAAAGAAGGAATTTTCTAGTTGGGGATTGACAATCTCCATGAATGGAAGGTAGAAATAAATATTGAAAATTATGTACCAAGCTTGCTTAAGATGGAGAGCATCAGCTGCTCATACTTCTTTTGAATGCCACATTGTTTGCGTTGCATCACCAAGGAATTGAATTTAGAAAAGAAATGCTATATGGTTTTGAAATTGCTAGGTTGAAGAGAAATTAATTCATTCTCCAAAATGTGTCCTCACAGCTCATCTTGCTTTCCAAAGAGATACTCAAGCTTTAACCAAAACTCTCTTGGTGTCTTCAATCCATCAAGATGGAAGAGAAAATATTTGGAGATGCGAATACACATAAAACCAAAAGCTTTATCTAATATGTTGAGGTTCTTGAACTTTTCAATAGATTCCAGAGGTTTGACCCCGTTTCCAATTGTGACCTCGTACAGACTCTTGTTGCACAATACCATCTACATATCGTCCCCCCAATTAAGAGAATTTAAGTGTGTCAGGATTATTAGAGACAAGGGAGCATTCAATGTGAAACTGCTGGAGCAAATACAAACTGAAACTACTGCTACTGTTGCACTGAAAAAATTTCAAAATACTGCAAAAAAAAACTCTCAATTTTGGAGATAAACTAGTTATTGAATCTACTAAGAACTTCTTTAGGACAATAGACACTTTTATCCAGATCCTTCACACATAGGTAGACTCCAAAGGATTTCTCCAATGGCTTCCATGCAATGGAACCAAGATTTTTTGTGGAAATACAGAGGATTATGGTGGACTACTAAAGGTAGTTTCTCAAGCTAAGCTCTCACAAGCTATGATAAAATGTGAAATTCACAACAGAGCATAGATCTTGAGAATACCTCATAGAGAAAAAAAATAGCAAAAAAGATGAATTACAGTGATAATTATAGTGAAATGAGCAATTAAATTCATCATGCAGTGGAACTCAGATGTGCATAGAAATATATGTCATTATCCATTAATCAGTATAGTCAAAATATATGTTAAAATAGAGTAAATTCGAATATCTAGAGAAAATTAAGATCCCAGTTAGTCTTTCCTACGAAATATCACCATTGGAGTGCTCCGGAACTACCAAATTTAACTAAGAATCAGTTAACTAAATATATTGTTAGTTAACTGACCAAGAAGGGCGCATCAGTGATTTTGGCATGTAAAATTTCATGCAAACAGACTGGAGAGGGTGCATTAGATCACAATCAGTGGCAATCAACACACAAACCCCTCACTAGAGTCAAGGACTCAAGTGGACTGAACTAGATCACTGATCTAGCTCCTAAAATGTAGGGAACTAACTCTGGATGTCCTAAAATCATGCATGGAGGGTGCATCAAGTGGCTAATGCATCATATGTGACATCTACATACCACTAGGGGGACAATGGAATCATCCAGTACTAGGAAAAGACTAATAATACTAAGGTGGACAAGTTGGAGTATTAATTATCCTAACAGAATTAAGGGTGGATGACGACTTTGAATTCTGGGAAGAGAAAGGGAATGGAATGAATATGAGATAGCTAATGGAAGGATGAATTTCAAATTATGTAGAGAGAAACGAATATGAAATGTGTGAGGGATAAGGGAATACCTTAGTCCATGTGATTGCGCTATGGAAAAATAGAGTACTAGAAGAATTTTCAAAATTGTAAATTGTCTGATTCATTCCATCAATGACAACTTGTCTCTTGGATTCTGCATGATTTCAATATGTAATGACGAAATTATTTCACTAACATTTTTTCTCATAAATTGGTTAACATTCACCTTATATCAACCTTGGTATTTATATCATGATTGATCAAATTTCTTTTGATAGTGGAATATTTGAAAATTGATAAATCCCGAGCTCATTTCAAATTAATATATATATATATATATATGTCCATATTCAAAAACATGTTTTTGAAACGATATTAATTGTCGGATAACTCTTCCATCATATTCGATTTGCATCTAAGAAATTATCAGTCCACTATTTATGACCTTAAGAGAACAAGGAAGGAAAAGAATAAATGGATAGGGCTCTATTTTTTTTAAGGATGTAGGATTCCATGAAGTCTAGGGTAAAACGATGGATATTGAATGTAAAAATGCCCAAACTGACTCATGCCACAATGCTAAATGAAGCAAGTTACTTGGATTTCAACAGGTCATGGATATGAACAAAGAAATGACATGTAATTCAATTTCATAGCACGAGCAGTCAATTTGTATGATATTTCATAGTAGGTAAACCAACTATCACTTTGCATACCTAACAAGGAGAATAAATGCATCTATTTACCAAGCTATCCAGAATCCAGTCCTCCAATCTTGTAGTTCTCTTTCTTTTGCAAAATTTTAAAAAGAGGGATAACAATACTTTTGTGTGGTGAAACAAGCACAAAATGAAAACCCTCGATACCTTATTGATAAGTTTAATGCAGTAACTAGATCAAAATCATGGTACAAAGCATTGAATGCCATCACAAACTAAATGAGATAATGGAAAGATCGAAAATCGGGCTAGCAACCCTTTCCATGCATCGCATTTACCATTTTCCAAATCGATGGTGGATATGCAATGCATTAAATGCATTGTTCCCTCAACCAGAAAGCCATATTGCTTGTGATCAAAAGTCATAAATATACCTCATTCTAAGCTGGGAATGCATATATTAAAATCCAACATTCTTTTTCCATTTCAAGCATCCAACACATCAAGTCTATACATGAAAGTCCATTGAAGCCATTCGAATTCAAAAGAAAGGATCTTATCAAACTTTATCACACCAAACAACAAGGTGCAAAAGGTCTTGCTCAATTCACATTGTGAAACATACAACAAGAGCTTGTCACCAACACATATATACAATAAATTGAATATTCAATAAGCTTATGATAATCAATGCCCTTTAAAACTTCATTTCATCTCTAACTCCATGTTGCTAATCATTACATAATCTCTTTTCTAAAAGTGCAAATCATACCATATCACATTTAATCAATGCTCAATTCAAAGGAGAACTCATATCAATTCCAATGATAGAAAACATTATTCACAAGAGTGAAAGAAACTAGTGAACATGTTATCCATATGAACCATATTTTTTTTATTTGAAACAACATTAAAAAAAAACTTTTAACACCATCATTTATTAGGTCACCCCTTGTCAAGACTCAAATGGCTTAACTCTAGGTTTTTCCGGTTCTTTTTGCTTAAAGGACAAAATATATAGAAGACTCAAAGTTAAATTCAAGTAGCAGTGCTTACGGGAATCAATAAAATAAATGAGAAGCTCAGAGTGTTTGAAACATTTTGTAAAAAATTAAAGGGGATGAAAAATAAAACATCAACATGTTTCAACTTTGCTGAGGCTATCATGTTACCTTCTACATCATGAGCATCATCTTGCATATTCAATAGAGTAATGGATCTGCTTTCTATAAGAATCATGGAAAATTCAGATTCATGAGCTCCTACATATGTAACTTTGGTAGCATCTTGTGAAGGTTTATTATCTCGAGGAATTTTATTATAAACCTTGTTAAACTTGTTATTGAATTCAATCACATTTTCCCAATTCTTCTTTTTTAAATATGAAAACCTAGTTAAGTAGTATAGGTGATCTCTTTTTTCACCCCACTATCTCATGAATGCTTGCTCCACAGCAGGCCAAGAATTTAAAGAATTAGCGGGAAAGGATCTAAACCATTTCCTAATTTCACCTTCTAAAGATTATACTAAAGGTCCCATATTTACATCATCTTCTTCAATGAGAAGATTATCTGTAAAATATCGAAACTTAGAAATATGATATTTTGCTGTAGTATCCTTTTCTCCATCAAACTTAGGTAAAATTTAAAGACATTTCTCAGGCATGTCATGAATATTGTTTGGCATATTCAAAGGGCCAAATCTATATTTAAATGTTGTAGGATATTATTATGAGCTTGGACTGTGAGTGAAATTCTTTGAAGTTGAGCAAAGGATTGATCAGGTCTATATGTATTAGCAGATGATGATGGAGAAGTGAACTGAAGTTCAAAATCTGGAACTAAAGGTGTCTTAGGAATATTTTGCATATGTTAAGAATTATTTAAATCCTTAGGTATTTCTTGATTATCTACTGCAGGAGATATCATATGTGAATTAAAAAGAGGAATACGTCTCCCTTGATATGCACTAATGTTCCTCTAGTGAGTTCGAGAATTTGGAAAGCTCCATAACTCCTTTAACTAAGGATTGAATCGTGTATGTCTTTTAATAAGATCCATCTTGATTCAATGAAGTCACCACATGAGATTCAACCAAAGGTATCTGATCTGCTTCACCACACAGAGCTCAGATAATCTTCAACATTGTAGGAGGGAAAATATTTCTTTCACTGGATTCCCCAGTATGGTTTTCATTTTTCACGTTAGTACCAAAGGTAGACTAGGTTGAAATAGTGCACACCCAGGTATGATGAAGCTCAAATTTTAAATATATTAGAGCTATATCTAGTATAAAATGTATTTTGATTCCTTCTTGAGATTTATTTAAGGAAAAAGGTTATGGATAGATTTTACAAATGTAAAGACAAAATTGTAGAGAAAATTTACATCATATCACATAATATAGGAAATGATGAAGGAAAATTTAACAGATGAAATGGCAGGGTTATCCAAGAAGTCTATGCATAGAAAAATTTCTTGAATCTAAGCTTACATGAATGTACTGAGCCTCAGGATGAGGAATTCAATAATTCTTACACAACGATAAATTAAAACATGAGGAATAAAGAAATGAAATAAGATATTTATGTGTATAACATGCACAATAAACTCCTTGTATCTCTAAACAAACATAAAATATTCAAAAGTGATAACAGACGCATACGCAATTTAAGAATCTCTGATATAAATTTTGATTTTATCCATCATGAGCATCACTGACACTAGAGTAGGATAAAACTTATTGTAGGAAGCTTATATTAATATCATGAATCTTTAAATACAAACATAGATGAAGTAACAATGGATTCAATTAATAGAGGAAACACATCTCTGAAACATTGTTGTATCTTTAATCTCATACAAAGCAAAATTACAAGGGAAAATTCTGATCTTCAACTCTACAAAACTGGAAAGAGATCCTCTCTTCCTAAAATTTACAGCCTCTTAGATTGAGTACAGGTTACTTTATATCGAGTCTCTATGTAACTGAATTCAATTTTTTACATTTTGACAGAATTGTAAAAAGACTCTATTTAATTGTTTACAAAAAAATGACCTTTTCACTTGTATTTTCCAACATTCCTTGTTGAACTTAGAATCTTCAATTCCTCTTACTAGGAGTCTTCTTTTTTCCTCTCATGTAGATATTTAGTTGGTTAGGAGGATGATCCATTGGAATTACTTGAGGAATACTAACCTAACTCATTTGATGCATCATTTGTACAATGGATGGTCCTTAAAGTGGCATGAAAGAAATTGGTGGTGGTTGATTTGCAAATTGCTCTGGTATTTGTACCGATGGTTGAATTGCTTCTTGACCATATTGTTAGCTTGTAGATTGGCCTGAAGGCTATCCTGTAGATATATTAGGTGGAAACACATGTTTTTGATATTGTATAGCCACCTGCCACTCCTTCTCCAATGGGTGTTTATGAGCTCTCATGGATTCCAAGGATATCTCTGAATTAGTTGTTTTCTCATAAGAGACTAGTCCCAATCTCTTAGAAATATTCTTTGTAAAATATCTATCATAGTAGGATATAGATACTATATATTCCTCACAATTTAAATATTTAAATTACTATGCAAGATATAAGTGCATAAGCAATTTTGGAAAAACAAATGATCAAATCTCACAGTTTATTAACATTCCAATATAACAATGAATTTGGATCATCCTTATATATAAATAGGAAGAAATCAAATTCCTTAGGAGGATTGGCATGTGGCTAGCTTAGATTTGACCCCAATCCCCCCTAGGCTGACTAAGGAGCTCCCAAATCACCTCAAACCCTTATGAATTTCTCATGTGAACATTGGGAATGCTTTGGAAGACTCACCTGAGGCTCACACATGTGAGGGAGGTTGTTTGTGGGTGGTTAGGTATCCAAGGAGAGGCCAAAACTAGCTAATTTGGGCCTAGATGACTAGATACAATGTATGGGCGCCTTTGGTCAACAACATTTCCTTAAAACATAGAAATATGGCGCCTTAGGCTAAAATGGTGTGATAAATGCATGAGGTGGTCATAATTAAGGCTCCTTATAGGAATTTAACCACCTTTGGCCCATACTTTGTGGACAAGTCTCGATTGAGCCTAACTAACTTATAAAAACCTTGTTCAAACCTTGGGATGCAATTATTAACTAGTTAAGGACCATTTAATCAATAATGTGATAATGAATAAGGTCCTAGGTGTAATATTTATCTAACACCTCCCCATAAGCTATACTTAAGTCAATAATAAATAATAAGGCCTTGGAAACTAAGGCTCAAGTAACCTTTTACAACATAAATTTTATTTGTCCATGTAAAACGAGGAAAGAGGCAAAACCACATGGGGAAAATCCTCCCTCAAGAATGGACATGACACATAGATGAACAAAATGTCTTTAAGAGGTATTTTTCTTCACTTGAATAAGTTGAATGAACAACTTCTTGGTGAAAGACTTGGTGAAGATGTTGTGGATGCCATGATCATGCACCAATGCATCAATGTTGTGTAGAAAAAAACATGTTGAGATGCCCCTTGAAACTCATCATTTGATGATGGAGGAGCATCATAAGAATGATGCTTTCTGCATACATACTCTGATCTGAATACATAATCAATAATGGAAAAGATATCTCTGCAAAATCCTTCCCAAAGAACATCAAAAGACTCAACAAAATTAGCTTCTTGAGCAATTGCCATATGGAGAATCAAACCATGTATCTGCCTTCCAAAATGATGTAGCACCTTCCCAACTTTGCAATAGAGCTCATGAGGCTCTGAAATATCATAATAGGAGTCATACGGAGCATCAAACAATAGAGGTATAGTTTCTCCATGAGAAAATGGATTTACAGTAAGAAAGGAGTGTGCAACTAGATCACACTGACAGTTGAGTGAACTTGAAGGGTATGGAGACTTGAGTTTTGAACCGTAGGTGGTGAGATTAGTTCTATTCATGTCGAAAAGAAGTCCCATGATATCCAATGACATGGTTTTCCAATAAAGGAATGCTATACAAGACATAAAGACAACATAGATAAGTGACACACTATTGGAAACAATGAAATTGTGAGATTTTCCAACTTGAGAACTTGGGGGTTGTATGGTATTTTTGGTATCCAATGGTTGGTAAAATGGTTTGAAGTCTGTCATAACCTGCATATAAACCTTCATATCACCTTCCATATCAAAATGGGAAGGATCTGAATGAATTTGGAAAGAGCTTTCATAAGGAATGTCAAAAACTAGTGAAAAATGACTAGTATTGGGAGGAAACTTTGGTGAACTAGATGGAGATTCTTCCAAGGAAGGGATAGATATTTCTGAATATGATATATCAGAATGTGAATAATAAATATATACATCAGAAATATATTTAACTCTAGAACCCAAAGCATACAACTTATTACCTTTGCAAGTAGCATGAAGACAATGTTCTTGTTCCAAAGAGAGCTTGGCTCCTTCTTTTCTTGCAAAATATGGAACATCAATGTTATGCTCTTCAAGTAGGTTAGTCATGATGTTCATCTTCTTTCTAAAATATGATTTTTCATTAGGAAAACCTTTGCAATAACCACACTTGGGCTTCTCTTTCTTTCACTTCATCTTCTTGAATTTTGAATCATCATCACTTGAACTTGAGTTTTCTTCATCTGACTGCTTCTTCTCCTTCATCTTCTTCTCTTGTGGTTTCGACTTGGGATTTTGATTTCCTCTAGATTGCTTCGAATCTCCAGCTGCAAGTACTTGATATGTTTTCTTAATGGAACCCATCAAGACGAACTTGTATTTCTCTTAAGTTAGCATCTCCATGAAATCATCCAAAGATGGCATCTTCTAATTTCTAACTGTGAGCTTTGTGGAGTGAAATGTAGAGAAAAAAACTGAGTACTCATCACCCAATTTTGAAAGAATGGACAAAATCAATTGTTCTTCCTTCTTTTCAAAGCCACACTGTTTTATTTGGAATACCAAGCTCTTGAACTTGGTGAAGAAATCCTGGATGGACTCGAAGCTGCTTGGACTTAGTCAGATCAACTCATTATCAAGTTGTTGGCCCCTCATTTCATTAGTATTTCCAAACAAAGCATCATGCTTGAGCCACACTTCATTTGGAGTAGATATAATTTTGACATGAAACAAGAGGTATCTCGAAATAATGAGACAAAGGAGGTTGAATGCCTCATCCACTCTATTGAATAATTTCAACTTCTCCACAACAGAGTTTGGCTCAACCTCAATGTTAATATTCAATATGCTAAGACAGAAATGAGCAGCATTACATTCCATTTCACAATAATAGCATATATAGGACCACTGAAGAAACAACAAGCACAGCATAAACACAAGAAACACAAATTTATCCTGGGAAACCCTCATGGGGTAGAAAACCCAGCAAAGCTTCCTCAATATAGATGACCAGCAATATACAAATATGCAAACCAAAGACATGATCTCCTCCTCCACCATAGAAGACCTCTCTCTCACAAGTGCGCTACATTTCAAGTGAGGGAAGTGTGTGTCAAATGAGGAGCACACCTCCTCTATTTATACACATCTCCGACTTGTACAATATATTAACTAGGTCAGCCCCGACTTTACCACTAGGTTAAACACCCCACTATAACTGACTGGGCCGACCCCTCTAGGGTGGTCTAACAACCCTTTGACCCACATAACACATACAGGGCCGACCCCCACTAGGGAAGTCTAATAACCCAAGTTACCACATTCCGATGGAGGAATAAACATCTCCGGATATACAATAAGATCTTCACGGAGGAATGAAACATATCCGGAATAATAAAGTACAAATATAATATTCTTTGAAGTTACAATATTTCAACACTCCCCCTTAATGAGAAGGATATTATAACAACATTTGCAAGAGCAAGGAGTCATCAACAACATACATGATACATCTATAAATCATTGGAAGCTTTCTCAACATCATCAGTAACTCAACCAGTTACTGGAATATCTTCAAGATCTTCAATACTAGAACATCAACATCTTCAGTACCGAATCTTCTATGACACTTGAACAGCTACAGCAATATAATCATCTGGATCCTCACGATTAACAACATCATCGTCGCACGATCATCAACATCATCATCATATGATCATCAGCATCGTTGTCATATGATCATCAGCATCGTCATCACACGATCATCAACATCATCATCATACGATCATCAGCATCGTTGTCATATGATCATCAGCATCATCATCTAGACCATCATCTCGATCATCAACATATGGATCATCTTGATCTACAGCATCTGGATCATCTTGATCTACAATATCTGGATCATCTCGATCTACAACATCTGGATCATCTCGATCTACAACATCTAAATCATCTCGATCTACAACATCTAAATCATCTCGGTCTACAACATCTAGATCATCTCGATCTACAGCATCTGGATCATCTCGATCATAGCAGCATACCCTGCAATACACATGATCTGATTATGGGACGATCAATCCCTCTCACTTTAAGACACCTCTCATGTCTATGGACAATGCAATCCATATCTACTTACAGGATGATCAATCCTGATCCTTTTAAGACAAATCCATGTCTAGGGACGATGCATTCCTTGATCCATTTAATACAAATCCATGTCTAGGGATGATGCAATCCCAACCATAGTTCTAGTCCTTTTTCATACTGGATGTGACCTAGATCAAATCTAGGATTTACTACCACAGAGCTAGTCCTTTTTCATACTGGATGTAGGCCTGCCACCTACAGGTCCTCATCATCTATAGAGCCAACCCTTTTTCATGCTGGATGTATCATATCTATAGAGCCAACCCTTTTTGATGTTGGATGTAACACATCTACAGAGCCATCCCTTTTTCATGTTCGATGTATCACATCTACAGATCCAGCCCTTTTTCATGCTGGATGTATCATATCTACAAAGCCAACCCTTTTTCATGTTGGATGTAACACATCTACAGAGCCAGCCCTTTTTCATGCTGGATGTATCACATCTATAGAGCCAGCCCTTTTTCATGCTAGATGTATTATATCTATAGAGCTAGCCCTTTTTCATGCTGGATGTAACACATCTACAGAGCCAACCCTTTTTCATGTTGGATGTATCACATCTACAGAGTCAACCCTTTTCTATGATGGATGTAACCTAGATCAAATCTAGGATTTATCACGTACATTTTGAACTAAACGCTTAGGGACGATGTAGTCCTATCATCAATTTTTTTGAGACAGATGTCTACGGATCACTTCAGGGGACCGAAGTCCAATGATGATGCAATCCCTCTCTTCCACTAGGGAATTCATTCTTGGAGACATTTGTCTATGGCTCAATTGAAGGGACCGAAGTCCGGGGATGATCCAATCCTGACATGTCCACCAAGGACTTCATTTTCGGAGACATATGTTTACGGCTCAATTCAAGGGACCGAAGTCCGGGGATGATCCAATCCACACATGTCCACCAAGGACTTCATTTTTGGAGACATCTGTCTACGGATCACTTCAAGGGACCGAAGTCCGGGGACAATCCAATCCCCACATGTCCACCAGGGACTTCATTTTTGGAGACATCTATCTATGGCTCAATTCAAGGGACCAAAGTCCGAGGACGATCCAATCCCCACATGTCCACCAGGGACTTCATTCTTGAAGACAATTGTCTATGGATCTTTTTAGAACATTTGTTCAAGGATGATACAGTCCCTCTTCTTTCTCGGAGACATATGTCTACGGATCCTTTTAGAACATGTGTTCAAGGATGATGCAACCCCCTTGTCAACTTAGACCCTGTCTAAGGACCATCCACCAACCTCTTTGTCGGCATCACCAATATAGGTACCCACATCAATACAGGTATACATATCATCAATACAAGTAAGCATATCATCGATATAGGTATCCTCATCATCGACTTCACTGTCGATGCGGACAATCTCATCATCAATGACTACATCACTCCCCCTTTCGAGGAGTATCCTACCAAGCTTGTCTCGAAAATACTCAAACTTTACTTGAGGTAGAGGTTTGGTTAGTACATTGGTAACTTGTTACAAATTTGAACTTTATAGTTCCTTTCTGCACCATATCTTGTCAGATCTCTATGTGCTTTGACTTATCATGGAACACTAGATTCTCTGCCATCTTGATACAACTCTGTTTGTCACATAGGATCACAGTTGGGTCTATCTCTAAGTCAAACAATCATGAAGCCATACTTCTTCACAACTAGTAGAGTAAGCAGCCATATATTCCTCTTATGCTGAGAGCCACACTAGACTGCTTCCTACTAAACCACAAGATCATGGCAAATCCAAGACAATAACATCCACTCGATGTGCTATTCCTATCTGATACACTTTCTGCACAATCAAAATCTGTGTAGCCATTTGAATTCATGATCTCCAAGATAGCATAGATCAAAGTCTATCGTATCCTTTAGGTACCTCATCACATGCTTTGCAACTATCAAGTGAACACATCTAGTTTCCACTAGATACTGACTCAAAGTGTTCACAACAAAGCATATATCTGACCTAGTATTTGTTAGATACATCAATGACCCAATAATTTGTCTATATAGAGTTATATACACTAACTCTGATGAGTCATCCGCTAACATCTTCAAGTTGGAATCCATGAGAGTGGCCATTCCAACACATCAAGTCCTTTTAATATTTTTCAGCATACTTTCCCTGGTTGATAAAGATTCCTTCTAAGCCTTGCCATACTTCCAGACCTGGGAAGTAATGCATCAATCTGAGATCTTTCATTTTCATTTCTACAGCCATCTATCTGTGCCATCTCTCGTCAGATGGGTCTATTGATATGAGCCTCAATATCATTTTAACTCTATGGTGAGTTCCTTCTTGCATCCATGTCATCTGTGTATAGAGACCATATTCAACCTTGTAGCAAAGGTTAAGATCCACATCACCCATGGCGATCATTAAGCTCATCAATTGACTATCGATCCTGGGTACCCATATAGAACCTGATTCATACTTCTTCTTTAATTACAGCATTAAGAGAATGGTCTTATCTAGCCACTTGGAGAAAACATCTCGTCATGATTCTCTTCCTCTTTCTAAGAGAATCTTCTAGTCATGAGCCTTCTATATTTTGTTTGATTTGTAAATCTTCTTGTTGAACATCCATCACTTGTTCGGTGTTCATCATTCTTCATGATCTTTCCTACAAATCAAAATTAAGTACATGATTAGTAATACTTCATAATCATGAAATCATGTTGACATGATAACCTATTATGCATATAGATATCATTTACATAGTTATGCAACTATCTTGACCAATACTTTGGAACAACACTTTTCCATATCATGTATGCATACAGTGGCTATCTAGATGCCTTCCATCTCTACCAGAACATACTATCGAGAGTGTGCACAACTCTCAGCTTGTCAGTAAAGAAGTTTCATTCTAGACAAGCAACAATGGAATGTTTGTCCAACTTACCAATCATATGCATATTAGTAGTATACTATTCAAATTGCTTACACTCAGGATAATATATTCTAGGAATACAAAAATGCATACAACCTATTATAAGCAATATCATTTACTATTTCAAATAACAACTCAAATACTTATCTTTTATGTTTGTGTGGTTGCCTCCCGCTTGATCTTCTATATGACTTTTGAACTTCTATTCATTATGTACCATTGTGCATGCTCAAGTGTGCACTAGTGTCATCCTCATGATCTCATACACCAACATTCATTAGTATAATCTCAATATTATCAAAACATTATAATTCTAAATAATCTTGAATATGTATAGTCATGATCATAGACAATAAACACTAGTATTCAAGGTTTCAGGGAAGTCTTCTTTTACTCATGCATATTCTTATTTGATCATAGGATTCTTCAGGTTAGTTAAATCATCAATCAAGATAAAAGACATAATATGCATAAAATATTGATTACTTACATTTCTAACTTTATGAATAAGCATAACCAATCATACCAAGTATACTTATATAAGGGATCCTAACACAAGGTAAGATTCTAACTTGACATAGGAAAACATACATGGGTTAGTATACCTGCTTAGTTATGTCTAACACATCTAAACAATATCTTCTTTGTTCTCTTCAATGATTTAGAGATCTTGTGCTAGAACCTGCATATCTCATAGGTTAAGCACAGTAGAACAAAGTCATACATACGTTGTAAGTAGAGCTTCTATGTGATCAAGGATTATGGATGAGTCTTTGTGTTCATGTTGTCATGGTCATGGAACTTGATTTGTCTTTCGTGATGTACCTGTATCTTGTTAGCAGACAACATCAACCTCATACAACACCACAGTGCATTAGTACAATCATATAACCCTAATTGATGACTGTCTTCTATCATTCACATGTGTAGTGCTCTAGTTTTTACAGCAGAGCACTAAGTAAATTTCTACGTTAATTTCCTATGTATTAACTTATTCAGGTATGTGTGAGTAAATTACTAATGAAAATTCTATGCTTTTAAATGATGTTTAGTATACTGTGTTGTCTCCAATAATCATACATTCATATTTAAAAGAATAACTAACATATCAATATTTTCCTTCAACAAGCATGAGAATATATTTCACAGTAATAAATCAGTAAGAAGGTATATGCAGGTTTCAGAGTACGTTTCCACATAATAATTAAATAAAATAAATAATCAAGGAAATTACCTCATGCTGATGCTAGTAGACCGTAGGTTGTCGCAGGTTGTATATCCTCTTAGTCATCCAAGATGAAGTGTCCACCCTACCGACCAGCTATTATCTTGTTGGCCCTTGGAAATCAAAGGATTTCCAAGCCCCCGAGCTCACAATCTGATAATCCCGAGAGCAGTCTTCACTTACGTTCTCCAAACCTTTCTATTCTCAAACCTCCTTTCTCTTCCAAAACCTTTCTCTCCACCTCAAGATATATCCCCCTTCCCTTCAACTCTCTCCCCCTCTATATACAGTTCCTTCCTCGAGAAGACCTTGGGCTTACTCCACCGCCCCAAACTCCCCCTCTCGAGCCCCTCAAACAGTTACTCCTTTCACTAGTTCATTCATACACGTTTCTTTATAAAAATGTATTTTTCACACTCAATGTACCGAATAATTAATTACTCTCATGGTAAATTTATTTGATTTTGATTGACGGTCATAAGTATTTATTATGGTGGGAATTATTACCCAAAGGTTATCCATTCGGGACAAGGTTCATTAATTACAAGTCTATTCGTCATCCTTGGTATTTAATGTTCTTAATGTAATTAATAAAATATTATATAAATAGTTGACCCTTTTCAACTTGGAGATGGTGTGTCTTAATGGTCTACCTCATCCGTCGAGATCACTTATCTTGAGATTTAAATTCTAAGATTCAAATTGAATAATTAAATAGTAATAAACCATTTTCCATCACATCACATTCATTCCAAAATTGTTATCCTATTATGTCTAACTTAGAAATATAAAATAATCACACTCTAATCCTTCATTAATCAATATTGAAATTTTACCTATTTTGCAATTGTTATGACATGGATAGTAATATTATTAAAATAAAATTATTTAAGTAATAATATTAATTAAATCCCCACAAAGTAATAATAAATGGTGAATTTAATAAAAATGTCTTTTAAATCATTTGTTTATCACATGAGTACCCTAACATCTACATAGTATCGTCGTTCTTCTAAACAAAGCAAACTTAAGGGCTTAAACAATCTTACTAATTAATTAGACAATACCATTACCTTACTTACAACAATTCTCAGATGACAATGTGAACTGACAACACTTGTCTCAATTGTTTATCACGATGTTTACCAACAAGTAATACTTAGCTTAATTGATTTGTTTTACACATCTTAATAACTTTATATTCATTAACTGAGTTTGATCAATGCATGATTAACATAGTTACTTATGACGACTTGTACATTTATTCAATATGTTAAGTGTTTGTATATCGATACTAGTGTACACGTGCAAGGTGTGAATGCGTGGCCAGCGTATCCAAAGATCATAAATGTACTATAGACAAACCCCATCCCGCCTATGCATACCTGATAACTAATAGTAGTATTTACCCCCAGGTAGAAGAACAAGCATAATATATATAGTACAATTACTTTAACATCCTCAATTAGTTAACATTTAATTCTTTACGATTTCACATCATTATCTTTATCTTTACATTAGTTTAATAAATCATGTACAAGGAAGGGTACCTACTACCACTAACTAAGAATCAAGGAATACCCAACCCTCAACAGTACTAACTAACACATCCTCCCATCATAACCTACGTCTTGTATCCTCCCTATCCTTCCTCTGCTAGTACAAAAGTGGATGTCGGACTCACCAACCTGACCACATAGAACTTGAGAGCGATAGCGTCGGATGAACATCGGACCTATCCTCCCCTAGCAGGCATCTGACCATCGTCATCACAACAACATGGGGAGCGTGTCTCAGCACAACCCTCCCACGACCTCGGGTCTCATGGAAACATAGGGTGGGAAACACATCCATCCCTCTCAACATACTGGGCCTACGCCCTTATCAACTCATACTTTGCTTCTATCGGGATTATCAGTTTGTGTTATCGTACCATCATTTTGGCTCCTAAGGTTTACTGTATGAACATGTTTTTCCTTTCCAATATATATTAGATCAAGTAATTGGCTATCCCATAGCCCTTGTGTCCTGTAGGTTAGTATTTTGCAAAATACAAATTTATAGAAAGCATTTCCCATTGATCGCCAATTGATCCATGTTATCAAAAATCATTTTATTTCATGTAACCTTTTTAGCTCATCATAGATGCGTATGACATATAACACTTCAATAATTCATATAAGAAGATGGTATCCACGTACCGAATCATATATTTCACATTTCATTAATGAAAACATATAAACATATACTGTAATCATAAAATAAAGAAATCATATGATAATCATGACATCATAACTGCATAACATAGTAACATCATAATCATGGTGAAATCATAAAACAGAGTAACATCATATAATGAGGTCCATCATATCGTAATATAGTTTACTCAGTCGAGCTGAGTTCAACAGAATATATAAGAAAATAAAGTATGGTGTGTCTAACTAATAAATATGCCTAATCAAAATATGGGCGTTACATACACCCACCCTTCGGGAAACTTCATCCCGAATTTATGGTCAAAATAGTGAGGGAAAATCTCGACGCATGCTCTCTGCATCCTCCCAGGTAGCAGACCCTGGGCTATACTTGTCCCATTGGACCTTAACTTGGTCCACATGGCGACTACAGAGCTGTCGAACCCTACGATCAAGTATACGTAATGGTTCGACCCTGAAGGTTCCCTCGTCCGAGACCTGCAATTCCTTCCAATGAATTTTGTGAGTCTCATCAGCTATGTAATGTCATAATACAGAAACATGAAATACATTATGAGTTTTATGTAAGTGGGGTGGCAGCGCAAGACGATAAGCAACAGGTCTGATTTTCTCAAGGATCTCAAATGGACCTATAAAGCGAGGTGACAACTTGGTACCCTTCCCAAACCGAATGGTAGTTTTATTTGGTCTGATGTGAATAAATACATGATCCCCTACTTCATAAGTTCTATCTGATCTGTGTGCATCAGCATAACTCTTTTTCATATCCTGTGCTTCCTTCAGCCGCTACCTAATCTGTAACACTTGCTCCTCCATTTCCTGAATCAATTCAGGCCCAATTAAAACTCGATCCTCTAACCTTTCCCAACTGAGTGGTGTCCTGCACGGCCTCCCATACAATGCCTGATATGGCGGCATACCAATGGAGTTGTGATGACTATTGTTGTATGCAAACTCCACTAAAGGAAGATATCTCTCCCACTGTGTCTGTTGATCCATAACATACATCCTAAGCATGTCCTCCATCACTTGATTCACCCTCTATGTCTGTCCATCTGTCTCAGGGTGATAATCTGAGCTTAAGTTCAACTGTGTCCCTAATGCTGACTGCATGCTTGTCCAAAATATGGAGGAGAACTTAGGGTCTCTGTCAGAGATTATCTTTTTAGGAACTCCATGAAGACGTAGAATCTCATTTTTGAATACCCTTGCCACATCTATCACATCATAGGTGTCTCTGAATGGAATGAAGTGAGCACTTTTGGTCAATTTTTCAACTACCACCAAAATAGCGTTATGTCTCATAGATGTGAGTGTAATCCTACAATGAAGTCCATGGAAATGACTTCCCATTTAGTCATAGGAATATCATGCGGTTGTAGGAGACCGACTGGGTGATGATGATCTGCCTTAACTTGTTGACACTCAAGGCACTTCGAAACAAAATCCACTACATCCATCTTCATACCTAGCCAGAAGAAGAGTTGCTTCATGTCAGTATACATCTTCTTCACCCCTGGGTGCGCACAGTAATGCGATCTATGGGCCTCTCTAAGGATTGTTTCCCTGATATCACCTTCCTTAGGAACATACATCCTTCCCTGATACCGCAAAAATCCATCTTCCTCAAGATGGTACCCATCATACTTCAATTCTTGTTCCTTTCCATTCTGAATAGCTGAGGTTACTTTTAGGTACCAACTATTGCCCAATAGTTGTCCTAGTACTCTTTCCCTCAAGTCCAGCTTCAAGGGAATTAAGGAAAAAAGTTTCAGCCTTCGGCTTAGAGCGTCTACCACCACATTCTCCTTTCCTTTGATGTAAGAGATACCAAAGTCATACTCACTCATGAACTCACTCCATCGCCTTTGCCTAGCATTCAAATCCCTTTGGGTAAAGATGTACTGCAAGCTCTGATGGTCTGTTTTAAGGGTGAAGCTTCTACCAACTAGGTAGTGCCTCCATAATTTTAGTGCCAACATTACTGCTGCCAATTCTAGATCATGCGTGGCATACTGCTCCTCATGAGGTTTCAACTTTCAAGATGCATAAGCTATTACCCCACCTTCCTGCATCAACACCACTCCTAGTCCTTTCTTCGAGGCGTCGGTGCATACCATGAAATCTTTATCCATGTCTAGTACCCGCAAGATCGGTGCACTTGTCAACAATATTTTTAACTCTGTAAAAGCGGCATCACATTCATCGGTTCATTCATACCGGATTCCCTTGCATTGCAAGGTGGTAATAGGTTTTGCAATTTTAGAAAATCCTTCCACAAACCTCCGGTAATAGCCTGCTAACCCCATGAAGATGCGCACCTCATGAGCATTTCTTGGAATTGGCCAATCTTCAATGGCCTTTACCTTTTCCAGGTCTACAGAGATCCCTTCACCTGAGATGATGTGCCCCAAGTAGTGAATCTCTTTTTGGAAGAAGGAACACTTTGATAATTTACCATAAAGTTTATTTTCCCTTAAGCATGTCAAGACTAACCGCAAGTGTTCCTCATGCTCCTTCTCATTCTTAGAATAGATAAGAATATCATCTAAGAAGACCTGAACAAAGCGGTCCAAGTATTTTCGGAAGACACCATTCATGAGGCTCATGAATACAGCTGGAGCATTGGTCAAACCAAATGGTACCACTACAAACTCGTAATGCCCAAATCGAGTTCGAAAGGCAGTCTTAGGAATGTCGCCTTCCTTGATCCTCAACTGGTGATACCCTGATCGTAAATCAATCTTTGAGAAGACTGACGCACCTTTCATTTGATCAAAGAGGTCATCAATTCTTAGTATGGGATACTTGTTCTTCATTGTGGCTTTGTTCAAATCTCTGTAATCTATGCACAGTCGCAGAGATCCATCCTTCTTCTTGACGAAGATCACTAGTGCTCCCCACGGCGAGATACTAGGTCTAATCAGTGCCAAATCTAGCAACTCTTTTAACTGGATCTGTAACTCACGGAGCTCTGGAGTTGTCATTCTATAAGGAGTTTTTGAGATAGGCTCTGCACCAGGTTTTAGTTCGATTGTGAAATCGAGCTCTCTTTCTGGAGTTAGTCCTGGCAATTCCTTCGGAAAGACATCCTTGAACTCGGAAAGTACCGGGTAAGAATTCAAGGAAGGTCCTTTACTATCACTCATGGCCTCCACTATGAACAACTGGCATCCTTGTCTTAGGCACCGCTTAGCTTTCACCATAGAGATGAAACGGAGGGATACCTTCCTCTTCAAGCCTTGGATTTGAATTGTCCTTCCCTCGTCATTGAGGCACAACACCTTCTTCGCATAGCAGTCTAAGAAATCTCTATGTCCTTCTAACCAATCCATGCCAATAATGAGGTCATAAGTCCCCAAATTGGTGACGTAAGCATCCAACTTAGTGGTGCATACTCCTAAGTCAACCTCACAACTCCTCACTTTAAGACCTACTGTTTGCTTAGCTCCTGAAGCCATTTCAACCAATTTGAAATCATCATGCTCGTAGGCTGCCAACCCACATTTATCTAATGCAAATGGTGAAATAAAACTATCAGTTGCTCCCGGATCAAACAAAATTTTAAGTTTGACATTGTTTACTTTACCAGTGGATTCTACTACGGTAGATTGATGTTCTGCTTGGTGGTTATGAACCGCTGCATGAATCCGATGACTGTTACCCGAACTATCCATGGGTGCTTTTCCTTCCCTGTGCCTGCTGCTTGATTGGCCCTTGGGACAGTCTCGCTGGAAATGAGGACCTCCGCATCCCCAATAAGAGATATTGGGAGGGGCTTGCATGTTGCTCAGAGGAATCCTCTGAGATGAGTTTCTTCCCCTGGGTCCTCTAAAACCCCTTGATCCTCTATAAAAACTTCCTTGTGTACGTCCTTGGCTTTGGTGGGTTGCGGATGATTCCTGCGAGATTGAGTTAACTGAAGTATTACCCCTCGGTGTGAACTTGTTACCGTAAGGAGGAGGTCTAGATTGTCCTCCCCTGAAGTAAGGATGTGAGGCCTTCCCTGAAACATACTGATTGGTTCCTGTCAACTTACTACCCCCTTTTTCCATCTGACATATCAGCTGCATAACGAGCATACTCAACTGCCATGGCAACTGAAGTTGGCTTCCACATCCACACAACAGCTCTAATCTTGTAGTTAAGTCCATACACAAAACACTCTACCTGACAATCATCTGCATCTAGGTAAGGAACATATTTTACTAGTTCCATAAACCGAGATTCATACTCCTCCACCGTCTTGTCTCCCTGTACTAAGGCATGGAGTGCACCTGCCTGTTCTTCCTTGTAATAATTTGGCAAATACTTTTTGTGGAATCTCTCCTCGAACAGTTCCCAAGAAGTTGTAAGAGGAGTAAGGTGCAACTACTTCTCGAGATCTGACCACCAATTCAAAGCATCACCTTTAAGCTGAAAGACGACCATCCTAGCCTTGGAACTAGATGTGTACTCATTCAATGCGAAGCATCTCTTCATGCCTTCCAGCCATGCTTCGGCATGCTTACTGGGTCGTCCTCCTGAAAACTCTGGAACCTTTATCTTTTGGAACTCCCTCGATATGTCCTGAAGGGGTTCCTGTCTTGGGCCATGTGCCCTTTCAGAGTTCTCTCGACTCACTTGAGTGGTTTCCACCTCGATGGCCCTTTTCGACTGCCTGTTCATCATGGTCATAATAGCCTCCAAAGACCTCATTATGATTTGCATTTTAGGCATTGAGTTTGATCGTGGCGGTGTTGGCGGCGATGACGATGGTGGCGGTGGCGGTGACGGTGGTCGACCTTGACCCCGACCTTGACCTCTATGTGTTGTTACTATGATAGTTCCCGAGTTATTGAAATAAAATCATATCCTTAGTTGTTCAATCAAATACACGCAGAACTAAAATGTAGGTATTCATACTTTATACTTATGCGTAAGGAATAACTTGCATCATGGGATAACAAATTGTCAAGATTAGCGCAGTAAAATCTACAGTCGTTTTTACTAAACAATTTTTGTCATGGTATTTAGCTCGTCATGCTGATCTTAACGGTGTCTTGTTTTTGAGATTTCAGGTCTCTCTTATCCCTTCGACTAGGAGTTGAAATCCCGGCAGAAGGAATTTTTTTTTATTATTTATAAGAAATCAAATAAATAACTAGAATTTTACTAATCCTAACATGAGATGTAAACCCTAATTAATTAAACTATAATTCATATTAATAATTTTTCTTTAATTCTAATTATAATTCATGTAATAGTCACTAAGTAGAATTTATAGTTTTGTTAAATTTTAAATAACTCATAATTGTGCTAAAAGAAATTTACCCAAATTTAATTTCAATCAAAATGATTTCAAATCGTTAGAGTTTCAAAATAGTTGACACGTTGAATTATAATAATTAAATTAAATTTTTAACAATTTTTTAACAATTACAGAATTTAGATAATTTATAATTTGTTCAAATAATAATAACCTACCCCTAAGATCTTCATGGGCCCGTCGCGCCCTTGCATGAGGCCCACGCGTCCTCCTACTACCATGAGAAGAAGCATGAAGGCACGTGGTCTCTCCACGCACCCCACGGCCATGCGAAAGTGGGGGAAACCCTAAATAGGGTCAATCCCCAAGACACGGCCATTTCCTCCCTTTCTCTTGGAGTTTTAGCTATGCAACTCTTGCCGAACTCGGCTGCTAGGCGTGGTGGAGCTATGGGTTCATTTAGTTCAGTACCAAAATGGTATGGTCGAGCATTGATAATCGAATGCAACCGTGAATGGTCTGGTTTGCATCTGCATTGGTATTCACATTCTCATTCATTCAAGTGGGCGTTTGATTTTTGGTTCACCCTGATTCCTATTTTAAAAGTTGAATTGTCTATCTGGGAATGTCACTAGTCTTAATGGACAATTACATGTGGCTCTTATAATACTCTTATGTTCGTTATCCAGCAGGAAAGAATCCATCGTTAGATTCTTTGAAAGAATTAATTCTTCCGGCAAGGAAGGAAGAGCGAGTTACCATTCTCCCAGCAAGAAATCAGTCTATTTGAAACTATTGTGTATACTGGTTCTATCAGCTTTCTATCGGCACTGAAGAGTTAACAGTGGAAGGAAAGTCTATCTTAAAACTATAGGAAGTCCATCCATTCACCAGGTACTAACAACTCTTGGACTATTATCTATTTTATTTAACATTAGGAGGAGACCGGCAGTGGCTATGCTCTCGGGGTTGAGCGCCTGGCTGGACCTGTAAGTAACAAAGGAAGGTTGTGCTCTTGTGTGAGCTTAGCGCTTGGGATGTAGTGCCATGTGTGGTGTCCCCCCTTCGACTTGGCATTCAGTTGCTTGAATGGGTGGGAAATTCCCTCACAGAAGAGTGCTATGAGAGCAAGGAAAACAGGGAGGAGGACAACGAGGTTATTAATGGCTCCGTGTCTGCATCGTAGAAATGGTACTTCTAATTCCTATTTTATTATTATTATTTTTTTATTTTCTTCTGTTTGTTAATTTTTCTGCTATGAAGGAACTTTCGAATCTCTGTGTTCGAATGAAACGCTGTGTTTTCTTCTTTCATAGTTTTGAATATCACTTTATTCATAGCTTAGGTTTTGCCCGAGCCATCGCGTGCTAGTGAAAATGACTGCACGCGAATCGAACCTGTGATTCGCCCACTAACACCCATACCTAATCGATATTTGTTTGCTATGTTGTGTAGTTCAAAGAAATATTCTGTAATTTTGTGTGATTTTAGAGTTTTAGATGGTCGTTAGCAGAAGTAGTGTGCTACTTGTTTCGATGTTAGTGTTTCAGAAGGTACGGCATATGGGAAGTCCTGGCGATTTCGAGGATTACCTCAAACTACATGGCCATCCTTATTTACTCTTTTTCAATGAAAGAAAACAGGTTATATTACTTGTACCAAGCCAGCTCGCACGTTCTTCTTTCTCTCCCTCTCTATAACCAACCCAGAGGCGCTGGAGGATTGCCTCTTCTGCCATTACTATTTTTCCCCCAAGGACAACTAGAACCATACTGAAAATCAATCATCTGCGTGACCAGTTTTTGCTAAACAGGTTTTACAGTAGGGAAATAAAACTGCAGTACATATTTAAATAGATGTGGCATGAGAACAAATCACCCTACTTGTTAAATAGAGTTAAATACTCAAAACAGGATACGCACACAAAGTACTCAAATTTTTTTTTTTTTTCAGCAGCATAAATAAGGTGTCCCATAACAGAGAAGACCATTAATCTTGCACATATTGATCAATGTACTGCGCCTTTCATCAGCAATGAAAGGAAAATCAAACACCGGAGTAAAAATTTTCGCAGAAGAGCCTTTCGGTAATAAGAATAAAGAGTGACTGAAATACATTGGTTACAGAGTTATAGCTCTTCTTGCACCTTAGCTCGAGTTCTTCATTTTTTGCACTGACGGATTTTTCAGTGTTTATCTCAATATCAAACCCCAGTTGAACAATAAAGTAATTTTCTGTTTAAGTTTTTTTTTTTTTTTTTTTGATGTTGTTTATTGAATTGCACTTTATTTGTTTTCTATAAGTGCTTTCTACTACCCCTTCACTTTAGTTCTTGCTTTATGGTTGGGTTTTTCTTTTTTTAAATTATAGATTTTCTGTCTTAAATTTCTTGCTACCTAAATATTTAGGCTCCTTGATTTTCATTTGCACAAATTTTACAGAAATTTATCACTTCTAATTTGCTCGGTTAGTTATTAATTTTAACACAAGCAGTACTATGATAATAAAAAAATATTGCTCGCTCGTGTTATTTTTTTTTTATTTCTAAATATATTTCAAATATGTATCTTTTTGAAATACAAACACATATGTATAAACCTGCAGTTTTCCAACATATCCAGATTTTCTAATGGTGTTCCAATTTGTGTTCGTGCAGGTATGAAGTTTGGTGTTGTTCATACCTCAATTCTATCCAGGTTTATGTACTAAGTTCTTGTAGGATTTAACATCTTGAATCTTCACGGTGGTTTGGGAGTGTGCAGGCCTGAAAGGTCTAAAGTGTCTGAGCCTTAAGATCTGATACCACCTGTAGTGCTCTGGTTTTTACAGCAGAGCACTAAGTAAATTTCTAAGTTAATTTCCTATGTATTAACTTATTCAGGTATGTGTGAGTAAATTTCTAATGAAAATTCTATGCTTTTAAATGATGTTTAGTATACTGTGTTGTCTCCAATAATCATACATTCATATTTAAAAGAATAACTAACATATCAATATTTTCCTTCAATAAGCATGAGAATATGTTTCACAGTAATAAATCAGTAAGAAGGTATATGCAGGTTTCAGAGTACGTTTCCACATAATAATTAAATAAAATAAATAATCAAGGAAATTACCTAATGCTGATGCTAGTAGACCGTAGGTTGTAGCAGGTTGTATATCCTCTTAGTCAGCCAAGATGAAGTGTCCACCCTACCGACCAGCTATTATCTTGCTGGCCCTTGGAAATCAAAGGATTTCCAATCCCCCGAGCTCACAATCTGATAATCCCAAGAGCAGTCTTCACTTACGTTCTCCAAACTTTTATGTTCTCAAACCTCCTTTCTCTTCCAAAACATTTCTCTCCACTTCAAGCTATCTCCCCCTTCCCTTCAACTCTCTCCCCCTCTATATACAGTTCCTTCCTTGAGAAGACCTTGGGCTTACTCCACCGCCCCAAACTCCCCCTCTCGAGCCCCTCAAACATTTACTCCTTTCACTAGTTCATTCATACACGTTTCTTTATAAAAATGTATTTTTCACACTCAATGTACAGAATAATTAATTACTCTTATTGTAAATTTATTTGATTTTGATTGACGGTCGTAAGTATTTATTATGGTGGGAATTATTACCCAAAGGTTATCCATTCGGGATAAGGTTCATTAATTACAAGTCTATTCGCCATCCTTGGTATTTAATGTTATTAATGTAATTAATAAAATATTATATAAATAGTTGACCCTTTTCAACTTGGACATGGTGTGTCTTAATGGTCTACCTCATCCATCGAGATCACTTATCTTGAGATTTAAATTCTAAGATTCGTATTGAATAATTAAATAGTAATAAACCATTTTCCATCACATCACATTCATTCCAAAATTGTTATTCTATTATGTCTAACTTAGAAATGTAAAATAATCGCACTCTAATCCTTCATTAATCAATATTTAAATTTTACCTATTTTGCAATTGTTATGACATGGATAGTAATATTATTAAAATAATATTAATTAAGTAGTAATATTAATTAAATCCCCACAAAGTAATAATAAATGGTGAATTTAATAAAAATGTATTTTAAATCATTTTTTTATCACATGAGTACCCTAACATCTACATAGTATCGTCGTTCTTCTAAACAAAGCACCCTTAAGGGCTTAAACAACCTTACTAATTAATTAGACAGTACCATTACCTTACTTACAACAATTCGCAGATGACAATGTGAACTGACAACACTTGTCTCAATTGTTTATCATGATGTTTACCAACAAGTAATACTTAGCTTAATTGATTTGTTTTACACATCTTAATAACTTTATATTCATTAACTGAGTTCGATCAATGCATGATTAACATAGTTACTTATGACAACTTGTACATTTATTCAATATGTTAAGTGTTTGTATATCGATACTAGTGTACATGTGCAAGGTGTGAATGCATGGCCAGCGTATGCACAGATCATAAATGTACTATAGACAAACCCCATCCCGCCTATGCATACCTGCTAACTAATAGTAGTATTTACCCCCAGGTAGAAGAACAAGCATAATATATATAGTACAATTACTTTAACATCCTCAATTATTTAACATTTAATTCTTTACGATTTCACATCATTATCTTTATCTTTACATTAGTTTAATAAATCATGTACAAGGAAGGGTACCTACTACCACTAACTCAGAATCAAGGAATACCCAACCCTCAACAGTACTAACTAACACATCCTCCCATCATAACCTACATCCTGCATCATCCCTATCCTTCCTCTGCTAGTACAAAAGTGGATGTCGGACTCACCGACCTGACCACATAGAACTTGAGAGCGATAGCGTCAGATGAACAGCGGACCTATCCTCCCCTAGCAGGCATCTGACCATCATCATCACAACAACATGGGGAGCGTGTCTCAGCACGGCCCTCCCACGACCTCGGGTCTCATGGAGGCATAGGGTGGGAAACACATCCATCCCTCTCAACATACTGGGCCTACGCCCTTATCAACTCATACTTTGCTGCTATTGGGATTATCAGTTTGTGTTATCGTATCATCATTTTGGCTGCTAAGGTTTACTGTATGAACATGTTTTTCCTTTCCAATATATATCAGATCAAGTAACTGGCTAACCCATAGCCCTTGTGTCCTGTAGGTTAGTATTTTTCAAAATACAAATTTATAGAAAGCATTTCCCATTGATCGCCAATTGATCCATGTTATCAAAAATCATTTTATTTCATGTAACCTTTTTATCTCATCATAGATGCGTATGACGTATAACACTTCAATAATTCATATAAGAAGATGGTATCCACGTACCGAATCATATATTTCACATTTCATTAATGAAAACATATAAACATATACTGTAATCGTAAAATAAAGAAATCATATGATAATCATGACATCATAACCGCATAACATAGTAACATCATAATCATGGTGAAATCATAAAACAGAGTAACATCATATAATGAGGTCCATCATATCGTAATATAGTTTACTCAGTCGAGCTGAGTTCAACAGAATATATAAGAAAATAAAGTATGGTGTGTCTAACTGATAAATATGCCTAATCAAAATATGGGCGTTACAACATGCCTTCATACTTTTATTAGGGTGATAAGACAATTCTAACATTAATCGATATTGTACTAACCTAAATAATATGAAGACAAACATATTATGAACTTAATCAAGAATCAGATTTCAAGACATACCTGTATCTAATTAAGTCATACCTGTCAAGACTTCTTGTAGTCTTCTTATGTAAGGCCTTAGCCTCATCTCCCCCTGAAACTGGATCTGGAGCTCGATTAGGGTTTGTTAGAGAAACCCTAAGAATTAAAAATTTGACTTTCACACTTCTAAATGCATGAAAGGATGTGTCTTGCTGAGCTGATCAAACTAGCATACTTCAATTTTGAAATCTCCAAAATTTGACCCCTCAAAATTGCCTTCGAAACTTTTGGATCTTCTGGACAGGATCCCGAACTAGGGTTTGATCAAGCCCGGTCTTCTACCCAACCCAGAAAATTGATCTTGGTCTCTAAATTTTGATCTTCCTGAGTAGCATTCAGCCGTGGACTCTGATTCCAAAAATTCCAACTTTCTCTGAAACCCTAAATTCTGGAAGCCATGAATGAAGGTGCTCCAAAAATAATTTTGTTTTGACAGAAATATGTACCTGATTGTTTCTGCTGTAAGTCTGAACTTTTCAATCCACAGGGTCTGAAATTTTTTTTTGTGGTATCCTGACCTATCATCTTTCCATCCCAATAGGTCTGAACTCAATTGGATTTTCTGAAAAATAGTTATGCCAAGTGTCGCAACGTGACCTATTTATGGGATAAAACAAGAGATCTAACTTGTACGGTGTGACACATTTCATTGGTTCAACTTCAGCCTCTAAAAACATTTCTTATGATAGTACAGTCTGTGTACTACCTGTCACGTTTTACGAAATTTTATTTGGAGCTTCCTATCCCAATTTATGACCTTTTTTCCGAGGTCACCTGATTATTATTGAGATTTAGAAGAGGTAGAAACCCTAACTTGTACTGATCATAACTCACAAAGTACAATGAATATGAGGGTTTTCTTTGGACACAAGGTACCTGGGGCTGTTATCTACGACCTGTAAACTTTTCAGATCCTGAACCTTCACAAAAATGGATTTATAGCGAAAGTTCCACGATGACTGGTTTTTGCTATATAAAATCCAAACCTTCAAATTGTCGCAAGTGAAGCAAGTGTCGTAAGTGCCATACATTGCCTTCCTTCAGGTTAGCTTTGATACCATGTTAAGATTCAATATTCTAAGACAAAAAATAGCAGCATTACATTCCATTTCACAATAATAGCATATACAGGATCACTGAAGAAACAACAAGCACATCATAAACACAAGAGACACAGATTTATCCTGGGAAACCCTCATGGGGTAGAAATCCTAGCAAAGCTTCCTCAATATAGATGACTGAAAATATACAAAGATGCAAACCAAAGACATTATCTCCTCCTTCACCATAGTAGACCTCTCTCTCACAAGTGCGCTACATTTCAGGTGAGGGAAGTGTGTGTCAAATGAGGAGCACACCTCCTCTATTTATATGCATCTCTGACTTGTACAATATATTAACTAGGTCAGCCCCAACTTTACCACTGGGTTAAACACCCCACTATAACTGATTGGGCTGACCCCTCTAGGGTGGTATAAAAACCCTTTGACCCACATAACACATACAGGGCCGACCCCCACTAGGGAATTCTACTAACCCAAGTTACCACATTCCAACGGAGGAATAAACATCTATGGATATACAATAAGATCTTCACGGAGGAATGAAACATCTCCGGAATAATAAAGTACAAATATAATATTCTTTTAAGTTACAATATTTCAACACTCAATGCCCATGGTGATCCTGAAAAGACCCTTCGATCTCAACTGAATATCCATATAAACCTTCCATTAGAAATAGTTGAATGGGGTGAGCAAATTTGGATGATTTTTCTCCACATTCTACTGCTGCTTGTGCACTTGGTGACAATGGTGCACTTGTGTACTTGCAATTAAACTCTCAATACTCAAGAGGGGATCTACACTAATAGATTCGAACCCTGCTTGATAGTGCATACATTCAGGAGAGAATCAAACCCTGGATAGAATCCAATGGATTCAATTAAATGGTTCAAGGGACTTATGTGGTTTCTCTACTACTTCTGGCACACCACTAAAACAGTCTATTGGTTCGAATAATAGCTCCAAGAGCTCTATTACCATGTAAAATATCTATCACAATAGGATACAGCTACTATAGATGCCTCACAATTGAAATATTTAACTTAATCTGCAAGATATAAGTGCATAAACAATTCTGGAAAAACAAATGATCAAAACCAGTTACAAATGATCAAAAACCAAGAAATAAATGATTAAAAAACAGAATTACAAATGATAAATTCTCAGAGTTTATTAACTGTCCAATATTCCAATGAGTTTAGATCACCCTTATATATAAATAGGAATAAATCGATTTCCTTAGGAGGCTTCACATGAAGCTAGCTTAGATTTCACCCCAATCCCCCCTAGGTTGACTAAGGAGCTCCCAAATCACCTCAAACCCTTACGAATTGTTCATGTTGACATTGGGCACGCTTTGGAAGACTCACCTGAGGCTCACACATGTGAGGGAGGTGGTTGGTGGGTTGTTAGGTATCTAAGGAGAGGCAAAAATTTGCTAATTTGGTCCTAGATGACTAGATACAACGTATGGGCACCTTTGGTCAACATCTTTTCCTTAAAACAGGGAAACATGGCTCCTTAGGATAAAATGGTGCAATATATGCATGAGGTGGTCATAATTAGGGTGCCTTACAGGAATTTGACCACCTTTGGCCCATATATTTGGCCCATACTTTGTGGATAAGTCTCAATTGAGCCTAACTAACTTATAACAACCTTGTTCACACCTTGGGATGCAATTATTATCCAGTTAAGGACCATTTAATAAATAATGTGATAATGACTAAGGTCCTAGGTGTAATATTTCTCTAACATTCTTTAGTCCTACCCATATTTAAAAGCAGTTCTTGAGTCTATTCACTTCCTGTCACCCTTCAATTTCCCCTTCCAAGGGATCTGGAGGAAATTCTTCCTTATTTTTATCTATATTTTCTTTATAGGTGTCCTTTGGATAATAATCTCCATTTCCATCCCATGGAGAAGGAATCCATAGACATCACACATCCTTGAATAGAGCTTTGAAGTTTCTTATTTCATCATTCAAATGTTTAACAGTGTGCTTCATTCTAAACACAAATGTTTGTTTCATGATCATGGACGTAGCTATCTTGATTATCTGTGTTCTTTTATTGAATCCCTTCTCATCCAGCTTCCTTTTGGATCTACTTTTTAAGTAATCTATTATTTTAGTTTCTTGTTTGGGCATCTTTCCTAGCTTCTTTTCTACTAATTTCACCTCAACATTAGCTTTTATTTCCATTTATAATTCATCTTGAATGACCTAAAAAAATCCCATTTTTGTATAAACCATTCACTAATTTTCTCCCAAATATTCTATGTTATCCTCCTCAAAAGATGCTCTCCATGGACATTCAGTAGCAATGAGGTTATCTGCCTTTTTAATTCTCCTACTTCTTTTTACATATCTATTATATTATCCTCCTTTTGTTGACTTCATTCTATAGTTCTAGGATCCTTCTATCTTTTGTCTCAAGCTCCTTTTCAACCTATTAGACCTTTCCACTTAGGTCCTTATCCTCTTGAATGGGTTGAGGACTTGACCTCATATTTTCTTGGTCTTCCTCCATAGCATATATATCTATGGCTTCTAGAGGGATAGTATGCTTCTCACCTACTGCTTCTGCTACATCTGTTGTGGTAAGATGACTCTCTGCTTCTTCTGTTACACTTGTTGCTATAGGATGACTTTCTACATGAATTTCAGGAGTTGATGTTCCAGTATCTCCTCCAGTGGAGATTTTAGTTCTTTCTAAATTCATATCCGCTATATTCTAATGCAAATAATCAATATTTTTTCTTCTCTCATCAACTAACTTTTGGTATTCTATCATGGTAGCATAAATTTTCTCCTTTTCTTTCTGCACATGCTTTAGCTCTTCAGTCTAGAATGGGTCTGTTGTGGGAATTTTCAGTTTCTTCCACAAAGTGGCTGTCTCATTATATTTCTTCTCAATAAGTGATTTTATTTGAGATCCATCTTGTGGATCAGCTGCCAATGCCACTAGCTTTTCCTGTAGTGAATTTATAGTAATTTGTTTGGCCCTAGTTGTCTACTTCTCCATCCTGTATAGATTCTCAAACTTCTCTAGTGTCAATATGATATTTTTATCCTCATTTTCTGAATTTACTATCTCTGTACAAATCATATCACTGGCCTACTTGTATAAGTCCAATTTATCCAGCTTCCCAAGTTCCTTGAAATTAAAAATGTGTTCATCAGCTCTCCAATCACTCAATTTGACAGGTTTAGGTACTTTGGGCTCGAGAACATAAAACCTAAATGTGTCTTGTTGATGATCAATGAATGAGATCAATTTCTTATCTGATGCTGGTATTTATTTCCTTATATCATTTACCATCTTCAATCCTTTTTCTCGAATGTTCCTGTAGCTAGATTGGAGATCCGTTTTCACTTGTACTGGCTCTCTTGATAATGATCCTTGTATCGTCTGAGTAATTGTGAACTGTATAGATGGATAACTAATTTATTTAATGGGAGGCTCTATTGGGAGAAATGGTTTTTTATGTTAATTCAATGATTTCTCTCAAAATTTCAAATCCCTGGCACTTCTATCAATGCATGTTCATCTACTTAAGTTTTTGTTCTAGCCCTCTTACGGTCTAAGCCCTGGTCAACTTAATCAATGGCCATCTCCTGAAATTCTCCAACTGTCCTTTTTTGTCCTATCAATTGTTCTTGTATTTCTTTATCTTCAAATATTTTCTAAGCTTCTTGGACCTCTTCACAAGTCTCTTTATTAACTATTTTTTCCCAAACTGGTTTGGCTTCACATATATATGATTAGTTTTTATTCTCCAGCATTTGATTTGAGATAATTTGGTGTCGGTCATAGGATGCTTTCTTATCTTTCCTAAGATTTAGTTGACTCAAATATTATACTACATATTTATATCCATTCAGTCCTCTTATGATGAGAGGCACCACTTCCTTTTGGTAACAAAAATGACATATGCTTCCTAGAATGCCTGAAATGCATCTCATATGAGGCAAATGTTTTCCTTATATATTCCATGGTAAATATTCTTAGGTTTAAAAAAGTAGGCATTTTGTAGGGTTCCTCCTACAAACCATAAACCCTAATGAGTACGTGGTCCTCATCAAGGAACCAATCTCTTATTTGAATCTCTGGGGTGAATTGTAAATGCTTTTTGTTTTCTAGTAGCATCCTTAGGGGTGAGCTGCCAAAAGTTAAGTTATATGCAATGCTCATAAATTTATCTAAAACAAATGTCAAATTAGAGTTATCAACTCTTATTCGGACTAGATCGGTCCATTCATACACTGGAATTTGTGTTCCCTTTTCATCAGTACTCTTCAGACCTAGATGTTTAAAGATTTCAATGTTCTAGTAGAAAAACATAAAAAATAGGTAGGATGGAAATCTAAAGTATTCAATGGCATGGAATTCCTCCAATTTATCATGGATTAGTCCTACTAGGTGAGTACATAATTCAAAATAGGGGAATTTGTACTATCTTTTGTGGTTAGCTTAAGTAGAATCCATACGATCACTTCATCTAATGACTTATCATCTTCCAAGCCCACAATTGTACCTATGGTGGAAATAGCCTCCCTGGAATTTTTCTGAAAAAACTTGTGGTAGAATAAGGACGTGGGATGTTAGGTATTGACATACCTGGATCTAAGTAATTGGATATAAACTGGTGATGTTCATAGGGACCAATACTATGAAATGCGCTAGCTAGGAATTTTTCATTAAAAGGATAAGGGGATAAACATTTCATGATGTAAAACATCCATCTGAGTGCATCTAGAGTTACGTAAAAAAGGTTTTTGAACATATCCAAGGAAAGGATTTTCTGCTTGGTACGGGAATAGTGCTTCGAGCACCGGGTTACAAATTCAAGGAATACCAAATATCTAGGGCAAGTGGTATGGACAAAGTTTGAATTCCATAGATTAAGGTTTTCTTGGTCAACATAAGCTAGTGTTTTAGCTTCCTTAATGGTTTCATTCAGATTTGAATTTGTGATAATGGTGTCGAAAACATCTGCTTCATGGTCATAAACATGTTATTCTCCTGAGAAATGAGGTTTTGGAAGCTTGAATTTTGGTTCAGAATCCATTTTAGGTTAAAAACTGGTTCGGTAAATCCAATGGTTATTAGGGAAAAACTACATAAATTAGGGATTCTTTCGTATTAAGCAACAGGCGAAGGGTATTAGCAGAAATGTTCAATAACAGTAAGTAGAAAATACCCGGGTGACACATGATGGTTGATCTAGAACACTTTGGACACGGACAAGGACTAGTCAGCTTCGTGAAGATGGTTAACCTAGTACACTGGGTCTGTAAAGATCATGTTCAAGATTTGACGAGGAAATAATATTTTAAAAATAGGTAAAATATCCTTTTATTAAATTTAGCAAGCATCACTTTCCATGATGGATTTTGCGGTGGAGGTACGAGGATGAAGTGTGGGGACCCACTTTGACATATGAAAACTGGAGGAAGGATGAGCTATTAGGGTGATGACATGTAAAGTAATTTTTGTTTGGTTGTGGATGGATACCAATTCTAGTTTCCGAGGGTGGTAACTCAATGATGATGATCGGTAAAAGAAAACTGCGCTCAAGGGGGTGCATTGAATAAACAACAAGCACATGCCCTTAGTGGTATTGGGGTTGATGCGTATGTACTTTTTGGGGAGGGATTAGCTTAGCGACACATTTTAGATCTTGGTTGTTGATCTATGCCACGCCTTTCCAAAATTGCATGTAAACCTTCCTACCTTAAAAATATTTCACTTTATGGGCGTGTCCGATCACTGGGCTATTAGATATCCCTTGATATAATGACTCAACAACTTTAATACTTAAGTTCTCTCTGCTAGGCCCCAAGTCACTAACTGGTCAGTTTGAGGGCTTTGCTCCATTTTATTTTAATCTCCTTAGCTCCTAAGGGATGAAATAAACTGGGCATATCATCTTAAGTAACTTTTAGAGGGTAGTTTCATCTGGAGAAAAATATCATCACTAACAGGACCACAATATTTCCTATTATTATACCCCTATTTGTTACCCTATGAGTTCCTTTCAGACCACACACAATTGTTCAACTGAAACCCTACATTTTTAGCTACTCTAGGCCTTATTTTTCCATTATTGCCCCATACATGATTTTATTGGAGGGATGATGACCTTTTCACGCTCCTTGCATGCCTATCAGGGAGGGATTCTGTCACCTACCCAAATTTTGAGAATATTATTTTATTTGCAAAATACTTTACGTTAAATTACAATTACAAAGTTTTGTATATATGACCAAGTTTGGTCAAGTATGAATGTAATTATTGATTACTATTATTTAATAAATTAAAATAGGAGACAAACACCCAAGGGAACTATTAAATGAGTGTTCGCTGACTCACTAGGAGGAATGGAAGTTGTTAGAAGGTATGGGACAGATGGAAGCATTTGCACTCCACCACTAGTTGTTGGTTATGGGACAACTACCCCTAAATTTGTGGCATTATCCCCCAGGTGGGTGGAAGAGAACAGGCAGCTCATTAATGACCAATTAACCACTAAAAGGCCTAGGCAGCCTAGATAAGGCAATTCGAATTGAGCAGGAAGCTCCTATAATATTTTTCTACAGAAATATTCCTCAAGTGCATTAGGTGATCACTGAGAGATTCGAATAGGGAGGCTATGTGAGAGTGCAATTGTGAGTCTGCTAGTTATACTGAGAAGGAAATCCAGAGGCACTGGTGCAGGTCCTTTTGACTGCTGAGTCTCGAGGACTGGAAAACCTATATTCTATTGCAAGTTGATGTACTAAGGCTTCTACAGAATCTTCCTCCTGGTGGTTCAGTGAACAGGCTCGGGGGTCCTAAGGCAAGTAATTTGGCTGCCTTCAGGAGTAGGTTGGGTGTCACAAGCTCCTTGGGTGGTTTCTTCTCCTACAAATTATCAGGTTCTATTTTTCTGTTGTTATTTCAGTAAAATAAAATCTACATTTATCAGTAAGAAATTATTCTATTTTCTAACCTGAGTATGCTTTCTACATGAAATTGATATAATAGATGAAATGATTGATAAAATGACTTCTCTGCATTTTTCCCGATGCTGGTTTCTGCATCGTACTCTAGTAGAGGAAGTGGAATTAAAATCATATAATTGATGGGCATAATGCCAAGTGAATAGATAGAATGAGACTGTAGTGTTCTTCTAAATTCTAACGTTTACATGTTTAAACTCAGAAACATAATAGTATATAACAAATAGTAATAGAAATCATTCTCTTGTACTTAGTCATAAGAGAGAAATAATTCATCTCTGTACAGAACTATACTTCTATTTATCACTAACCATTATTGAAATCTATTACCATGTATTATTTGTAAAGATGTTTTGAATATTAGATGTTTCAGGGTTTATTAATTCTAGATTTCTAACAGCTGCAAAAACTCTTGTAATCAGAGTTATTATATTTAAAATATAAATAGATATTTATCTTTCATATCATAAATTTATTTCAGCAAATATATCTCATATTTCCTTTTAACTACCAACTAGGGTTTCTTTTTCCAATTTTACATCATAGTTGGAATCCAAACATTCTATCTTGTTATCATTCTATTTTAGGATCAAAATCAGAATGCTTAACCTAGAGAACAAATCAATTTCATTTTTATTTACAGAATCGAAATTGATCCGACATTTGCAATGCCTAGCAATTATTTCAAACTCTCCGATTATAAACACATACTTACGATTTCTTTTAATCAAATAGAAATACGCATTCAACATCCTATTTAGTTATTGACCAAACCCTATGTATGTTTTATTTTCGAAATAGTAACTGAAACCATAGATTCGATTCATTACTGAATTTGTTACAGTATCAAATATTTAGATTGTCTCTTGGCCAACATCCGAAACAGTTGAAACATTAACACTTTTCAATATAAAACATTGTTTTAAACACAATGTAAAACAAAGGATCGAATCCTTCAAATATTATCCTGTTTTCAAGTAAAAACTACAGTTCCATTTTCCATTCAACCCAAAAATCACACAGTCCATCTATTTGTTTCACAGATACGTTCTCAATAACATAAAACTTGTTATCAAAACAAATTGCTATTATTTCTTCATCGACGATTTGGGATTCCAAATATACATAGTAAACCTTGAAGTTTAAAAATTGTAAGTACCAATCAAAATAACAAGGGTTTATCCCTTAGGGTTTACAACTCCAAAAAAAAGATACATTTCCACTAAATATTTATAGTATACGCTGCATCAACAAAACTAGCCAACATTTTAGCAGCTGGACATATAGCATTACTATTCACAATATACTTTCAATGGACAAAAACCATGCCAAAAATCCAAACACATAGAAATTTGTCAAAACATCATTCATCAACCTCAACTGAACTAGGATGACCAACTAGGTAAGGAAACCACTGAGGCTTACCGGTGGATAAGCAAAGCTCCTCCATTATTTCTCAAGTGAATGGTCCTCCAACGAAGGAAAACCTGTCACAACAACTGCGAATGGTTAAACAAGTTATTGGATATATGTATGAAAGCATTTAAATAACAGTATTGAGTTAGAAGAATAATTTACCTTCGCGCTGAGAAGATGTTCTTGCAAACAAGGTTAACAAAGCTACCATCCAGCTTGGAAAAGAGAGTCTGAATTCTGTGAAACAACAATTTTACCACGTTCTGAGAGTCTAAACTAGTGCCATCGCTTCAACCAATACCAGGGTCAAACATTTCACAAACTCACACAGTAAAACAAGCTACAGACTCAACCTTTCAACATATTAACTACTACAACTTTCACTGCAGAGGCTCAGCTTCTTAACATGAATTTCACTTGCATGTTGAAGGCACATAGGTCATGGGTTCGAGCTCGGTGAACCTCCAACTATCAAAACCCCAGAACTCCTCGGCTTGTCGGCCTCTCCCCAAGACTATTACCTAGAAAAATGAATGTCGAGGAACGTGTTTCAACATTGTCATAGTATGCAGTTAGGTTTTTTCCATTACAATCTCAAGAATCACAAATCAACAATGAAGATTGTTGCCAACCGAGCACGTTGGAAAGTGGGAAACCACTACATTTAACACTTCATTAAATGTTACAACCACGACAATGCCAATTCAACAGTCCAAAGGGAAAATCTAGTTACAGCTCGGACTCATATCACAAATTGTTATCAACTCCTTCACATGCTCATAGCCACGGTATCATACACTCATACATCCACTAATTACAATTGTCAAAAGACTTCAATGCTAAGACCATAACCGGTGATGTGCCAAACCCTTTTCATACTCAACACTCATTACCATCGTAACATCTACCATGCCAATGTTTTGAACATTAAATGTATCTCATATTATTCCACTGTATTGATAAATCAAAGATATGATGAATGACAATTGTTTGTGTATAGTCAAATTTGGATAAGTTGTGTTACATTCCATTATTTCCATATTATGCAACATAAATATATTTGTATAGTTTCTCCAAGGAATTCATATATATTCCTAGGTTGATACATATAGTAACCCTTAGTTGGGAACCATATTATTTTACATCGTATCAATTGTTCATATAGCATAACTCATAACATCATGGATTTAATAAATTTAAAAGGGTCAAATTGTTGAATATTGTAACTTCTAAGAATATTATATTTGTATATTATTTATTTCGGAGATGTTCCATGCCTCCGATGTGATTATACTATGAATCTGGAGATGTTTATTCCTCCGAATTGGTTGTGGTAACTAGGGTTATTAGACCCACCATGTGGGGGTCGGCCCAGTCAGTTATAATAGGGTATTTAACCTAATCGTTAAATACGAGCCTACATGAACTTGTATAAAATACATGTCAGTGTAGTGTATAAATAGAGGAGGTATGTTCCTCATTTGACATACACAGACACTTGAGAGAGGCGCACTTGTGGAGGAGAGGTCTACTATGGTGGAAGAGGAGATCATGTTTTTGGTTTGCATATTTGTATATTGCTGGTCATCTATATTGAGGAAGCTTTACTGGGTTTTCTACCCCATGAGGGTTTCCCAGGATAAATCTGTGTCTCTTGTGTTTATGCTATGCTTGTTGTTTCTTTAGTGATCCTGTATATGCTATTATTGTGAAATGGAATGTAATGATACTATTTTCTGTCTTAGCATATTAAATTTTAACATGGTATCATAGCTAACCAGAAGGAAGACAAGGTATGGCACTTACGACACTTGCTTTACTTACGACAATTTGAAGGTTAGGGTTTTACATAGCAAAACCCAGTCATCGTGGAACTTTCTCCATAAATCCATTTCTACGAAGGTTCAGGGTCTAAAAAGTTTACAGGTCGAAGATAACATCCCCAGATACCTTGTGTCCAAAGGGAACCCTCAGATTCGTTGTACTTTATGAGTTATGATCAGTACAAGTTAGGGTTTCTGCCTCTTCCAGATCTCAGTCAAAATCAGGTGACCTTGGAAAAAAGGTCATAACTTGGTCTAGGAAGATCCAAATGAAATTTCGTAAAATGTGACAGGTAGTACATAGACTGTACTATCTCAAAAAAAAATTTCAGATGCTGAAGGTGAACCAGTGACATGTGGCACGCCGTACAAGTTCGCTCTCCTGTTTTATCCCATAAACAGGTCATGTTACGACACTTGGCATAAATCTCTCTCAGAGAGTCGAATTGAGGTCAGACTTGTCAAGATGGAAAGACAACAGGGCGAGATATCTCAGGAAAATTTTTCAGAGGCCGAAGTTCAAGCAGTGACATGTGGCACGCCGTACAAGTTCGCTCTCCTGTTTTATCGCATAAACAGGTCACGTTGCGACACTTGGCATAAATCTCTCTCAAAAAATCCAATTGAGGTCAGACCTATCAAGATGGAAAGATGACAGGTCAGGCTACTGCAGAAAACGTTTTCAGACCCTGTGGAGCAAAAATTTCAGAGTTATAGCAGAAAAAATCAGGTGCATATTTCTGTCAAAACATAATTATTTTTGGAGCACCTTTATTCATGGCTTCCGGAATTTAGGGTTTCGGAGAAAGTTAGAATTTTTGGAATCAGAGTCCACGGCTGAATGCTACTCAGGAAAATTAAAATTTAGATACCAATATCGAATTTTTTGGTTGTGTAGAAGACCGGGCTTGATCAAACCCTACTTCGGGATTTTGATCAGAAAGATGGAAAATTAGGGCTTCAGCAAAAGTTGGAATTTTTTAAGTCTGTAACCACAGCTGGAAGCTCCTCAGAAAAATAAGAGTTTAGAGCCTTGGATCAAACCTTTTGATTGGACAGAAGGGTGGGCTTCATCAAACCCTAGTTCGGGTTCCTGTCCAGAAGATCCAGAAGTTTCGAAGGCAATTTTGAGGGGTCAAATTTTGGAGATTTCAAAATTGAAGAATGCTAGGTTGATCAGCTCAGCAAGACACATTCTTCCATCCATTCAGAAGTGTGAAAGTCAAAGATTGAATTTTTAGGGTTTCTCTAGCAAACCCTAATCAAGCTCTAGATCAAGTTTCAGGGGGAGTTGAAGCTATGGCCTTACATAAGAAGACTACAAAAAGTCTCGACAGGTATGACTTAAGGAGGTTCAGGTATGCCTTGAAATCTAATTCTTGATTAAGTTCATAATGTGTTTGTCTTCATGTTATTTATTAGTACAATCTTGATTAATGTTATTAATTGTCTTATCACCCTAGTAACAATATGAATGCATGTGAATGATTGAAGACATTCATTGATTAGGGCTATATGATTGTACTTATGCATTATGGTGTTGTGTGAGGTTGATGTTGTCTGCTAACAAGACACATGTACATCACAAAAGACAAATCAAGTTCCATGACCATGACAACATGAAGACAAAGACTCACGAGGTATGTATGACTTTGTTATATTATGTTTAACCTAAGAGACATGCAGGTTCTAGCTCAGGATCTCTAAATCATTGAAGAGATTGTTTAGGTATGTTGTACATAACTAAGCAGGTATACTAATCCAGGTATGTTTTCCTATGTCATGTTAGAATCTTACCTTGTGTAAGTATACTTGGTATGATTGGTTAGTAATCAAGGGTTTATGCATATTATATCTCTTATCTTGGTTGATGATTTAACTAACTAGATCAAACAATAATATGCATGAGTAAAAGAAGACTTCCTTGAAACCCTGAATACTAATGATCATGACTGTACATATTCAATATTATTTAGAATTAGAATGTTTTGATAATATTGAGAATATACTAATGAATGTATGTTTGTGTATGAGATCATGAGGATGACACTAGTGTACACTTGAGCATGCACAGTGGTACAGAATGAATAGAAGTTTAGAAGACATACAGAAGATCAAGCGGGAGGCAACCACACAAACATAAAACATAAGTATTTGAGTTGTTATTAGAAATAGTAAATGATATTGCTTGTATGCATATTTGTATTCCTAGAATATATCATGCTGAGTGTAAACATTCATAAAGCATTGAACAGTATACTACTAATATGCATATGATTGGTAAGTTGGACAAACATTCTATTGTTTCTTGTCTAGAATGAAACCTCTTTGCTGACATGCTGAGAGCTGTGCACACTCTCGATAGTATGTTCTGGTAGAGATGGAAGGCATCTAGATAGCCACTATATGCATACAGGATATGGGAAAGTGTTGTGCCAAAGTATTGGTCAAAATAGTTGCATAACTATGTAAATGATATCTGTATGCATAATAGGTTATCATGTCAATATGATTTGATGATTATGAAGTATTACTAATCATGTACTTAATTTTGATTTGTAGGAAAGATCATGATGAATGATGAACTCTGAACAAGCGATGGATGTTCAACAAAAGATTTACAAATCAAACACACTATAGAAAGCTTGTGGTTAAGCGATTCTCTTAGAAAGAGGAAGAGAATCATGATGAGATGTTTTGCTCCAAGGGACTAGATAAGACCATTCTCTTAATAATGTAATCAGGTTCTGTATGGGTTCCTAGGATCGGTAGTCAATTGATGAGGTTAATGATCATCATGGGTGATGTGGATCTCAACCTTTGCTACAAGGTTGAATATGGGTTCTATACACATATGACATGGATGGAAGAAGGAACTCACCACAGAGTTCGAATGATTTTGAGGCTCATATTAGTAGACCCATCTGACGAGAGATGGCACAGATAGATATGCAGAAGATCACTCAATGCTGAGTGTGAATAATGGACAATTGACAGCTTCATGACAAAGCTTGGGCTTTACCAAAAGTAAAGTTGTTCCTAACCTTTACCTTAAGGTTGTGGATGATGAACCTATCATAACATTATTGTATGACGATGATCTCTTTCTGACAAGGAATGAGAAACAGGTCATGAAAATGGCTGCAGAAATGAAAATGAAAGATCTCGGATTAATGCACTACTTCTTAGGTCTAGAAGTATGGCAAGATCCAAAAGGAATCTTTTAAATCAAGGTAAGTATGCTGTGAAGTTTCTAAAAAAATTTGATATGTTGGAGTATAAAGCCATGGCCACTCTTATGGATTCCAACTTGAAGTTGTTAGTTAATGACTCATCGTATTTAGTGGACCTAACCCTATATAGACAAATCATTGGGTCATTGATGTATTTAACAAATACTAGGCCAGATATATGCTTTGTTGTAAATACCCTAAGTCAGTATCTAGTAGAACCTAGAAAGGTGCACTTAATAGCTACAAAGCATGTAGTGAGGTACCTAAAAGGTACATTAGATTTTTTGGTCTATATTATCTTGGAGGTCATGAACTCCGTTTACATGGTTACTCAGATTCTGATTGGGCAGGAAGTGTCTCAGACAGAAAGAGTACATCAGGTGGATGTTATAGTCTTGAATCTGCCATGATCTCATGGTTCAACAAGAAACAATCTAGTGTGGCTCTCAGTACTGCTGAAGCAGAATATATGGCTGTCTGCTCTGCCAAGCAGTGTGGCTTCAGAAGCTATTATATGGAGTGTTTGACTTAGAAATGGATCCCACTGTGATTATGTGTGACAATCAAAGCTGCATTAAGATGACTGAAAATCCTGTGTTCCATGATAAGTCAAAACACATAGAGATCCGATACTTCTATATACGAGATATGATGGAAAGAAGAGCTATCAAGCTCGTATATATAAGCATTGAGGATCAGATTGCTGATATCTTGACTAAACCTCTGTCTCGAGTGAAGTTTGAATACTTTCGAGACAAGCTTGGTATAGTTCAAAAGAACTCTCCTCGAAAGGGGGAGTAGCATAGTATCTGATAACAAGTCTGTCTCATCAATGATGAGGTTACCTATTTACTGCACTTAGTTATTTAGAATGATTTTTTTAGGACTCTTATACTTTTACTTTTGATGATAGATGTATACATGCTTTTGATGATAGATGTATTAGTGAGAATACATGCTTTTGATGATAGATGTATACATGCTTTTGATGATAGATGTATTAGTGAGAATACATGCTTTTGATGATAGATGTATACATGCCTTTGATGATATATGTATTTGATGCTATTGATGAGGATACATGTTTTGATGATGAGGATATATAATGCCTTGATGTACTTGTATGGATGAAGATACTTGTACCCATGATTGACATATGAGGGGATTGGATCATCCCTGGACTTCAGTCCTAAAGAGAGACGTAGACGTATGTCTTCGAGAATGAAGTCCTTGGTGGACTTGAGGGGATTGGATCATCCGTGGACTCCAGTCCTAAAGAGAGCCGTAGACATATTTCTTCGAGAATGAAGTCCTTGGTGGACTTGAGGGGATTGGATCATCCCTGGACTTTAGTCCTAAAGAGAGCCGTAGACGTATGTCTTCGAGAATGAAGTCCTTGGTGGACTTGAGGGGATTGGATCATCCCTGGACTTCAGTCCTAAAGAGATCCGTAGACGTATGTCTTCGAGAATGAAGTCCTTGGTGGACTTGAGGGGATTGGATCATCCCTAGACTTCAGTCCTAAAGAGAGCCGTAGACATGATGTCTCCGAGAACAAAATCCTGAATGAACAGGTAAGGGGATTGGATCGTCCTCGGACTTTAGTCCTTTGAATTGAGCCGTAGACATGATGTGTCCGAGAAAAAAATCATGAATGAACAGGTAAGGGGATTGGATCGTCCTCAGACTTTAGTCCTTTGAATTGAGCCGTAGACATGAGGTCTCCGAGAATTGAATGATAGGTCTGGATCGTCCCTGAGCTTCGGTTCAAAAGGTACATGATAGGACTAGATCATCCCTGGACTTCGGTTCAAAAGGTACATGATAAGACTGGATCATCCCTGGACTTCGGTTCAAAAGGTACATGATAGGACTGGATCGTCCCTGGACCTCGGTTCAAAATGTACGTGACAAATCCTAGAATTGTTCTAGGTTACATCCAGCATGAAACAGGGCTGGCTCTGTAGATGTGATACATCCAGCATGAAACAGGGTTGGCTCTGTATATGCGATACATCCAGCATGAAACAGGGCTAGCTCTGTAGATGTGATACATCCAGCATGAAACAGGGCTGGCTCTGTAGATGTGATACATCCAGCATGAAACAGGGCTGGCTCTGTAGATGTGATACATCCAGCATGAAATAGGGCTGGCTCTGTAGATGTGATACATCCAGCATGAAACAGGGCTGGCACTGTAGATGTGTTACATCCAGCATGAAACAGGGCTGGCTCTGTGGACGTGACACATCCAGTATGAAAGAGGACTAGCTCTGTGGCGGTAAATCCTAGATCTGATCTAGGTCACATCTAGTATAAAAAAGGACTGGCATTGTGGTTGGGATTAGATCATCCCTAGACATGAGACTTATCTTAAAGAGATAAGGATTGATCATCCTGGAACTTGATCTGGATTGTATCATCCATGGACTTATGTCCTAAAGAGAGCAAGATTGATCATCCTGTAATATGATCGTGTGATGACAATGCTGATGATCGTGTGATGACGATGCTGATGATCGTGTGATGACGATGCTGATGATCATGTGATGACGATGCTGATGATCGTGTGATGACGATGTTGATCGTGTGATGTCGATGCTGATGATCGTGTGATGACGATGTTGATGATCGTGTGATGACGATGCTGATGATCGATGCTGATGATCATGTGATGACGATGCTAATGATCGATGCTGATGATCATGTGATGACGATGCTGATCGTGTGAGGTCGATGCTGATGATTGTGTGATGATGATGTTGATGATCGTGTGATGACGATGTTGATGATCGTGTGATGACGATGCTGATGATCGTGTGATGACGATGCTGATGATCGAGTGATGTCGATGTTCCAGTAACTAGTTGAGTTACTGATGATGATGAACTGAAGAAAGCTTCTGATGATATATAGATGTATAATGTATGATGTATGACTCGTTGCTCCTGTGGATGTTGTTATAATATTCTTCTCGTTAAGGGGGAGTGTTGAATATTGTAACTTCTAAGAATATTATATTTGTATATTATTTATTCTGAAGATGTTCCATGCCTCCGATGTGATTATACTATGAATCCGGAGATGTTTATTCCTCCGAATTGGTTGTGGTAACTAGGGTTATTAGACCCACCATGTGGGGGTCGGCCCAGTCAGTTATAATAAGGTATTTAACCTAATGGTTAAATAGGAGCCTACATGTACTTGTGTAAAATACATGTCAGTGTAGTGTATAAATAGAGGAGGTATGTTCCTCATTTGACATACACACACACTTGAGAGAGGCGCACTTGTGGAGAAGAGGTCTGCTATGGTGGAGGAGGAGATCATGTTTTTGGTTTGCATCTTTGTATATTGCTGGTCATCTATATTGAGGAAGCTTTACTGGGTTTTCTACCCCATGAGGGTTTCCCGGGATAAATCTGTGTCTCTTGTGTTTATGCTATGCTTGTTGTTTCTTCAGTGATCCTGTATATGCTATTATTGTGAAATGGAATGTAATGCTGCTATTTTATGTCTTAGCATATTAAATTTTAACACAAATCTCTATAGTTTGTAGCAATTCTAGTGGAAACATCATTATAATATAAAGGTAGGACACTATTGAATACTACACCAATGGTATGTGTGTTCATGCATTTAGAGAAGTATAAATATTATATTTTCAATTATAATAGCTTTCAGATTATTCCTGTTGCTTTTCCAGTACTCTAATTGTTTCCACATTTTTCAATAGTCTAAAAATCTAACCGGAGTCAAGACAATATAAACCAATACTTGTAGAAATAATATTTCTTATGAAAGGAAAAGATATCAATAAATTCATTTTAGCATATAGACAACGTAACCTAGTACATTTTTGAAATTATCATAAGCATAAGTATTTTCCTTTTTGACGAATGTATGAGTGAGTATAGTTTTAGAATTCATTTATCGCAACTTCTGCAACATACATTTATGCTCAAAACAATACAACTAGGATAGACAAAGACTCATACCTGAAGCAAGGGAAGAACTTAGAAATTCAACCAAATATTGACAGCTTTTTGTAAAACGTAAATACTCTTAACACTGGTTTTGTCACATTCTCTTACATGATTTCTGCACAATAGGAACAAGAACATATGCTTTAGCTAAACATATATAAGTAAGCCTCAGGGACCTCGTAGGACCCCTTTCATCACCATCCAAAAACAAAACTGTCAGCACTTTGTCAAGAAAACATAAACACATGAATTTTGAATTATTGTTAACACAAGCAGAACTAATGACATAAACATGCTAAAAGAAGTATGTCGTGTCACTGTCATTTCAAATATCTTTCGTTATGAAACTCAGTAATTAGTATGTTTCTTGTATTAATGACTTATTAATTCAAGGTTGTCTTGTCAAGCTTTTATTATTTCCACAATCGCAATTTATGCTACATTTAATGCTATTATAAAATTTTAAATTTTTATGAAAATATCAGGATGTTACAAATTCCATCCCTACTTGCACTAATACTAGGGAGAGATGGTACTCAGTCACATGGTTTTGGGATGAAGTTCCAGAAGATTATTGCTATGACTATATTCCACCTCATTTTGGAATTGGAACTCACCACCAAATATAAGTCCATTTGTCCTTAGGATTCCACATTCATCCTCCCTTGATTCACTATCCCTCTATATATTGAGTCCATTTCATTAGGGAACAAAAGACTCTTTTATGTATTGTTGTGCTATTAGAATCTAGATTGAATCCTAAAATCATTGAGATCATCCCATTGTATGAGACAAGTAAGGTTTTGAGCAAGAATCTTGAAGGAGTCCTACATCAAGATTTAGGGTATAATTTGATGTATCACTTCTTGTTCATGATTATATAGACATTCCCCCCCTCATCATGGTGTATTAATAAATGTATATGATTCATATATGTATGTTTAATGTAATGTTTGTGGTGGATCTGATCTCCCTTGAATCTAAATGGTTATCTCATTTTCATGCAAATTTATATATGCTAGAATGGTATAAACGAAGGTATTTGTTTTCTATGTGTGTGCATGATACTAGCAAGTGGAGTTGGAGCAAATTCCACTAGATCTGCAGCAGCTAGAAGCCATCTTCACCAACACACTTAATATGAACTAAGGCATCTTCATTTTTATTTCTCCTCTTCTCATATCTTGTGTGTGAATGAGATATTATATATAGGTTTGAAAGCATAGTGGTTGATCCCCCGAGTCTCTATTGGATTAGGGAAATGCTACAAGAGAGTACTCATCTATTCACAAAAGGGAAAATATCCATAATAGAACTGGTAGCTCCATTGGGGACAATTTTTGTCCATACCTTCCCTAGTTGGATTTGATTCTTTAAATTCCTGGTTTCTTGACCTTCCCGAGTCATTTAATAATCTTTAGATTCTTCGTGCATAAGTTGTCAACCTTTCTAACCCATGAAACCACTCAGATCTGATACAACCTTTAAATTTGAGCCATTATGAGTGCCATATCCCCTGTTTATGGGAACTAGAGTGATGCCATTCCCCGTTGAATAACTATAGAGGGAGATGGTAGGGATTTCGTCCCTCCTTTCTAGTTTAGACAAAGTGAGGGTGCTTTGAAGATGACTTTTTGATGGGTTTTGAATGAAATTTTCTCATATTTTCTTTGGGATTGTTCTCAAACCTATGTGTTAGTGTCCATAACCTATGTGTAATGCTTAGATGATGTCTTTTTTATTTGTTTGAGTTATTTTATTTATTTCATCCATCATTTCTTGAGTGCGTTTTGAAAGCTCTTGAATTAGTGATCTGATCTGTAATACCCCTATTTTGACCCGTATGGTTTATTGCCCTCAATGTAAATATTGTATACATGATATGTGTGTTTTTCCCTAGTGTGGAGATCAAGGCCAAGGCCCCACTAGTTGATGTTCAGGTTTAATTGCATAGGAAAGTATTTGATAGTTTGATTATCCATGAGTTGTTAAGCCATGAATATTTGTAAATGATGTAATTATTAATTAGTGGAATAAAATACCCAAGAAGCTATCTAAGGAGGAAACCAATGAGAAGGGGCCATGTGTATCCACTAGGAACATGTGACGGGGTTATGGGATTTGTACCCATGCTACCACATGTCCAATTGTGAACCCACTTAACTCACCATGCTAACATTAATTAAATTGTAAGATGGTGGTTGAGAAAACTAGATCTATGAATTCGATGGAGTATGGGGCAACGTGCGAATCCGTATGGAAGGGTATGGCCCTGTGTTTTGCTTGTTCCATAAGCCACTCCACGTCTAGGAATTCTCCCATCAGATCGCTAACCCATTGTTGATAGACAAACCAAGTCATTCATGCACACACAGAGCCCAGCCATGAAGAAAAAAAGAGAAAATCACGATTTCAGTGTGAAATGAATGTACAAAGCCTAAACTTTAAAGAAAACCCTACGTAAGAATGAACCTAGTTGGGGACAGCCATAGATCTATTCATGGGATGAATTTCAGAGCTTGAATGGCCTAGAGAACCCGTAAGAACCCTTATATCGATTGCAGAAGACCGAGTTTGTAGGGAAGAGTTTAGGGCACAGCCCTATGAAGAATTAGCTTGCATAATAGAGAAAAGGTCAACTTAGGGTTGGATCTACTTGATAAAACTAGTGAAGGATGAAATCTCATGAAGAATAGAAGTTGTACCTTTCTATACCCACCCTGAATAGCAGTGGAGGGAAGGGGCCTTGAGGGATTGTACAATAGAGAAGAGGGCCTTCCTTATGATGGGTGAGGTTGGTAATGTGGGTTCCATGCTTGTTGAGTGATCTAAGATTCATGTATCTCTATGGTTGAACTCACTAGCTTAGCAACATCCTTCTTGTTCACTGGATTGCTTGGTAAACCCAAATGTAGGTTGGATTAGCATTGGGATGAGACCTTGACTATGAGAGATCCCTTTATCCCTCCTTAGTGGATGCACAACCCATCTCGGGGGTGGTATCTTAGTTGAAAGAGTACAATCTGGACAAAGACCTAAGGTTGGGTGGAAGGGTGTCCTCACCTAGACAGTTGCTTGGGGCAGCTTCAATTCCAAAGATAAGTGCTTCTATGTGTTAAATGATGAGTAATTCAGGCATTTTATCTATTGCTATGTTATGCTTGTTATGATCTAGGTTAATGAATGGATGATTTCATGAATGTGCTAATTAGAAACCTAGCTATAATCATGAACATGAGGTTGAATGCATGGTGGAATACTTCAGTGTTTACATGAATGATATGCATGGATAATTGCCAAAGGCTATTGATATGTTAAATAGATTAGTTCATTATATGTGTTTATTATGCATTGTATTCACCCTTGAAAGGGATGGATTCACTTCACCTGGTCTTGGGGAAGGACGGGGATAACCCTTGATTTGTTTCAGAACCCCTCTATGGGTCAGGTGAAGGAAGAAGTCATCACAGGAAGGATTTGGAGTCACTTGCAGAAGGATAAAGTCATATAGGTGGGGTTATGAATAGAATTTCAGTTGGCAAATTGGTATGGATGGAGTGCTCATATGGGGTGGGGATTGAACCATTGGATAGAGATCTCCAATATATTTTCAACAGTACCAAACTTGTCAAGTTGGACCAAGTATGAGGGAGTTATGACCCTCAGAAGTTTTCCCTAGAAGCTTGCTTGGGTAGGGGTATGTGGTCCTAATATTTCCACATCTGCAATGTGGATCACAGATTGTGGAGGTCGGGGACAACCGTTGGTGGTGTGTGGAATTTTGGTTTTCCGCACCCGCAAAGTTGATTGCGGGATTACGAGAATCAGAAAAGGATTTCAACGAGGGTTGGTGCAATCATAATCTGTATTCCACATCCACAATGCGGGTTGTGGAATTGTGGATTGCGGGAGGTAATTTATCCTGGGGCTATGAAGTAAGGTTTCTACATTTTTGACATCTGCAACATGGGTTACGGATTGCGGAGTTGCGGGGCAGAAAACCCCCTGAGAGGGAGATTTATGGATTTCAAATCCTGAGTTCCACAAGCGGGATTGCAGAACTGTGAAGTGCGGATGGGAAACTTTGAAGCCGACGAATAGGCTTCCCACAACTGAATTCCGCACTGCAGATTTTTGAATTCGGGACTCAGGAGCACCAATTTGTCAAGGAAGTGGCTTTGGAAACCTGACTTCTGAATCGTGATTGTGGGTTGCGGAATGGAGGTTGCGGGTTGCGGATCCGATCCCATTGCAGTTGTGTGTGGAATTGTAAGAATTTGGAAGAAAAAAAAGTTGCAAAGGGTCTCCCATGGCCTCTGGAGGCCATCAGTGAGGTTAGGGAACATGAAAAATTTGTATCAGAGGTTTGTTTGCAGCACTGGGGCTGTTAGGGCCAAGCCGTGCATGAATTTACGGGAAAGAAATGAGCCCATGGAGTTGTTTGATAATGTTTATTGACTGAATGATGAATAAATTCAAGATTTTATTAAATGAAGTAGGTTTATATGAATTCTTGTGATTTCTTATGAACGCCTCTGTAATGGATAGTGGTTGCAGTGGGTAATCGTTGAAGTGTATAGTAGGGAAGCGTACAGAGAATCGGGAAAATGGTAACCTTCAATGACATGCAGGATCCATTTGAGCCAGAGGACAACGTGTTGGGTGAGAATGTGAAAGAAGCACATACAAAGGCCAAGTCTGATGGAAGAAGGGCACAAGTGACACCCCCAAATTTGGTGGAGACCATGGTGAGCTTCAACGAAAGGTTGATGAACGCGTAGGAAGAGAAACACCATCTCAACGCGGGCATATTGTAGAGTCTCACCAATATGCATCAGAGAATAAATGCTAGGTCGAGCCCAAGAAACGAAGGCCGAGAAGAACATAACGCAGGAAGTCACTCGGCGGGTCGTTGTAGGCGAAGAAATCTAAGCCCTAGTAGGAGTTTTGTGAGCAGAAAATGCAGAACACCCTCTCCAAAGTCTTCATCCAGCAATTCAGATAAATCCAAGGGTTCTCAAGGAATCCCAAGACATACTTTCAGCGTAAGAAAGGGAAGAAAGAAACACAGAGTTATTCCACAGGGTGAATTTAGGAATGAAAGGCCTCCCATTTTCGATGGAGAAAGAAAAGAAGGTCAAGAGGCAGAGGCATGGCTTCTTGGAATTAAAAATTACTTCAGAACGCATGGATATTCATAGAATGAAAAGGATAGGGTTTCCATTTATAACCTTAGTGGAAGCAGTTCAATTTGGTGGGAACACCTCATGCAAGTGAAAGAAGAATCAGTTGGGAAAGGTTTAAAAAATACTTCCAAGAGAAATACCGATCAGTTGGGTATTTTGATAATAAAAGAAATAGTTCAATGAACTCAAATTCGGGAAGAATACCATGGATGAGCATGTCCACAAGTTTCTCGAGCTACTGAGGTATGTAGATTACATCAAGGATGAAAGAGTGAAAATACAATGTTTCCTTGGTAGTCTACCACAAAATTATAGAGATAGGATTGAGTTTGTCAATCCACCAAGCTTGGATGAAGCCATTACAATGGAAGAGCATTGCTATGAGCAGAGTAAAGATAAATCATAGATGCAACCAACATGGAAAGGTAAAACTAGAGAAGGGGTTGACCAAAAGAAAAATCGATTCAAACCACCATTTAGAAATCAACCCAGAACGTTTCCACAAGACCATCAAGCAAGAAGAGAATTCAAACCAGCTATAGTAGGAGAAAAGGCACCAAAAGTGGCACGCCAATGTTGGGGATGTAAAGGAAATCATATGCTTAAATATTTCCCACATCGGAAGGAAAATCATAGAATATTGCGAAACATAGGAGTAACTATAGTGAAAGATATGGCAAGAACAACGTTAACACCCAAAAATCGCTCACTAGCTCATATCCCTAGTTACATAACTCTATTGACCATTTTTCCTACCATTATGGCCTCCAAAACCTTAAAAAATCTCCAAATGGTTACCCCAAAGGGAAAAATCAATGTTTTCATCCTCAAATTAATCCAAATCCTTCAAAAATACCAAAAAATCCCCAAAAAGGGTCAAATATTCCCAAAAAAAAAATAAAATTCAAAATAAATTCAAGAAAGGAGAAAAGGAGGGAAAATGAAGGGAAAACCCTAAACCATTGACCTAATCCATTTTTTCCGCAAAACCATGGGTCACTACCCCACCACCCAAAAATATCTAAATAGGTGATGGAGGCCCTCCATTTCACATCCATTATTCATCCTATCCTTATGTTGTTGAATTTCACTCATAACCCTAGCCCACCATTTGTGCTTGTGTTTTCCATTTTCGTGAACCCTTTGGCCCAAACTTGAATCATTTTGGAGAAGAGAAGGACATTGGAGTACTGGTGCACCTCCCTAGTATGGCTGCAAGGATTCCACCAACCTCGCCACTGAGGTAACAAACCATGTAACTCCCTTATTTAATGTTTAATGAAAAAGCACCGTAAACCCATATTTTTACTATGTTCTAATATATGTTTTTATTGTTTACTATTTTAGTTTAGATTTTTTATTTCCATTATGCACATGCTTATGTCTTTACATCAGATATTTTCCATTATTTAATTTAGCTTTTTACTATTTTTCTGAAATGCTGCTAAGGATTCCATAATCCTTAGTAGCTGCTCTTTTGCACAAGCTAGGGTGAAAACCCTAGCTACAATTTTGGCGACTCCACTGGTTGAACCTTTTGTTATTTATTTTTTAGTTAGTATCTTCCATCTACTTTGTTCTTTTCATGTCTATTTCATCCTTGATGCACTATACTTCAAGAATTGGCCCTAGATGTCTATGTTGCCCCGTGAAAACCCTGTTTTTCCATTTCAGCTGACGTTTTTCGCGATCGGTTTTGTTGCCTCAAAGCCCAGGTTTCATCCACCCAGCCACGGCCTGTAGCCCATATTTCTAGCCCCACAGCCGCAACCCGCAGCGCGGCTATCTAGCCCCAACCCACGGCCTAAAGCTCGGCCCTCAGCCCTCTCCCCATGACCCATAGCGCGGCTGTCCAACCCCAACACACGGCCTCAAGTTCGATGTTTGGCCCTCTCCCTAGGGTCCCAGCCATGACTTACAGCCCTACAGCCGCAACGTGTAGCTCCAGCTCCCCCATAGCCTCTAGGTCTTCCCTTATGGCCTTGGTCGCAGCTTTATGGCCAGCTCCCTATGCCTCCAGACATTCACATCATCCCCCTACCCATGACCATCCTCTGTTGGAATCCCACCATTGTCTTTGGCCCCCTCTCTGTGGAACCGACTGCAGTCGCCATTCCATACCCCATGGCCTCAACCATAGTGCCTTTTCCATATCCCGCGACCCCATTCGCAGCTCCCTCGGCCATCCTCCGCTAGGCTCATGCCGCTCTCTCCGCCCCCCTCTCCGCGGCATCGGCCCCAATAGCCCTTCCATAGCCCGCGGCCCCGGCCAAAGCATCCCCACAATACCTGATGGCCCTAGCCAGAGCATCCCGGCCATACCCCTCGGCCTCAGCTACAACCTCTAGCCAAACCCTAGTGACCACCCCCTCCTAGCTCACCACACCTCGCAGTGCCCCCTGCTAGCCACAACCTTGGGCTCACTCCCCGCGGCCCACAACACAGCCACCCCGACCCGCTAACCATGGCCTACAGCACTGGCTCCCCACCCCCCTCTGTGGCCCCCAATGCAAAGCTGCCCCACCCCCTCTGCGGCCCACAACGCAAGGCTTCCCACCCCTTCCCCTTGGCCCGTAATGCATAACGTGTTCCCTAAACCACGGCCTACAGCTCGACTCCCGATCCCACAGTATTGGCTTGTAACGCAAGTCCGTGTTGATGTATTTGTAACTTCGGAAGATATTCACTTGTATATTGTATGTATTACATTTGTACTTTATTGTATCCCCAGTGGAGATGTATTATTACTTCGATTGGAAGTGTCATCATTTGTACTTGCAAGTGTTACAAGTTATATTGTAAGTGTCGTCACTTATATTTGATGGGTTATTACACCACCTTGGTGGGGTCGGCCCTGTATGAGTCATGTGGGTTAAAGGGTTATTAGAACACCCTAGTGGGGTAGGCCCAGTCAACATTATGTTAAGTGGTTAAGTTGGGGATGACCTAGTTGAGTAAACGTCAAGTCAAAGTCAAAGTATAAATAGAGAGTGTGAACCTCTCATTTCACACATTCACTCACTCACTCACTTCTCATTAGTGAGAGAGAGGAGGAGTGTTCACAAGTGGAGTAGGAGTAGCTTCTGTAGCCAATTATCTTTTGTGGATTCATCTTGGTGATCTTTGTATTGGTCCTTATTCTATCTCTAAGGAAGTTGCGGGGTTTTTCACCTTCTTGGTTTTCCCCGGTGAAATGCTTTGTGTCTCTTGTCTCTTGTGTTTGATATGCTATACATGTTGTTCTTTCAGTTAAGATCCTAGATTGTATTGAATTAAATGATGAAAAATATAACATGGTATCAGAGCTAGCCTAAAGGAAGTCATGGTATGGCATTTATTACACTTGTTGCACTTGCGACAAATTGGAAGCTAGGGCTTGATATAGTAAAAACCAGTCATCTTGGAACTTTGGCTATAAATCTATTTATGCGAAGGTTCAGGATCTGAATATTTTATAGGTCGAATATAACATCCCCATGTACATTGTGTATGAAGCACAACATTTAATTCGTTGTACTTTCTTTCTTACGATCCGTACAATTTAGGGTTTCTGCCTCTTCCAGATCTCAGTCATAAAATGTGACCTAGGAAGAAAGGTCACAACTTGGGATAGGAAGCTCCAAATGAAATTCTATAGAAAGTTTCAGTAAGGGAATGGACCTTAGTTTCACAGCTCCGATTTTCGGAGGCCAAAGTTGAAATAGGGACATGTGGCACTTCGTACACGTTCGATATACTGTTTCATCCCACAAAGAAGTCACGTTGCAACATTTGACATATCTCTCTCTCAGAGAATCCATTTGAGGTCAGATCTGTGGGGTTGGAAATATGACAGGTCAACATGCCACAGGCCGATGTTTCAGACCCTAAAGATCTGAAATTCAAGAGATGCACCATAAACAATAAGGCACATATTTCTGTGAAATAGAATTGGATTTTGAGCATTCTCATTTTTGGCTTATCAATGCTGCGAAAAATTAGGGCTTTTGAAAGAAGTGGAGTTTTGGAGTGATATCAGCATAGGATTTCTCTCCTTAGGAAAATAAAAATTTAGAGACCAAGATCAAATTTTTTGGTTGGGTAGAACCCCGGGATCTATCAAACCCTAGTTCAGGATTTTGACTAGAAAACCAGAATTTGACAGAAGCTGCAGATCCAAAACTTTCAAAGTCAATTTTGAGGGGTCAAATTTTTGAGATTTCAAAATTGAAGTATACCAGCTTGATCAGCTCAGCAAGGTGCATCTTTTCATCCAATCAAAAGTTTGAAATTCAAAGTTTGAATTTTTAGGGTTTCTCTGACAAACCCTATCCAGCTTGAGATCCAGTTTCAACAAATCAAAGTGGATTAGGTTAATCCTAGAAGAGAATGAATTGGACACTTGCATAAGTGAAGAAGTTCCATTTCCATAGGGAGATGAGGCTAAGGCCTTACTTAAGAACCCTACAAGCAATCACAACATGTATGAATTGAGGAGATACAGGTATGTTTTGAAATATCTTCATGATTAAGTTTATGATATGTTTGTCTTCATATTATTGAGGTTAGTACAATCTTGATTAATTTTAGACTTGTCTTATCACCCTAGTAAAAGTATGAATGCATGTGAATGATAGAAGACATTTATTGATTAGTGTTATGACACTTATGATTGTACTAATGCACTGTGGTGTTGTATGAGGATGATGTTGTCCACTAATGTGAAAGGTACATCAAGAAAGACAAATCAAGTTCAAGATCAAGAATATATGACCATGGTGACATGAAGACAAAGACTCATCCATATCCATTGATCACATAGAAGCTCTACTTACGAGGTATGTATAATTTGGTTCTACAATACTTGACTTGTGAGATATGAAGGTTACTAGCACAAGGTCTCTCAATCATTGAAGAGAACAAAGAAGACATTGTTTGGGTATGTTAGACATAACTAGAAAACATGATAATCCAGGTATGTTTTTCCTATATCAAGTTAGAATCCTACCTTAGATAAGTATACTTTTGTATGCTTATTCTTGAAGTTATAAGTTTAAGTAATCAAGGGTTTATGCATATTATGTTTCTTACTTTGATTGATAATATGACAAACTAGAAGAGTCCTATGGTCAAATAAGAATATGCATGAGTAAAAGAAGTCATCCCTGAAACCTTGAATACTAACGCTTGTGATAAATTACTTATGTATGAAATGACCATGACCATACATGTTTAAGATTATTTAGAATCATAATGTTTTTATAATATTGAGATTATACTAATGAATGTATGATTATGTATGAGATCTTGAGGATGACACAATGATGACACTAGTGCACACTTTAGCATGCATAGTGGTCCAGGATGAATAAAAGTTCAAATACATATAATAACGATGATATCATAAAGGAAGCAAAGATCAAGAGGGAGTACACTCCAGTAGTTCTTGCAAGGAAGCAAAGATTGAGAGGGAGTCCACCCTACAACTAAACAAAGCTAAGTATATGAATTATCATTTATTATATATATGATTTCTTAAATGATGTTTTCTAGTCATGTACATACTTATGTTCCTAGATTTAGGATGTATATTATGCATATTAGAAAAGTTGTATTAATGAACAAGATACTACTAATATGCAAGTAATGGGTAAGTGGCCTATGGTATTGTACAACATTCCATTGTTACTTATCTAGAATGAAACCTCTTTGCTAACATGTTGCGAGTTGAGCACACTCTTAAGAAATGTTCTGGTAGAGATGGAAGGCATCTAGAAAGTTACCATGTAAATACGGGATATGGATAAATGTTGTATTGAAGCATTGGCTAAGATATTTGCATGACTGTATGACATATGTACTTATGTGTAATATTTTGTTATGAAAACTATGAGAAGCTTCTAATCATGCAATTGAATTTGACATGTAGGAAAGATCATGTACAATCACCTACAAAAGAAGGACAACAACATTTGTTCCAGCAACGAAGCTCAAGAAAACTATCTATTGAAGATATTGAAGAATCTAAAGTTCCCAGGATCCGGGATGCAGTAATGGAAGGATGCCATGATTGAGGAGTACCAATTCAATCATGGAGAATGATGTATGGGATGTGGTCCCAAGACCAGAAGGGAAGTCTGTTGTGACTTCCAAGTGGATCTACAAGATCAAGCATGCTACAGATGGTAGAAAAGAGAAATACAAGGCAAGTACTTGCTCTGGCTGCAATAATGAAGTGGAAGATACACGAGATGGATGTCAAGACAACTTTCTTGATTGGTGTAGTCGAAGAGGAAGTGTATGTGGAGATGCCACTCAGTTTTGAGATAGATGATAGGGAGTCATATGTGTTCAAATTGAAGAAGGACTTGTACGGTTTGAAACAGGAACCCGGGACGTGGTACGGTAGGATAGACAGCTTCATGTCTAGTTTGAGCTTTACTAAGAGTAAAGCGGATTCCAACCTTTACTACAAGGTTGAGGAAGGAAATCCAATGATACTCCTAGTGTATGTGGATGACCTATTTGTGACAAGTGAGAATAGGTTGATTTTCGACACGAAGAGGAAGCTTGTTGCCGAGTTGAGGATGAAGGACTTTGGTATGATGCATTACTTTCTAGGTATGGAGGTGTGGTAGAGTGCAGATGGAATCTTCCTTGGACAAGGGAAGTATGTAGTAGAGATCCTGAAGCAGTTCGGGATGATGTACTGCAAGGCCATGGCCACACCTATGGCATAGAACCTAAAGCTATTGAGTAATGCTTCATTAGATTCACTTGATGCCACGATGTATTGTCAGACGATTGGGTCCTTGATGTACCTGATGAACACGAGACCAAATATTTGCTTTGCGGTGAAGACATTGAACCAGTTCCTGATGGATCCTAGACATGTTCACCTGATTGCTGTAAAGCATATTCTGAGGTACCTAAAGGGTACAGTTGATTATGGGCTCAAGTATGATGTGAATCAAAAGTTTAACATGGAGGTTTATGTTGATTCAGATTGGGCAGGAAGTGCTACAGATAGGAAGAGCACTTCAGGGTGCTACTTCAGTATAGGATCAGGTATGATCTCTTGGTTTTGCAAGAAGTAGTCCTGCGTAGCACTGAGTACAGCTGAAGCAAAGTATGTTGTAGCTTGTTCGGCTAGTTGTGAGGCAATATGGCTAAGGAATCTACTGTTTGATTTATTTGATCTCCAATTGGATGCTACTTGTATCTATTATGACAAACAGGGTTGTGTGAAGTTGTAAGAGAACCCAGTGTTCCATGACAAGCCGAAGCATATCGAGATCAAATATCACTATATCAGGGATATAGTGTAGAGAGGAGAAATGAAGCTCTAGTATGTTGTGACGAATGAATAGATTGTAGATGTGTTGACTAAACCACTAGCCAAAGTGAAGTTCGAGTACCTCAAAGAGAGGCTTGGTGTACTTCAGATCAAGGTTCCTTCCAAGTGGAAGTGATGATTCCAGAAGATGAAGATGCATATGGGATTTTTCGACATGGTTGTAGATGTGTTCTCCCATGTTCATGATGTACATGCTGAGCCATTATCACATGGTGGTACATGTGTTCTCCCATGGTGCAGATGTAAGGGCTGGATCCATTCTCACATGGTGGCCGATGTGTTCTCCCATGGTGTAGATGTAAGGGCTGAAGCCATTTTTCACATGGTGGTAGATGTGTTCTCCCATGGTGAAAAAGTAAGGGGTGGAGCTTTCCCCAAATGGTGGTAGATGTGTTCTCCCATGTCGGTGGTGTAAGTGTTATATGACGTGTGTCTGGGATATGCTCCATGGACGATGATATGATCTAAAGAAGATGATCATGTGATCAGGATGATCATGTGTGATGAGCATCAGGATGATGCTCTAGATGATATTCATCAGGACGATGCTATGATGATGATCAGGATGATCATGTGTGATGAACATCAAGACAATGCTCCAGATGATATGCATCAGGATGATGTTGTGTATATGATCAGGGTGATCATGTGATAATGATGTGCATCATGATGATGTACTATATGATGATGATCAGTATGATCATTAGTATCAGGTTTATATTCTGTGGCCGCGGACAAATTATGCAAGTAGCATAGAAAATATCCTGGGAGATCCAATAGTTTGAGCTCAGATGATCTTTCGAGGTTTTGCTACAGGTAGCATAGAAAATATCCTGCGAGATATGGTAGTTTGACATCAGATGCTCTTTCGAGGTTTTCCTACAGGTAGCATAGAAAAAATCTTGGGAGATCCGATAGTTTGAGCTCGGATGCTCTTTTGAGGCTTTGCTACAGGAGGTATGCAATCAGTCCTGGAGATACGATAGGTTGATATGTGTGCTCGTAAAAGTCTTGGGATTCTCTTTATAGATCTTGTAGGTTGCAAGACACTCTTTTAAAGTTTTTCCTGACCACAAGTAAGAGATCCTGGGAGATTTGATAGGTTGACTTGTGTGCTCGTAAAAGTCCTAGGATGCTCTTTTGAGGTTTTGTTGTGGTCACATGTAAAAGATCTTGGGAGATCTGATGGGTTGAGCTGTGTGCTCGTAAAATTCCTAGGATTCTCGTTCGAGGTTTTGTTGATGCAAATTCCACAGGATGGACAGAGATGTTCAAGAGCTACAGGAGGCTAGGCCTACAACCAGCATGAAAAAGGGTTGGCTCTGTAGAAATTCCTATGATGAGAAGAATTGAGAGATAGCCCTAATGATCAAGATGACGAGTACAACAGCAGTGACAATGATGCTCCATGATCGAGTGACAGTGATACAACTCTAGAATTGAAGACTTGTGTTGATATGTATTGATGACCTGTGTCAAGAGAATACCTTCCTAGTTAATCGGGAGTGTTGATGTATTTGTAACTTCAGAAGATTTCACTTGTATATTGTATGTATTACATTTGTACTTTATTGTATCCCCAACGGAGATGTATTATTCCAATTGTATGTATTACATTTGTACTTTATTGTATCCCCAACGGAGATGTATTATTCCTCCAATTGGAAGTGTCGTCATTTGAAATTGTAAGTGTCACAAGTTATATTATAAGTGTCGTAACTTATATTTGATGGGTTATTAGACAACCTTGGTGGGGTTGGACTTGTATGATTCAAGTGGGCTAAGGGTTATTAGACCACCCTAGTGGGATCGGCCTAGTCAACATTATGTTAAGTGGTTAATTTGGGGCCGACCTAGTTGAGTAAAGGTCAAGTGAAAGTAAAAGTGTAAATAGAGAGTGTGACTCTCTCATTTCACACATTCACTAACTCACTCACTTTGCATTACTGAGAGAGAGGAGGAGTGTGCACAAGTGGAGGATGAGTAGCTACTACAACCATTTATCTTTTGGGGATTCCTTTTGATGATATTTGTATTGGTGCTTATTCTATCTCTAAGGAAGTTGCGAGGTTTTTCACCTTCTTGTTTTTCCCTGGTGAAATGCTTTGTGTCTCTTGTCTCTTGTCTCTTATGTTTGATATGTTGTACATGTTGTTCTCTCAGTTAAGATCCTAGATCATATTGAATTAAATGATGAAAAATCTAACAGTCCACAGCCAAGTGTCACGGCCTACAGCCCCAACCTGCGGCTTACACTGCAGGTTCGCAGCCCTGACTCGCGGGTTGTAGCTCAGGTTCTGGGCCCACAGGCACAACCCGAAGCGTGAAAAGCAGCCCCACAGCCATGCTCAGAAACCCCTATTTGCCCTGATTTTTTCTACTTTTTTCTTGCATCCCCTGCTGCTTGTTGTCTTTTTCTGTTATTAGCTTGTTGTTCCATCTTAAAAAAGTTCAAATTTTAGCCTTTATATTTTTGCAAGTTAAACAAAATTTTACATTGCAGTTAAATTCCAACAGTTAAATCCCAACATTTAAATTGCAACATTTAAATTGCAACATTTAAATTTCAACATTAAAATTGCAACATTTAAATTCCAACATTTAAATTTCAGCATTTACATTTTTTTCTAGTTTCCACATTCATTGGGTTTACAACATTTTCTACGCACACTCTGCCACATTAACTCAAGTGAACCTTAAAATTTACCTAACTCAACCAACACTTAACCCCATTTGGGGAACAAAAAATAATATTGTAGTTAGGTAGGACTTTGGGGATAAGAATCCAAACAACACCTCTTCGTCACTTACACTTGAGACATAGAAGTTTTCCATTAGGGTACCAAAATCCCCTACTCTTTCTTGGCACATTTATAGACCGATTTGTCGGAAAAGGCCTCTCCCTTAGGAGGGAAAGTCGTTAGACTGGTTCCGGAGGACTACGTGGAATGTCGCACTCCACCTAGCTCCGAAGGACACCTACTCGTTGTCCTCGTTTCACTTCCATATTTGGGGTGTAGCGACCAAAGGAATGACCTGGCGATTGCTTTTTCTGGATATGCCATGAACGGGGTAACCTAGTTTCCATTCTCCTAGGGCTCTTTTACCTGGGATCCCTCTCGGTAGAGGGATATCCCCCCACCTACTTGGTTCTCCATTTCATATCGTCTAACTATGGATTTCATCACCCTGCAAAGGATACGATTTGCGTGAGCCTCCAAATCTTTTAGTTAGGTGTTTGCATGCTCCTATACTCCCCCTTAGATTAGCGAGTATACCTTTTTCTTTTTTAGGAGCCTTTCTTGTTGGTATTCTGACCACTTTTCTTGTGCTTTTGCTTTGCCATAGCACAACTGTTAGAGTAAGCATTTTGAGCTTGTTGTTGGCATGAATGCCATATTTTTTGCGCTCTCCTTTTGCACACATGGTTGCATCAAGATTTTTGAGCTTTTCACTCGCCACAACCCATTCATTTTATTTCCGTTGTCACCATTGAGTCTCTGAGACATTCTCGACACCTACGGGGCTAGTCCCTGCAGCATGGTTCACTTGACACCACTTGCCATAGGCATAGAGAAGTGCCACTAGATCCTGATGCCCCTTGATTCACATCTGATTCAGAATCAGAACCCCATATACACAACTCTGTCTAGCCCCATGGCTGACGCGACTCCCAAACCCTCTTTTGGTGGGATGGTTGGTAGTGGATCGACCACCAACCCAGCTACAACCTCAGTATCTATCCCTGTCATACCATCTTTAGGACCTAATCCTAGCATTCGTGTCGTTACGGCCATCCCTACGGTTAGTGGATTTGCTCCAACTACAGTCCTGTTGATGACCCATTCCATAGTTGGAGGCGCAGACGCAGGCCCTTACTAGATGATGCCTACACTTCTGAATCGAGGTCCCACGATCCTCATCATGACTCACACTATTGCTTCACACATTAGAGGCAACGACTGCACCATTACTGCTACCACTAGCACGTACACCCTTGTGTTCATGTCACGTCCTTCTGCCAGCTTGCCATTCATGACTAGCCTCAACCTCCTTGACCTAGCCATATTGACTAACAATCCAATTCGACATGATCACACATTTCCTCCCATGCCCACCAACCTCCCATCGGACATACCTAAGTTTGAAGGAAAGGGAGGGGCGGACACCCAAAACCACATCATGTCCTTCCACCTTTGGTGTTCCTCTAAATCCATTGTGGATGACTCTATCTGATTATGGTTATTACAACGAACCTTCACTGGCACTTCAACCAAGTGGTACATTAACCAGCCACATGGGACCCATTTCACATTCACTTCCCTTGCTTCAACTTTCCTGCAGTTCTTACAGTTACTAGTTCGTTATGACGTTGGTGTTGATATCCTTATGTCTTGTAGACAAACCACAACCACCCATATCACAGACTATATCCACGAATGGCACAAATGACGCATTTTGTGCAAGATCAAATTAGACGACCTCATTTTCTTAGAGTGGTTCCTAAAGCCTCTGATACTAGTTATTGCTAAGGATGTGGCATTTGAATGGCCTCAATCCAAGGAGGCCATCCTAAAAGCCCAGTAGTTTGACCTCATTTATGCTCAATCCGACTACTTGTATTCCATCTTACCTGATGCTCCCCGCTGTAAATCCTCCCGAAGAGACACATCGAGGGTATCCCATGCTGTCAACGACATCATCAGACATGTCTCATCTCACAATCAACCATATACTGTTATTCCCCTACCAGTGCCCTTGACCTTTCGAGTGCCACAACCCACTTAGGATCAATGACATCGCATGCTCCCATGGCCCGAGCTCCTCATATCCATGGGCCATTGTGTCCACCGCAGTGTTATAGTCATGCACCACCAGCCTACAACCCTGCTATGGCATCCATCGCCTATTACCATCAACAAGATACACCCATGCATACCCAAACCCAAGCTCCCCTTGCTTATTATCCCCCGCTGACAGCACTTGCAAAACAACAAGCTCCTCTGGCATACTATCCACCGCAGATAGCACTAGCACCTGCTCAAACCCAAGCCCCTCCCGCTTATTATCCTCGGGAAGAAGCCCCAACACTTGCTCAACCACAAAATCATCCCAAACCATAAGGGAAATTTTATACCCAACAAAACTAGCAACAAAATCAGCCTTCTCAACAAAACCAACAAGGCCATCAAAACCAGGGAAGAGGTAACCACAGGAACGATCAACCCCAAGACCAGGGCGGAAAACAACCCAACCCTCCAAACAATAACAATGCCGCCATAGCCAATCAAAAACCTGACAGACCACCTCATCAAGGGAAGAAACCCAATTTATGAACAAAACATGTGTGTTATATATGCGGGTCTATGACCATTACATGCACACCTGTCCCCATTTGGAGCGCGCTTTCCAACTTTGGACCGATGAAACCCAATGCTAAGGACATGCTTCTCCGCTAGAACTTCCTAACCCCCCACCACCTCAAAGACAACCTATGGTGTTACAGAATCCCTTTCCTACACAAGGAGTGGTGAACACACAACCGTTGGCTCGCCCCCAAGGACTCGCAACACCACAATAGCATATCACATATGTTGCACATACCAATCAACCCATAGAGTCGGGCACCCATCACCTCCTCATGATGTCATCAACTGACGTCAACCTCCAAACCTGCCGCAACCAATATGGTTCCACCTATGAAACCATTCCCACTGGAAAAGATGCTAACGCTCTTCCCACCGATCAGTTGTTACCCATAGCCCTTGCATCATGCGATGGGGCCCCTAAAGCTCATCGCTTCCCATTACGACGCATTAATAACAACCCAAATGTGCGTTCTGCCCCCAATTACAATATCATGGATGACTTATCCCAATCCCCTACTGTCATGTTAGCCCTCGATGTTTTGAAAATTTGTCCTGCACAATGCAAGACATTTTTATCTGCTATTGGGGAAATAGACCCTTCCGACTCATGGATGATGGCATTTGATTTGGACCATTCTAAATCATGCATGCCTTCGACATTAGCATTCCAAGTTTCTGTGTCCATCTAGAATCTTGTTATCCATCAATGCATCATCGATGAAGATGCCTCCACATGCGTTATGTATACATTCATGTGGAAGAAGCTCAGATCACCTGCATTATAGCCATCCACGATTTCCCTACGAGCTTACGATGGACACTTTTCTCAACCTCAAGGCCTCTTGGCCAACATTCTAGTCCAGTTAGCTGGGAAAGCCATCCTCATAGACATTAAGGTCATCAATTCCCAACTTGATTACAACCTCCTACATGCACGCAGTTATATGTATGCTATTAAGGTTGTTGCCTCATCAGTATTCCACATTATGATGTTTCCCCATGAGGGATGGGTGGTCAAAATTGACCAGCTCACGTACTACGACCCAAATGCCCTTGCCGCACTAGAAAATGTTCTCCCAATGATTGAACAACCTGTTCTTGGTGCGCCCACTTCTGTATCTATCGTTCAACCTGGAATGTACTTGGAGACCCCCATGACATCTACCTTTAGGTCCATTCCACACCCTAAGACAAAAATGGAGATATATGATCTGTGCACCATTTCGTCCAAGCAAATGGTGCCTAACCCACAACCATCTTTGTTGTCGTAGCCACCACTAGTACCTAGTCATATTCGAGCAAAACCCATTCACACTATCCCTTTCCTGTTCCCACCCTCAGGAGTCGTGAGCTCCCCAGTAATGGCTACATTCAATCTCCCTGGGTTGACACTAGCACTACCTGTGGTACCTACTTGATCCTACTCCCCCCGACACTGCATGTCATTCTCCAACGAATCCAACCGATTAACATCTCTAACCTCCCAATGCCTAGTGTGTCCAACACACCTAACCGCCCACCCCCCACTATGACGACCACCTCTACATCCAACCCTAGCCCCCCACCCCCTAGAACCACTGGGGGAAGAGGCCCGCAAACTTACACTTCCCCACCGGCTATGAAGAAACCCGTGACACCTAAAACTTCATTCCGCGCTCCTCCTAAGTCCTCTCTTTGTGACGACTTGGGCCACACAACCCATAAATTTCCAAAACTACCAAACCTTCAAGAGCACTTGATGATGTTGGATGATGATCCTAACATTCTGGTGGTTGAACTCGATCCCACCCCTCACCAACGCAACAAGTCACTGCACACCAACCATGCCTGCGCGGTATGTGGAATCTATGGGCATTACTCACATCACTACCCATATATTCCCAACTACAGATTGGTTCTCCATGATTTGAATCAAGCTTCTCTCAAATCATCCATTACCACTATCGAGGAGATTCATCTCCCTGTATCCTCTACCTTAGGAAATATTAACACTATTTTCATGATTTCTATACACAGTGAACCCCCTCCACCCCCATCATCTTTCCTCCCTTCCACTGATTTGACAACACAGTGCTTCTATAGCAATAAAGAGATCCTCGAGGCACTCACCACATCTAACTACCCTTGGGATGACATGCACCATTGATCCTACTTCATCCTGGAAGTGTCTACCACTACTGTGGCCAATCAATTTTCAGTAGGGACAAAGTAATTCCTCTCAGAGAAAGTGGACTGATTTAAGAACCCCATCCTAGCCCCTAATGCCTTCGAGGAGGGTAACATGGCCAACATTTCTCCTACCATATAGGGTGATATTTACACTACACCTAGTGCACCTGAACTCATCACATTAGGTGCTTCTTGTACTGAACATGAAGTACGGGAGTATAAGAAAATATTACAAGACTTTTGTGACATCTTTGCATAGTCCTATACCAAGATGCCTCGATTAGACACCATCATAGTTGAACAACACATTGAAACTAGGACGAAAATACCCCCCCGTTCGCCAGAAGCAGAGACCCATTCACCCATCTAAACTCTCCAACGTCAAAATCAAAATTGAGAAACTGCGAAAAGATAGATTCATTTATCCCATTGCTTACACCACCTAGGTTTCCAACCATTTACCCATCAACAAAAAGCAGGGCACTATTCGGGTCTGTACCAATTTTCGTGATCTCAATTGTGCTTGTCCCAAAGACAATTTCCCGACACCCTTCATTGACCAACTCGTTGACGCTTGTGCAAGACATGAGGTTCTATCCTTCATGGATGGTTTCTCTGGATACAATCAAATCCACATTCGAAAGGAAGACCAGTACAAAACCGCATTCACTACCCCATGGGGAACCTTTTCCTATTGTGTCATGGCATTCAGTCTTAAAAACGCTGGTGCCACCTTCCAACGGGCCATGACATATTGCTTCCATGAATTGGCCCATATATTTATAGTTTACCTTGACGACCTCACAGCTCGATCAAAGAAACGGTCTGACCATTTAAACAACCTCCAGCAAGTTTTTCTGCGTTGTCGCAAGTATAGAATTCACTTGAACCCACTCAAGTGTGTATTTTGCATTCCTGCAGGTCGGTTGTTGGTTAAAAAGGGATAACCATTAACCCATTAAAGTTTCAAGACATCTTGGACCTCCCATTCCCTCGTAGAGTATGACAATTACAGAGTTTGCAGTGGAGAGCCAACTTTCTACATCGCTTCGTTCCCGAATACGCTACAATTGTTCATAGTTTTCTTCACTTACTTCGTACCCACATTGATTTTGTTTGGGACAAACAAGCACAAGTGGCTTTTGATGCCCTCAAAACAGCCTTGACCAATGCCCAGTTGATTTCACCTCTGGATTTCTCCAAGGATTTTATCCTTTACATTTCGGCATCTGACCATGGCATCTCAGGGATACTCGTTCAAGAAGATAGTCCATGAAAGGAACACGTAATCTACTATGTGAGTTAGACCTTATCTGGCCCACAACTGCATTATCCCTATGAGGAGAAGTTGGCCCTCGCCATCGTCTTCTCAGTCCAAAAGGTTTTCCACTACATTCTATTAAGCTGGACAACGGTCATGGCCAATTCCAACCCTATGGTCTACCTCTTGAGTCACCACCTTCTTTAGGGTCTTGGGGAAAAATGGGTCGTCATACTCCAAGAGTACGACCTCATATTCACAACACCTAAGAGTACCAAATCCCTCACATTGGCACAACTTATGTTGGAATTACCATCATCGTCTACTTTCCCATCCATCAATACCAACCTCCTTGACGATCACTTGTTTATTATTTCGTTGGATGACCCCTAGTACGACGACATCCTATACAAAAATTTCAGCCTAACCTTGACCGCGATGGTCACCGGCACATACACCATCACGCCTATCTTTATCTCCTCCTTGGCGATGTATTGTACCATCGTGGCATTGACACCACTCTATGTCGCTTCCTCACCCAAAACGAGGCTAAGCAAGTCCTCAATGACTGTCATAACGGAGCCTGCGGTGGCCATTTTTCTGGAATGTCTACTGCCCAAAAGGTTATCTGCACCAGATATTTCTAGCCCACCCTTTTCACTGATTGCACTACCGCAGTTAAACATTATCGTAACTGTCATCTCTTTTCCCCCAAGGCGAGGAACTCCCCGCCCCCCTCCATCCAGTTATCACCGTAGGCCATTTCTGTAAGTGCACCATTGATTTTATGAAGTGTAGCCCTCCCTCAATGAGTGGCCACAAATACATCATTTTAGTTGTCAACTATTTCACTAAATGGGCCAAGGCCATGCCTACTTTCAATTGCATGGGTGAGAATGAAACCCGATTCTTTTTCAACCATGTCATCACTCGGTTCGGGGTCCCAAAACAACTCGTCTCCGACCACGAAAACACTTTGAAGACTCCATTTGGAGGGATTTGTCGACCTTTCTTAAATTTGAACACCAGTACGCCTCCGCCTGTTACCCTCAAGGGAACGACCAACTAGAGGCTATTAAAAAAATCTTGAATACCATCCTTCAATGCACCGTAGACCACCACAAGTCCAACTGGCATCATATGTTGTTTCCCGCACTTTGGGCTTACCGCACATCTACCAAAACAGCCACGGGTTTTACCCCTTTTCACTTGGTCCATGGTGTCCAGTTTGTTATTCCATTCAATATCAGATTCCTGCACTGCATATTGCCATTGAAATTTGCCTGGACACATCACCGCTCGAGCAACACTTAATCCTTTTGGAGCAAGCTAATGAAGACCGATGCATGGCCTTGCAAACACCTAAGAGTCATACCTTATCTGGCCCACAACTGCGTTATCCCTATGAGGAGAAGTTGGCCCTCACCGTCATCTTCTCATTCCAAAAGGTTTTCCACTACATTCTATTAAGCCAAACAATGGTCGTGGCCAATTCCAACCCTTTGGTCTACCTCTTGAGTCGCCACCTTCTTCAGGGTTTTGTGGCAAAATGGGTCGTCATACTCCAAGAGTACGACCTCATGTTCACAACACCTAAGAGTACCAAATCCCTCACATTGGCATAACTCATGTTGGAATTACCATCATCGTCTACTTTCCCATCCATCAATACTAGCCTCCTCAATGATCACTTGTTTATTATTCCGTCGGATGACCCCTGGTACGACGACATCCTACACAAAAATTTCAGCCTGACCTTGACCACGATGGTCACCGGCACATACGCCATCACGCCTCTCTTTATTTCCTCCTTGGTGATGTATTGTACCATTGTGGCATTGACACCACTCTATGTTGCTTCCTCACCCAAAACGAGGCTAAACAAGTCCTCAATGACTATCATAACGGAGCTTGCGGTGGCCATTTTCTGGAATGGCTACTGCCCAAAAGGTTTTCTGCACCAGATATTTCTAGCCCACCCTTTTCACTAATTGCATTACAGCAGTTAAACATTATCGCAACTGTCATCTCTTTGCCCCCAAGGTGAGGACCTCCCCGCCCCCCTCCATCCAGTTATCACCGTAGGCCATTTCTGTAAATGGGTCATTGATTTTATGGAGTGTATCCCTCCCTCAATGAGTGGCCACAAATACATCATCGTAGTTTTCAACTATTTCACTAAATGGGACAAGGCCATGCCTACTTTCAATTGCATGGGTGAGAATGCAACACGATTCTTTTTCAACCATGTCATCACTCGGTTCGGGGTCCCAAAACAACTCGTCTCCGACCATGACAAACACTTTGAAGACTCCGTTTGGAGGGATTTGTCGACCTTTCTTAAATTTGAACACCAGTATGTTTCCGCCTATTACCCTCAAGGGAACGACCAACTAGAGGCTATTAAGAAAATCTTGAAGACCATCCTTCAATGCACCGTAGACTGTCACGAGTCCAACTGGCATCATATGTTGTTTCCTGCACTTTGGGCTTACCGCACGTCTACCAAAACCGCCACGGGTTTTACCCCTTTTCACTTGGTCCATGGTGTCAAGTCTATTCTTCCATCGAATGTCAGATTCCCGCACTGCATATTGCCATCAAAATCCTCTTGGACACATCACCGCTTGAGAAACACTTAATCCTTTTGGAGCAAGCCAATGAAGACTGCCACACGGCCTTGCAAACAATCGAGGCTACAAAGAACTGCTCCAAAGTTGGCTATGATAAGCACGTCCACCCCCGCAATTTCTAAGAAGGAGACCTAGTCCTCGTTTATGACCAAGCACATCACAAGACTGGGAAGGGAAAGTTTGATTCCATGCGGCACGGCCCATACATAGTCGACACCTACCTAGAACATGGGGCATATATCCTCACTAACTCTGAAAGAACCCTGTTGCACAACCCCCGTAATGGGTTGTACCTCAAATGATTTTACCGTGAACACTTTTTGGACCCACTAGTCCATGATTGTACAGTTTCATTTCATTTTCTTTTTTACCTCTTGCATTTGGACCCTTAGACTTTGCTTCCTTGCATGACCAATAGATGGATCCTGGTCCACCATTATATGTCGGTTTCACCAATGGAGCAAGTTGCGGGTCTACAAACCTCGCCTCTGCAGCTTGGGTATTGTATTCCCCCTCACATGAGTTGATCCACCTCGACGGAGTGTGCATAGGGGCTTCCACCAATAACCAGGCGGAGCATGATGCTGTGACCGGTCTCTTGACTGCTGCCCTCCAAATGGGCATAAGTCACCTCTGGGTGTTCCTTGACTCCTAGCTACTTGTCTCCCAACTCAACAACTTTTACCAGGTATGGGATCCTTTCCTTTTTAGAAATTTCCTGGGCACTAAAAAAATGATCATACATTTTGAATCCATTTCATTCACTCATGTCCCACAAAGTCAAAATAGTGTAGCAGACCAAGGGGCTAACAATATTCTAGAATGGAACACAAATCATAACCTATAGGAAGCAAATCATAACCATGCATCTATCCATCATATAGGCATACATAAACATCATAAACAACAAAAATAAACCATCATCATAAGTTGCATCCACATGCATATACATGAACATAGCCATCATCATAAGTTGCATCCACGTGCATATATATATACATCATAAATAGAAATTTCATTGTTCCCACAACACCCCATACACATACATACATCGAGGAGCCCTAACAACATCCTTTTCATATAATACATCCAAATACAAAATCCCCATGCTCATCGCACGGGGGTAGTTCCATCAAATTCCAGGTCAATCGGAGTCATCCCCATCGTCATCATCGTCGTCGTCCTCCTCCTCCTCCTTCTTGTCCTCAGAGGTCTCATCTGACTCTGTCTCGATGTCCTCATCACCATAGTCATGGACATCCCCTCGCGTAATGGCTCGTACCATCTCTGCTGCTATATTAATGCACCTCATAATAGGGCTCCAATCCCATGGAGCGTCATAACAAATGTCGATCAGCTCTTGGCTCAAGTGCTTCCAACCAGTATCTATCACACCGTCTAGGATGTGTTCAATACCAACCCACAAATTCTCTAGTGTCGCTAATGAAATCAATCATCGACCCTGCCCACACCTAGGAGAGTACAAACCCTCCACACGATGCCTCCAACGATCCAACATCCGCACACGAAACAATTCTCATCAATCTCAGTGTCATACAAATAATCTAGCTACCATTTATGCTACAATATCGATAAAATATGATGTTGAAACATAAATGAAAACATACCATTGGGTCCCCATGCTGGACAAGGAGGCTACATAAGTGTCGGATCCCCCCTATAGTCCATCCCATGGTACGGGTAGTCCTCAATCACAACCTGAAACTGCATCCACTATGCAAATAGCTCCTCCATAAAAGAGCCGCCCCACTGGCCCTCCACCCCCATGGGTAATCATCTCACCCCATTGCCACATCCATGGCTCCATCGCCCCCCCTGTCACGCACGACTAAGTGAGGTCGTAGTGTCAGGACCCGCTCAGAAAAGAAGGGGCAGAGAAACAAGGGAAAACATAACCCCCCTCCTCGATGGCTCACTCTGTTCAGCTCCTGCTGAACCACCATTAGGTACATTTGACCCCACCCATAGTAGGTACCTGCCAAGACCTGCTCCACAAGTGCCATCTTCCCCCCAGAGACACGGTGGGTGGCATGTGACCCTAGCATACGCACTACCATCACTGTAATCGCTCGAGTCTCTGCACTCTCAATATCACAGATAAGGAGTGCATTGTGATGCACCTCTACAATAGGATAATAGTGCAGCTCTAGCAGATCCTCCATTGAAATATCACTTGGACGCCTCGGTTGGGTATCCAAAATCACACCCAACCGGGGAAGCCCCATCAAGAAATACACATCTATGAGCGTGATCTCCAACCGCTCACCCTGTATAATGAATGCCTCAGCATCTGCATCCCAAAACCCGTATAACTTGTTCAATAACAAGCTAGCCGAGTGCATCAAAGGTACCTATGCGAACTTCAACAGCCCACAACGAGCCAAGCGATACTACACGTCCTCATCCTATTGGATCGACTCTAGTACCAGACCCTCCAACTCGCGCTCTCTCCATGCTACCTGCATCCTACCAACCACAAAAGTAAAACCCATAAGTCCAATATATATTAAAAAAAAAACAACCAACATAGGCCGAAATATGCGCTCCAAAGCACACCTCTCTACATTATAGCCACACCCCGAAAGCACGGCTATATGGACACTAGCTGCGCTCTGAAGCACAACTATCTGGCCCATAGTTGTGCTTTGAAGAACAATTATGGGCCCATATATGTGCTTCGAAGTGCAGCTATATGGCCCATAGCTGGACTTTGAAGCATAGCTATCTAGCCCACAGTTGGCTTCGAAGCATAGCTATTCGGCCCACAACTACGCTTCGAAGCACGAGTGTCTGTCCCACAGGCGTGATTCAAAAGCATGGCCATCATGCCCATAGCCATTCTTGGAAGCGTGGGATTTCTCTCAAAACCCATGCTTCAACGCAGTGGTGCCCAACTTTTACTTGGCATGCCTCCCTAAGGAACCAAACCCCCCCCAAAAGGCACTAAAAACATCACAAAACACCATAACACTTACTTGCAAGTCACAGAATGCAATTCCACCAGTCGGAATGCAAGAAACCTAAATTTTCTCCTCTGGGGCCTTCCACACCTCTCCCAAGTTTAACAATGACAATGACACATGTCATGAGCGTCCTTTCATTATTTACAGCCATTTTCCCCACAAATCCTATTTTGACCATTCTGGAGCCATACGAACTTTGTTTTTCGCACCGTTTGCACCACTGGATTCATATCTCCATGCCCGTGATGATGCTTGAAATCATTTCTCGCTCTCATGAAAAAAAAAATTGAGCATTTTTCTAGGCCCCTGGTTGCCTCGATTTGTGTGCCAACTCCATTTTTTGCACCGTTTACACCACCGGATTCAGTTTTATGTGCTTGTGATGATGATTGAGATGATTTCTTGCTCTCATGAAAACTTTTTTCGAGCATTTTTTCTAGGCCCCTGGCCGCCTTGATTTGCATGCCAACTCCATTTTTCACCATATTCGCACCGTTGGATTCCTATTTCCGCACCCATGATGATGCTTGAGATCATTTCTCGATCTCACGAAAACCTTTGTCGAGAATTTTTTCCTTGCCCCTTGCTGCCTTGATTTACGTGCCACTCTTGCCCTAGCTTGGACACCATCTTGTTCGATATAATTTTATACCTTTTTTCGGGATGGGAAATTCCTTTACGAAAAAGGCCCGTAGGGAGTTTCTGTTAACCTCGTGCTTCCTTTCAGCTCGTTAAAGTACCTGAAAGGGAATCTAACTGGTATAAGTTTAACCCTTTTCCAAACCTGGTAGACTAATTACGAAAAAGGAACACTCTAGTCATAAGGGATAGAAGAGTTCTCCATTGTATACTTTTATGTTTTTTCAGGACTTGGAGACTAACTTATGAAAAAAATCCCCCTTTGAGTCTTCTTATTTTCTTTCTGACTCTCTAAAACTTGAAAGCAACCACGAGCATTCAACATCCTAGGCTCATACAAATCCACAGAATGGTACATCTCTACCATTTCAGAGTCTTCTTATTGCTTTCAGACTCCTTAAAATTGAAAGCACCCACAAGCACGCACTGTCCTAGGCTCGTACAACTCCACACAATAGTACCATTTTGAGCAGACTTCTACCCCTTTTTCGGGCTCCTTAAACCATGAAGAAGGCCCCAATGGTGCCTCTCGGCACCATTAAAGATCATATCTAGTCCCACCATTATGGAAGTCACCCTAGTACGCTCTCCTTTGTTCAGAGTATTCTACAATGTGTCACCCTTCAAGTCTCCTGATATCACCGATCACTTCCCCCTTGAGTATCCCTCATTGTAGTCATAACCCATGGTCCCTTACACTATGATCCCCTTCCTCGAAGTTAGTTTCATATGCTTCCAGGTCAACCTTTCCATCATACTCTGAAAAAAGGAAGTATGAGTCCTCCCCTCACTTTGGGACCCTTAATATCCCCCCACAATGTCAGTTTCTCATCTATACTATCACCTTTTGGTTGTACACCTCACACTTCTACCAAGGAAACATTATTGCCTTAGTCGTGGCAGGTCTCCCTCTGTTGACACCAACCCATTTATTCTATAGGATAGACCCAGAGGTCCCTATGCGTTAGACTCATCACCATTAGTGGTGGGTTCCTATGGACCATTTTGAGAGGAGTCCTTAGTGCCTCTTTGAATGGTTGTTTGTCATGTGCTCAACTTCAACACATCGATTGCATCGTTGATATTCGTGCAGGGTATTGGTCCCTTCAGTTATTGGTCGAAGATCCCAGATGTCCCTTGACTTCAGCACATTAGTGAGTCTATTTGGAGCCCCCCATTTGTATGTTCCCACGAAAATCCTAACTGCGCTTGGCGACAGTATTCGCAAGCACCCCACTTATACGCTTCCTTGAGTACCCAGTACAAATCCAATTTAGTGTACCATTGAGATTTCGACGCTCAATCATTGAGTCCATACAGTCGTTGGATACCCTTAGATCCAACAGAGTATCAGTCATTGTGGAACTACATTCAGTATGACAACTATTATGTCCATGTATCATCTCTTCAGATCAGTCATGGTCAAACCATGATTATGTCCCAAATTTGTGTCCCCTCTGGACCCCTATGATGTACATAGTAGTTCTCCATGTATTGTTCAAGTGCCCTTTTGGGCCTCAATATTATTTGTATATCTTGATACGAGCATGGGTATGCCCACCTCGTCCATATATTGAGATCATTCCTTAGTCATGTATGTTCAGTTTTAGTCTTTGCAGTTCGTATGGAGCACGTGTTCTGGTCTCCAACCAGTTCTTGATCTTCTCCGTAACAATGCTCATACCCCTAGAAAATGACAAAAACTATGATGTCTGTCAGCCATATGATGAGCTTTTTCCCTCACACATCAGGGGGCAATCTGTTAACACCCAAAAATCGCTCGCTAGCTCATTTCCCTAGTCACATAACTCTGTTGACCCTTTTTCATACCGTTTTGGCCTCCGAAACCTTCAAAAATACCCAAAAGGAAATCACCAACTTTTTCCTTCTCAAATTAATCGAGATCCTTCAAAAATACCAAAAAAACCCCAAAAGGGGTCAAATATTCCCAAAAAAAAAATAAAAGGGAATAAAATTGAAAATAAATTAAAAAAAGGAGAAAAGGAGGGAAAAAGAAGGGAAAAACCATAAACCATTGACCCAAACCATTTTTCCCCAAAACCATGGTGTTATAGGTCAAATCTACACTTCTCCATCTATGATCACCTTTAGCTGTCGATCACACAAAAGGACAATTGGGATTGAAGAGCATGATTGCCTTAGATGATGAATGGACTAGACTTACTCCTCTGTAGCTAACAAAACTCTCATTTTACCCACTTTTTGGGAAAAACGCTACCCTATAAGCATGATAGTATAAATTGACTGCTAAAATACTCTACTCCACTTCAATAAAGTAGCATTTGCCTTCTGAAATACTCTACTTTGCTTCAATAGAGTAGCGTACAGCTCAAAAAATCTTGCAAACGCTGGTTGTAAAGTAGGGAAGTTGCATGTTGAACGCTACTCCACTTAAGAAAAGTAGTGTACACCTTAAAAAGTAATCAAAAATATATTAATTTGACAAATTAGGATTAGTTGAAGTTGGTTTTGCAACTTCCCCAACTTCCCAATCGAACTACCTCTCGATCCAAACTACCTACCTTGTCCCATAAGTACAAGGGGGATACATGAGAGAGAGGAGGAGAAACTATGCATTAAGGGTTCTTACGCTGGAGGAATTCCAAACTTAGTGTGAAGTGCAGGAGCCCAAGATCCGGTTGCACAAGCACTCTGAATGATTAGGTATACTTGTACTAATTATTTGCTTTTGACAATAAAGGTTGAAATGCCCTTCCCGTCCCAATCAAATGTCTAATGGATTGCATATTTGTTTGAATTAAATGCTTTATTGTATTTGATGTCTAAATTGTATTTCAATTTCATCATTGTTATATCAGTCAAGATATGCTGAGGAAGGTATCTATTGTATTGCAGGTTTGTCAAACGGAAGATCAAGTGGAGGATCAGTCGAAGGAGCAAGCGAAAGCTAGGATCAAACTTCGTTAATAAGGTATGCCTTCCTAAACCTTGATCTCTTTCCTTTTGTAGAAGCTTATGTGATATGATCTATGTATTTAACTATCACCCCAGAAGTTGGTAGTGTCCCTATCCTTGCTATAGGGTAGAATTCCCGAACAACATAGTGGCGACTCCGTTGGGGACCAATTTTTTTCTGTTCTAGGAGACTCATTTAACTTTCCTTCTAGTAATTTTTGTTTTTTACTCTCTGAGAGGCTCTATAGGTTACTGTATCCTATTTCCATTGCTTCAATCATTCCAGTTTGAAGTTTTAGAGCTTGTTTCAAGCCTTCTCTAGCATGAAGGCTGGTATCCCTTGCACACAGTAGAGTACACCTACTGAAAAATGTTGCTTTGCCTCTTGCATAGTAGAGTACACCTATTGAAAAATGTTGCTTTGCCTCTTGCACAGTAGAGTGCACCTGCTGAAAAATGTGGCTTTTCCTACTACACAAAAGGGTACACCTCCCAGTGTACGCAGGTTTGTACACTGCATAGTAGAGTTTTTTCCTATAAGTCTCTGTTTGCTTTTGGGATTTGATTTCCACTTGTTTGGTTTGATTTCCAGCCTCTTACCTTGTCTTCTTAACTATTCCTTGAAGTATTTATGTCTTTGCTGAGTTTTGTTTACCTCTCCTAAGTCCCTTAGGTCATCTTTTGCTTGCTTGAGTACTTTTGAGGTGTCTTGCTTGTTTGTGACTCTTTTTGAAGACCGCTTATTGTTCCTAGTTGGACATAGCTGCACTTATGTACCCTAGATGCTTGTTGCAGGTATACAAACCTTTGTTTTGTAACATTTGTTGTTTGTGGCAACATTAAGCACACTTTGATGATGTCTTGACCTTTGATTTAAGGTTTGACCCCTAGTTGGAGTCCTTAGGGTGTTTTCAAAAGCTTTTTGAGTCTAGACACTTCCTGATCGCTTTGTCAATTTCAATTTCAAGTAAGTAGAATTCTTTCAGTTTGCTTCCATTTGAGTCTTTGTGATTGTAAGACCATCTTTGGTTTGCTTGCCTACCGTTTGCTTGGCTTAGTGCTTTTTAGGGTTCTTGAAGCTTTGGAGCAACCTTTGAGGTTTGCCCTTTCATTTTAAGCATCTCATATCCTTCTTTTCTTTTCACTTTGTTTTCCAAGCCCAAGGTTTTTTCCCTTTAAAAACTTCGTAGGACAAGTCTTTGTCAAGTTTTCGAGTTCTTTTTCTTTTACATATATCATAAAAAGCAAAAAATGATTTTGGTAGTTTAATGTAGTAAGACTTATTATCATTTCGAAGTAGCGTAGTTTACTTTGTTTTGAATTTGAAAAGAAAATAAAAAGAGACTTGTTTTAGGTTTGCTTATCTTTAGTTTCGGAAAACAATGAATGAGAAAGTTTAGTGAAAGTTCTTTACTTTTATGTACTTTCCGTTTCTGTCACAGCCACGCCACACAATGCACTACAACCTTTGAGTAAAGAAGAACCCTTAAAACGAATAATTAATAAAATTTATTAGCAACTTTTCTTTCTAGGGATGTCACTACACCAACTAGCTTAGGCTAGGGTTTCGGATTAGAACACACTTTAATTATCCGAAACCATTTTCATTACTCAATAATCGTAGTGAGACTGTTTTTAGGTAAACCCGTTGACATCATAGTTGTTCTGGAAGCTCCACTAAAATTGGAGTTCAGCATGAGGTCTTGCAAAGGTGAAATACTGAGGATAGCCCTTCACTTTTCATTCGGAGCATACACTAAGGCTGGTTCACGTACGGGAATTTTTTTTGGATTTCGGGCTTAGCTACCCTGCCCATGCATTCTAGGCAGACCTGCGACTGTCCCCCCGAGCTTCTTTCATGTTAATGGTAGCCTTAGTATCTTGACTTTAGGGCTTTTTACACAGGTGGCAGTGATAGGGTATTTTCATTATACCTAGGATAGATATGGAAGGTAACCCTTTTCAGTAATCTCGGGAGGGAGGTTTGGTGATTCAAATGCTTGCACCTAGAGGACCTGAACTGGACATCGTATAACTGTTCTTCGATGCTCTACTAGCTTGCTTTGGGCCCTAATCATACCAGACTTTCTATTGAGAGTATTCAACATCCTTGTTTTCCTAGTTTTGGATACTTAGGATTTTGTAGTGGTGTGCTATTTATGCTTCTTGCCCTTAGTTGGCCTTAGATATTTCTGACCCATTGAGTCGGAACTATGGATAGCATCCCGGTGAGAACCAATCAAGGGACCCCTATTCAACAGGATCCTTGTGCTTTTCCATTCATTGTGAACATTGGTACTCCTTTAATGGCTACCTTGAATCTTCCAGGATACACTATAGGGCTACCGGTTTGGTTGTTTTCCACTCTGAATTCCTTGCATGCTCCTAATGCTTCTCAAGTAAGCACCTCACATCAAGAGCATCAGAAACCTATGTCTGCTTCGCCAGTAACATCTTCTCCTCCTCCTTCTACCTCATGTGGTGAAAGTAGTAATACTAGTAACCAACGGTCTAAAAGGAATAGATGGAGGAAGAATAGGAAGAAGATTCCAAAGCAAGGTGCAGTGTTGACCAACGTGACCTCAGTCGATAGGGGTTCACCTCATTGTTGACACATACCGTAGTCTCCATGGGCACCAGCCCGGGTAGGTTTGAGCCCACCCAGCAACACCCACAGAGCGGATGAGGTCTCACCCAAGGCATCCAAGAAGAGCAGACGGAACCATGTTTCCGCCAAGGTTGGAGGAGAGTTGGGGCTGCACGGACTAACTCTATTGCAGTACTTCAATAGAAGCTTTAAACATTTGGCAAGGAGTTATAACATATTACTTCATCGCAGCATTTATCATCACATTCAACATAGAACACATTACTTAATCACAACATTTATCGTCATAGCAACAATAAACAGATATTGCATCAAACAACATTCATACATTGCAACATTGCACAAAGATCATACCAAAACATCATTATATTACTCTCGCGATCATATACCAGAAGCAAAACACAGATCTTGCACACCATTGGTCTTCTCTCTCTATCTTCCTCTATGCTCGCCTATATCTAACACTTACAACTCTCATGTATTTATAGGCTTCTGCCATTACAATATTTGTCCACTTACAACTGACTTCCTAGATGACACTATGGACAATTGACCCAATATCTAATTGACTCAGTCCAAATGACCCCAAAAACCTGCAAACCGCGGTACACTGACTCACTATTACATACTATGTGGTCCAAGTAACCCAAAACCCGCCAACTACGGTATTCTTTAACACAAAATACTCCTTTCGCACCCTCATCCGTAGTATCGCGGCGTCGGCGGTACTGTGACATTTCCCCATCAAACCGCCTGCCAATAGGCCCCCAACACAATATTGTGGCTCACCCTCGAGCCACGTCAACTACTGAACATAGTGCCTTCAAACTGAATGATGTTTCGGTAACAGTTCTTGCTGTCTGGATCACGTGGTGTTGGCCCACTCCTTCTACTACACTGACTGTCAACTTATTGTGCTGTATGTGAGACCCAAAATCATCATCGCCTGACTTGCTGTCATGTACTTCTCAAACTCATCCTCGAGTCTCTTGGAAGCGTACTAAAGAGAAGAAAAAGAGGATGAACAGTACCAAGGTGAAAAATTAGCAGATGACTCCGGCACATCTATTTCGCACCCGCAATCGATTCCTACTGTGGGCGGGGAGCTACCGCCCCAACCCACTCAGGGGTTGAGAAGGGTACAATCCTTCGAACAACTACTGCGTACTTGACCATGATGGACCAGCCCTTGGCTTAGGCATGCCACAGTGTACATGCACCTGCCATATCAACGCGCTCAGGGACACTTGTTCGAGCTTTTAGGGCCCCTGTGGTGCTGCCACGGGAAACGAAGTGAAGCATTTCCAAAGCCTCCTTGGAATTCCTCACAACTTAACTTGCAAATGGAGCAACTAGCATAACCACTCTATTTCAAAACAAGTTCGTTGTACCGGCCCAGCATGCCATGTGCAAAACATGCTGTCGTCATATGGTAATCCGGCCAAATCTGTTAGGTGCAATCATGTATAGGGATGATGGGCAGTGGTGACAAGATATTAGTGGAACAGTAGTCACAATGATGCCCCATACCTCCCAAATCCTCTATAATCATCACAAAATCCTTCAACAAAATCTGTCATCGGTCCTAGTCACAATGCTTCCATGAGCCTCTAAACTAGTTGTACAAGCCTCCCTTCTTCTGCATACCTTCGTATGTTGGTGCGTCATTTGCCACTAAGCAACCTGCAACACACACATTCTTTTTTTTTCGATGCGACTCAGACATTGCACTACTCCAAGCCTGAGCGATAGGGATTCAACCCGTGACCATTTATTAGCTTGGGGAGCATCACCCCATCCAACCGCTGCAACTAAACCGCTCCTTCAAAAGTAATACTATTGTTGTGATATGGGCCCAGCCAATGCATCTACAACTTGCCTAGATATTTCATAAACATGCTGTCGTATAATAACACTAAGTCTATTGTTGAAACTGTTTACTTTTGATATGTCGATCATGCCATGCCGTCTGGCGATCCTTCTCCACTCCTTGGTGAAAGCTAGTGATAAAGCGATCCTCCTCCAGTTGCACCAATTGCACTAGACATTCATTTAATGCTGCAACATCATCCATGCTTGTAACAGCCACAATTCATAGACTTGGAACAATGTACTCCACAGGCATAATTGCTTCCTTCCCATTTACTAGCTCGAAAGGTGTCTGACTAGTCAACCTTTTACATGTGGTGCGATAGGCCCACAACACTACTAGGATTTTTATATCCCAGTCGCCGTGGTTCGCATTGCACACTTTCGTCGATGCATGCTCCAATACCGTTCCATTCGCTTGTGGGTGATAGGGTGTACTCTTCTTATGTTGTATCTGCAACTCCTCTGTCAATGCACTGATAGTGCGATTAAGAAAGTGGTTGCCTTGATCACTCAGCAATATCTTGGGGCAGCCCAAACAAGTGATAATGTGATCAAACAAAAATTGAGCAACCTTTGCGGTGGAGCAATCAACTACAGGTGCTTCCTCAGCCCATTTGGTCAAGTACTCTGTCGCCGTGACAATATACTGCACACCTGTGCATTTTCTTGGTGGATGAATTTGTCTGACAAAATCCACAACCCATTTCTCGAATGGTTGCAGTGTTACTTTAGGTAGCAGCATCATTTCGTCTTGTCTGGATGGCTTTCCAGTTCACTGACAAACATCACAAGACTGCGCATAGCCTATCACATCATTATGTAATGTGGGCCACCAAAGCCCTACACGTAGTACCTTCCGGGAAGTCACCCAACGGCCATAATGTCCTCCCTCTACTCCTCCATGTGCCTCATCCAATATCTATGCTTGCTCATGTGGCAAGACACATCTGTGCAATATCTCATCAACACCCAATTTATACAACTCTCCCGCGATTAGCTGAAAGTCAGCAGCCTTGACAACAAATTGCTTCTTCTGAGTAGTGGTAAAGTTAGTGGGCGCGGTGCTGGTCACCAGAAACTAAAGGATGTCATCAAAATATTGATCAACGGCGGCAACGTGGAATAGTTGGGCATCTAGCAACCCGTCTTTGATATTAGTCAGTTCCTCCCCTGTGTCAATCCATGACAAATGGTCTGGGCCAGCATTCAATCGCCCTGGTTTCACAATGACTTCAAAATCAAACTTCTGAAACAAAAGTATCCAACGACAAATATTCCCCCCCAACAAAGGATTATTGACCAAGTATTTTAATGCAGAATGATCAGTAAACATTTTAAAGTGGCCACCCAACAAATAATACCTGAATTTATGCAGCACGTAAACCATGGCCAGACCTTCTCATTCTGTGGTAGTGTAATTGCGTTCTGCAGAGGATAGCTTCCGACTGGCAAAAGCAATGGGATGATCAAGGTCACCTTCTTCAGGTTGAGCCAACACAACACCTAATGCAATTGATGAAGCATCAACATGGACATGGAATTCCTTACTCCAGTCCGGAAAAAACCAAGATTGGGGCTGACGCCATCTTTTCCTTGAGCGTTTCGAAGATATTCGTACATTCCAGGATCCATTGGAATGTTGTGTCCTTCTTCAACAATTTTTCCATAGGGGTAGTAATCACAGCATAACCCCTAATGAACTTGCGATAATATCCCATATGACCCAATGTCGTGCATAACTGCTTAATGGTGATTGGCGGTTGCAACCCCAAAATGAGCGCAATTTTGGCAGGATCAACCAGCAATCCCTGCTTACACACGATATGACCCACCAATACCCCGAACGGTGCACAGAAAATACATTTCTTCAAGTTTAGCGATATCTAGTGCTATCGGCATCACTCAAGCATTAACCGTAGATTGGCCAGATGATCGCGAATCAATCCATAAATGGTCCAATCATCCATATATACCTGCAAAAATTTTTGAATAAAATATTTGAATGTGGCAACAACGACCCGAGAGAATATCACAGGTGCATTCTTCAAATCAAACGGCATTACCGTGTACTGAAAGCAACCCCATTCAGTAACAAAAGTTGTTTTATGGTGATCTTCCTTAGCAATGCGAATCTGATGGTAGCCAAAGAATCCATCAGTGAAAGACTACATCTCCTGGACACCTACTCCTTCAAGTACGTCATCAGTAAACGGGGTCAGAAACGGGTCATGCAAGCAGGCATCATTCAACTTTCGTAAGTCGACGCAAATGCACACTTCGCCTGTTTTCTTGTCCTACACCACCATAGGATTGATCCATTCAGAATCTTCCATAAGTTTGATAATACCAGCATCCAACATGCGATCAAGTTTCGCCTTGACCTTTTCTTTATGTCGTGAATTCAGCTGATAAGGTTGTTGTCAGACTGGTTTAGCAAATGGTTTCAATGGAATCTTCATCTCTCCTAAATCACCCAAGATTCCCTTCATTTCGAAAAACTTCATGGGAAACACATCTTGAAACTCATGAAGTAACTTAGTAACCTTACTCGTCATCTCATCGTCCCAATAATTCCCAACATTGGCAAACTTGGGAGTAGCCTTGGTGCTGATATTCGTCTTGCGGAGCTATAATGGTTGACTAAACGAATTACTTGGTGCAGCAGGTGGGACCACATCGCGACTTCCTTCAGACTCGGGAATGTTAATATTTCGGGGATCATCATTGTCCTCCGGCCCACCACTGATGTTGAAGCACTCCATGAGAGACTGCATCTGACAATGTGTGTGTGGGTCGATAGGGTAAGCTGCCGGAACAACCAGAAGTACCACGTCGCGAATGAGCTGCAGGGCGTTATGGACATCAGGGTTAGCATCCGCAAAAGTGAACGTATGAGTGAAACCGATCATAAACTCCCCCCATGTTGTAATTTCTCAGCGCAACTCGGCTGCAGTGTACCATGAGCGTGGTATCTCATCCAAAGTATGGAAAAAAGCATGGACCCACTCATCTCTAGGTTGCACTACCCATAATCGTTGAAACTCCATCACATGATCACTAGGATTGGTCCGGCCATCATACTTGCCAGTGTGATAAACCTCAGTATCACCGAATCGAACCATCATCAACCTTTGACACTGTGACCAACCTTTAATGAATTTCTTATGTGTCGCCCACCAGCGAGCTAGAGCAGCCTTCAGTGCTTCGTCCAATGCTAGCAATCGCTGCGGTTCTGAGACGCGGTCTTCAAACTCTGCTAAAAACGTGGTTAGTCCAGGAAATCCTTCATAGACAGGTAATGTGATCGTTTCTGTTGCAACACAACATAATGATTTCATAATTAAGCCACATTTCCAGAATGGTACTTCATGCATTCGATTCTACCAGTGTTCCAAGGCATCATCAGATTCGGAAGATGCAGAGCTCTCACTATGTCACTCCAACTCAGCGTGGATAGTAGGATGAATATAATATTCAGAAATATTGAATGCATGGTCCCATCTAGTGGGATCATCATCTCTTACAAGTTCAACGTATCGGTGTCCTTCAGTCGGATCCAACGGGGCTATGACCCTGAAATCACGATTCTCAAAGGTCATCACGTGCTTTTTGAAGTTGATGACAACTCCACTATCATTAGCCCATCCAATCCCTAAGAGCACCAGATAAGAGATTCCTCCCTCAACCACTTCAATAACATCAAAGTCATCATAGGTCTTCATGCCCTCAATATCAATCGTGAGTCGTGGAACTTGCCCAATAGGTGTTACCTTCTCATGGTTAGCCAACCAGAGCTGTATAGGAGATCAGCTCAATTGGGGACTCCCCATCTTCTGCCACGCCTGCTTGGTTAAGATGTTAACATCCGAACCAAGGTCAAGAATCACATAATCAACATCATATTCACCAATCTGAATATTCATTCGCATCTCTTTGCAAGTCTTCTGTCGCTGTAGGGAGTTTACTGCCGACTCCTGCCGTCCTTTTGCAAAATCCCTACAACCATCCCTCAATCTCAACCAGGGCAGCCGGGTCTCAGGCCAACGACATACAACTTTCAAGGAACTTTTCTAATGTCCCCGGTGATGGTGGTCGATCAACTTATGATGTAGTATCAAAAATAGGTAGCATATCGCAAACAACAGCCCTACCGTGGTCTTTCTCCAAGGTGCGATGTGCTTCCAAGAATGTTTCCTGCTCCATATCAATGTTGAAAGGTACCATCTTTTGACCGGCCAGCCAAATCAGTGGTCACAAACCATCCTCCCCATTCGTCTTTCCTCCATGAGTGACAACAGCCACCGAAGCATCTTGTGGTCGCGGTTCGGTAGAAATGGTTGCAATATTTGCTCCCTACATCTGGTTTTTCTATAAATGCCTCGGTTGATTGATATTTTGATTGACGTTCGATAGTGGTCGCGGGGGCTGGTTCTGTACTGGTTGCTGGGCTAGGTTCTATACTGGTTGCTGTGGCTAGGCCTGATTCTGTAGCTGTGGAGCGTTCCCAACCTGCCATTGTGCAATCAACTGTGGACAATTCTCAACTGTATGATCATTACCAAAACAAAACAAACATTGATTCTGTAGCAGTGGGTAGTCGTGTTGATAATGCCCCCATACCGCACAGTGGTAACATTGTATAGGTCCATGATCTCCTCATCCGCCCCCTCCATGACCAAATCCGCCACTGCGTCCGCCCCTATATCCTCCTCGGGAGCTTCCTTGTTGTTGGAACTGAGGTTGGTTAAACTGTTGTTGCATTGGTGCTGATGGTATCCCTTACCCTTGTGGTGCATACTTTGGTTGCTATACATACTGTGGATGTGGGGGAGTCATCTACATCAGAGCATATTGCAGCATGAACTGCTGTGGTTGTTGTTGCTGTGGTGCAAACTGCATCTGTGGTTGCAGTAGCAGTTGGGCTACCTACGATTGGAGTTGTGGTTGTTGCACAGCATGCTGATCATCCTTTACGTAGAATGCATCACACATCCTCTCCTGTAGCAACCCATATGCACAACAATCTTTGTCATTATGACCCACCGATTTGCAGAATGTGCAGTAAAGATTTTGTGGGGTTGTGACAATTTTCTGCATATATGGGAAATTATCATGATTGTTCCCAAACACGTGACAAACGCGACACCACGGCATACTGCCACCATTCAACGGGTTTGGCGCACCTAACACCAAATAATTATGGAAGTCCGAGCAATTATCGTTTGTATGCCCTTTTCCTCGGCATTATGTACACCATACTTCATCATGTTGTTCCTTGTTCTTCTTCAAATCTTGCAACTGTATAGTTAGGTTGGCGAGCTGCATTTGTATCTGTGACATCCCGACTGCATTGTCTCCAATCGGTGATGCATCCAGTCACATTGCAATCTCTAGAGCTTCGCTCGGCGTCGATATGTTTTGCTGCATCAGCGGCAACCGAATGTGGGGTAGCAGTGCCACAATGAACCATTTGTTATGTTGGACAGTGCTCATATCAAAACTAACTTTTGCCATCAGTGTCTTGAATCGCTCGTCGAAATCCCATACCATCTCATTGGGATACTGCTTAATTTCCTTCAATTCAGTAATATATTGGGCCTCCGACTTAGGGCATCTAAATTAAGCAATCAGCCCATCCCGAATCTCATCCAGTGACTTCTTTGGGGACCCCATAGGGACTAGAATAAAATTCATGAACTAATCTAATGCACGACCTCGCAGAGTCGTGGCAAACTGTCCTTTCTTAGCATTGGCATCAATGATCTGTTTCATGGTCCAGACTGCTTCACAAAAAAACCAAGACTGTTTTGGGTTGTTTTTCACACTTCCATGGAACAATGGTAACTTAGCATCATCTCCCTCCATTATGTGCTTCCTTCCTCCTTTCGTTGTGCTACTAGCAATTAACTTCTGCGGAATTGACGAACTCGGCGGTGTCGTAGTATTTCTTGTTGTTTTAGAGTCAGTGAGCGGAGGTGTGGGTACGTTGGTACTGGGGTTTGGTACTGGGGTTTGGTCCTGCCTCTATCTTGGGCATAGCCTGGTCATCCCTATTAGGACTGTGAGGTCGCTTCATCCTGTGTGGTCTTCCTTCGTGGTTTTGCGGTTTGATCGTAGTAGGACCTTCTCCCATCCTCTGCCTCTTCTCCTGTCAAAACCTCGCTCCTCCTCTTGTAAGACCACTCTCTTCCTCGGCTTCGCTCATAGTCTCCTCATGGTCTTCACCCATCTACCCCTTACCATTCCATATACCACCCCCCAGTAGTCGTGGTACCCATGGCCTCCACCCACTAGGATTTCTACTGATCAAGGTGCATCTTTAATATACCCTTTTCGCAGATTAGAATCTTAATCGACAGTTGGAGCGATAGCAGAAACCTTCCCCTTGGTCCTCAGAAGAAGTATCTTTCGGATTCACTATAGGATTTCTTCGTGTCGACCAAAAATTCAGTGATATATCCTTCCAAGATGCTATCAAACCAAACTTCGACAGCTCGTGATGCCTTATTATCAACTTCCTGCAGCTCCTGAATTAATTCTGGGGTCCAAACTGTTGGTTCACCACCCTGGAAGTTCCTCTTCTGGAAGGTCAGCTTTGACAACCATTCTTATAGAATGACCGGGAATTCATAGAAAAACCATTAATGCAGACCATCATGAATATATCGACCCAGCCAATGATCTACTATCAGTCGTGTGTTCCAGCTTTCTTCTTCAGCAAACTCCTGCAGCTTCTGATCGAACCATTTCTGTATCTCTAGCTTCATCAGGTGCCACAACATGACTTCCTTTCACTCTGCACACGGTCCAGGCAACAGAACCATTTGTTGACTAACATGACCTCGGTCGATAGGGGTTCACCTCACTGTTGACACATACCATAGTCTCCCTGGGCACTGGCCCGGGCAGGTTTGAGCCCACCCAGCAACACCCCCAGAGTGGATGAGGTCTCACCTGAGGCATCCATGGAGAGCAAACGGAACCATGTTTCCACCGAGGGAGGAGGAGAGTTGTGGCTGCATGGACTAACTTTATTGCAGTACTTAAACAAAAGCTTTAAACATTCTGCAAGGAGTTATAACATATTACTTCATCGCAACATTTATCATCACATTCAACATAGAACACATTACTTAATCACAACATTTATCATCATAGCAACAATAAATAGATATTGTGTCAAACAACATTCATACATTGCAACATTGCACAAAGATCGTACCAAAACATCATTATATTACTGTCGCGATCATATACCAGAAGGAAAACACAGATCTCGCACACCATTGGTCTTCTCTCTCTATCTTCCTCTATGCTCGCATATATATAACACTTGCAACTCTAATGTATTTATAGGATTCTACCATTACAATATTTGTCCACTTACAACTGACTTCCTAACTGACACTATGCACAATTGACCCAACATCTAACTGACTCGGTCCAAATGACCCCAAAAACCCGCAAACCACGGTACATTGACTCACTATTACATACTATGTGGTCCAAGTGACCCAAAACCCGCCAACTATAGTATTCTTTAACACGAAATACTCCTTTTGCGCCCTCATCTGATGTGCCGCAGCATCGGTGGTACTGCAACATTTTCCATCAAACCCCCTGCCAATAGGCAGCCACCCAGCCTCTGGAAGTCATGCTGGGGGAACCTACCCATCCTCTGGTGGTCATGTTGGGAGAACTTGTTGAGTCACTGGAAATCATACTAAACCTCACCACCCAGCCTCCGGAAGTCATACTGGAGGCACCTACCCAGCCTTTGGAGGTCATGCTGGGAGCAAAATTTCAGTCACTGCAAATCATACTGAAATCATGTCTTCAGCCATTGTTTCTCATGTTGAGAACACGTCATTGATCACTACTAGTCATATTAATGACATGTCACCAGTTCCTGTGAGTCATACTGGAGACACTGAATCAGCCATTGCAAGTCATGCTAAGAACATTGACATTGTCGACAAACCTAATAAATAGAAGCTTAAGTTCCCTTGTAATTTTTGCGAGGGAGACCATCTTACTCACCGGTGCCCTATATTCCAGAGGTGCTAAGAGTGTGGTCCTTAGTTCAAAAGTCTTATGCTTCTGAGCAACCATCCAATACAAGTCATGCTGGGGGCAAGCTGTTAGCCAATGCTAGTCATGCTAAGAGTATTGTTGTTGTTACGGAGTCTAAGCTTATAGGATGCAAGCCAAAGTTTCCTTGTAAACTTTGTGAGGGATATCACCTTACTCACCGGTGCCCTGCTATTCCAGAGGTACGGAGAGTGTGGTCCATGTCTGAAGGATCCTCTGCTCCTGAGCTGTCTATAGATTCCCAATAGCTTGATCAACCTTTGGTTGATAAAGTGGTTGAACGAATGCAATATTTGGTCAACCCCACTCTCCCTTTGGAGAGTGAAGTGGTTGAACCAATGCAATCTTTGGTCAACCCCACTCTTCCTTTGGAGAGTGAAGTGATCGAATCGATGCAATATTGAACCAATCCCATCAGTCCTTCTGGGACTGATGCACCTGTCCTTGAAGTCTTCTGCATTACCAGTTCGGATGTCTCTGAAAATGGGGGCACTGCATATGTGCTGAGTGAACCCCTACCAAGCTCGGGGATCATTTCCTTTGATTGGAATAGTCTAACTTGTCCTCGCCTTCCTTCTGCTACACCTTTCCAGATAACAGTTGATATCGACAACCATGTGGTTCACCGATGTATTGTAGATGAAGGAGCCTCTATTAATATCTTATCCCCTTACGCTTGGAGAGATTTAGGTTTCCCTAACCTTGTTACAGTTGTTAATTGGTCGTTGACCTTTGACAGAAGACCTAGTGAGCCGTTGGGATTCCTCCCTCAAATACTTGTTACTTTGGGTGGAAAAACAGTCTTAGTTGATTTTATGGTTTGAAAGGACCCTAGAGATTTTGATATGATCCTTGAGCATGATTACATATGTACTATGCAGGCTGTGGTGTCTACGCTCTTTCGTGTGATTCATTTTCCTCACAACGAAATCCTTGTCACCATCGATCAGCTTACATTTGTTGATCCCTCTTATTACCCAACTATAGACCAAGTATGGTCCCCATCAGTAGACACTACTATGTCACAATCAAATTATGTGGCATATTGTTCTTTGAGTCCAATTGCTATTGAGAAGAAGCCTCTGCATTCATGCTTACCTTCTAGGGATTGGGTCCTTGCAATCGACCAGGTGATGACTCCATCTGAATGTTTAGACATGCGTTCTATCTAGGGTGATATACTTCCATGTGATGAAGTTTTCCTAGAGTCTATAATGCATTCTTCCATTCATTTGGACAGTGATCCACTGACGAGCAGTCTTCCACCTTACCTTCGAGCTCGTTAAAAATAGTAAGCAACCTACGAGTAGTCTTTCACCTTCCCTTCGAGCTCGGTAAAAACAGTAAGGAAGTTACGAGCAATCTCCCACCTTTCCTTCGAGCTCGTTAAAAACAGAAAGGAAGTTTCGAGCATTCTTCCACCTTCACTTTGAGCTCATTAAAAACAGTAAGGAAGTTATGAGAATTCTTCCATCTCTCCTTTGAGCTCATTAAAAATAGTAAGGAGGTTATGAGTTTACTTTTTCGGGCTCGTTAAAATTTTACGAAAAAAGATTCTTATGGAGTTCTCTCTAAGCTCTTGTTAGACTCTTTAAATATGACAAGATTGCCGAGTATAGTTGTCATTTCAGACTCGTTAAAGGATTTGAAGCGATATCTGCTTAAGTATAAGTTTAACCCTTTTCCAAAATTTTGTGGATTACTTACAAAAAAAGAATATTCTATTCATCCGTGGCTAGAAGAGTTCTTCTTCCATTTTTTTACACTTTTTTAGGGAGGAGACTAACTTTATGAAATGACCTTTTTGGAGCCTTCTTTAGGGTTTTCAGGCTCTCGAAATATGAAAACACCAAGTGAGCACTCACCTACTTGGGCTCTATGTGAAATCCACGAGAGGGTAAATAGAGGATTGTTTATGTTTTTCAGACTCTATAAACAAGAAAACACCGACAAGCATTAACCTACTTGGGCTCGATATTAAAATCCATGAGTAGGTGCATGGAGTTATTGTTTAAGTTTTTCAGACTCCTTAAAATTGAAAACACTGGTGAGCAAGAACAAATATCGGCTCCATATTAAAATCCAGAGATCAACATTATAGAGTATTCTTCTATCTCTTCTTTGAACTCTATAAACAATGAAGATGGTCCTGAGTCTTCCTCCCATGGGCTCATTAAACTCTTTACATGGTTGGATCTATTGAGTTTTCATTCTTTCTTGGATTCATTAAAAAGAAAGGTATTCTTCTATCTAAAAAGAATAAGGGATAAGAAGGGCATATCACATCTTACAGTTTCAAAGGCAGTTCAGTCAGTCCTATCCTTGCACACAACACCTATTTGAGTCTATCATTTCAGCTGGGTTTAGTTTTTTGACCTTAGGGTGAACATGATCTCCGAGTTGTTTACTCCCCCGGTTGGTTATTCTTCCAACCATATGGAGGGTCTGCTAATGTCTCCCACATTGCAGGATTATATCACTCCCCCATCATGTTGAAAACTGCCTAAGTCACTTTGTGTCGTGCTCACTGTTCAAGGATATAGCCTATGTCAGCCATTTTGCAGTTTACCTTGACCTCATGTGTCGTCCATCCTAGTGGCATTCTTGTTACTTGTACTACTCCACATTAGCTCATACCATTTAAGTGTTCCTCTTGTTGGATGATGGAGGATTCCTTAAGGCCTCCCTTCCAATGGACTTCTTCCCATCAACATCAACTCATTTTTCTCTGGGAATGAGGTTTAGAGTTTCGGTTAGTACCTTGAGGATTACAGTCACTAGTGGCAATCTCTCTCGCTGTTGAATTATGAGAATACATCAATGTCTCTTATTTGACAGGTTCCTCAAGTGTTTGACGTGAAGTCCACTTATTCACACTTGTTGGATCATACTAGGTACCTTGGGCCCCATTATCATTATCTGTGGAAGCCCTCGCATTTGTTAACGGTATACATCAATGAATGATAATCAAATGATTCCCCCCATGTTCGACCTCAACTCATTTATTCACATGGTTAGGGTTTGTACCTTGGGTTGTTTGGATGAAGACCTTGGTATTTTGATAGAATTACCTCATTATGTTATCACCCAAGCTGCACAAGGATGAGCCTCACTCATTTTTGGCTCTCCATGAGACATAGATCTAGTTTGTTGTTATGGCTATGATCTCTCATTCTGACATGGATCCACGCTTATATTTCAGTGGCCATGCTATATATACATATCCTAGTTATGTATCAAAGATCATGTTGTATCATGCTACACATCTATATGATGTCAAGATTGTAATTGCTCACTGACCTTGATCATTATTTCAGGTACTTCTGTGACTTGGTTTTGTAGTTTCTTGCTCCTCCGCTGACTTGGAATTATAATGTATTTCGGCCATCGTTTCCCTCTGACCTCACACATTAGGGGGCATATGTTACAGGTCAAATCTGCACTTCTCCGTCCGTGATCACCTTTAGCTATCGATCACACAAAAGGACAACTGGGATTGAAGAGCATGATTGCCTTAGATGATTAATGGACTAGACTTACTCCTTTGCAGCTGACAAAACTCTCATTTTACCTACTTTTTGGGAAAAACGCTACCCTATAAGCATGATAGTAGTGTTTTCCTATTTAAATACTCTACTCCACTTCAATAAATTAGCATTTTCCTTCTGAAATACTCTACTTTGCTTCAATAGAGTAGCGTACATCTCAAAAAATCTTGCAAACACTGGTTGTAAAGCAGGGAAGTTGCATGTTGAACGCTACTCCACTTAAGAAAAGTAGCGGACACCTTAAAAAGTAATCAAAAATATATTAATTTGACGAATTGGGATTAGTTGAAGTTGATTTTGCAACTTCCCCAACTTCCCAATCAAACTACCTCTCGATCCAAACTGCCTACCTTGTCCCATAAATACAAGGGGGATAGATGAGAGAGAGGAGGAGAAACTATACATTAAGGGTTGTTACACTAGAGGAATTCCAAAGTTAGTGTGAAAAGCAGGAGCCTAGGATCTGGTTGCACAAACACTCTTAATGATCAGGTATACGTGTATTGATTATTTGCTTTTGACAATAAAGGTTGAAATGCCCTTCCCGTCCCAATCAAATGTCTAATGGATTGCATATTTGTTTGGATTAAATGCTTGATTGTATTTGATGTCCAAATTGTATTTCAATTTCATCATTGTTATATCAATCAAGATACACTGAGGAAGGTATCTATTGTATTGCAGCTTCCTAGAACGGAAGATCAAGTGGAGGATCGGTCGAAGGAACAAGTGAAAGCTAGGATCGAACTTCGTTAATAAGGTATGCCTTCATAAACCTTGATCTCTTTCCTTTTGTAGAAGCTTATGTGATATGATCTATGTATTTACCTATCACCACAGAAGTTGGTAGTGTCCCTCTCCTCGCTATAGGGTAGAATTCCCGAACAACACATGGGCCACTACTCCATCGCCCAAATAATATTTAAATAGGTGATGGAGGGCCCCCATTTCACATCCACTATTCATCTTATCCTTATGCTGCCGAATTTCACTCAGAACCCTAGCCCACCATTTGTGCTTGTGTTTTCCATTTTTGTGAACCCTTTGGCCCACACTTGGAGCATTTTGGAGAAGAGGACATTGGAGTACTGGTGCACCTCCCTAGTACGACTGCAAGAACTCCACCAACCTCACCATTGAGGTAAAAAACCATGTAACTCCTTTATTTACTGTATAATGAAAAAGAACCGTAAACCCAGATTTTTACTATGTTCTAATATATGTTTTTATTGTTTACTATTTTAGTTTATATTTTTTATTTCCATTATGCACATTCTTAGGTCTTTACATTAGATATTTTCTATTATTTACTTTAACTTTTTACTGTTTTTCTAAACTGCTACTAAGGATTCCATAATCCTTAGCAGGTGCTCTTTTTCACAAGTTAGGGTGAAAACCCTAGCTACAAGCATCACCAAGGATTTATGTAGCACAATATAATCACCAAGCAGATCATCAATCAATAGTGGTGGAGATTGAAGGTAAGATTGCTAAGCAATCTATTTCTGTTTTGATTGATCCGGGGTCTACTCATAGCTATATGTCTCCTGAGGTAGTTGAAATTTTTTCTCTTGGTAAAATAAAGCATGGTAAGCCTTGGCTAGTTCAATTAGCCATAGGTACTATCACATACCCAAATTTATGCAATAGAAATTTAATGGATTTTCGAGATAAATTTTTTGCGATGGTTACATAACTCTATTAACTTTCATAAATATGAGATAAAATATTTAATCATGTATAAAGATGTAAAATTCCAAATGATTCATCACTGAGTCTATAAGCTTTCCTATGGGAAGTTATGTTAACTTCTTTTATTCTACTTGAGGCGTTTTGTAAAAGCGAAGAGATGATGCATCTACAAACTATATCTAACCCTGGTCCCTACTTCAAACAACAAGATTACCAAGGTGGTTACTCAAATCATTTTCTAATGAAAGACTTACTTTCTAGCAATTAGTATAGTGTGTTATAAAACAAAGTCATAGTTTACACTTGTATTTAATATTATATGAGCATATGCATTTTAAAGAATGACTTGGCATATTATATTCTACATTGAAAGATCTATTATTTGACTAGTAGTTAACTTTCATTCTTCAACACACTTACTCATTGATAATTAACAAAAAGTATTATAGTGATCAATAATTAAAATATAAGGTACACATAAGTGACACATCAAATATAATCACAACATCGAGGCCAAATACACACATATAAACACATAAGAAAAGACGTTTTTGACATGGTTCGCCCAATCTAGGGCTACGTCCACAAAAGGTGTTGTGTCTTCTATTCATTTCTCCATCATTGGAAATTACATACTGCAATGCAGTTGATATTCTTTCACTTTCTCATGGCCTCTTTCATAGAGTGCTTTCTCCAAACTTCAACTACCTCACTCTGAGGTATTACTAATCCTAAACACAAGATACTAAACATACCAAAATCCTATCCCCTTCTTTAGGTCATCTAAATACAAAAGCCAAGCATAAACCAAATGAATCCTAATAGGATAATTTCCTTGTAATAAAGAATATTAAATAATCATATAATGACCAAAAATTCTATGTAACTAGAATAATAATAAAATAATATGAGATTTCAGAAACAGTTCATGTGAATGAATCCCAGAAAGAAGAAATGTAGTGAAAATTCTTCCTCCATCTGTGTGAGCAAGAATTTCAGAAGATGATTTAAAATAAAGAAAAGGAATACAATGGCAAAGTGTATCAATATACTGAGATAATAGACATTCAATTCAACGCCAGGGATACAAAAGACTCTCATCCAACAAGCAACGAACATGCAGAGAAATACAATTTCTTTTCAACAAAATTAGATCGGACACGGGCTATATTCCACGTACCAAGCGGTTATTTCAAAACATACAATAATATAATTACCAAGATAATTCTTAAACATGTTATGAGATTCATAAAGCATAGGTATATGCGACTCGTCGGGATACAACAGGGAACGCACAAATAATTTATCTATTAATAGTAGCTATTAATGCATGGCAGAGATCAACGAGCTTCCTAGCAACCATGATCTTTAACACGCAGCCATACGAATCGTCACTAATTAACATCGATCAAACAAATAGAGTTTACTAAAATAAAATAAACGTACTTACAGGATCATCTACCTGTTCGATAACTCATATCTCAAACAGGTTTTCGATTTCTGGTACTAACACTGATCTATAAGAGGAAACAGAGACCACGTTGACCTTGTACGGGACCTTACAGGATACAGAGAACACATGGTCAGTATTCAACATTTTACCTATTATACCGATATCGTGACGCGAAAGTAGGGAGGGCTCGATTAGAAACACTCTGTATATAACACAGATATCGTGAAGGCAACCAGTAATAGGGTGATCGATCTAGGCTCAGGTAGCACATCAACTCATAAAAAAAATACACGGTAAACGATCTAGACTATGATAGTATTTCAATGGCAGAAGATATACAGTAACCTGAGTGTACACTTCTATTAAGAATTCAAGAGGACGATACATACCATAAACTTGAGTCTACCCTTCTATTCCGGCATATCTGATGCAGAGGTTACATACCAAAACCCTGATTTCATGCTTCTATTCGACACACTTGATGCAGAGATTACCATAATAATCGCATACAGAAATCCAGAGTTCAAGTGCCGTCTCAATCGCAGCAACTAAACAATGGTATGAAGTAATGACAATTCTCTCTCCCATCTGGTGATCCATTGCAGGATTTAAACATTGGTATACATGGAGAGAACTTGTATCATTATCAACATCATGTGCAGAGATTTTTGACCTCTCTAGAGAGAGTCCCTATTTATCTTCCAAAAACTTATGCAGAGCTTTTTCCCAAAGTTTCCTTCCCTTCTCCCCCATGCATCTTTCGCCGAGCTGAATTTATAGCACTGAGATGCTATAATTCACACATGGAGATGGCAGTAACCCCACCTCTCTTCCCAGGACGCAGGTTGCAAGGCTACAACCGCCAGTTACATCGTGGTGGTAGTGGAGCTGCTAAACTGTTTTTCTTTTGCATTAATGCCCACTAAAATCAAATGATGTGGCGTCACTGAAAACTAACGAGTTCCACGAAAAACTAGGGAGGATATCTCCTCCATTCTCCGAGTAGTGGTTGCTTAATAAATATAAACTTACACGAATTCAAGATCTTTTGTCCCATATGAATATCGAACCACGTGTAGTGTTATATTAATTATACACTTCCTTATTTTTATACCTAAATCCCCCTCTAAATACATGTATGGTACTCAGCTCCCTTTCCACGCAGAGCTACCTCCTTTTTCTACTCACATCGATGGCTCTTCGCTAAAGGAAAACCCTTTCCCTCCCTTCGTGACTCAACCGCCTGGCTAAAAAAACGAATGATAAAAATTTCTAACACAGGTGACGGAAGACAACCCTAGCCAAATGGCAGTTTGTCAGCTCGGTGTTCTTCACGTTATTTTTCCATACTAGCATGGAAGGAGTGGTGGCCTAAGAGAAGTTCTATGCTCCACTAAGCTTCATTAATAACTAAATATTATACCGAATTTCAAAATAATTGTGGAGACAAAAAATACCTTGTTATGTGTTTTGTCTTTTAACTGACCCTTCAACCATTGAAGTTGGGTTTCTTATTCAACTGAAAAAATGAATATTTCTCTCTATGATGATCAAGGTGCGTAAGAGTCATTTATGCATAACCATCAAATAACACTCTAATGACTTCTAGAATATTTCAAAAATATAATGACTTGTCCTATTTATGCGATTATATAAATAACAACCCATTATATGTTAAAATACTCTCTTTCATTTAATCCTTAAAAATATCTTATACTATGGTCCCTTCAATTAAGTAACCACAACCTTTTTTCTATATTTATGTGGCATTTCTCTTAATTTTAAACTCATATTCAAATTTGACCGAAAAGTGGTATGGATAATCTTTAACAATATATTAATTCAAATTTAAATAATAGGATTTTAGTTCGAACGTGAGACTATCCACTATTCCTTTGTGAAAAGTTCCCTCTAGACAAGTATATATATATACATATATATATTATATACCAAGGAATATTGATATCATGTTATTTTCTCTCAGAATATCATTTTTCATGTATTGTTTATTTATCTTACGTTAAATAACAAGTGGAATTTTATACTAATTTCTTGTTCATACATATCACTTATTTTTTTCAAGGTGGTGGTAAATTAGCCCTTTTTTTTAATGTTTTTAGGCTAAGTATTAGACATCCTCTTAGTACTTATCATGATCATCGTATTAGTTAAGATATCATCTAGGATTTTAAGCGATTGAGGAATCATATTTAGTTTACTTAGGATTAATTAGTCCTAGCTATCTTCTTACTATGAGATAGACCTTATAACTCTTTTGGAAGGTGGTTAGGAGTGACCATCTCCTAAACTACGACGTTGATACATTTATGGTTTACCTGTAACTTCACTCTTCCTCAAGTACTCTTGGTGCTTAGTTGCATCTTTCGTTAACTTACAATTTATGAGTAATCACATCAATACTTTCAGGGTCCACTGGTGGGGCCTTGGCCTTGAGCTCCTAACCATGGCCATTTACACGATTACCCTTGCAAAATAATAATAATAATAATAATAATAATAATTGGGGTCAAATTGGAGGGATGTTACAGGTACCAAGATAAAGGTAAGTGAAGTGGTGAAGGAGTGCCCCATAGAATTGAATGGACTCCTCACACATGCAGAATTAAATGTCTTACCATTAGGATCATATGATTCCCTAATTGGTACGGATTGGTTGGAAAGACATAGATCCAATTTGGACTTCTATAAGAAAGCACTTGAATGCAATGATGATGAAGGAAGGCCAAGGTTGGTGAAAGGAATTCCTAAGCAAGTTTTAGTCAGGAAGATTTCATCCTTATAGTTGAATAATTTTTATAAAAAGGGTTACCAATTATATGTTGTGCATATATCAATATCAACAGAAGATAAAGGACCCAGGTTAGAAGTCTTTCATCTCTTACAAGAGTTCCAAGATGTATTCCTAGATGAAGTGCCAGGGATTCCAACCAAGAAAGATATTAAATTTTTGATTAACCTTGTTCCAAGGGCAACAACAATTTCCAAATCTCCTTATAGAATGAGAACACCAAAATTGGTAGAATTGAAGATGCAACTGCAATAATTAATGGACAAAGAATATATCATACCTAGTGTATCTCCTTGAGTTGCACCTGTGTTATTTGTTAGGAAGAAGGATGGGACATTGAGGATGTGTATTGATTACATGCAGCTCAATAAAGTGACAGTTAAGAAAGTATCCATTGCCAAGGATTGATGACTTGTTTGATCAAATGAAGGAAACTAGAGTGTTTTCAAAGATTGACTTGAGGTATGGGTACCATCAAGTGAGGATAAATGAAGAAGACATCAATAAGACAAATTTCAGGACAAGGTATGGCCATTACGAATTCAAAGTGTTGCCATTTGATCTTACTAATGCACCTACTACATTCATGTGTCTCATGAATAGTGTCTTCGACAAATATTTGGATAAGTTGTTTATTGTTTTCTTGGATGAAATTATTGTGTATTCAAAGAATGAAGAAGAATATAATGAGCATTTGAGAATGGTATTACAAATCCTTAGAGAACACTAGTTGTATGCAAAGTTGAGTAAGTGTGACTTCTTCCAGCAGAAGGTACAGTATTTGGGTCATGTTATTTTAGCAGAAGGAATTATAGTGGATCAAGAAAATATTGAAGCCATAATGGATTGGCCTACTCCAAGGAATGCAATAGATGTTGGATATTTTATGGATCTTGCAGGCTATTATAGAAGATTCATTGAAGGATTATCCAAGATAGCTCACCCAATCACATCATTGCAAAGGAAAAATATCAGATTTGTATGGTCTGAAAAGTGTGAGAAGAGATTTCAGCAGTTGAAGGAGTTGTTTACTAATGCTCCTGTATTAAAGATTGCAGATCCAAAGAAGGACTTTGTGGTGTGCACAGATGCTTGTATTGCAGAGCTCAGTGGAGTTCTCATGCAAGAAGGGTTTGTAATTTGTTATGAGTCCATAAAGTTAAAGGAGCATGAAAGGAACTATGCCACACATGATTTAGATCTGGAAGCCATAGTTCATGCTCTCAAGAGATGGATACATTATCTCTTGGGAAGAATATTTGAACTTAGGACTAATCACATGAGTTTAAAATATTTGTTTGACAAGCCAAATATGAATGCTAGACAAATTAGATGGATGGAGTTTCTTTGTGATTTTGATTTGGAGATTAAGCATGTAAAAGGTAAGGAGAATAAGGTTGTTGATGCACTCAAAATAAAATTCCATATTACATCAGTAAGTGTGTGTAAATAAAATTTGAAGGCAAGGATTCTAGAAGCTCAAATCAGTGATGAAGTCTACCTTCAAGTTAAGGAGAAATTGCAGCAGGATAATGTAGATGAAGCATGTGCAAGATATCAGCTCGATGATGATGATGTTCTCATTTATCAGGGTACCATACTATACATTCCATATAGTGCACATTTGAAGAAGCTTGTCCTGGATGAGATACATCAAAGGCCATATTCTGGACACCTATGATATCATAAAACTATAACAGCAGCAAGAAAGCAGTACTATTGGCATGGTATGAAGAAAGACATAGCTAAGTACATTGCTAGGTGTCAAACGTGCCAACAAGTCAAGGCATAACATAAACGTCCATCAAGATTGTTGCAGCCATTTCCCATTCCATAATGGAAGTGGGAAGTGATCTCTATGGATTTTATAATAGGCATTCCAATGACAATGAAGAAACGTGATTCAATCCTGGTAGTGGTGGACAAGCTATCAAAGGTAGCTCATTTCATTCCAGTCAATTCCACACAATTCCACTCACAAGTCCAATTAAATTGAAAATATCTTCATGAGAGAGATATTCATATTGCATGGATTTCCCAATGAAATAATTTTAGATCGTGATACAAAGTTCACACCTAATTTTTGGAAAGGATTGTTCCAGAAATTAGGAACTCAGTTGAATTTTAGCATAGCCTATCATCCTCAAACAGATGGTCAAACTCAAAGAGCAAATCAGATTCTTGAAGACATGTTGACAATGTATGTGATGGATAAACCATCCAAGTGGGAAGACTATCTACATTTGGTATAGTTTGCATACAACAATGGACATAAAATATCATTGAAAATGAGTCCTTTTGAAGTGTTGAATGACAAAGGATGCAAGACTCTAGTGAATTGGGACATCCCAGTGAATGGGGTAGTACTTGGACCATAAATTATCAAGGAGATGGAGCAGGATATTGTTAATATCATACATAATTTGAAGGAAGCACAGAACAGGTAGAAGAGTTATGCAGATCTGAAAAGAATGCATAAGGAATTTCATATTGGGGATCATGTCTACTTGAGAGTGAAACGAAGGAAGAGTTCCATGAAGTTGGGAAGTTGTGCCAAGTTGGAACCAAGATATTTTGGGCCATTTGAAGTCCTTGATAGGATAGGACCAGTTTCATATAGGATTTATTTTCCTGCTAACATGAAATCTCATAATGTTTTCCATGTCTCTTTGCTTAAGAAGTATGTACATGATCCTAATCACATAATTGATTGGAATGCGATACAGGTGGAACTAGAGGCAGAGTTCCAAGTGGAGCGTATATGCATCCTCGACAAGAAGGTCACTTTTCTTTGGAGCAGGGCCATAGGGTAGGTAAAGGTGAAATGGAAAAACCTTAGTCTTGAAGAGGCCACATGGGAGCTGGAGGATTCCATGAAAGAGGTTTTCCCATTCTTGTTCAGTTTGAGAACACCAAGGTTGGTGTTATTTTAAGGGAGAGAGAGTTGTAATAGCCCTAATTTAACCCTTATGGTTCACTGGACCTAATATAAATATTGTATACATTCTATGTGTGTGTTTTCCCAAGTGTGGAGATCAAGGCCAAGTCCCAACTAGTGGATGCTCAGGTTTAATTGCATAGGGAAGTATTTAACAGTTTGATTATCCATGAGTTTTTAAGCCATGCATATTTGTAAATGATTTAATTATTAATTATTGCAATAAAATACCCAAAAAGATGGCTAAGGAGGCAACCAATGAGAAGGGGCCATGTGTATCCACTAGGGAGAGGTGATGCGGCTATGGGATTGGTACCCATGCTACCACATGTCCATCTGTGAACCCATTTGACTCACCATGCTGACATTATTGCAACTGTAAGATGGTGGTTGAGAAAAACAGACCCATGAATTCGATGGAGTATGGTACAACCTGGGAATCTGTATGGAAGGGTATGACCTTGTGTTTTTCTTATTCCTTAATCCACGCCACACCTGGGAATTCACCCATCGTATCACTAACCCATTGTTGACCAACAACCCAAGTCATCCACACACACCCAAAGCCCAATATTGAAGAAAACAAGAGAAAATTGCAATTCAATGTGAGCAGAATGTATAGAGCTGAAGGTGTAAAGAAGACCCTGCGTAAGAATGAACCTGGTTGGGGACAACAATAGATATTTTCATGGGATGAATTACAGATCTTGAATGGCCTAGAGAACCTGTAAGAACCCTTAGATCGATTCTAGAAGACCAAATTTGCAGGGCAGAGTTTAGGGCATGGCCCTGTGAAGAATTAGCTTGTATAGCAAAGAAAAGGTAAACTTAGGGTTGGATCTACTTGATAAACCTAGTGAATATTGAAATATCATGAAGAATAAAAATTGGACCTTTCTATGCCCACCCTGAATAGCACTGGAGGGAAGGAACCTTCAGGGAATATACAACAAAGAAGAGGGCCTTCTTTGTGTTAGGTGAGGTAGGTAATGTGGGTGCCATGCTTGTTGAATGACCTAAGATGCCTCTAGCTCTATGGTTGAGCTCACTAGCTTAGCAACATCCTCCTTGTTCCTTGGATGGATTGATAAACCCAATTGTAGGTTAGATTCGCATTGGGATGATACCTTAACTGTGAGAGAGCCCATTATCCCTCCTTAGTTGATGCAAAACCCAGCTCAGGGGTTGTCTCTTAGCTGAAAGAGTATATGCTAGATAGAGACCTAAGTTTGGGTGGAAGGTTGTCCTCAGTTAGCCAATTGCTTGGGGCAGCTTCAATTCCAAAGATAAGTTCTTTTGTGTGTTAAATGATGAGTAATTCAGGTGTTTTATTTATTGTTATGTTATGCATGTTATGCTCTATGTTAATGAATGGATGATTTCATGAATGTGCTCATTAGGAAGCTAGGTATAAGCCTGAACATGAGGTTGAATGCATGGTTTAATAATTCGGTGTTTACATGAATGATATGCATGGCTAACCCTTGCAGGTTGTTGATATGTTAACTAGCTTAGTTCATTATATGTATTTATTATGCATTGTATTCACCCTTCAAAGGGTTGGATTGAATTCACCTAGGCTTAGGGAAGGAAGGGGATAACCCTTGATGTGTTTCAGAACCCATATGTGGGTCAGATGAAGGGAAAAGTCATGGAAGGAAGGAGTCAGAGTCACTTGCAGAATGATAAAGTCACTTAGGTGGGTTTATGAATAGAATTTTGGTTGGTAAATTGGCATGGCTGGACTGCTACGATGGGGTGAGGATTTCACCATTCGATAGATCTCTCCCATATATTTCCAACGATACCAATCTTCTCCAATTTGGACCAAGGATGAAGGAGTTATGGCCATTATAAGTTTTCCTTGGAAGCTTGCTGGGGCAGGGCTCTGTGGTCCTAATCCTTCCACATCCACAAGGACCTTTCCAAATCCGCAATGCGGATCACAAATTGTGGAGGTCGGGGATGACCATTAGTCGCACATGGAATTCTGGCTTTCTGCACCCACAAAGTGGATTGCGGGATTGTAGGAATCAGAAAAGGACTTCCATGGGGGTTGGTGCGATGGAAATATGCATTCTGCATCCGCAATGAGGGTTGCAGAATCGTGGATTGAGGTAGGTAATTTCTCTTGGGGCTACGAATTAAGGTGTCTTCATTTACGAAATCTACAACGTAGGTTGTGGATTGCATAACTGGGGAGGAGTAAAGCACCTGAGAGGGCGCTTTATGGATTCTGAATCCCAAGTTCTGTAAGCGGGATTGCAGAACTTCATAGTGCGGACGAGAAACTTCGAAGCTGATTAATTGGATTCTGGCATACAACCTACACACTATGGATTGCATAAGTCGGGAGGGCCAATTCATCAGGGAGGTGACTTTGGAAACCCAACTTCTGAATCCCAACTATGGGTTGCGGAATGCAGATTGCGGGTTGCGGAATGGAGGCTACGGGGTGTGGATCCAATCCCATTGCGGCTGTGTGTGGAATTGGTAGAATTTGGAAGAAGAAAAAAAGTTACAGAGGGTCTCCCATGGCCCTTGGAGGCCATCAGGGAGGTCATAGAACATGACATGATCTCTAATTTAGTCCCTTCATTTTGGTTGTGACCCTAGAAGACCATTTTATCCTTTTTCAACTCTTTGTTCATCCCTGTTTGAATCATTTGCAAAATGAGAACCTTTATTTTGCATTGTCACATGATTATACCAAGAATTGGGATGCTTTCAATGAGTGCATGTGGTTACTGGGTTGTTTAGTGATCACTATTTTAACTAGCTGGACTTATTGGCATTATTAGAGCTATAAATTGCATGAATTTTCTTATTTTTGCTTGTTTTGAATTTGAAAAAAAACAAGAAAAACAAAAGATCTTTACATTTGGCATGTTCATAGTTTCTTTCTTGGATTGCTTGCTTTGGTTTGATCAAGATTTATGGGAAGATTGCATATGATGATATTTTCAGTTGGGAGTTTTTTATGCTTTGTGCTTACATTGAGATTCTTATTTCCAACATTATTGTCATTGAAAAAGGAAAAGAGCTATCTTCCCTCTCATAGATATTTTTTATCGAAAGAGAAACTGTGCATTCTCATTTTTGCATATTTTCTATTTTAAGTGCTAAGAGTCTCAAAACATCACCAAGTTTTACTCCATGTACCTTTCTTGAGTAATCAACATCCCTAAAAATAAGTGCTTAATTACAAATTGACTAGACACATTTTTTCTAGAAAGCTAGCATTAGTTTACGCTGTAGGATATTGGATTAGGACTGGATAGGACACTCTTCAAGGCAATAAAATGAAAACAGATTCATTAAAGAGTGGAAGTCCATTGGTAGTGAAGGGTGCTTGCTCGGAAAGCTCCTCTCACACATGATTCAAGCACGAGGTCAAGTTAGGTGCATTTGAGATATTATCCTATCTCATTGTGCTTAGTTGGCTCTTGTGTGTATTGGGGTTTTGACGAGTTGGCAATCCATCGATGTGATATCCTATAGTTGGGATTTGGTTCTAAGACTTATGTCTTATGTTCCCTTCCCACACACTTGAACTTGACCTACAACTATTTCGCCTGGTCATCGTTTTGTGAAGTGGTAAACTTAGTTTCCATTCCTAAGTTCCTACACAAGTGACCACTTGTGGGAGGTTCTTGTGGTACCTGAGATAGATGCATAATAATTTTCTTCCTATGCCTTGGAGATTTCTCATCTTCATGAGGTTACTTTCACCTTGGGCTTAGTGGGTTGAGATGGGTTACTGTAACTGTCTCTCGCCTCTTTGTTGGTGAATTGAGACTCACCTCCAGAAAGAGTCATTTTATCGAATTGGTTTTCCTATTGATATCCTAGATTTTGGTTAAGGCTGCATTGTTACTTTTATGTGGTAATTGTTCTTAGGTTGGTAATTTTATTTTACAATTTAATATTTCATGTTTTCCAATATACTGATTTGTTTGTCTCAATGTATTCGAGGCCTTTCTCCCATCGAGGAAGAACCACCATGCACTAGGAAATGAGTCACCTCTAAAGTAGTGGGAAGTTAAACCATTACTTCCAAAAGTGATTTGAGACACATAGACCAAGTTGAGGTTAAAGTAGTGGATGAAGGTGTTATTCCACACTTTAGGCTCCCATTAACCTATCCTTTCGACCCTATACTTATGCAAGTGCAACCTTCAATTGCTGCTCATTTTTCACTGTTCATTCACATGATGTTAGATGCTATCATGTCATCATCTATGGATAAACCCTCACTATCTTCCCCTAGTATCCAAGGGGGCACTTAATTCAATCGTTCTTTATCATCAGTTAGCAGAATAAGTGCTCGATCCACATCACTTGATATGTATTTTTTTCCCATGATGAGTGCAACATCCATGCCATCATTTCCACCCATGATCAACCTAACACTATCCAACCTGTTGTGTCATCACAACCACCCACCTCTACCTTTTCTCAGTGGGGGGCGAAACCTTTCTTTTTAGCACGTGGGGTAGTTCTCAACCTACCTTCTATATTAACATTGGTATCCTGGTTATTCCTAATGGTCTATTTCCTTTTGGGTGGAATCCATATATGGGGGAAATCCATACACATCCTATCCAAGGAGGACAAGTATTTGAAAGTTCCTAACACCTTGGGGGTCAAAATGTATCTAGTAGTTTTCCTATTTCTAGAAGTACTATTGTTTTAGGTGGTTCTCCACTATTTGTGGGTAGTAATTTCTCTGACAAATTCCCTTTCATAGGGGGAAACACTTCTTTATGAGGAGTTACTTATCCTCGATTAGTTCTGCATATGGGAACAATCCCTTTGTTTGGGCACCCAATTTTATGGGAGGAACCAATATACTGGGGGTAATCTTTCCTTTGGCTGTAACCAATATCCTGGGGGTAGTCATTCTTTCCCAAACTATTACACTTCCCGAGGACCATATGTGGGGTGCTCATGGTCTAGCTGGCCTTATTTTTGAACTACCTTTGACACCGAATCTGTTTACCAATACACAATGATGTTTCTTGGCTACTCTTAATTTTTTGGACTTGTAAAAGTTGACAAATGATCCCATATTGCACAACCCCTTATGGTCATCTATTCCAAACAGATTCCCATCTAACATCCCTAATTTTGACAATAAAATGAGAGAAGGTCCATCCACACATATCGCAATGTATCATTTATGTGGCATCTCTAACTCTATATTGAACTATATTATCAAATTGTGTCTTTTCTTGCAGATCCTGACTAGGATTTCCTCTAAAGGGTACATTGAGTTTCCTAGTGCCTATTATACTAGCTTCATTGCATTAGTGATGGTATTTTTGGCACATTTTCAATTACCCATTTGTTTGGATACTAGAACTGACCTTTTGATGTCATTACACTAGAACACCACCACACATATCTCTAATCACATTCATGATTGGAGGTGGAGGAAGAGGCTTGTAAAATATACTATTTCATACCAATTATTAGCAGATTGGTTCACAAAATCCCCGTTACCTCCCTTTTCTCATGATGTTTGTATGGGTGGAGGAACAACTTAAGATCAATCCATTCATCATGCCCAACATTTGCATTCGATTTATCCACAATCAGGCACCATATACGACATTATTCCACATGCTCCTAAATTGTCAACTGATCCATCCAGACCTTCCCTAGAACCACATGTTGATGGTATTGTTGGTTATGTTTCCACCGCTTCAATAATCCAGTTGAGTGTTGATGTATTTGTAACTTCGGAAGATATTCACTTGTATATTACATTTGTACTTTATTGTATATCCAACAAAGATATCTTATTCCTCTGATTGGAAGTGTCATCATTTGTATTTGCAAGTGTCCTCATTTGTATTGATGGGTTATTAGACCACCAGTGTAGGGTCGCCCTAGTTAGGTCATGTGGTTGGGTTATTAGGCTTCATTAGGAAGTTGGCCCCAGTGATTTATTGGCAAGTCAAGTCAGTGTATAAATAGAGGGTGTGCTGTTAAGATTTAATATGCTAAGACAGAAAATAGCATCATTGCATTCCATTTCACAATAATAGCATATACAGGATCACTGAAGAAACAACAAGCACAACATAAACACAAGAGACACAAATTTATCCTGGGAAACCCTCATGGGATAGAAAACCCAGTAAAGCTTCCTCAATATAGATGACCAACAATATACAAAGATGTAACCCTGAGCATAAGCTCCTCCTTCTCCATAGCATACCTCTCCTCCACAAGTGCGCCACTCTCAAGTGAGTGAATGTGTGTAAAATGAGGAATACACCTCCTCTATTTATACACTACTTTGAATTGTCTTTTACACAAATCATGTAGGCTCGTATTTAACCAATGGGTTAAATACCCCACTACAACTGACTGGGCCAACCCCTCTAGAGTGGTCTAATAACCCTTTGACCCACATAACACATACAGGGATGACCCCCACTAGGGAAGTCTAATAAACCAAGTTACCATATTCCGACGGAGGAATAAACATCTCCGGATATACAATAAGATCTTCACGGAGGAATGAATCATCTCCAGAATAATAAAGTACAAATATAATATTCTTTGAAGTTACAATATATCAACACTCCCCCTTAACGAGAAGGATATTATAACAACATCTGCACGAGCAAGGAGTCATCAACGTCATACATGATACATCTATAAATCTTTGGAAGCTTTCTCAACATCATCAGTAACTCAAGCAGTTACTAGAACATCTTCAATACTGGAATATCAACATCTTCAGTACGGAGTCTTTATCTTCTGCAGGACTCGAACAACTACAACAACATCAACATCTGGATCCTCACGATCATCAACATCGTCATCATACGATCATCAGCATCGGGATCATCTCGATCTACAACATCTGGATCATCTCGATCTACAGCATCCGGATCATCTCGATCTACAGCATTTGGATCATCACGATCTACAACATCTGGATCATCTCGATCTGCAGCATCTGGATCATCTCGATCTACAGCATCTGGATCATCTCGATCTTTAGCATCTGGATCATCTCGATCTACAACATCTGGATCATCATGATCTACAGCATCTGGATCATCTCGATCTACAGCATTTGGATCATCTCGATCTACAGCATCTGGATCATCTGTATTAATATCCACACCAATACATCTATCATCAAAACATGTATTCTTACTAATATATATATCATAAAAAAAAACATGTATTCTCACTAATACATCTATCATCAAAAGCATGTATTCTCACTAATACATCTATCATCAAAAGCATGTATTCTCACTAATACATCTATCATCAATACATAGCAGCATACTCTGCAACACACAAGATCCTATTACGGGATGATCAATCCCTCTCACTTTAGGACATAGGTCCAAGGATGATACAATCATGATCCGGTTACGGGATGATCAGTCCCTCTCAGTTTAAGACATCTCTCATGTCTATGGATGATGCAATCCAGATCAGCTTACAGGATGATCAATCCTTATCCTTTTAAGACACGTCACCATGTCTAGGGATGATGCAATCCCGAATAAACTTATAGGATGATTAGTCCTTATCACTTTAAGACACCTCACCATGTCTAGGGACGATGCAATCCCAATCTACTTACAGGATGATTAGTCCTTATCACTTTAAGACACCTCACCATGTCTAGGGACGATGCAATCCCAATCTACTTACAGGATGATTAGTCCTTATCACTTTAAGACACCTCACCATGTCTAGGGACGATGCAATCCCAATCTACTTACAAGATGATTAGTCCTTATCACTTTAAGACACCTCACCATGTCTAGGGACGATGCAATCCCAATATACTTACGGGATGATTAGTCCTTATCACTTTAAGACACCTCACCATGTCTAGGGACGATGCAATCCCAATCTACTTATAGGATGATTAGTCCTTATCACTTTAAGACACCTCACCATGTCTAGGGACGATGCAATCCCAATCTACTTACAGGATGATTAGTCCTTATCACTTTAAGACAAGTCTCATGTCTAGGGACAATGCAATCCCATCATGTACATTTTGTATCCAGTTCATGGATGATGCAGTCCTCACACATACCTTTAAGACAAGTCTCATGTCTAGGGATGATGCAATCCCGATCAAGTTCCAGGATGATCAGTCCTTATCACTTTTAAGACAAGTCTCATGTCTAGGGGCGATGCAATCCCGATCAAGTTCCAGGATGATCAGTCCTTATCACTTTAAGACAAGTCTCATGTCTAGGGACGATGCATTACCAATCAAGTTCCAGGATGATCAATCCTTATCACTTTAAGACAAGTCTCATGTCTAGGGACGATGCAATCCCGTCACGTACATTTTGAATCGAGGTCCAGGGACGATGCAGTCCTATCTTCAATTCTTGGAGACATCAATCTACAGATCAATTCTGGGACCAAAGTCTGGGGAAGATACAATCCCCTACATGTTCATTCAGGACTACATTCTCGGAGACCTAGTCTACGACTCACTTTAGGACTTAAATCCAAGGATGATTCAATCCTCACATGTCCACCAAGGACTTCATTCTCGAAGACATATGTCTACGACTCTCTTTAGGACTGAAGTCCAGGGATGATCCAATCCCCTCATGTCCACTAAGGACTTCATTCTCGAAGACATACGTCTACGGCTCTCTTTAGGACTGAAGTCCAGGGATGATCCAATCCCCTCATGTCCACCAAGGACTTCATTCTCGAAGACATACATCTATGGCTCTCTTTAGGATTGAAGTCCAGGGATGATCCAATCCCCTCATGTCCACCAAGGACTTCATTCTCGAAGACAAACGTCTACGACTCTCTTTTAGAACATGTGTTCAAGGATGATGCAATCCCCTTGTCACCTTAGACCCTGTCTAAGGACCATCCACCAACCTCTCTGTCGGCATCACCAATATAGGTATCCACATCATCGACCTCACTGTCGATGCGGGAAATCTCATCATAATTGATCACATCACTCCCCCTTTCGAGGAGGGTCCTTCTGAACTATTTTAAGTTTGTCTCGAAAAACTTTACTTGAGGTAGGGGTTTGGTTAGTACATCGGTAACTTGTTACAAATTCGAACTTTAATTCTTTTCTGCACCATATCTTTTATATACAAATATTAGATCTCTATGTGCTTTGACTTATCATGGAATACTAGATTCTCTGCCATTTTGGTACAACTCTGTTTGTCACATAGGATCACAGTTGGGTCCATTCTAAAGCCATACCGCTTCACAATTAGTAGAGCAAGCAGCCATATATTCCGCTTGTGCTGAGAGCCACACTAGATTGCTTCCTTCTAAACCATGAGATCATGGCTGATCCCAGACAGTAACATCCTCTCGATGTGCTCTTCCTGTCTGATACAATTTCTGCCCAATCAACATCTGTGTAGAGAAACCATATTCAACCTTGTAGCAAAGGTTGAGATCCACATCACCCATGGTGATCATTAAGCTCATCAATTGATTATCGATCTTGGGAACCCATACAGAACCTGATTCACACTTCTTCTTTAATTACACCATTAAGAGAATGGCCTTATCTAGCCACTTGGAGCAAACATCTCATCATGATTCTCTTCCTCTTTCTAAGAGAACTTCTAGCCAGAAGCCTTCTATAGTGTGTTTGATTTGTAAATATTTTGTTGAACATCCATCGCTTGTTAAGTGTTCATCATTCATCATGATCTTTCCTACAATTCAAAATTAAGTACATGATTAGTAATACTTCATAATCATCAAATCATATTGACATGATAACCTATTATGCATACAGATATCATTTACATAGTTATGCAACTATTTTTACCAATACTTTGGCACAACACTTTCCCATATCTTGTATGCATACAGTGGCTATCTAGATGCCTTCCATCTCTACCAGAACATACTATCGAGAGTGTGCACAGCTCTCAGCATGTCAGCAAAGAGGTTTCATTCTAGACAAGCAACAATGGAATGTTTGTCCAACTTACCAATCATATGCATATTAGTAGTATACTGTTCAATGCTCTATGAATGTTTACACTCAGCATGATATATTCTAGGAATACAAATATGCATACAAGCAATATCATTTACTATTTCAAATAACAACTCAAATACTTATCTTTTATGTTTGTGTGGTTGCCTCCCGCTTGATCTTCTATATGTCTTTTGAACTTCTATTCATTCTGTACCACTGTGCATGCTCAAGTGTGCACTAGTGTCATCCTCATGATCTCATACACAAACATACATTCATTAGTATATTCTCAAAACATTCTAATTCTAAATAATCTTGAATATGTATATTCATGATCATTAGTATTCAGGGTTTCAAGGAAGTCTTCTTTTACTCATGCATATTCTTGTTTGATCATAGTACTCTTCTGGTTAATTAAATCATCAAGACAAGAGACATAATATGCATAAACCCTTGATTACTAACTTTATGAATAAGCATAACCAATCATACCAAGTATACTTATATAAGGGATCCTAGCACAAGGTAAGATTCTAACTTGACATAAGAAAACATACGTGGATTAGTATACCTGCTTAGTTATGTACAACATACCTAAACAATCTCTTCAATGATTTAGAGATCTTGAGCTAGAACCTGCATGTCTCATAGGTTAAGCATAATATAACAAAGTCATACATACCTCGTAAGTAGAACAAAGATTATGGATGAGTCTTTGTCTTCATGTTGTCATGGTCATGGAACTTGATTTGTCTTTTGTGATGTACCTGTATCTTGTTAGCAGACAACATCAACCTCACACAACACCATAATGCATTAATACAATCATATAGCCCTAATCAATGAATGTCTTCGATCATTCACATGCATTCATACTGTTACTTGGGTGATAAGACAATTCTAACATTAATCAAGATTGTACTAATAAATAATATGAAGACAAACACATCATGAACTTAATCAAGAATCAGATTTCAAGACATACCTGAACCTCCTTAAGTCATACCTGTCGAGACTTCTTGTAGTCTTCTTATGTAAGGCCTTAGCCTCAAATCCCCCTGAAACTTGATCAAGAGCTTTATTAGGGTTTGCTAGAGAAACCCTAAAAATTCAATCTTTGACTTTCACACTTCTGAATGGATGGAAGGATGTGTCTTGCTAGCATACTCCAATTTTGAAATCTCCAAAATTTGACCCCTCAAAATTTCCTTCGAAACTTCTGTATCTTCTGGACAGGAACCCGAACTAGGGTTTTCTAAATACCACCCTTCTGTCCAATCAAAAGATTCGATACAAGGCTCTAAACTCTTATTTTTCTGAGGATCTTCCAGCTGTGGTTACAGACTTCAAAAATTCCAACTTTTGTTGAAGCCCTAATTTTCCATCTTTCCGATCAAAATCCCGAACTGGGGTTTGATCAAACCCGGTCTTCTACCCAACCAAAAAATTCGATCTTGGTCTCTAAATTTTGATTTTCCTGAGTAGCATTCAGCTGTGGATTCCGATTCCAAAAATTCTAACTTTCTCCGAAACCCTAAATTCCGGAAGCCATGAATGAAGGTGCTCCAAAAATAATTCTGTTTTGACAGAAATATGTACCTTATTGTTTCTGCTGTAACTACGAACTTTTTGCTCCACAGGGTCTAAATTTTTTTTTTGTGGTAGCCTGACATATCATCTTTCCATCCCGGTAGGTCTGACCTCAATTGAATCTTCTGAGAAAGAGTTATGCCAAGTGTCGCAATGTGACCTGTTTATCGGATAAAATAGGAGAGCAAACTTGTATGGTGTGCCACGTGTCACTGGTTCAACTTAGACCACTGTAAAAACTTTAATGAGATAGTAAAGTCTGTTTACTACTTGCCACTTTTTACGAAATTGCATTTGGAGCTTCCTAGCCCAAGTTATGACTTTTTTTCTTAGGTCACCTGATTTTGACTGAGATCTGGAAGAGGCAGAAACCCTAACTTGTACTGATCATAACTTACAAAGTACAACGAATCTGAGGGTTCCCTTTGGACACAAGATACCTGGATATGTTATATACTACGTGTAAAGGTTTCATATCCTGAACCATCGCCAAAATGGATTTATGGCGAAAGTTCCACGATGACTGGTTTTTTCTATATAAAACCCTAACCTTCAAATTGTCGTAAGTAAAGCAAGTGTTGTAAGTGCCATACATTGCCTTCCTTCAGGTTAGCTCTGATACCATGTTAAGATTTAATATGCTAGGACAGAAAATAGCAGCATTGCATTCCATTTCACAATAATAGCATATGCAAGATCACTGAAGAAACAACAAGCACAACATAAACACAAGAGACACAAATTTATCCCGGGAAACCCTCATGGGGTAGAAAACCCAGTAAAGCTTCCTCAATATAGATGACCAGAAATATACAAAGATGTAACCCTGAGCATAAGCTCCTCCTTCTCCATAGCAGACCTCTCCTCCACAAGTGTGCCACTCTCAAGTGAGTGAGTGTGTGTAAAATGAGGAATACACCTCCTCTATTTATACACAAGTTCGACTTGTCTTTTACACAAATCATGTAGGCTCGTATTTAACCAATGGGTTAAATACCCCACTACAACTAACTGGGCCAACCCCTCTAGAGTGGTCTAATAACCCTTTGACCCACATAACACATACAGGACCGACCCCCACTACGGAAGTCTAATAACCCAAGTTACCATATTGCGATGGAGGAATAAACATCTCCGGATATACAATAAGATCTTCACGGAGGAATGAATCATCTCCGGAATAATAAAGTACAAATATAATATTCTTTGAAGTTACAATATCTCAACATGTGCCTCTCTCATTCTATTCATTCACTCACTTCTCAAGCTCGCATAGATAAGAGAGAAAGTGGCGCACATGTGGAGGACGAGGAGCATTTGCTAGAGACATTTCTTTGGGTTTGATCCTCGTGATCTTGTATTGGTGCTTATTCTATCTCTGAGGAAGTTGCGAGGTTTTTCACCTTCTTGTTGTTACCCAAGGAAACTCTATGTCTCTTGTATGCTTGTTATTGTGTCTATGTTTGATATGTTGTAGATATGTTGTACATGTTATTCTCTTAGTGATCCTGAATGATAATGGAATGAAATTATAAAAAAATTAACATGGTATCAGAGCTGACCTAAGAAGAAGGAACTGTGCAGCTGCGGAAGCTAAGGATTCTTAATTTTTGGGTTTCTCTCCACAGATCATCAAAGTAAGGAGGCTAGATTGATTCTCCTAGCAAGGGCGCATCTTTATCTTGAGATAGAATTCAATTCTGAGCTTTTTCCATTTTTGGCCCGGAAATTAGGGTTTCTGCAAAAGTTGGAATTTCTAAAATATGAGACCATAGCTGCAAGGTCCTCTGAAAAATCGAAGTTTAGAGCTTTGGATCGAACTTTTTGGTTGGGTGAAGTTCTGGGAAAATGAAACCCTAATTTAGGGTTCTGTCTAGTGAATCGGGAAGTTTCAAGAGCAATTTTGAGGAGTGAAATTTTGCAGATTTCAAAATATGAGTATACGAGCTTGACCAGCTCAGCAAGGCACATCTTTCTGTGCTTTCAAAAGTTTGAAATTCAAATTTTGAATTTTTAGGGTTTCTCTAACAAACCCTAATCCATCTCCAAATCCAGTTTTCAACAAATCAATTGGTAAGACCTAATAAATTTTCTATTTCGATTTGAAGTACTCTTTAAGATGTCTCACCACACCAAGCTTGAGGATAAGCTTGAAGGGGTTGATAACTTCTGAGCCTAGAAGTATAGGATTGGGTTAATCTTAGAAGAGAATGAGTTGGACACTTGCATAAGTGAAGAAGTTCCTATCCCAGAGGGAGAATAGGCTAAAGCCTTACACAAGAAAAACCTGATCAAGGCTAAGAGAATCATTGTTGATTCCATCAAAGACCATCTCATGATACCTCACGCATCTTCCCGAAAGATATCTAAGGAGATGTTTGACTCCTTTACCAAGTTGTTTGAAGGAAAAAACATAAATTGAAAGATGACTCCGCGGAACCAATTGAAAGGGGTAAAGCTTCAGAATGGAGAGACCATTCAATCCTACTTTTCTAAGGTTTCTCAAATCAAGGAACAACTTGAAGTTGTGGATGAAGTAGTAGAGAATGGTGAAATTGTAATGACCACATTGAATGGCCTGCCTAGGTCATGGGACTCCTTCATCCAATGAATCTGTGCAAGAAGAAAATTGATCTCTTTCAGTAGACTGTGGGAGGAATGTTCACAAGAAGAAGTTAGGATTGTAGCTCGAGAAGAAAAGATGGGAAATAAAGATCAAGCTCTCACAACACACACTAAGAAAGGAAAGATCAAAAGGGATAAATATTATCACAAGAAAACTCCACACCATCATCATAGAGATAAGAAAGATCTACGATGTTTTACATGCAATGAAAAGGGACATTTTTCCTCAGAATGTCCTAAGAACAAAATAAACAACAAGAAAAAGAAGAGAAACACGAAGAGATATCGTGCTCATGCTGTTCAGGATGATGAACCTCCCAAGAAGAATACTAGAGAAGAAAGTGATGACTCATCAAGAGAAGATGAATATGTTCTAATATCTTCTCTCACAGGTACTATCTCTCATGGATGTGATGATTGGCTTATTGATAGTGGGGATTCCAAACACATGACTGGGTTTAAAGAATCCTTTGTAGATCTATCTGAACATGATTCACCTCATAAGGTGAAACTTGGGGATGACTATCAATATCCTATCAAAGGAAGTGGTGAATCCTCCTACAAACTAGACTCTGGGAAGTCTTTGAAGATGAAAGATGTTCTATATATACCTGGGCTCAAGAAGAATCTCCTCTCCATATCATATTTGGATGCAAAGGGGATTATAGTTGCATTTGTGGATGGCCAAGTACTTATTTGGCCAAAGGGTAAGACCATAGATGATGCATTAGTTATTGGAGAGAAAGAGGGAGGATTGTACAAATTAAAAGGACAACCTGAACATGCCATGGTACATGAATCCATGGAGCTAAGTGAACTTTGGCATAGGAGGCTTGCACACATGCACTATAGAGCACTACCAATTGCAAGCAAAGCAATAGAAGGTCTTCCTAAAATCCAGTCAAAGCATGAAGGTGTTTGCAAAGGATGTGCAAAAGGAAATAACACAAAGAAGGCATTTCCAAGCAATGAAAGCAAAGCAAAAGGAATCTTGGAGATTATCCACTCTGACGTATGTGGTCCGATGTCATCCAGTTCTCTGAGTGGGTATGTATATTATGTTTCTTTCATTGATGATTTCTCTAGGAATACTTGGGTTTATTTCTTAAATAATAAAGATGAAGTGTTTGATAAGTTTAAGAAATTCAAAGCCTTGATAGAAAATCAAACTGATAAGAAGATCAAGACATTCAGATCCGATAATGGCAGAGAATGTTAAATTTTCAGAATTTACTTCAATCTGATCTAGGATCTTAACTGAGAGAACAACATGTACATCATATCTACAGCATATCAATCATGGAGACAATAATGCAAGCACACAAGAGACACAAAGATTTACTTGGGGAAAACCATAAAGGTGAAAAACCCCAATAACTTCCTCAGAGATAGATAGAGCAATGATACAACCAACCATAAGAGATAGACACAACCTAGCAGCAGATCCTCCTCCTCCATAAGTGTGCCACTCCTCCTTGAGTGCATGTGTGAGAAGTGAGTGAGAAAATAGAGTGCCTCCCGCACTCTATTTATACTTGACTTGACTTGCCTTTTTACCTAACTCATGTAGGCTCGAACTTAACCACATAACATAATGCTGACTGGGCCGACCCCCAATAGGGTGGTCTAATAACCCTTTGACCCACATGACTTATACAGGGCCGACCCCAAACAAGGTGGTCTAATAACCCATCAAGTATAAGTTACGACACTTACAATATAAATGACGACACTTCCTTATAGAGGAATAATACCATCTCTATAGGAATACAATACATATATGTGAAATACATTCCGAAGTTACATATACATCAACACTCCCTCTTAACTAGGAAGGTATTTCTCAGCACAGTTCTTCTAGCACAAGTCATCTTCTCTGGATCATCGTCACTGGATAATCGTCATCGAGTCATCGTCATCATCACTGCTGCTGCTATCTCAATCAATCTCTGAATCTACTCGTCATAGGAAGTTCTACAGAGCCAGTCCTTTTTCATACTGGATGTAGGCCCACCACCTGTAGGTCTTCATCATCACTGGCCATACTGTGGAATCCTCAGTACTTATTACGTGCGTCACAAAACCTCGAAAGAGCATCCCAGGCTGTTACGAGCACACAGCTCTACCTATAGGATCTCCCGGGGCACCGAATTACATGTGACCTCACCACAAAACCTCGCAAGAGCATCCCAGGCTATTACAAGCACACAGCTCTACCTATAGGATCTCCCAGGGCAACGAATTACATGTGGTCATGGCAAAACCTCGCAAGAGCATCCCAGGACTGATTACGGGCACACAGCCCAACCTATCGGATCTCCTAGGGAACCGAATTACATGCCATAGGACAAAACCTCGAAAGAGCATCTGCCAGATATCCCAGGGCACCGAATTACATGCCATAGGAAAAACCTTGAATGACTATCTGCAGATCTCCTAGGGCACCGAATTACATGTCCTCCCAAAGCAAAACCTCGAAAGAGCATTTGCCAGATGTTCCAGGGCACCGAATTACATGCCATAGGAAAAACCTCGAAAGACCATCTGCAAATCTCCCAGGGCACCGGATTACATGCTCATCTGCACAACCTGATCCACGGCCACAGAGTATCAACCTGATACTCACCATACATCATCCTGATGTATCCATGATCATCCTAATCATCATCACTGCAACGTCCTGCTGCATGTCATCTGGAGGAACATCCTGAAGCTCGTCATCTATGATCATCCTGATCATCACTGCAACATCCTGCTGCATGTTATCTAGAGCAACATCCTGAAGCTCGTCATCTATGATCATCTTGATCATCACTGCAACATCCTGCTGCATGTCATCTGGAGCAACATCCTGAAGCTCGTCATCTATGATCATCCTGATCATCAATGCATCTACCTGATGCATACCGAGTATCTATCTGATACATATCATCATACATGATCCTCCTGATCATCAATGTATCCACCTGATACAAATATAAATACATGATACATATCACCATACATGATCCACCTGATCATACAATGTATCCACCTGATACATATACAGATACATGGTCCAAGCATCCAACATGATGCATACATACATACATAAAATGATCCAACTGATCATATCCAACATCCACATGATGCGTACATACATACATACATAAAATGATCCAACTGATCATATCCAGCATCCACATGATGCATACATACATACATAAAAATGATCCAACTGATCATATCCAGAATCCAACATGATGCGTACATACATACATAAAAATGATCCAACTGATCATATCCAAGCATAAACCAGAACATCATCCTGATGCTCATCATCCAGCGCTTACATCCACAACCATGTGAAGGATCGTCCTTCCAACATGCTTGGAATGGCTTCAGCAAATGTGTCCATCACTTCTTCCTCGAAGTGTCCTCGATCTGAAGAACGCTAAGCCTCTCTCTGAAGTACTCGAACTTCACTCTGGCTATTGGCTTCGTCAGCACATCTGCAATCTGCTCGTTCGTCGCAACATACAGAAGCTTCACAGCTCCTCTCTGCACCATATCCCTGATATAGTGATATTTGATCTCTATGTGTTTTGACCTGTCATGAAACACTGGGTTCTCGAACAACTTCACACAACTCTGGTTATCACAGAAGATACCAGTAGCCTCCAATGGGAGATCAAATAACTCAGACAGTAGCTTTCGTAGCCATACTGCCTCACAACTAGCTGAACAGGCTACAACATACTCTGCCTTAGCTGTACTCAGTGCTACGCAGGACTGCTTCTTGCTAAACCAAGAGATCACACCTGATCCCATACTGAAGCAGCACCCAGATGTGCTCTTCTTATCTGCAGCACTACCAGCCCAATCTGAATCAACATAACCTTGCAGGTTAAACTTTTGATTCGCTTCATACTTGAGCCCATAATCCACTGTACCCTTCAGGTACCTCAGAACATGCTTTACAGCAACCAGGTGAACACTCCTCGGATCCGTCAGGAACTAGCCCAATGTGTTCACAGCAAATCAAAAGTCTGTTCTCGTGTTCGTCAGGTACATCAAGGACCCAATCATCTGACGATACATGGAGACATCAACCGGCTCAGATGAAGCATCACATAGAAGCTTCATATTCGATGCCATAGGTGTGGCCATATCCTTGCAGTCCATCATCCCAAATCTCTTCAGGATCTCTACTACATACTTCCCTTGTCCAAGGAAGATTCCATCTGCACTCTGCCACACCTCCATGACAAAACAAATAGTGCATCATCCCCAAGTTCTTCAAATCGAACTCAGCAGCAAGATTCCGCTGCGTGTCGGCAATCAATCTATCATCTCTTGTTAAAACAGGTCTTCCACATACAACTATTCAAGAAAGCTGTCTTGAAATCCATCTAGTGTATCTTCTATTTCATCACTTTCATATTTCTCTATGTTGCCATCTACAGAATGCTTTATCTTGATAGATCCATATGGAAGTCATAACAAACTTCCCTTCAGGTCTTGGGATTACATCCCAAACATCATTCTTCATGATCGACGGATCATGGCATTCCATTTCTTCATCCCAGATCCTGGGAACTTCAATATCTTCAATATTTTCAATAGATATCTTTGTTGCTGGAACAAATTTTGTAGTCCTTTTGTAGGTGAAGATATACGGTCTTTCCTACAAAACAAGTTAAATTGCATGATTAGAAACATCTCATAGTTTTCAGAACAAATTCTTACACATAAAGAAATATGTCATACAGTCATGCAATTATTTTAGCCAATGCTTCAATACAACATTTATCCATATCCCATAACTTTCTAGATGCCTTCCAATCTCTACCAGAACATTGTTAAGAGTGTGCACAACTCCCAACATGTCATCAAAGAGGTTTCATTCTAGATAAGTAGCAATGGAATGTTGTATAGTGCCATAGGCTACTTACCCATGTATATTAGTAGTATACTGTTCATTAATGCAACTATTCTAATATGCACAATACATATCCTAAGTCTAGGAACATGAGCATATACATCATTGAACAATTTTATTTAAACAAACAAATATGCAAGAGATGATAATTAAAATACTTATCTTTGTTTGTTCGTTGGGTGGACTCCCTCTGAGTCTTTGCTTCCTTGCAGGAGCTGCTGGAGTCCTAATCTGAAGTAGCTTCTTCTACACCTTTCTGTTGTGGAGTGTAGAGAGATGGTCAACTCCCTCTGAATATTTGCATCCTTGCATAAACCACTGGAGTGTACTCCCTGTTGATCTTTGCTTCCTGAATTACCTGTTCTTGAACTCATATTCATCCTTGGTCCCTATGCATGCTTATTAGTATCATGATTGTGTTATCCTTGTGAACTCATATAAAATCATACATTCATTAGTATACTATTAAAACACAATAATCTCAATCATGTATAGTCATGATCATTTCAAACAAAAATAATAAGCATTAGCATTCAAGGTTTATGTAGGATTCTTATGGTTAGTCAAATCATAAGAAACATAACATGTCTAAACCTGTAATTACTCAAACCTATGACTCTTCGGGTTAGTTGAATCATCGATCAAGATAAGAGATATAATATGCATAAAACCTGTGATTATTCAAACCTATACCTTCATGATTCTTCTGGTTAGTCATATCATCAATTATGGTAAGAAACATAATATGCATACAACCATGATTATTCAAACCTATGACTTCATGAATAATCTTTATCAACAACAGTATAAGATCCTAACACCAGGTAGGATTCTAGCTTGATATAGGAAAAACATACCTGGATTAGCATGCTAGCTATTTATGTCTAACATACCCGCATAATGTCTTATGGTTCTCTTCAGTGACTTGTGCTAGTAACCTGCATGTCTCATAAGTTAACCATTGCAGAAACAAGTTATACATACCTCGAAAGTAGATCTTCTATGTGATCCATGACAATGGATGAATCCTTGTCTTTATGTCACCATGATCATACGTTCTTGAAGTAGAACATGATTTGTCTTTCTTGGTGTACCTTTTATGTTAGAAGACAACATAAACCTCATACAACACCATAATGCATTAGTACAATCATAAGTGTCAACACGCTAACCAATGAATATCTTCTATCATGCATTCATAATTTTGTTAAGGTGATACGACAAATCTAAAATCAAGATTGTACTAACTGTAATAACATGAAGACAAACAAAACATACCTCGATGAGTCATACCTGTCGAGATCGCTTGTAATCTTCTTATGTAAGGCCTTAGCCTCATCTCCCTCTGAAACAGGAACTTCTTCACTTATGCAGTTGACCAATCCATCTTCTTCTAGGATTAACCCAATCCACTTGATTTGCAAGAATTGGACTTGGAGTTGGATATGGGTTTGACAGAGAAAACCCAAACATTCAAACTTTGAATTTCAAACTTCTGAAAGGATAGAAATATGCGCCTTGATGAGCTGATCAAGCTGGTATATTTAGAATTTTAAAACTGCAAAGTTTCACTCCTCAATTTTTCCTTTGATACTTCCAGATTCACTGGACGTGACCCTGAACTGGGGTTTGATGAAGCCCACTCTTTTTCCCCATCAAAAGGTTTGATCCAAAGCTCTAAGCTTCTATTTTTCTGAGGAGCTTCCAGCCATGGTTACAGATTTCAAAAATTCCCATTTTTACAGAAGCCCTAATTTTCCACTTTTCTGATCAAAGTCCCGAAATAGGGTTTGATCAAGCCCGACCTTCTTCCCAACCAAAAATTCTGATATTGGTCTCTAAATTTTTATTTTGATGAGTAGCATTCAGCCGTGGTCTCCGATTACAAAAATTCCAACTTTCTCCAAAGCCCTAAATTCTGGAAGCCATGAATGAAGGTACCAAAAAATAATTCTGTTTTGACAGAAATATGTACCTAATTGTTTCTGGTGTAACTCCGAAATTTTTGATCCACAGGGTCTGAAAACGTTTTCTGAGATATCTTGACCTGTTGGCTTTCCATCCTGATAGGTCTGAGCTCAATTGGATTTTCTGAGAGAGAGTTATGCCAAATGTCGCAACGTGACCTGTTTTGGGATAATACAGGAGAGCGAACTTGTACGGCGTGCCACGTGTCACCGTTTCAACTTCGGCCTCTGAAAACCTTTCCTGAGATAGCTCGGCCTGTTATCTTTCCATCCTGATAGGTCTGACATCAATTGGATTCTCTGAGAGAGAGTTATGCCAAGTGTCGCAACGTGACCTGTTTATGGGATAATACAGGAGAGCGAACTTGTACGGCGTGCCACGTTTCACTGGTTCACCTTCGACCTCTGAAAATGTTTTTTGAAATAGTACAGTCTGTGTACTACCTATTGCTTTTCACGAAATTTCATTTGGAGCTTCCTATCCCAAGTTATGACCTTTTTCCCAAGGTCACTTGATTTTGACTCAGATCTGGAAGAGGCAGAAACCCTATATTGTACAGATCATAAATCACAAAGTACAACGAATTAGAGGTTTTCCTTTGGACAAAAGGTACATGGGGATCTTAGCTTCGGCTTGTAAAAATTTTAGATCCAACAAATCGCCAAAACGGATTTATAGCGAAAGTGCTACGATGACTGGTTTTTGCTATATCAAGCCCTGGCATCGTAAGTGCAACAAGTGTCATACATGCCATATCATGCCTTCTTTCAAGCTAGCTCTGATACCATGTTAAATTTTCAGAATTTACTTCAATATGATCTAGGATCTTAACTGAGAGAACAACATGTATAGCATATCTACAGCATATCAATCATGGAGACAATAATGCAAGCACACAAGAGACACAAAGATTTACTTGGGGAAAACCATAAAGGTGAAAAACCCCAATAACTTCCTCAGAGATAGATAGAGCAATGATACAACCAACCATAAGAGATAGACACAACCTAGCAGCAGATCCTCCTCCTCCATAAGTGTGCCAATCCTCCTTGAGTGCATGTGTGAGAAGTGAGTGAGCAAATAGAGTGCCTCCCGCACTCTATTTATACTTGACTTGACTTGCCTTTTTACCTAACTCATGTAGGCTCGAACTTAACCACATAACATAATGCTGACTAGGCCGACCCCCAATAGGGTGGTCTAATAAACCTTTGACCCACATGGCCGACCCCCAATAGGGTGGTCTAATAACCCATCAAGTATAAGTTACGACATTTACAATATAAATGACGACACTTCCTTATAGAGGAATAATACCATCTCTATAGGAATACAATACATATATGTGAAATACATTCCGAAGTTACATATACATCAACAGAGAATTCACTTCAGGTGATTTCAAGAAGTTATGCAATGATTCAAGGATTAAGAGGGATTTGAAATATCCCTACAATCCACAACAAAATGGAGTTGTAGAAAGGAAAAATAGAACTATCATGGAAGAAGCACGGGAAATGCTTCATGACTAGGATTTTCCTATGCATCTATGGGTAGAAGCAGCTAGGATAGTTGTATATGTGCAGAACAAAACACCTCACAAAATACTTGACAACAAGACACCAGAAGAAGTCTTCTCTGGTAAGAAACCATAAGTTAGCCATCTCAGAATATTTGGCTGTCTAGTATATACACACATTCCAAAGGAAAAGAGGACAAAGCTAGATCCTTCAGGAAAGAAGGGCATCTTTGTGGGTTATAGTGAAAGCTCGAAGGCTTATAGAATATACTTTCCATGGTTCAAGAAGATTGAGATCACCAGGGATGTAACATTTGATGAAGATTCAACATACATCAAATCGAGGAAGGCACTTGTTGAAGACCATGAAGAACCAAAGTTAACCAGATTTCAAGACACCACTATGAAAGAAGCAATTCCAAAAGAAGATCATGAAATTGAAGATCCATAAGAACCGATAGATCCACCCCATGAGAAGAACTCTCACAAGAGGAAACCTACATGGGATAGAGAGCTCATCCAAGATGCAGAAAGGTACGGCATTACAGAAGAAGAACAAAGAGAAAGGAAGAGGACTAGATCACATACTAGTTATGTTGCCTTGCTCTGGGACATTATGAACAAAGAACCATCCAGTTATGAAGAAGTAGTAGAAAAGAAAGAATGGAAGGATTCCATGGTCGAGGAATACCAGTCAATCATGAAGAATGATGTTTGGGATGTGGTCCCAAGACCAGAAGGGAAGTCTGTTGTGACTTCCAAGTGGATGTATAAGATCAAGCATGTTGCAGATGGCAGCATAAAGAAACATAAGGCAAGGTTTGTAACTCGTGGCTTCTCCCAAAAAGAGGGAATAGACTATGAATAAAATTTTGCTCCTGTAGCCAGATACACTTCCATCAAAACAGTACTTGCTATGGCTATAGTGATGAAGTGGACGATACACCAGATGGATGTCAAGACAGCTTTCTTGAATGGTGTAGTCGAAGAGGAAGTGTATGTGGAGAAGCCACTCGGTTTTGAGACACATGACAGGGAGTCATATGTGTGCAGATTGAAGAAATCCTTGTATAGCTTGAAGAAAGCTCCTAGGACTTGGTATGGTAGGACAGACAACTTTCTATCTAGCTTGGGCTTTACTAAGAGTAAATCAGATTCCAACCTTTACTACAAGGTTAAGGAAGGAAATCCAGTGATACTACTATTGTATGTGGATGACCTATTCGTTACAGGTGAGGATAGATTGATTTCCGATATGAATAGGAATCTTGCTGCCGAGTTCGAGATGAAGGACTTGGGGATGATGCATTGCTTTCTAGGCATGGAAGTGCGGCATAGTGCAAATGGAATCTTCCTTAGACAAGGGAAGTATGTAGTAGAGATCCTGAAGTAGTTTTGGATGATGGACTGCAAGGCCATGGCCACACCTATGGCATAGAACCTGAAGCTTCTGTGTGATGATTCATCTGATCCGGTTGATGTCACTATGTATCGTCACTTGATTGGGTCCTTGATGTACCTAAAGAATAGGAGACCAGATATTTGCTTTGCGGGGAACACATTGAGTCAATTCCTGACGGATACTAGAGGTGTTCACCTGGTTGCTGTAAAGCATATTCTGAGGTACCTGAAGGGTACAATTGATTATGGGCTCAAGTATGATTCGAATCAAAAGTTTAACCTAGAGGGTTATGTTGATTCCGATTGGGCCGACAGTGCTTCAGTATGGGATCAGGTGTGATCTCTTGGTTTAGCAGGAAGCAGTCCTGCGTACCACTAAATACAACCAAAGCAAAGTATGTTGCAGCTTGTTTGGCTAGTTTTGAGGCAGTATAGGTGATGAATCTACTGTCTGAGTTATTTGATCTCCCATTGGATGCTACCTCTATCTATTGTGACAACCATAGTTGTGTGAAGTTTTCATAGAACCCGGTGTTCCATGACAGGTCGAAGCACATTGAGATCAAATATCACTATATCAAGGATATGGTGCATAGAGGAGCAGTGAAGCTCCTGTATGTTGCGACGGATGAGCAGGTTGCAGATGTGTTGATGAAACCACTAGCCAGAGTGAAGTATGAGTACTTCAGAGAGAGGCTTGGTGTTCTTCAGATTGAAGACACTTCAAGGAATAAGTGATGGGACACATTTGCAGGAGCCATTCCAAGCATTGTGATAGGAGGATCCTTCCCATGGCTATGGATGCAAGCGTTGTGTGATAAGCATTAGGACGATGGTCCAATTACTGCTTTGGATATGCATCAGTTGGATGATTTGTATGATCAGTTGAATCATATATTTGTATATGCATCATTTGGATGCTTTGTATGATTAGTTGGATCATGTATGATGACATGCATCAGGACGATGCAGTGACGATGATCAGGATGATCATGTGTGATGATTTTCAGGATGATACTCAGGATGATATGCATCAGGACGATGCTATGATGATGATCAGGATGATCATGCGTGATGAGTTTCAGGATGATACTCTGGATGATATGCATCAAGACGATACCATGATGATGATCAGGATGATAATGTGATGATGTACATCAAGATGATGTATGGTCAATATCAGGTTGATACTCCATGGTCTTGGACAGGTTGTGCATATGAGCATGTAATATTTCCCTGGGATATCTTTCTGGTCGTGCTTAACCACATAAAGGATCCTGAGATACTCTTTCGAGGTTTTTCTTTGGGAAGACATGTAATATTTCCCCAGGAGATCTTGCCGGTCATTCTTAGGCACATAAAGGATCCTGGGATACTCTTTCGAGTTTTTGTCCTATGGAATATAATATCGCCCTAGGAGATCCGATAGGTTGAGCTGTGTGCTCATAATCAGTCTTGGGATGCTCTTTCGAGGTGTTTCCATGACCACATGTAATCTTTCCCTGGGAGATCCAATAGGTTGACCTGTGTGTTCGTAATCAGTCTTGGGATGCTCTTTCGAGGTTTTGTGGTGACCACATATAATAAGTCCTAGAGATCTTGCTGGCCATGCTTAGGCACATAAATGTTCTTGGGATGTTGTTTAGAGTTCTTGCCAGTCGTGCTATGCACATAAACGTTCCTGGGACACTCTTTTAAGGTTTTGTGGTGGGGTCACATATAATATTTCCCTGGGAGATCTTGTTGGTCATTCTTAGGCACATAAAGGATCCTCGGATACTCTTTCGAGGTTTTGTGATGCACGTAATAAGTCCTGAGGATTCCACAGTATGGTTAGTGTTGATGAAGACCTCCAGGAGGTGGGCCTACATCCAGTATGAAAAAGGGATGGCTTTGTAGAACTTCCTATGACGAGGAGAGTTCATAGATAGCCTAGTGTTTGAGATTTCGAGTACATCAGCAGTGATGATGATGATGCTCTGTGATCCAGTGATGATGAACCAGTTCCAGAATTGAAGACTGGCACCGATATGTATTGATGACCTGTGTTCAGAATACCTTCCTGGTTAAGAGGGAGTGTTGATGTATTTGTAACTTCAGAAGATACTCACTTGTATATTACATTTGTACTTCATTGTATATCCAACATAGATGTCTTATTCCTCTGATTGGAAGTGTCATCATTTGTATTTGCAAGTGTCGTAAGTTACATTGTAAGTGTCTTCATTTGTATTGATGGATTATTAGACCAACAGTGTGGGGTCAACCCTAGTTAGGTCATGTGGTTGGGTTATTAGGATTCATTAGGAAGTCATCCCCAGTGATTTATTGGTAGGTCAAGTCAGTGTATAAATAGAGGGTGTGCCTCTCTAATTCTATTCATTCACTCACTTCTCAAGCTCGCATAGCTAAGAGAGAAAGTGGCTCACATGTGGAGGAGTAGGAGCATCTGCTAGAGACATATATTTGCAAGGTTTTTCACCTTATTGGTTTTCCCCAAGGAAACTCTGTGTCTCTTGTGTGCTTGTTATTGTATTTATGTTTGATATTCTATAGATATGTTGTACATGTTATTCTCTTAGTGATCCTGAATGATAATGGAATGAAATTATAGAAAAATTAACATTGAGTAGGTACTTTAATTAGACTTCTATTTCCAATACTCCCTCTTTTATTGTGCCTACTATCAAACCATATACCATTCATTTTCAACCTCCAAGGTCAATTCGGTAAAATCCACACAACCTCAACAGAGTAGAGGGAAGAAAAAGAAGAAAACCAAAGAAAAAAAACCCTTCCACCGACAAAGGAAACCCACAAGCCCCAACACCTCATGATGGGGGAAATAAGAAGGAAAGGAAGCCAAATTTCCCCTCTTGCATTTGTGATGGTGACCGTATGACACATTTTTTTCTGAGCTTAAAATAAGTCAATGAGTTCATAACTAAAAAATAGTCTACCCCAAAACTTGTTGTTTTGACACATGCTTTCCCTCATTAGTAGCAACATCAACAAATAGTTGTTGCAATTCCTCCTCCTACGTAATATTAAAATGGAGGTAATCCTTCTCAAGGGGATGGGATACTGAATGCTAATGTATTTTTATGTGAGGAAACTATCACCTTGACCACTCGTAATCACACTTATGAGAAACCTAAGACGAGATCTCCTGAAAAGGACTCAACCTCTTCATTCCAACCTAACGACCCTCTTCAAATAGAGAATCCTATTCATGACATAGTCATTCACCCTCCTAAGGGGGTACTTCAATGAGAAACACATAATCCCAATGCCCGTGATGCAGACAATTACAATATTGTGGAAGATTTAGCTCAAGCCCCTTGTGCCATGTATTCTCTCGAGGTGTTGCAAAGTTGTCCTACGCAAAAAAAAAAAATCATTGTTGTTGGTCATTGGTGGGATTGATCCCTCTAGATTTATTTTGGTCATTTTTGACATGGAACATATCCAACTGAGGCTCTTTGATGAGATCACTTTCCAAATTCAATTAGTCTTATGTGGGAAGAATATATTCTCCCATTCATTGATGAATGATCCTCTAGTTGTGTTATGCCTATATCATGTTGGTGTGCTATACGATCCTTAGAGCTTGTACAATCTTCCACATCATTAAAATCATTTGAAGGTTGAAATTTTACACCTTATGGAATCCTCACTACCTTACCAATTGAAGTAGTTAGGTAATTTCTATTGTTGACGTTGAAGTGGTTTACTCTCCCTTAGACTATAACCTATTGCTTGGGAATAATTTTTTTTATTCCATGAAGGTGGTTGTAATACCGCATTTTGACCCTTATGATATATTAGCTTTTAAAGTAAATAGTGTATCCATGTGATGTATGTTTTCCTAGCATGGAGCTCAAGGCCAAGGCCCCGCTAGTGGAGGCTCGAATTTTGTTTAAAAGGAAAGTTTTAGATTTTATGTTACCCATGTGCTATTTAGCCATGGAACATTGTAAAAAGGATATAAATAAACATCATGCAATAAAATACCAAAACTGGCTATGGACGCAACTAATGAGAAGGGGCCATGTGTATCCACTAGGGAGTGGTGAGGGGGTTGTGAGATTGAACCATAGGTTTCCAAATGTTATTTTGAGAACCCGTTTGACTTTCCTTGCTGACATTTAATTCAATTGTAAGGAAGTTGTTGACAAATAAGTCCATGGCTTCAATGGAGCATTGGCAACCCAGAAATTCGTATGGCAGAGTATGGGCTCTGTTTTCTTGTACCGCATGTCACTTTAACTCATGGGGATGGGTTATTCCTCATTCACATTCCATTTTTTGAACACCAGCATGAGTTCCAGCCAAAAATGAATGCCCAATAGTGAGAAAAACCAGAAATCGCAACTTTGAAGGAACCCACATTTTGAAGAGCCAAAAATGCCCAGAATTGGTATGGGATAGTGAAATCCAATGGGGGATCCATAGGTATGAACCTTGCAACAAAATTTAGAGTATTAGCTACCTCGAAATCCATTGGATAACCCAGTTTTTATAGCCCAGAAACCCAGTGACGGGATTGAGTTATTTGTTGACAGAATTGTGAAAAATCCAACTGTGAATGTTTGAACGAAGGATTGGATTGCTTGAATTTAGCCTGAGATGTCTGTAGCTCTGTGGTTGAGATCATTGGATTAGAACCCTCCTCCTCTGCTTGTTTCATGCTTGATAAACCCAACGGTGTGTTGGATTAGCATGACTGTTTGAGTGAATCCAGGGTTGCGAGTGAGCCGGTTTATTTCCTCCTTAGTGGATACACATCACAGCTCGGGGGTGATTTCTCAGCTGAAAGAATATAGGTTGGAAAAATATCTATGGTTGGGTGGAACATTGATCTCACATAGCTAGTTGTTGGACAACTTCATCACAAAGATAAGTGTTTCTTGTGGTTAAATCATGCTTATTTTGTGTTTAGTAATGTGTTAATTAATGACTGTTAATTGTATGTTGAATTCATGTCTTAATATAGTTGATATGAAGCTTGTGCATAGCATGAAGAATGGGTTTGATTCTATGCAATAGATTCATGATTTGCTTGGGATAGATATGCTGATGCATTCCAGTTTGTGTGTGCGGTAATATGTTTAAATTCTGATGTGTTTGTTTTAAGTTCGAATCTGCACACATGAAGTTTTAATTCATTTATCAATTTTGGATCTAAGAATGGGGCTGAGCTGTTAAACGAACCCCGGTATGTTTGGTCACGTTTCCTTCCTGGAATCAGATCAAATGGAAGGGGACATGACAGAGTGGTATCAGAGCCCATCTTGCAGCACTAGGGCTGCTTGGTCCAAACTCTGAGTTACAGGCAAGTGACATAATGTTTTAACGCAAAATTAGTTAAGTTGGGGTAGCATTTTTTATTGGAAAAATGGCAGGGTTATATTTCTCAGGTGTGGAAGTGTCATGTCCCAAATTTGGTATTGGGTCACAATGGCCTAATCACATTGGCCCTATTCATTAGAGTTTGTCAAATTGATGCTTAAGGTAAAATAATTGACAAGGAGGAAAATTACTAGTTTCCTAGGTTTGGGGTGGAAGCTTTGGGATTTGGAATAATGGGGATAATAAATGATGTTTGAACATTAGAATGGAATAAATATTTAATAAAGGAGATAAATAAATGTATACAAGTGAAAATCAAAGTGGCATTTCATCATGAAGACACATGGAGGAAGTGGGACCCACATATGGCTAGATTTCCCCGCTACACTTGGCATCATTCTCTCACCAATTCGAATTCAAGGTGAATGGTAACATAATTGGGGGAGTCCAAAATTTATTATTCATGGCATGACTCATCCAAGGTCAAAATATAGAGGAAGAGTAACTCCCATGGAAGAGGAAGAGGCAATTTGGAGTTAGTGAGACACTTGGGCTAGATTTCCTAGCTCTATGACAACAATGATGAAGATGCTATGACACCTATGACACAAATCAGACCTGAAGGCTGACATATGACATATATTACATGTCAAGGATAAAAATAGACTCCAAGAGGTCGCTCAAGGGTGTTAGAGAAGCTAAGATGCTTCCACATGTGATTTGGTGGAAGTGGGAGACTAGGAATTGTTGTACAAGTGGCATTCTTTGGAATCTCTTCCCAACTTGAGTTGGCATGAGTCTCTTGGAAGGAATTCAACCCATGGAGTACATTATAAGTATATAAATGTCAATAACAAAGAATGAAACCAGATTTTGATCATTTGTAGAATTTGCAATTGCATTTGTGAAGAGGGAGAGCTAGTGGATGACTAGTTTCTTTCCTTGGCCAATTTCGAGGGTGAAAGATTCCCATCCAAGTTGGTGATTGGAAAGGCCATTCAGACCTTTAATTTAGAGATTTAATGGAGTCTTTATTTTCAGGTGTAAGCTACAGGGCAGCTCATGGTTTCTTCTATTGCCGCTCACTCCTTCAACCATTTCCAGTTTTGATGGCATATTCTTGATCCTTGAGGGAGGGCGTTTTTGGTGAGCTATTGTACTCTTTGGGGAAGATTTTAATGCCCCATTTATTTTTTAATATGAATTAAATACTCTGTTCTTCATCTCCAAAAAATTTCAGGTTGAAATTCCAAGTAGAAATGTATAAATCTCATTTTTAATGGAAGAACAATGTCATTTCCCCACTACCTTGTTGTGAGCCAATGTGTTGATGATGATTTCGAATGAATGGATGATTATCTGATATATTTGTCATCAATATACTTCCATGGATGTCTTCTACAAGTTTCATGTACTGTACTTGAGCATTTGAAGCATTTTTACTCAGTTTAGTTGTATTGGGAGGTGAAATAGTGCCATTTCCCCAAGGGTCGAATTGGGGATTTTTGCAGTTGAATGGGAGAGGGTGAGAACAGTTGAAATAATTCATTAATGGTGAATATGAGACTTTAATAACATACTTAACACCTTACATACCTATTTTCATAAATTTGAGTGGGTTTGGAGGCATTTGGAAAGCCATTTTCAGTACTTACCCCATGGGGATTTGAACCCCAAATTACTAGTAAAATTGAATAATTGGTCTAGAATATTAAGAGAGTTTTCAGAGGTCTTTTGGTGGCCATATGTCATCCATAAACATCATATTCAAGTTATAATATCATTCATACACCTTCCTTGAATATTTGAAGGCATTTGGAGTCAATTTGAGACCTAGAGACCAATACTAGTCAAAGGGAAATCACTAGTAAACTTACCTACATTGATCAGAATTGAAAGAGGATCTGCAGAAGTATTTTAAAGGTCCAAAGGAATCCCTGAAAAACATATTTATGTTCTAATATCATTAATATACCTTCTCAGAAGATTTGGGATCATTTGGGGCAAATTTGGGACCTACAGATCCAAACTAGTCAAAGGTCAAACTAGGGAAAAAAGTGAAAAATTGCCATTTTAATAAAATTCCTAAGAAGGGACATTACAGGAAGAGGATCACACAGGTGCATAGATCTCTCCAAGAGATTTCCAATGGTACTGGACTCACCTCATTTGGCCAAGGGACGAAGGAATTATGAACCCTGCAACTTGGAACACCGGAGGTGTTCCATGGGTTTCGGGTTTCAGGAACGCCAAATTTGAAGATTGCTTTTTGGATTCCCGCAATCCTGCACCCACACTTTCAGGTTTCGGGTTTCAGGTTTCGGGTTTTGAGAACGCAAAATTTGGAAAATTGCATTCTGGATTCCCAGAATCCCGCACCCACACTTTCAGCTTTCGTCTTTCGAGTTTCGGCTTCTGGATATCGGATTTTGGGTGTCGGCTTTCGGCTTTCGGGTTTCAGCTTTTGGGTGTCGGCTTTCGGCTTTCATCTTTCGGGTGTCGGGTTTTAGCTTTCAGCTTTCGGGGTCAGGTGAAAAAAAAGAAGTATAGGGCCTGGAATTTGATTTTTGGATTACATGAGCTTGCAAGATGAGAATTGGGTGAGTTCAATGGTGTTCTGAGACCATTGACGGAAGCCATGAATGAACCAGTGATGATCCCGAACCTATTATGCTCCAATTTGGCACACAATTGGAATTAATGGCTTTTACAAATCGGTGCCCCAATTCTTGACAGAAGGTCAGAATGAGCCTAAACTTATATGGGGAAGTCATGGAGAAGGCATGGTGTTAAGTTTGGAGTTTTGGAGCCAAAATCCAAAGGATGTGGAGTCAAGGTGAGTGTGAAGGTCAAAAAGCACTATTCCGGGCCACGTTTTGGGAATTTCGAAAATCTTGCAGTGGACGAAATTGACCTTAGATGGAGGAGTCAAGAAATTACTGAACTCAGCATTTCATATCCCCATTAAAATAGACATTTGACATTAGACAAAGATTTTCCAGAAATGCACCATTTGGAAAATAGCCATTTTGGCCCAAAATATGAAATTTTGGAAAAATGTGAAAAGTGGAAAGTTGTCAAACCCAGAATTTTATAGAAAATGAATGGTGCATCGGAACAGAGATCCGCAAGTTGCTGAATGTTCCTTGCTATATGGAATAACTTCTCCCAATAGAAAAGTTTTCCTGAATCATTATAGATTTGATTTTACAGGTGGCTGAAGTTGGTAGTTCAGGATATTTTACAATTGTGTCAAATGTGCAGAATTGTGGAGAAAGTTGTCATTTTTGAAACAATGTAGTTTCCACACCCTAGGTCTGAATGGAGAAAGTGGATAGGAATTGGAAATCTTATCTAGTAGGGAACAGTGGTGCATAACCAGAATATGAAGGAGGTTATCATACCTCATAGGTATGCAAAGAAGAAAAGTGTCAGTGGCTGTTTTGACAAAATTGTTGTCAATATGGGCAATTTCTAGAATTACATGCCTGGAAAGTAGCAAGTTAGAATATTATGCATGAGTATAAGTATTGAATTGATGCTTGGTGATTAAATCATGTCTAATGATTCCTTGTGTGATTTCTAAAGGCCATGAAATCATACCGGCTATAATGTGGAAGAGGAATTTCATGCAAAGATAAGGGATTGGAAAGGGAGAATTCCTTAACCCTTGTCTTGATAACTGTATTTATATTTTATAAGCTTTGTGTACATAGATTTATGGCATGGGAATGCTGAAAATGCAAGAGATTTGATGGGTGGCATGAATATGCATCAGTTGACACATTAATAAACATTGCACAGTGCATGAGCAGATGTTTGTGCACACATAGGATATTACATATTGGTAAAGGTAGTAAGGTTCTAGATATGCAATGAACCACTAATGGAAGATATTGTGGTTTATAATCACTATTGGTGTTGGTAATGGTTGTAGGACCAAAGACAACAGAAGCATGGCTAAATATGGTAATGATGTTGTTGCATGTGGCCGACAACCTTATGAAGAAAATGTTAGGGCAGCGAACCCATGATCATGATGTTGGTGGAAGAATTCTATAATCCTCTATAAGAGACCAACAGATCAGGTAACATCAAAGGTGTAAATGGGATCCATACATGTAATGGTTTAAATATGATGATTGCATATGTGTTGAAAGGGGATTGGATAAGAATCCATTGAACCATAGTTAGTAATCATAAAATGGTATGCATTTAGAGTTGAAATGCATTCATGTGAATGCCATACTGCCATAGTGTGGTGAACGCAAGAGGCCTCATACCATGTGACTGTTTAGAAATTTAGACTACATTCATATAAAAATATATCATTGGATATGTATGTCGGTTATGAGCTTAAAAAAAAATCAAAGCAAGTGAGGACTGGTGGTTCTGATTATAGTAATGCATGCTATATGAGGTAGTCATGTTTCGGCCATAATATGTTTGAATGCAAAACATTCATGAGCCAATGCAAGGTAGCATTGAGGGGATATGCATTGAGATATTTTATAAATCTTGTAGTTATGCATTGAGTGGATGCATATGAAATTTGAGTAAATGTCTTAAATGTGCATGCATAAGTGTGGGTGCACATGTTGTGATGCATTGCATGAATGCATAGGGATGGTATGTGTGTTATTGCAAACTAAATAATGAATGAGATGATGAATTGATGATAATTCTAGGATCATTTCATGGGCTGTTATAAAGGCAAAATAGTAAGTGCATTAAGAGAGTAGTCCTGATCGATGGGATGCTAGAATGCTCTGTGGAAGGGCATAGTTGTATAAATGATATGACTGTGAAATAATGAGTATCTAAAAGTTTCATTTCAATTGCATAAATGATGTGACTGTACCTTCCAATTTTAGTATTATATTGATTCACATGAAGTAAATGAGTTTTGGTGATATTGATATGTTAAGCTGGAAGTGTTTGAATTCTGGAGTGTTATAATTATGAAAATGCTTCAGTGATTGTTGCAACAATGAAATATTATATGCATAGACTTACAAAGTGTTTGGCTGATTGAAGTTCAGATTCCAGGTAGATTGTTTTGGACATGGCAATGTGGGTAAGTCCATGACGAAGGCTGGAATCTACCATTTGAAAGAGCCAAACCTCATGAGAAGGATCTCATGGTTGCAAAAATATGTTATGTGCATAATAGATTGTCAATTTGGACTTGTAGATTTCAGATTTGAGAATTTGCTGATAATTGCTAATCACCGTTGGCTTGCATAGAATTGTGTCAGGAGGACGTGTTGTGAGTAGATGTTCATGTTATGCTAGCAAGAATAAAATCCTAAAGGGCAGGGTGGTTCCACTTACAAGAAACAAACAATATGAGGATAGCCTCATGACTAAGCAAATTGATTTCTGCAGTAAACATAATTGCAAATTCATATTGAATTTAATTATTAGTGCCATTGATTGGTTATGAAACAATCAGATTTGAGTTTTATTGTTAAATGTTGCTGACTATTTTGCTATTTAATACATGTGCTAAGAAGACACATTGCATTAAGACCATGAGAGAGGGCCTGCAGACGCCAAACTTCATGTGAAGGGTCCCATACATTGGAAATGTGTTTCGGGTGAAACACCATTGGATATTTTGATAATGTCCCATCTGCACTACATGATTGGTAAACAATATGAGTGAGATGATAAAGATTATGTCAGTAAGACATATGAGAATTATGTAACATCAAAAGAAGTTGGGATGACAAACCGAGGGACTATCAACTCAGAGTAGGAGCCCCCATTCCTCATTAATGAAGATAAATTACATATGCAAAATGGATAAGTGTTCTGTAAACCCTGACTAATATATCTATCTATCTATCTATCTATCTATCTATCTATCTATCTATCTATATATATATGGTCATGTCTAATTTTTAGAATTACTATGTAGAGCATATTCCATTTGTTTATATTACTCAGACTGCTTTAAGTATGACTAGGACTTGCATAGTTCACATCAGTAAGGAGTGCACACCTTTCTGGTGATGACTTATGTTAGGGATGTCAATATTGATTACACCCTAAGGGAATGGACGCATTCCTGGTGTTTCAATACTTGATAGTGAATTTTATGAAATATGGTTAGAATTTATTAGCAACAACGCTGATGAGTTTGTTTATACTACTTGTGTTGTCAGCCTAAACAAATGCAATTGGTGCTACACACTAAATAAGCAAAATAAAAGGTTGTTATGAGGGGTTGTGGTGGAAGGGTTAATGTGTAGGAAAGGATGTTGTGGAGGTTGTGGGGATTTTGATGAAGGGTTGTGACAGTGTTGATGAGAGAGATATTAAATGCCTATGGCTCTAGAGTAGAGCCTTGTTGTGGCCACAATAGATCCCATGCTCAGCCAAGCATGGGAGCCCCCAATTTTAATAAACACAAAGGTATTTGGGTGAGCATCTCTGAAATTAAGGATTTTGATTTTACCTCTAAAATTATTCACCCATGCGTCTGGTTGGTTTGTTTGTCAGGGTTTCATCTATTTCTTCCCAAGCGATTCGGTCTGAATAAATCCAAAATTTTGAGTATTTTGTTGACTGCCATCATCGCTCTGAAAATCGAAATTTTGGAGAATCTGAAAACCGCAAACTCGACAGGTGCGGGTTGCGGAACTATTGTTTTTAAGTTTTGATTTTGCTGATTCCAAAACCCGCAACCCGACGGTTGTGGATTGTGGAATTAGTCTTTAATAAGATTAAGAAATAATCACCCCGAAACCCGAACCCCGCAATGGCGGCATTCGGCTTTCAGGATTGCGGTTTCTCATTTATTTGGTGTGTCTTTCCAAAACCCGCAAAGCTAATTTCGGGAGGCGGCTTTCGGGATGGTCTTTTTTCAGTTAGTGTTTCCGAAGTCAGTTGCCCGCTTAGTTGGTTTTCAATTTTTGGAATGGTTACCTCTCCTCAAAGTTTCACATTCCAAAACCCACCACCTGCATGATAAGTTTTCGGCTTTAAGGAATATTTTTCCCACTTCCATTTTTGTGAACCCGCAACCTGCAAATCCATATGTTTGGGTTTCAGATTGCGGAACCTTTGAATAAAGAGTTTCATGAGCGTACCTGAACCTGATTCTGCGTCGTCCACTTGTTATGATCGCACGGTTGGTTTTATTTAACTAAATGTATTTAATAGGGTTTTTTACCTTTTAGTTTTACATTTTTACTGCTGAAGAAAATACGCTGTTGCATTTTTGTTTACTGTGGATTGCGTGTCAGGTGTCATTTTAAGTCAGTTTGTTATTTCAGGTAAGTCCACTGTTATCCTTTCACCACTAACCTACATTTCTATTATTTTTGGGTTGAATTTTATTTAATTTTATGCATTGATCAGATATTGAAAAATTCCTCCACTATGTTGAAGAATACAAGGTCTAAAACATCACTCAAAGACTCCCTGAACAAAGACCCAAATTTTGGTTTTCTTTCTGACACCAGTGGAGGAGTAACAGAGACGTACCAAATGGACTGGTCCAAGATATACACCATTTTTTATAATGATGACCTTTCCCACATCGAGGATGATAGGCCAGTCTACGAGAGAATTAGGGGTTCCCAAATCCACGCCATCGCTGCATGCCCTGCCGTCTTACCCTACACAGAGGCAATTAAGTGGATAATTGAGAATGCCGATGTTAAGGACCATTCATTTAATGACAATGCAGGTTGCAAATTGACAAGTTTTCGCCTAGAGGTTTTTGTTCGAGCATTTGCTCTGAAACCCTATGTGAAGATACTCTCCCCTGAGTTCATTCAGTCATCCAAAACCCGGTATAAGTTTGAGCAAATGATTAAGTCTTGGATGCTCAAACCCTATGCCTTTGTACGTAAGTCGGATAACCTTTATCCTATCATCTGGTTCAAAGAACCCTATTCTCTACTTGCAGCCATACTTTGTCGGCTTTTTGGTCAACCCAATTGTTCTCATTTCAAAGTAGAGTGGGCACCCATACCACATCATGTGTTACTTACAGGTGAATCTTTCCTGTGGGCCTCTGTTCTATCATCGAAACTAAAAAACGCCATTCAAGATTATCATAAGGCACCGACTCATAAGAAACCACCCTTCTTCCTATCAACATATGTTTTGGATGTTTTCTGTTCAGAGTTCCAGTATCCCAATTTGGGTTGGCATTGGACTCCTTCAGACCCACCCATACATATTTATCATTCAACACTTTGGGAAGGAAATTTTGTACCTTTGATATATGAAATTGGAGATTGTTTTGTGGGTACCATTTATTTCAAGATCTTCCAGCAGCAGCCACCTGCATTCTTAGAAGATGCAAAAGCTTTTATCAACACAATGGGCAATTGGTATGTAGGTGAGTACTTTACATACATTAGAATCTAGGGGAGTGAAACAGTTCATTTTCTTTCTAGAATAGTCCTAGACAGGATGGTTATACAGGAGGTTTCCTTTTAGACCATCATTAATGGTATGTATCAGAAACTCATTCGACCTAAGAAGAAGAATTGGCCTAAGTTTGCATTTAATCTGGGTCAATTGGTCATCCCAACTTCAACCTAGGCTATAGTTCTGGGTGATCAGATAGTTTCTCTCAGATTAGGTGTTGCCCCGAAAAGAAAACATGATCCCAAGAATTTTTTGGATGCACACCTAAAGCAAGTTCATAAAAAGATGGACTACACACATGAAACAATCCCTGATGATTCCATATACCAAGGGGTGGACACCTTTTCTCAAGTCTTGGCCAAAGTAAAGGACTCTCAAGGACAACATGATATTCTATAGTACTAGAAGCAACTAAAAGACAGGATCTTAAGCTACAGGGCCATGCAGATGCATCTTGTTGAAAAAGCAAGAAAGGACATGGAAGAGAAAGAAGCTCAGAAGTCTACCAATCCTCCTTTGACCACTGCTCATGATGAAGAAAAAGGTAATGCTATTCAAAGGAAACTATCTAAAAAGAAAGCTAATGAAGAAGCTAAACTCATGTTGCAGATAGCCCGTGAATCCAAATAGCAAATGGTCCAATTGTCATCATTGTTGCAAACTCAGTTGCTAGAACCTCCCAGGCCTGCGGACAAAATTCAGCCACAGGGTACTCTGGATGATCACCTTCCTACTCCAGATACTTTAGAAGATGATGAATTGATCATAACCAAGGCTAATCCACCTAAGAGACAAAAGGTTATGCATTCCTCATTGAAAGTTTCCACTATAGATGTAATTGACTATCATGAATAAATAACTTCATCTTCTCCAGTACCAGTAGTGGAATAAGTTACTAGAGATGCTAAGACTGACACTGAATTGTTGGACGGAATTGATATGGACCAGTATTTCCTTGAACAATCAGTTTTGGAATTCAATGCTGCCCCTGGTATCACCTCATCAACAATTATGTTGCCATCTGTGAAGTCAAATTCCACTGTGACTCTAGGAGGGCCACTTCCATTTTCATTACCCCATTTATATGATACCCTCAACAACGCCACTACTACATCGATAGAGTACTCAGTTCCTTTATCCACTTCACCCCCTATTATTTCAGAAGTCCAGTATGTGGCTATCCCTCCACAATCATATGTAGTTGATTCAGTAACAACCTGCATCGGTATATCTTTGGGTTTTCGCCCTATACACTCACCTGGTAAAGTTCAGAGTTCACTTCCTCTCCCCGAAGTCAGTAGTCCTGTTCAGATTCCACTTTCTAAGGCACTGGTCTCACTTCCCTCCCCAGACAAAGGTGTGTCAACTCTTGAAGTCACCATTACACCTTTAGCTACTGCTCAAGTCACTCTACCTATCCCGACTTCTTCTATTACTCAAACACCTTCTTTGGTTTCCATAATTAGTGTCACCTCTGTTCCTACACCGTCCATTACTGAGTATATAGACACAGATGTGGTTCCTCTTGGAGATGTCTTCTATCGTCAATATGACAAGGCGATAGTTAAAAGAGGCAGGAAGAGGGGTCAAGGACAAGGAGTTTTGGAAGCACGTGAACCAAATCCGGTGATATGGGCCCCCAGAACTAATAACCCAAGAATTGAAGCAGTTGAAACAGCAGCAGCCTTGGGGGCTTTTGCCTCTGCCAATTGGGATTTGGTCCAGGTCTTGGACAAAGAAGTCGACTTCAAGGAGGAAGAAATCAGAAACCTAAAGGAATAATTGGCTAAAACAAAATATCAGCATTATGTTGATGTGGCTGACCTTAGGCAAACTTGGGTAGACAGAGTGCAATACCTAGAATAGAAAAATGCTACTCCTCTTACTAAATTTAACCTTTTGTAGTCTCAACATTCTGCTTGTCTTGTAAATATAGCCTCTTTAGAAAAGAAGATGGAAGATGCAACTGCAAGTGCAGCTTCCTCCAATGTTCTAAAGTTCACACCCTGCGACCTCAAGAACCTAGCTCTTGAAGTGAATCGGAGTCAGCATTAATTACTGAAGAAGTTATATATTGCCTTAGATGAAATCAGGGAAAATTTCATTAATTTTTCTAAGATGTCTTCTATTATTGAGGAAAAGAAAGAAAAAAGGCTCCTAGCTTGTACAACTGAAGATGAAATTGGTCAATGGCAATTGTATATCAAGAATGCTCCAGAAGATATCCCAATCCTTAATACTTTCCAGATGAAGAAGGTTAAGGCATCCTTGAAGTCATGGCTTGATTTGAATGAATCAGCTGAAGAAATCATTACTAAGTCATAGGACACCTGCACTAGACGATGGTATGTCGCTTATAATATCTCGGAAGACTTATGTTTGCCACTTATGAATCCTTTTCTAGAAGCTCTCCCACCAAAGTGTAGAATTGAAGAACTTGACAACAGATGTGAAGAATTCACACAGAAGATTTGGGACTTGGAACAAATCAACATCCAAGATGTGGGTCGTTTGGTTAGAGAACCCGTCATCATGGAAGGCAGGATTCTTATGTACTTGCGTATTTGGCATAAGTTTGAGAAGCATGATATGGAGAACAACGCATGCAATTCTCAGTTGTCCCTCGAATTAGTTGTTTTCCCAAATATAGATGAGTTGTTAGATATTTATGAAAAATGGCAGGATTTTTTGGATCTTTAAAGTAGATCTGATTTTGTAATCCCTTTTTGTAGAACTTCTCCTTTTGGAACTCTTATGTAAATTTAGTATATACAGAAGAAGGTTTTCCTTAGTAGTGGGTTGGGGGGATTTTGGAATCATAATTCGGCAGGAGATATGACTGAAGATACTCCGTGGCTAGAGTCATTGTAATTTCGGTACAAGGCTTCTTAATACAATAATGTTGTTTTCAGGACCTATTTTCTAATTGTCACTTGAATTTCTTTAAGGATCTCTGATTTTATATTCCAGATTGTCATCCTTTGTGCACATGATCTCTTGTTGAATATATTATGAATACATAGATCTGTTGTACTGGCTTTTCTGTATAACTGATGTGTGTATGAAAAACATTTAATTAAATTTCTTTGATTAAATACTTTCTTTATCGATTTTTGCAATTGATCACACATATATATATATATTTTATCTTTGTTGATTTTTCAATCAACAAAAGGATAATAGATCACATCTTGATGGTCACTAAACTTGGATCATTTTGTTTAATTTTCATTAAATAAACCGTAATTTAAGTTAGCAAATATTTCATCTGAAGGCATTTCTGTTAAGGGTGATACATTGTTTGCTTCCACACACTTCAAGGTTGACCTGCATGAATACTTAGCTTTCACTTTCACAATAGATTAGATTTAAGATTAGGATCTTTTCTGAATAAGCATAGTTAGAATTACTAACTGTTTTCCACACTTTTGTTTCCCAAAATTGGGGGATTGATCTTATAGATCAAAACTATTTACTCTTAGAGTGCCAACGGAGGCCAAATATCCATGGGTGATTACCGCACCAAATATCTCGAGGATAGGGTGACCCTTGCATAGGGTTAACTGAAGCCTTTGGTTGGGTTTTCATCCCCTATTGTGTGCCTTGGAACTCATTCCAGCATCTCGCACTTACCCTGCACATCCGAGGTATCAACAAATGGTGCTAGAAGGAGGGCGTGGACTTGCACATGCCCACAATGAGAGCTAGTTCCCAGTTATTTTGATTTCATGGCTCTTTGCCATATCCCTGCATGGGAGTCTGATACCGCATTGATCCTACCAGGGCCTTTACATGAACTCCCTAAAAAGGCAGTTAAGATCTTGCCAAAATTTGATGGAAAAGGTAATGTTTCTATCATCGAACACATTAGAAGGTATAAATCTATTTTGCGTTTATATAATATCATACATGAAGATGTTGCTTGCAGATTATTCCCATTTACCTTTGAAGGTAAGGCTTCTCTTTGGTTTTATTTTCTACCTTTGAATTCAATTTCTAGTTAGTTAGAATTCAAAAATGTTTTTAGAGATTATTTTGAAGATTATGATGCAGTTGAAATTCATCAAAATCTGATTCAAATGCAAGTCCTTGATGGAGAATCAATTCGGGATTTCAACACACGTTTTTGACAAGTGTATTATAGTTTACGAGAAGAACATAGACCTGCAGCATAGCTCACTTTCTGTTGGTATGTTAGATCTCTTCCAAATATTATAGCAATGTTTATCTTGCAACAAGGGATAACAGATTTCAATGAAGCATGTAAAGAGGCTCAAGTTCTTGAGAAAGATTTGAAGGGGTATCCTCCTAATTTTCTTTATCCTTTCCTCTCTTATGATGTTCAATCTGTTAATGAAGGATCAAATGATTTATAAATTGCTCAATTTAATTATCAATTAAATGACATGGACAATGAAGTTATGTCCATAAAGAAGGAAAAGGATATTCAAAATACTCTACATAATTTGAAAAGTTTAATTTTTGCATCCGATTTTCAATCCTCCCCAAAGGAATTAGATGTAGATTCTAATAACCCTCTTTCTTTTTCAAAGGAATGTAAGTACCATGAATGCTTTACATCTTCCCTTCATTTTTCGGAACCTCGAGCTGAAATTATTAAAGAAAATCTTAATCCTGATATTTTTGATCTATGTAAAAAACAATTTGTTCGAATGAATTTTGGACATTTTCCTTTCTCTCAATATGATCATAAGAATACAACTATCAATAAAACTGGAGATTTTGAGAATTATGAAGAGGACTTTTCATGTATTTCTGATAATTTTAAAGGTCCTTCTTTTATAAGTGATAATCATTCTTCTTCATTTAATCAAATGATGGATGTTTCAATAGAAAATTTTGAAGACACTGATTACACTTCAGATACTGAATAACATAATGATTCTACCCATTTTACGAAATCTAAAGATTCTTGTTCTTCGTCCTTCTACTCCAATTGTTATGAACGAAATGAGAACCATGAGTCTTTAGAGGATGAGTTGGCTGAAATTGAAGCTGAATTTCAAAATATTTGTTTCAAATATACTTTCTCTATAAATCAAATTTCAAATGAAAAGTTAGTTCGATCAAATGCTTTGAAATCAAATAAATCTCATGCACTTGACAAAAATGAATATCTAAAAAAGGAGGTTGATCATGTACAAGATATAAATTCCGATATTTCCTTTCAATACAATAATGATGATATATTGCTAAAGGAAATATTTCCCACTCTCAATTTCGATGAAAATATTTTGGATCATGATCTTAATAATATCCAGCATACCTTTTATGATTCAATTTATTTATGGTTAGAACAATCATTTTTTAGCAATTTTCCATGTCATTTTCACTTCTGTGTAAATAAGAAACTTAGTTCGTTTTTTCCTATTTTTGGGCTTCCAGTTTCAAGATTCTCATTACTGATTCATTATTTGTTTTATCCTGCAGGTTTTAGGTTACTTGATTGGCTCCATTGGATTTTCGAGTATACTTAATTCTGTTTATTTAAGAATAGTGTAGGAGTAGGAATAGAACAAGTTAGTTTTGAGAAATTCTTTAATAATTAGATTTCCCGTCTAAGTTCCCTTCAATAAGCTACTTGTGACGACAAACCAAATAAAAGATCGGACACACCACAGTTCAATTACAGACATTAGAGGGGGTTGTAGACACCTATTTGGTGAATATGTCTCTTCTCAAAAAGTATTTGGCTTAAACAATCGAATGCATTGGTAGATAGGAGTGGTTTGTTTTTTAGCTATTCCTTTTTCTTGTTTTATTACATTGATGTTTTTTTTGTTTTGTTTTGGTTTTCGTTAATAAGGCTTCACACTTGTGGTGTCTTATGATCACTTTTCTTAGCAACAATTGCTTCTGAAGTTTCAACCATCGTTATCAATCTCACTTTCTGGCTTTTGATTAGAATTTTCTCTGAGAATAAACAGTCAAATAAGTGCAGTGCCTTTGGATACTTTTCACTTTGATCATTATCTTTCACCATGCTTGATTTGTGTAATTGAGGTGTGGATGATGGTCATCATTTCCCTATCAGGTGTTTCATGGTTGAAAGACATATCATAATAACCTGACCAGTTTCGATTGCTCATGGGTCCTTTTACAATCACTTTGAATATGAAATTTGTTCTAAATTATAAGTTACAAGGTGGGTGGTCTTGTTATTAAGCCAACCCATTAGGTTCATAGGTGTTTAAAGTGGAATGATATCTTCATATCAAGCCACCACACTTGGAAGATGACTTTCAGTTCTCCTGGAAGGTGGAAGATCCTATCACAGGTCGGTCCATTCATGATCCGCAAAGCACTGGTGACTAACGTTATCACTTTATGGTCACCAAGCCATGGTAATTCCTTGTAGATTATACCAAAATAAATCTCTTTTTTTATATTTATAAGATTTTGTTATATACAAGAACAAGGGGGTCTTATCACAAGCCAGCCCTGCTATGATCATGGGTTTGACCTTGGACTAGAATTATCACTATGTGGTCACCAAGCCATGATTATTTCTTTTGGTCCTTCAACCATAAGACAATGATTCTCGTCATCGAGCTAGCTTGACCAGTTTCCAGATCAGGCCTATGAATGGCACTATTTCATTTGATCACCAAGTCAATACAGTTGTCTTGTATTAACGAAGTTTTATTCCTTATAAAAATAAAAATAAATAAATAAATAAAGCCAAGAGAAAAGATAAAGAAATCCATAGAAAATCACTGAGTACACATATAATTAATAAATCAAGGGGATCAGTAATTAGTATATCCATGACCATTCCCAAGACTGTGCCCAGGCTCAACACAAGCTACTTTTCAATGATTACATTGCGGTAAAGATTTGGTATTACTCTCTAAACCTCCTTATCAGAAGAGTGTTATCTTTAAAATGGTCATTGTTGAGATATATCCATTTTCATGTACATTGCTTGTTGGTTGTTATCTTTTGAGTATCTTCTTTGAATTGAGTTTCAAAAGTGGTTGATTAACATGGTGTCTTTAGTTGGATTTGATTGCATAGATTACTGGTTCTTCCCAGCTAGTCTCCATTTTTTGTGGCCACAACAGATCCCATGCTCAGCCAAGCATGGGAGCCCCCAATTTTAATAAACACAAAGGTATTTGGGTGAGTCATCTCTGAAATTAAGGATTTTGATTTTACCTCTAAAATTCTTCACCCATGCATCTGGTTGGTTTGAGGTTTCATTTATTTCTTCCTAAGTGATTCAGTCTGAAGAAATCCAAAATTTTGAGTATTTTGTTGACTGCCATCATCGTTCCGAAACTTGAAATTTTGGAGAATCCAAAAACCACAAACCCGACAGGTGCGAGTTGCGGAACTGTTGTTTTTAAGTTTTGATTTTGTTGATTCCGAAACCCATAACTCGACAGTTGCGGATTGCAGAATTAGTCTTTAATAAGATTAAGAAATAATCACCCTGAAACCCGAACCCCGCAATGGCAGCATTCGACTTTCAGGATTGCGGTTTCTCGTTTATTTGGTGTGTCTTTCCGAAACCTGCAACCCTTAATTTCTAGATACGGATTTCGGAATGGTATTTTTTTTCAGTTAGTGTTTCCGAAGTCCGTTGCCCGCTTAGTCGGTTTTTGGTTTTCAAAATGGTTACCTCTCTTCAGAGTTTCACATTCTGAAACCCGCCACCCACATGATCAGTTTTTGGCTTTCGGAAATCTTTTTCCCACTTCCATTTCCGTGAACCCGCAACCCGCAAATCCATACGTTCGGGCTTCGGCTTGTGGAACCTTTGAATAAAGAGTTTCATGAGTGTACCTGAACCCAATTTCGCGTTGTCCATTTGTTATGATCGCACGGTAGTTTTATTTCACTAAATGTATTTAATAGGGTTTTTTACCTTTTAGTTTTACATTTTTACTGCTGAAGAAAATACGTTGTTGCATTTTCGTTTACTATGGATTGCCTATCAGGTGTTGTTGTCAGTCAGTTTGTTATTTCAGGTAAGTCCACTGTTATTCTTTCACCACTAACCTGCATTTCTACTATTTTTGGGTTGAATTTTATTTAATTTTCTGAATTGATCAGATATTGAAAAATTCCTCCACTATGTCGAAGAATACAAGGTCTAAAACATCACTGAAAGACCCCCTGAACAAAGACCCAAATTTTGGTTTTCTTTCTGACACCGGTGGAGGAGTAACAGAGACGTACCAAATGGACTGGTCCAAGATATACACCATTTTTTATAATGATGACCTTTCCCACATCAAGGATGATAGGTCAGTCTATGAGAGAATTAGGGCTTCCCAAATCCACGCCATCTCTGCACGCCCTGCTGTCTTACCCTACACAGATGCAGTTAAGTGGATAATTGAGAATAATGATGTTAAGGACCGTTCATTTAATGACAGTGCAGGTTGCAAATTGACAAGTTTTCACTTGGAGTTTTTTGTTCGAGCATTTCCTCTGAAACCCTATGTGTAGATACTCACCCCTGAGTTCATTCAGTTGTCCAAAACCCGGTATAATTTTGAGAAAATGATTAAGTCTTGGATGCTCAAACCCAATGCCTTTGTACCTAAGTCGGATAACCTTTATCCTATCATCTGGCTCAAAGAACCCTATTCTCTACTTGCAACCATGCTTTGCCAGATTTTTGGTCAACCCAATTGTTCTCATTTCAAAGAAGAGTGGGCACCCATAGCACATCATGTGTTACTTACAGTTGAATCTTTCCCATGGGCCTCTATTCTATCATCGGAACTAAAAAACGCCATTCCATATTATCAGAAGGCACCAACTCATAAGAAACCAACCTTCTTCCTATCAACATATGTTTTGGACATTTTATGTTCAGAGTTCCAGTATCCCAATTTGGGTTGGCATTGGACTCCTTCAGACCCACCCATACATATTTATCATTCGGCACTTTGGGAAGGAAATTTTCTACCTTTGATATATGAAATTTGTGATTGTTTTATGGGTACCATTTATTTCAAGATCGTCTATCAGCGGCCACCTGCATTCTCAAAAGATGCAAAAGCTTTTATCAACACAATGGGCGATTGGTATGTAGGTGAGTACTTTACATACATTAGAATCTGGGGGAGTGAAACAGTTCATTTCCTGCCTAGAATAGTCCCAGACAGGATGGTTATACAGGAAGTTTCCTTTCAGACCGTCATTAATGGTATGTATCAGAAACTCATGGGACCTAAGAAGAAGAATTGGCCTAAGTTTGAATTGAATCTGGGTCAATTGGTCATCCCAACTTCAACCTGGGCTACAGTTCTGGGTGATCAGATAGCTGCTCTCAGATTAGGTGTTTCCCCGAAAAGAAAACATGATCCCAATAAGTTTTTGGATGCACACCTAAAGCAAGTTCATAAAAAGATGGACTACACACATGAAACAATCCCCGATGATTCCATATACCAAGGGGTTGACACCTTTTCTCAAGTCTTGGCCAAATTAAAGAACTCTCAAGGGAAACATGATATTCTATAGTACCAAAAGAAACTGAAAGACATGATCTTAAGCTACAGGGCCATGCAGATGAATCTTGTTGAAAAGGCAAGAAAAAACAGGGAAGAGAAAGAAGCTCAGAAGTCTACCAATCCTCCTTTGACCACCGCTCATGATGAAGACAAAGGTAAAGCTATTCAAGGGGAACTATCTAAAAAGAAAGCTAATGAAGAAGCTAAAATCATGTTGCAGACAACCCATGAATCCAAACAGCAAATGGCCCAATTGTCATCAATGTTGCAAACTCAGTTGCTAGAACCTCCAAGGCCTGCGGAAAAAATTCAACCAATGGGTACTCTGGATGATCACCTTCCTACTCCAGATACTCTAGAAGATGATGAATTGATCATAACCAAGGATAATCCACCTAAGAGATAGAAGGTCATCCATTCCTCATTGCAAGTTTCCACTGTAGATGTAATTGGCAGTGATGAAGAAATAACTTCATCTTCTCTAGTACCAGTAGTGGAAGAAGTTAATGGAGATGCTAAGACTGACACTAAATTGTTGGACGAAATTGATATGGACCAGTCTTTCCCTGAATAATCAGTTTTGGAATTCAATGCTGCCCCTGGTATCACCTCATCAACAATTGTGTTGCCATCTTTGAAGTCAAATTCCACTGTGACTCTAGCAGGGCCACTTCCATTTTCATTACCCCATTTATATGATACCCTCAACAACGCCACTACTACATCGATAGAGTACTCAGTTCCTTTATCCACTTCACCCCCTGTTATTTCAGAATTCCAGTCTGTGGCTATCCCTCCACAATCATCTTCAGTTGATTCAGTAACAACCTCCATCGGTATATCTTCGTAGTTTCCCCCTATACACTCACCTGGTAAAGTTCAGAGTTCACTTCCTCTCCCCGAAGTCAGTAGTCCTATTCAGATTCCACTTTTTGAGGCACTGGTCTCACTTCCCTCCCAAGAAAAAGGTGTGTCAACTCTTGAAGTCATCATTACACCTTTAGCTACTGCTCAAGTCACTCTACCTATCCCGACCTCTACTATTACTCAAACACCTTCTTTGGTTTCCACAATTAGTGTCACCTCTGTTCCTACACCGTCCATTACTAAGTATATCGACACAAATGTGGTTCTTCTTGGAGATGTCTTCTATCGTCAAGATGACAAGGTGATATTTAAAAGAGGCAGGAAGAGGGGTCAAGGACAAGGTGTTTTGGAAGCATGTGAACCAGATCAGGTGATATGGGCCCCCAGAACTAATAACCCAAGAATTGAAGCAGTTGAAATAGAAGCAGCCTTAGGGGATTTTTCCTCTGCCAATTGGGATTCGATCCAGGTCCTGAACAAAGAATTCGAACTCAAGGAGGAAGAAATCAGAAACCTAAAGGAAGAATTGGCGAAAACAAAAGATCAACATTCTGTTGATGTGGCTGACCTTAGGCAAACTTGGGCAGACAAAGTGCAAGACCTAGAACAGAAAAATGCTACTCTTCTTACAGAATTTAACCTTTTGCAGTCTCAACATTTTGCTTGTCTGGTAAAGATAGCCTCTTTAGAAATGCAGATGGAAGATACAACTGCAAGTGTAGCTTCTGTTAGAACATTTTTCCACCTATGTACATTAATCATTTATTAATGATGATTAATTAGCCCAAGTGATTAATGATTACATCCCTAAGTTGATTAGCTACTAAATGGTCAATTATCATGAACTAGATGGCAAATGTGAACAAGTGCTGAGTCAAACCAGCTAAGTGGAGCGCTCCCCAGGGAAATTAATGCACTCAGCATGCCTAGAGTGCCCTCCTCAGGTCATTTAATGCACTCAGCATGCTTCTCTTCTACCTAGGGCGCATTTGCTCTCTTTGTGGACAATCTTGCCTTGTTTTGTCACATTTTTGACCAATTTTAGACTCCAAACCTCTAACCAACCAGTTTCTTCACATGTGTGAGGTCACATGGGCCTGTCCAGTCATTCCCAGCATTCACACTGCAGATTCGAACCAGTTTGGGATGGTTTGGGATATTTTGGTCAACCTAGGGGGGTTTGAGCTTTTTCTAAGCTAGATCAGTGTGAACACTCCAGATGGATTCGAATTCTTCCAGATTTGTATATATGGGTGTTCTTAACCTTTGTTAAGGTTGGACAGTTAATAATATTGACATTATTCACCAATTCATGTGTATTGTTCTTCATTCATTTAAATTTTTTATGCTAATTCTTGCAAATGTTGTGCAATCTTTCACCAGTGAGGAATCCACAGTAGCTAGATTCAACTGTGCTTGAGATTTTACATGGTATCAGAGCTCTTGGAGCTAGAATTCGAACCAGCAGACTGTTGTAGTGGATTGCCAGAAACAGTGGAGAAACCACATAATTCCTGAGGCCATTGCCTTGAGCTTACTGGAGAAATCTAGTGGCTCCTCTCAGGTGTGATGCTCTCCCGAATGCACCCACTATCCATACAGGGTTCGAATCTGTGAGTGTAGATCCCTCCAGATTGATTTGAGAGTTGTTTGCAGGTATTGGAGTTCAGCATTGTCAGCAAGTGCGAATTGCAGCAGAGGAGAATGGAGCCATCTCACCCAAACGTGCTCACACCCTTCAACTATTTCGATTGGAAGGCAGAAATGGTGATTTTGCTGAGATCCAAGGGTCTCTACAGAATCACGATGGGCACTGAGGTTGAGCCAAACTCAGCTGTGGAGAAATCCAAGTTTTTTAACAGAATGGATGAGGCATTTGGCCTCCTTTGTCTCAGCATTTCGAGAGACCTCCTGTTTCATGTAGAAAGTCTAGCAAATCCAAATGAAGTGTGGCTCAAGCTTGAGACACTGTTTGGAAAGACTGATGAGATGAGAGGCCACCAGCTCGAAAATGAGCTTGTCTCACTGAGCCCAGGGAATTTCGATTCCATCCAGGACTTCTTCACCAAGTTCAAGAACTTGGTCTTGCAGATCAGACAATGTGGCATAGAGAAGAAAGAAGAACAGTTGGTGTTGTCCATTCTCTCCAAATTGGGTTCTGAATACTCAGTTTTTGTGTCTTCCTTCAACTCCACAAGGCTCACAGTCAGAGGTTGGAAGATGCCATCCTTGGCTGACTTCATGGAGATGCTAACTCAAGAGCAAGACAAGCTGGTCTTGATGGGCTCCATCAAACAAAAGGATCAAGTTCTTGCAGCTGGAGATTCGAAATGTGGAAGAAGCAAGCAAAAACCCAGGGTTTCGAAACCTAAAGAGAAGAAGAGAAAGGATGAGAGGCCCAAATCCTCTGAGGGGGTTTCGAATCCTGTCAAGAACAAGGGAAAGAAGGATGAGAAGACAAAATGTAGCTACTGTCAAAGAGGTTTTCATCCAGAGAGCTCATGCATGAAGAAAACCATAGACACCATGACACATCTCCTACAGAAAAATAATATTCCTCTTCCTGAAAGTTCCAAGAAGAAGGAGTGCGTTTCTGAAGACAAGGAGAGCTGCCATGCTTTGGTGGCTAGCTCATCTCATTCACCTTTGTTTATCATTGATTCAGGTGCCTCAAGGCACATGGCTTCCTCAAGAGACTCGTTTTCTGAACTTGCTCCCTACAGTGGCCTCTCAATTCGAATGGGAGATGACTCAGAAATCCTTGCTCATGGCATTGGGAAAATCTCTATGGAGAATGGCTTCTTCTCCAATGTGCTGTATGTACCAAATCTTGCAGCAAACTTGCTCTCTGTGTATCAAATGACACATACTGGAGCAGCAAAGAAGGTGGTCTTCACTCAGGATGAAGTGGAGATATCAAAAGTTTCCACCGGGAAAATTGTTGCAAAGGGTGTTGCAGACCATGACATTAAGATGTACATGTTCTCCCACTTCCTCGAATTTTCTTCACCAAGTGTGCTGCTGTCACATGGGAATGAGACCAGCAAGCTATGGCATCAAAGGTATGGGCACCTAAACTACAGATATCTTCAAGTTTTAAGCAAAGAAAATATGGTAGAAGGGCTGCCCCAAATCAGATTTTCGAGTGGAACATGCAAGGGTTGCATGATTGGGAAACATCCTGAAAGGAAGTATGACAAAGGGAAGGCTAGGAGGGCTGATCAACCTCTTGGGATAGTACATTCTGATCTCATAGGTCCACTCCCCACACCCTCCTATGGCTGCAGCAAATATGTGCTCACCTTCATCGATGACTACTCAAGGTACTGCTGGTTATTTTTCCTTAAGCAAAAATCTGAAGTCTTTGATTGTTTCAAGATTTTTAAGAGCATGGTTGAGAACTTCAGTGGAAGGCCATGAAGATTTTGAGGACTGATAATGGTAGAGAGTATGTCAACAACAATTTGCAGCAGCTTTGTCAAGAGCATGGCATTCAGATGCAACACTCAGTGCCCTACACACCTCAGCAAAATGGTGTTGCAGAGCGCAAAAATAGAGCACTGAAAGAGATGGCAACTTGCATGTTGCAAGCAAGGGATTTGTCTCCTAAATTATGGGCTGAAGCTATGAATTGTGAAGCATATGTTCAGAACAGGGCACCACACAAAGCATTGCAAGGAATCACTCCATTTGAAGCTTGGATGGGCCACAAGCCAAATGTCTCACATTTCAGAATTTTTGGCTCAAGGGCTTGGGCCAGAATTCCACCGGAGAAGAGAAAGGCATTGCAGCCCCAAATCAAGGAGTCAATCATGGTTGGGTATGCAGAGGATTCCAAGGGCTACAAGCTCTTTGATCCATCCACTCACAAAACTTTCATTGAAAGAAGTGTCAAATTCGAAGAGGAAGAATTTTTGCAAGCTAGTGAACAAGGTGATGGGGAATGCTCATTCCCTCGTCTTGATGATGAAGTAAGTAGTGATTCATTCTCTGATATTTCTGATTCTGATATTGCTGAAGATGATGTTGATATGGATTCTGAACATATCCCTCCCTCAAGGCCCAAGTGGGTAGAGAAAACAATTCAAAGTGCCGGAGAGCTAGTGGGAGATCCCCAAGATGCTAGGAAAACTAGATCTCAATTTCACAATTCCTTTGCATATAATAATTCTGATCTGAGTGAGGCATGTTATTTGATGGTTGGATCTGATCCAATGTCATATTCAGAAGCATGTACAGACCCAAGGTGGCAATCAGCCATGCAAGAGGAGATGAACTCACTCCATGAGAACAAAACTTGGGATTTGGTCCCTCTTCCTCCCAAGAGGAAACTAGTGCAATGCAAGTGGATTTATAGAACCAAAATTGGATCTGATTGCTCTGATCTGAAGTATAAGGCCAGGTTGGTGGCTAAGGGTTACTCTCAGGTCCAAGGAGTGGACTATACAGAGACATTTGCACCGGTGGCAAAGATGGACTCCATAAGACTAGTTTTGGCAATTGGGGCTTCCAAGTGATGGGAGATTCATCACATGGATGTAAAAAGTGCCTTTCTTCATGGGGATCTGAATGAGGAGATTTATATGCAGCAGCCTGAAGGTTTTATCTCTGATCATACACTTGTTTGCAGGTTGAACAAATCACTCTACGGGCTCAAGCAAGCTCCTAGAGCATGGTATGCAAAAATGGACAATTTTCTGCTATCTTTGGGGTTTGAGAGGTGTAAGTCTGATCCAAATGTGTATATGCAGCATGTTAGTGATCTGATATTGATTATTGTACTGTATGTTGATGATCTTTTGATCACTGGTAGCTGCACCAAAGAACTTGACTCAGTTAAGAGAGCATTGCACAGTGCATTCTCCATGACCGATCTAGGATTGCTAAAACAATTTCTGGGTTTGGAGATTGATCAATCTGTGAATGGAATTTCTGTATGTCAGTCAAGGTATGCTTCAGATTTGCTGCAGAAATTTAAGATGGCTGAATGTAAGTCTGCAAAATTTCCATTTCTTTCAGGAGTTAAGCTTACAGAATGGGGTTCTTCACCACTAGTTGACAGTTCGTTGTATAGACAACTAGTTGGGAGTTTGTTGTATCTTACACACTCTCGACCAGATTTGTCTTATGCTGTTGGGGCTGTTGCAAGGCACATGCAAGAGCCTCATGAGATCCATTGGAAGGCAGCCAAGAGGATCCTTCATTATGTTCAGGGTACTAAGTCCTTTGGTATCCATTATGCTGCTGGTTCATCCCTTGAACTAGTAGGATTTACAGATTCTGTTTGGGCCGGTGATTGTATTGATCGGAAGTCAACTTCCGGTTATGTCTTTATGCTTGCACATGGACCTATATGCTGGTCAAGCAAGAAACAAAGCACTATTTCCTTATCTTCAGCTGAGGCCGAGTACAGGGGAGCAGCCAATGCAGCCACACAATGTGTTTGGTTGCAAGGTATTCTTGCAGAGTTCGGGATTGTCTTTGATTCACCCACTATTCTTTGGTGTGATAATCAAAGTACAATCAAGATTTCTACCGATCCAGTACAGAGGCAGAGGACCAAGCACATAGAGATACACATGCATTACATTCGGGGTTTGGTGCATGACCGGATCATAGCATTGCAGTATTGCCCATCCAGTGAGCAAACTGCTGATATCTTCACCAAGTGTTTTACCGAGAAGACCTTCACTCACCTTAGATCTTTGCTTGGGGTGAGTGATGCATGGTGATGATTGGTGTATTTTGATATATGCCACATGTCCATTTTAGAGGGGAGGTTTTATTTCCCATGTGGTTTTCCTCCTTACCTTGGTTACATGGACAAATAAATTTTATGATGTAAAAGGTGACTTGAGCCTTGTTGCCAAGGCCTTAATTTTTGATATTTCACTAAGTCTAGCTTAAGGGGGGGTGTTAGAACATTTTTCCACCTATGTACATTAATCATTTATTAATGATGATTAATTAGCCCAAGTGATTAATGATTACATCCCTAAGTTGATTAGCTACTAAATGGTCAATTATCATGAACTAGATGGCAAATGTGAACAAGTGCTGAGTCAAACCAGCTAAGTGGAGCGCTCCCTAGGGAAATTAATGCACTCAGCATGCCTAGAGCGCCCTCCTCAGGTCATTTAATGCACTCAACATGCTTCTCTTCTACCTAGGGCGCATTTGCTCTCTTTGTGGACAATCTTGCCTTGTTTTGTCACATTTTTGACCAATTTTAGACTCCAAACCTCTAACCAACCAGTTTCTTCACATGTGTGAGGTCACATGGGCCTGTCCAGTCATTCCCAGCATTCACACTGCAGATTCGAACCAGTTTGGGATGGTTTGGGATATTTTGGTCAACCTAGGGGGGTTTGAGCTTTTTCTAAGCTAGATCAGTGTGAACACTCCAGATGGATTCGAATTCTTCCAGATTTGTATATATGGGTGTTCTTAACCTTTGTTAAGGTTGGACAGTTAATAATATTGACATTATTCACCAATTCATGTGTATTGTTCTTCATTCATTTAAAATTTTTATGCTAATTCTTGCAAATGTTGTGCAATCTTTCACCAGTGAGGAATCCACAGTAGCTAGATTCAACTGTGCTTGAGATTTTACAGCTTCCTCCAATGTTATGAAGTTCACACCCTGAAACCTCAAGAACCTAGCTCTTGAAGTGAATCAGAGTCAACATGAATTAATGAAGAAGTTATATATTGCCTTAGATGAAATCAGGGAAAATTTCATTAATTTTTCTAAGATGTCTTCTACTCTTGAGGAACATAAAGAAAAAAGGCTCCTAGCTTGTACATCTGAAGATGAAATTGGTCAATGGCAATTGTATATCAAGAATGCTCCAGAAGATATCCCAATCCTTAATACTTTCCAGATGAAGAAGGTTAAGGCATCCCTAAACTCATGGCTTGATTTGAATGAATCAACTGAAGAAATCATTACTAAGTCACAGGACACCTGCACTAGACGATGGTATGCCACTGATAATATCTTGAAAGACTTAGGTTTTCCACTTATGAATCCTTTTATGGAAGCTCTCCCACCAAAGTGCAGACTTGAAGAACTTGACAATAGATGTGAAGAATTCGCACAGAAGATTCAGGACTTGGAACAAATCAACATCCAAGATGTGGGTCATTTGGTTAGAGAACCGGTCATCATGGAAGGCGTGATTCTTATGTACTTGCTTATTTAGCGTAAGTTGGCAAAGCATGATATGGAGAACAACGCATGCAATGCTCAGTTGTCCCTCAAATTAGTTGTTTTCCCAAATATAGATGAGTTGTTAGATATTTATGAAAAATGGCAGGATTTTCTGGATCTTTAAAGTAGATCTGATTTTGTAATCCCTTTTTGTAGAACTTCTCCTTTTTTAACTCTTATGTAAATTTAGTATATAAGGAACAAGGTTTTCCTTAGTAGTGGGTTGGGGGGATTTTGGAATCATAATTTGGCAGGAGATATGACTGAAGATACTCTGTGGCTAGAGTCATTAAAATTTGGGTACAAGGCTTCTTAATACAGTAATGTTGTTTTCAAGACCTATTTTCTAATTGTCACTTGAATTTCTTTAAGGATCTCTGATTTGATATTCCAGATTGTCATCCTTTGTGCACATGATCTCTTGTTGAATATATTATGAATACATAGATCTATTGTACTGGTTTTTCTGTATAACTGATGTGTGTATGAAAAACATTTAATTAATTTTCTTTGATTAAATACTATCTTTATCGATTTCTGCAATTGATCACACACACACATATATATTATCTTTGTTTATTTTTCAATCAACGAAAGGATAACAGATCACATCTTGATGGTCACTAAACTTTGATCGTTTTGTTTAATTTCCATTAAGTAAATCGTAATTTAAGTCAGCAAATATTTCATCTGAAGTCATTTCTGTTAAGGGTGATACATTATTTGCTTCCACAAACTTCAAGGTTGACCTGCATGAATACTCAGCTTTCACTTTCACAATAGATTAGATTTAAGAGTAGGATCTTTTCTGAATAAGAATAGTTAGAATTACTAACTATTTTCCACACTTTTGTTTCCCAAAATTGGGGTACTGATCTTATAGATCAAAATTATTTACTCTTAGAGTGCCGACGGAGCCCAAATATCCGTGGGTGATTACCACACCAAACAACTCGAGGATAGGGTGACCCTTGCGTAGGGTTAACTGAATCGTTTGGCTGGATTTTCATCCCCTGTTGTGTGCCTTGGAACTCATTCTAGCATCTCACACTTACCCTGCACATCCGAGGCATCAACATGCCTTGAACTAGAAATGGTTGTGGTGAAGTTTCCTTCCAAGTTGGTGTGAAGGTGTAGTGGTTGGATTTTAATTAATTGATGTTTTGGAGTAGCTTGCGTGCTACACAAACATCCCAGTATGTAGGAGTATCACAAGGCTTGTAAAGTAAAAGCAGGAGCCTGTGGACCAGAGAGGAAATGTCTGATACAGTTAAGTATTCAATTTCATTTATTTCTTGTTTGGAATAATCAAGATTTCAAGTATAATTCCTCTAACAGTTAAGCTGATGCACTATTGTTTCTTTGTTGGAAACCTTACTCAGTGCAGGAAACAAGGATTCTGAAAGAACTACAAATGCTTGGTAAACCTAGTTGGCATGAAGGTGTACTAGTTGGGCATTAACAACTTGAATGTTATGGAGCAGCCGACATGCTGGCCAAACATTCCTGAAATACTTGATAATACCGAGTCAAAGTAATAGCTTAGCATATTGCTAAATGAGATGTTTGATAAAACTAATCGGCATACTGACTTAGCATTACCTATACGAGTGGTTGAGGAGTATCCTGTGCGCTAGACCAACATTCGTTATTGTATCCATAGGAAATCCAAGGCTTGTAAAGAAAAGAAGGACCCTATGGAATAAAGTGAAGACATCCAATGCTGATAAGTATTTGGTTATCTTGCAATTTCTTGCTTAGGAATATACATGTGTATATGATTTGGTTATGATTTCCTAAACTTTTGTTTAGAGATAAATCCTATGAAAATAAACTAAACATGCAAATTGATTCAATGTTTGAATGTAGGTATTGTTGGAAGCAAGGACTATGAAAACATCTTAAGGATGCATGTGAACATGTGACTGTCCTGAAAAGCTCAGCTTGAGCAGCAATGAAAGATGATGCTAGTGGGACTGTGTGGGTCCTAATAGCCAAGAGTTGTAGACAAACCATGTGGAGGGACTCCATGGTTGAGAGGTCTGGAATAGACCATAGACACTAAGTGTCATAGCCAAGAAGGGAAAGTCAAGAATTCATGTTAAAGTGAAAGAGGCTAAGAGCATGAAAACCACAGTGGTGGTGTGGGTTCCAGAATGGAACAAGAAAAAGAGGAGAAAAACTCTTACTACTCTCTCTTTCCTTTTTTTTATTGATGCAATTATAAAAATAGAAAATTGTTGAATGCATGTATGGCTGAAAGTAGAGTGTGTTTATTTGCTTGAAATAAACTGTCAATGTTGAATTAATGAGTTTCCTATGAATGGATGAACATGAAGGAATTCATGTGTATGTTGGGAAAGCATGGAAAGTGTGAAATTCTCATGGATAAAGCATGGACTACCCATGTAAATTGGGCAATTAATTGACTGATTTTAATTTTTATATTATGCTTGGCCTAACAGAATTACAATGATGCATTTCACAAGCGAGAAAGTGAAGTTAATTTATTACAATTGTTGCAAAGCAAGTGCTGCTTGTGAGAAAAGTGAAATCCAGTTGTGCACATTGACCATGGCAGCAGACCGAAGGCTATTGGACTTGGATGGAAGTCTCCTACAAACAATTACCAAGACCCAAGAAAATCTTCGAGAGATGCTCAAAATACAGAAGAAGCAGAATGAGATGAACCACAAGGTTTTGCAGGACTCTATTTGTCTGGAAAGGGAGGTAAAAAGCATTATGGGAGAAATCAGTAAGGGAAAGGAAAGTGGATCAATGATGAGGCATTTGTCCAATCGGTCCATTAATAGATGTTCCAGGCATGAAGACTCAAAGGAAATTGAGCAGGAAAAGATGAATCAACCAGTGAAATGTTGGAAATGTAGAAGACATCATTGCCTCTCCAACTGCCCAACAAGGGAACATCAAGAGGGTAGCATCCACAAAGTTTTCAGCCTTGTGGATGAGTTGAAAGATCAGAAGCAATAGGAGAAGCTTGTGGAAGCCAAAGGAATTGGTCCTAAAAGTTCAAAGTAAATGATAGAATGCAGGGCAGATCTGCAAAAGTTTTGAAAATTTTGGACATGTAAATTGTATATTTATTCCTAAGTATTGGAACACCGAGGACAATGTTATTCTAAGGGGGAGGGGATTGTAATACCCCATTTTTACCCTTATGACATATTATATTTTAATGTAAATAGTGTATCCATGTGATGTATGTTTTCCTAGCGTGGAGCTCAAGGCCAAGGCCCCACTAGTGAAGGCTCAAATTTTGTTTAAAAGGAAAGTATTAGATATTATGTTACCCATGTGCTATTTAGCCATGGAACATTGTAAAAAGGATGTAAATAAACATCATGCAATAAAATACCAAAACTGGTTATGGAAGCAACTAATCGGAAGGGGCCATGTGTATCCACTAGGGAGTGGTGAGGGGGTTGTGAGATTGAACCATAGGTTTCCAAATGTCATTGTGAGAATCCATTTGACTTTCCTTGCTGACATTTAATTGAATTATAAGGAAGTTGTTGAGAAATCAGTTCATGGCTTCAATGGATCATGGGAAGCCCATAAATTCGTATGGCAGAGTATGAGCTCTGTTTTGTTGGACCACAAGTCACTCTACCTCATGGGGATGGGTTATTCCTCATTCCGATTCCATTTTTTGAACACAAACATGAGTTCCAGCCAAAAACGAATGCCCAGCAGTGAGAAAAATTAGAAATCGCAACTTTGAAAGAACCCACGTTTTGAAGATCCAAAAACGCCCAGAATTGGTATGGGACAGTGAAATCCAATGGGGGATCCATAGATATGAACCTTGGGAATAAATTGAGAGTATTAGCTACCCCGAAACCCATTGGAATGTTAATATTTAATATGCTAAGACAAAAAATATCAGCATTGCATTTCATTTCACAACAATAGCATATACAGGATCACTGAAAGAAAAACAAGCACAGCATAAACACAAGATACACGGATTTATCCGAGGAAACCCTCATGGGGTAGAAAACCCAGCAAAGATTCCTCAATATAGATGACTAGCAAATACAAAGATGTAAACCCTAGACATGAGCTCCTTCTCCTCCATAACATATCTCTCCCTCACCTATGAGCTATTCACAAGTGACTGTAGTGTGTGTTAAATGAGGAACTCACCTCCTCTATTTATACACAACTCCGACTTGACTTTTACACTTACTAGGTCGACCCCAACTTAATCACTTAACATAATGTGGCAGGGCTAACCCCACTAGGGTGGTCTAATAACCGCTTTAACCCATATGACTCATACAGGGCCGACCCCCACTAGAGAAGTCTAATAACCCAAGTTACCAGATTCTCCATGGAGGAATAAAACATCTCTGGATATACAATAAGGTCTTCACGGAGGAATGAAACATCTTCAGAATAATAAAGTACAAATATAAAATTCTTAGAAGTTACAATATTTAAACACTCCCCCTTAACGAGAAGGATATTATAACAACATCTACAGGAGCAAGGAGTCATCAACTACATCATACATGATACATCTATAGATCATTGGAAGCTTTCTCAACATCATCAGTAACTAAACCAATTACTGGAACATCTTCAAATCTTCAATACTGGAACATATTTAGTTCTGAGTCTTCATCTTCTACAACATCCGAATAGCTACATCAATATCATCATCTAGATCTTCTTGATCGACAGCATCATCATCTAGATCATCTCGATCAACAGTATCATCATCTGGATCATCTCGATCAACATCATCTGGATCATCTCGATCGACATCATCTGGATCATCTGGATCAATAGTATCATCATCTGGATCATCTCAATCATCTCGATCGACATCATCTGGATCATCTCGATCAACACCATCTGGATCATCTCAATCGACATCATCTATATCATCTCGATCAACAGTATCATCATCCCAATCATCTCGATCATCATCATCTGGATCATACTCTGCAATACACAATTCCTTCCTTTCGGAATTACGGGATCCTGGCATATCCATCCTTTCGAAATTACAGGATTCTGGTCCATCAATGCTGGTGATCCCTCCTTTCAGAATTATAGGAACATGGACAATCATTCCTTTCGGAATTACGGGATTCTGGTCCATCAACTCTGGTGATCCCTACTTTCAGAATTATAGGATCATGGACAGTCCTTCCTTTCGGAATTACGGGACTCTATTCCATCAACTCTGGTGATCCTTCCTTTCGAAATTACGGGATCATGGAAAATCCTTCCTTTCGGAATTATGGGATTCTGGTCCATCAACTCTGGCGATCCTTCATTTCGGAATTACGGAATCATGGACAGTCATTCGTTTTGGAATTACGGGACTCTAGTCCATCAAATCTAGTGATCCTTCCTTTCAAAATTACGGGATCATGGATAGTCCTTCCTTTCGGAATTATGGGACTCAAGTCCATCAACTCTGGTGGTGCTCAAACAATCCTTCCTTTCGGAATTATGAGACCCAGTTGTTAACACCGAAATTGACCCCCAAGGCTGAAAGAGGGTAATTCTGGGTAACCACTAACCAATATTTGGCCTGTGTTACTCACCCAACACAGACAGAGAGGGCTCTCTCTAAAATCTCATGAAAAACTGGAATAATCAATATTGTTAATAATGAAAAATAAATTCTAGCATTCATGGCCAAGATATTCAATTACAACATTTATACAGAAGATCATATTTCTGCTAGAAAACTAGAAGTGATTAAAACATCGTCTGGTTGAAACATACGAAACCTAATTGGGAAATGGAGTCACACTTAAGTAAACCTTCAATATCATTTATGAGTGCTTTGCAAAAGAAATTTACACAGGGGAAAGGTAGTAAAATATCATAGTCAAAGTGATTTAATTGGTGGAATAGAAGATAAAAGAACAATCCATTGATATAAGGCATACGGAGATGAATCCTATATCAACTTTAGCATAAATAAGGGTGGAATACTCGGAAGAAGCTAAGCAAAGCTTAATCTCTATGAATTCACTTAACCAGTACCCTAAACAAAGTATGAAAAGAATATCACAGAATGGAATTACAATGTAAGAAACACATGCACATTAGGAGAGAAGGAACAAACTACAAAACTCATTACACAGGAATCCCTGACAAGCACCAGCTTGGCGCTGCAAATTTTATTCAAGAAAATGTATTACAGAACAATTTTTCGTATTCAAAAAAAATTTCAACTCCTGCATAGCAGCCTGCCCTACAACTTGGCGAGTGAGTTTTTTATTTTTCTCAATCAATTCCCTATGCTTCTCCCGGAGGGCATTTGTCTCCTCCTCCTACTTATTATTCTCTTCTTCTGGTTTCCACATTCTTTCCCTTAGCTCTTTTATGTCACTGTCTTTCAGGCTGACATGTGACAAAGCCTGTGACGGATTATTGGTACTATCTTCATCACCACTTTGAGTCAAATTTGTAGGCCGCATGTCCAGACTGGAGAAGTTACTTCTTATATCTTCAAGTTTCTTTTCTAGGCTTGTTTTCTCCTTTTTCCAATCACCTTTCTCTCCAGCAAGCTTCAGTATTTCTGCTTTACAATCATCCAATTCCTTACATAAAGCCTCCCTTTGTATTTCAAATTGTGTTTCCTCGGGGGCCTGGATCAACTGGGTGTTAGAGACTTTTGCCTTTTTCTACAGGTTTGAAATTAGCTTTTCTTTATCAGCTAGTAGCTGCTTCGTGGCTTTTCCTCCCCTGTCAACTCCAACCAGGTCAATTTGTAACTTTTTTACATGTTGTTGAAGGGCTCATTTTCAAGTTTTTCCTGCTTTAGTTGGTTCTCTAACTTCCTTACAGTAACTTCCAAGTTATCACCTCTCAATGCCGCTTTCACAAAATCAACATGGATAAGATCACCAATCTGTTTGTGAAAATGGATCTTGTCAGGTAGCGGTATCGTTTCCCATCTAAGCTTCATCTCTGCTACTTCGGCTTCTGTCAATACTGCTAAATTTAACGTGTTATCCTTCTCATCTCTACTGGTTAATAAGGAAGTCTCAGTTTTGGACAAATTACTGGCTCTTGACATCAGGTCAAAAAGCTTCTGGGCCGAGACCTGTCTATTCTATTTATATTGCTCGCAAAGATCAACTCTAGACCAGAATCTACTGCAATTCCCACATTCTTTAACATCCTAAAACTTGTATTCTCTTATTTGAACTTCAGGGGTTGGAGACACCTCATTATCCTCATTTTAATTATCCATCCAGACAGTCAAATCTTCTTTGGGTGTCCCACCAACCAATTCTTCTTCAGTGAGGGAAACAAATGACTCGACCTGAGTATTTTCATCAAACACTTCGACTTGTGTTACCATCCTAGGTCGTTTGTCTTCACCCCCCATTTCAGTATCCAAATCTTGAATTTCCTCCAAATCTCTCTTCTGGCCCACTTCCCCAGTGTTCAGCACCTGTTCGATATTCATTACCACATCAGACATCATGGGGTCTATTTCATGCAAACATGGAACTTCTTCTAGCTCAGGTTCCCATAGTAGCAAATTTTGTCCCTTGACTGCCTTTTCTGGCTCCTTGTGTTCAAAAGCCTTTAGGTTACACTCCCTCCTTCTTCTAGAAATGACATGCAGGAGGTCGTATTCAATGCCTCCCTCGTTTTTGAACTCTAGAAGTCTCATCAATTCTTCTATCTCCAGTAAATCCTCCTTGCTCTTCATAATGAAAGGACCTACCTTGCAAGGGTATTTTATATCAGTGCCCTTTTTAAACTGCTGGAACAACCCCTCTTCCAAGCTCAGTTTCTGCCTGATAAATTCTAGGGCAAAGATTCTTAATTTCAGAAAGGAAGGAAAAACACAGGGCTTCTTCACAAAACCATACAGCCTAATGACTGTAGCATCGTTCAAAAGGAACCAGTCTCTGACGACCACTTCATCCTTTAATTGCATCATCAACTTCATCTCGGGAAGTACTCTAGGCAGTCCCTCCCCAAAAATGACCTTATACAAAGGGGGTAAAACACAGTTGAAATAATCAAACACATTGTCTAGCAAAGCATTTGTCTCAAGTAAAGGGCAAAAATGCGGGCTTTCCGCATTACTGTATAGGATCATCTTCATAAGCTCTATCTGGTATCTGAAAAATCTAGTATTCAGGAATTTTCCCAACTGTATATGCATTCTTTTTGCTAAAAATTCATCAAACCTAAGATGTGGGATGAGTCCAGTGTCAGACCTTACTAAACAAATACTAATTGTTATAGGTCAAACTTGCACCTCTCCATCCGTGATCACCCTGAGCTGTTGATCACACAAAAGGACAACTTGGATGGAGGAGCATTTTGACCTTGGATGATGCTTTAACTCACTCCATTTCCTGACATTACTGGAAAACCCAAAAAAATATCATTTTGAGATATGAGCGCTACTCTACTCAAAGAAACTAGCGCCCATACGCTACTCCAGTGTATCATAGTAGCGCCCATATCCAGGTATACGCTACTCCTTCTCAGCATAGTAGCGCTCACCATTTAAAATCGAATGAGCGCTAGTTGTTAAGCACTAAAGTAGCGCCCTATACGCTAATCCATTCAATAAGAGTCGCGTACATCTTAAAAGATGATTAAAAAATAAATGAATTCCTCGAGGAGGATTAGTTGATGGTAGTTTCCTAACTCCCCCAACTTCCTCCATAACTACATATCGACCTAAACTACTTCTTTAATCCTATAAATACAAAGAAGGTTAAAGGAGAAGGGTTAGAAATTATAGCTAGAGAACCTAGAGGATGAGATGAGTTGATGGAGAAACTTTAAGACATTGGAGGAGTTGATGTTGAAGACAGCCAAGCCAGAGAAGAGCAAGAGCCCAGAATCAAGTTGCAGGAGCCTGTTTCATGATCAGGTATACTTGTACATCATTCTACTTTTGACAAATAAAGGTTGAAGTGTCTTTCTTGTTCCAATTTAAATGTGTTATGAAATGGCATCTTAATTTGGATCTGTTTTGGTCAATGCTGAATGTTAAACATTGTTTTTGTTTCTTTCAAGCTTTATATATTGCCCAAAATGTTTTGAGAAAGGTATTGTTGTTGCAGGTTTACTGAAGGAAAGGTGGATTTGGAAGTTGAACACGAGATCAAGTCAAGGTTAGGATCAAACTTCAACTGAAAGGTGTGTTCCCAAGATCTACAACTTATTTATTTTTTGTAAATGTCTTTGTAATAGCATCAATACACTTACCTGTCACCCCAACCAAGTTGATAGCATTAGTTTCCTTGCTATAGGGTAGATTTTCCCGCCTACAGACTGGCGACTTCGCTGGGGAGATTGAGTTTTTGGCTCTAGGAAACCTTGTTCTTGTTTGTCTTCTTAGATTGTTTTGACTTCTTTGATGTGTTGAGAAACTTTATAGGTATCCTTTGCCTGTTTCTTGCATGCTTTCATCAGTTTTTGATACCTTCCAAAGTCAGTTTTGAAGCCTTTGAGATATGAGCGCTACTCTGCTATATATACAGTAGTGCCCATATGCTATTGTGCTATATATACAGCAGCACCCGTTTCAGTAGGGGCGCGAGTTTACCTACTACACAGTAGGGTACACTTTCTGAAGCATTCTATTTTTGGTTTGCTTGTGTTTTAACTTTTTGGTGATTTGCTGACTTTGCTGTAGGATCCCTTTGATTGTTGCATGAGTTTTTTAACTTTTGGTTAAGTCGTAGAACCTTTTCTTAAATTTTTTTCCATCTTTTGAACCGCTTGTTGATCGTTGGAATTTTTGGACTGTTTATTGACTTTTTGGAAGACTAGAGAGTGTTTGGTGTGGAGCACTTCCACTTTTTTAGACCCTGACTACCTGTTGCTAATTTACAAACCTGCATACTCTTGTATCTGCTATTTGTGGTGATGTTTGTCTGCTCTCTACTACTCCCATCCTTTGTTTTAGGGTTTGGTCCTTGGTAGAGCCTCTAGGGTGTCTTCTATTTTGGTCGAGTTCCATTCTTCCTTGACTTCTTGTCTTTTTTGTTGGTTACAAGTGCTTTTAAACAGCTGTAGGCTAGTTCATTTATCAGTTTCTTTGTGTTAGTAAGGCATCTTGCTTGTCTACTTGTGCTTGGCATAGTGGTATTGCTAGGGCTAGATACTTTAGGTCAGTTCTTTTGTGTCTTTCTCTTTTGTTTTCTTCCACTTTGTCTTCAAGTTTAGAGGCTTTTTCTTTGCAAAAAACCTGTAGATAAAGTCTTTTTCGAGCTAGGGTTTCGACAACTATAGGCCTAAGAACTTTTAGCCATACTTACACACATTGCATATAAAGTTTTATTTTGCTTCCCATTTTTATATAGTTCTTTTTCGTTTATTGAAAAAGCAAAAAAAATGGGTATTTTAAGCTTAAATAGAACTTGTTTTTGTTGTTGCAAGATAACTTAGGATATTTGGTACAATTTCAAAAAGAAAACAAAATTTTTAAGTAGGTTTACTCGATTTTTTAGTTTTGGAAAGAAGTAAATGAAAAAATGAAAAGAGCTTTGTTGTAGAAAGTTTTGATATTATTGCACTTTTGTTTTCTTGTTATAACCACGCCACACAAAAGCACTACCCTTTTTGAGTAATAACAACCCTAAAATTTGTTAATAAAATGAACTAGAAACATTTTTTCTTTTTAGGGATACACTACACCAACTAGTTTTGGTTAGGATCTTGGGTTTAAAACACCTTAAACCACCCAAGATCACACATTGCGCAAAAATCGTAGTGAGACTATCATAGGTAAACCCACCTCACTCAAAATTTGCCTGGGATCTATGTAGTAGGTCATTGCAAGATCAGTTTGTGGGAATACTCCTCCTACTTTATGTTCGAGCATACGCTAGGATCGGATTGCGTATTGGGGACTCTTTCGAGTTTCAGGCTTAGCTACCCTGCCCACGCTTTTTGATTCGACCAGTGACTGTTCCCCCAGGAGTTTTTGGTGTTGTGGTATCCTTAGTATCTGACTCTAGGTTCATACACAGGTGACAACAGAGGGTATATCTGTTGTACCTAAGACAAACATGGGAGGAAACCCCTTGCAGGTCTTTGGGAGGCCGGTTGGGTGATTCCAGCGCTTGCACCCTTAGTCATTGTATTGTGGACCCCGGGTAACTGTCTTTCTTCCTTCATTGATCTGTTTTGGGCCCTCATCATCCCAAACTCTTCTCTGGAAGGCACCTTTGTTTGCTTAGTTTGTATACTTAGGACTTTTTTAGTTGGCGTGCTGTTTGCCCCCTAGTTGTAGTGGCCACTAGGTTCTAGTCTGTTATTTTATATTTATAATCATGGAGAATCAAGAAATTCGTAGATCGAGGAGGTTTCAAAACCGTCCACCACTTAGAACAGAACCTATACAACCAGCTAGATGACAGCGGGTAAGCCCCGGTATTTTTTCAGAAATTACTCCTGAAACTGAATTACCTGAAGAAATTCCTGTAACAGAAAACCATGAAATTGAGGTTCCTGAGGAACCACTACCAGGTACCACAGATCAGCAACACTTTAGTACAGTTGAGGTGGAAGATCTTACTTCCGTGGAGTATAGCACTCCTTTCAATCCTCCTTTAACCAATACTAGAATTCTGCTTCTGTCACCTGTTGGTTTCCAGCAGCCCCTTTTCAGTGCAGATCATTCCTTTCTCGGACATCTGATGTCTAACTTAGGAGGTGAACAGGGGGTTCCCCAAACTCCCACTTTAGGTATGAACACCAACACAGTTAACCCTTCTTTTACTGCTACACCAAGTCAGGCACAAACCACATCTATTCCTATTCCATCTTTCAGTTTCAACACTAGCACATTAGGTATGCCTAGTTCTACAACGATGGCATCTATTCCTACACCTACTGTTGGACCTAGCAGTACGGCCAACTGTGCAACACCTTCTGCTTCTCAACCGTTATATCAGATTCCTAGTACTTGGGTTTCCACACCTGTGGTAGGACCAAGTGCTTATGCAAACATGCCAGTCATGGGCACCATGACTGCACCGTCCACATTAGCTTCTGCTAGTTTCAATACCTTTGTAGGCCCTAACATGAATTAAGGTAACATGCCTGCAGGTAACATCCCTTTTTTCTTATTCTCAGGGGGAGGGGGGTAATATCTTTAACCAGCAATATGGTGGGGCTAGTACCCAGCCACAGTGGACGAATCCGCAAAGCACTAATCCACTTTCGTATGGGTGGGGAAATTTTAATAACTCTTTCGTACAACAACAACAGATGGCAGGGGGAAACCCCTACCAACAAATACCTGGGGTAACCCCTACCAACAAGTAGCTGGGGTCAACCCTTATAAATAGTTGGTAGGTGGCAACTCCTATCAGCACATGGCCGGGGGAAACCCTTATCACCAGATGGCTGGGGGCAACCCCTACCAACATTTCATGGGTCAAATGATGGGTGGTTCCCCTTATCAAGTACCATCTTACCGGCCTCGTCTACCATTTCTGGCAACCTTAAATTTGCCAGACCTTTCTAAACTGACAAACGATCCTGTGTGTCATAATGCCACATGGCCATCAGTTCCCACCAAATTACCTTCGGACATTCCAAAGTTCGAAGGAAAAACAGGTGAAGACCCTGGTGACCATGTCACTACCTTCCACTTATGGTGTTCTTCCAATTCATTAAACGTGGATTCCATCAGATTGAGATTGTTCCAAAGGACCTTAACTGGTCTTGCAACCAAATGGTACATTGAGTTACCTGCGGCTACTTTCTCTAGTTTTGGGGATCTAGCAACCGTATTTTTGAATCACTTCCAACTTCCTGTTCGGTATGATGCCGGAACAGAACTTTTGTCGACTTTTAGACAAAACAAATCCACTCACTTATCGAACCATATTCAGGAGTGGCAAAGATGGAAGAGGCTCATTAAGGCCAACATACCTCTGAAGTTCCTTCTTGAGTGGTACTTGAAATCACTCCTTCCTTATATTTCTAAGGAAGCAGCTACATCTGGAGTATCCAATGAAGAAGAAGCCATCTTAAGGACTCAACAGTTAGACCTTGTTTATGCACAATATGGTCTACTGTACGAGATTATACCTAACGCACCGAGATCAAACACTGATCTGAGTAGACCCAAATCTGGACCACATGCTGACGGCATAGTGGGTTCAATTAACTCTACAACCTTCGAAGCACTGACTAAATAGGTTCATGCCTTATCAGTCAAACAATCGCCTGCAGATATTTCTTCTGTCACAACCTCTCCTTCTACTTCTGAGCCTGTCAATCAGGTTCAAAACAATCAAAAGGGCCCTCGGCAGCCCAATAATAAAAAGAAGGGCAAGAAAGGAGAGGGGAACCAACAAAAGCCCAAAAAAGACAATGTGGAAGAGGGTAACAAAGAGGAAAAGAAGGTTAAGTTCCCTTGTAAACTTTGCAAGCAGAACCACCTTACTCACCAATTCCCTCTGCTTGAAGAAGCCCAGAAGCTCTTAAGAGAAAAGAAGCCTGCCATCCTGAAAGATCCATTTCCTAAAGGGAAAGGATCAACTTCTGGCACCTCCAAAACTAGGGGCACTTCGCACACTTCGGTTGATCAAACATTTATAAACATGGTTAATTCGGATGCACTTTTGCAAACTAGAGCCAGGAACTATACCCCAGAAGCGCAGAAAAAGGATAAGGAGATTCCCGAATCCTCCACTCCACTCCACATACCTGTGGACCCAATGCCCAAGATTCTGAAAGGTGTCTTGAAGAGGGCATCGCACAATCCCAACACACGGGATGCTTCTAACTACAATGTGGTTGAAGATTCAGCCCAGACCCCTTGTGCCATGTCTACTCTAGAAGTCTTGCAGAGTTGTCCTTTACAACGAAATGCACTTTTGGCAGCTATTGGGAGTATGGAATCCTCCAACATGTCTACGCAATTTGATATGACTGATGTCAAATACCGGTTTCCCTATCACGTTGCCCTTCAGATTGAGGTTGTTCATGGTCCAATGACCATCAGACAAGCTGTAGTAGATGAGGGAGCGTCGACTTGCGTAATGTCAATTTCCTGTTGGAAAGCTTTAGGTTCTCCTGAGTTAGCCCCTTCTAACACACTGCTTAATGCATTTGATGGTAGAACTTTCCCTCCACATGGATTTTTGCCATTATTTGATGTCACTTTGGCCGGTAAGACAGTTGTTGTTGAAGTAGAAGTTCTAGATGCTCTGCTTGATTACAATATGTTGTTAGGCAGGAGTTGGACATATGCCATGCGAGCCATTGCATCGGCAGTTTTTCGAGTGGTCATGTTCCCATTTGAAGGTAATATCGTTATAGTTGATCAACTTTCTTTCACTCAGAGAAACAACCAGACTTCTTCGGAAACCACAGTTCCTTTGATTGATCAAACCACCCCGGTTGGCGAGAGTTTAGGAGAAGGACTTTACGGGTCACTAATCGGTACTTTTGACCTACCGACTCCTACCTTAGTCATTGGGACTGAGGGATGTTCATCATCTGAAACTTCCATCGTTAGTTTAACAAATGATTCTGAGTTTCCTTTAACTAATACAAACGCCTCCGAGCCCACCCCTGTTGAAGAAGTTACCCACTTGGATTCTCATCAAACTACAAAAAGACATATGTCGACTCCATTGGTGTTTGTCGAGTCAAACATAGATTGTGCCACTACTCAGACACCAGACCCGATTCATTCTCTCGACAGTTCAGAAATTACTTTACCTTCTGATGAGGAAATGTTAGAAGCCTTGAACGACCCGGACCATCCTCGTGAACATATAGATCGCGCGTCTTTCTTGTTTCCTTTTCTTAACTTGTTAGAGAGAGGTGAATTTTGTTCACCACCCGATGAAAATACTGACTTCAATTCTTCACAACTTGGTATTGTTGAAGCAAATAGATTACATACCTCGCTGGTGAACATTTTCACTGGGGTCAACTGAAATATTTTCTTTGAAACTGGATGTTATCTCGATGAGATCATTCCATATACCAATCTTTTCCATGATTTCCATAACACCTTTGCCCGGCCTCACGAGGAGGATCCAGGCATTGACCCTACCTGAAGAAGTACTACGCCTAGGCTGAAGTACTTTTTCTTGTAACATAGCTGTATATTTTTGTAAAGCTAGTTTTGTTATGCTCATTAGGTAATCTTATGTGTGTTTCTCGTTTCGTGTACCAGATGTCAACCACACATTTCTTAGGATTTGCTGATGGCGCCAGTCGCCGCACCTGTCAGTTGGCTGCAGCAGCTTGGGTCATTTATTCACCCACTGACAAACTTGTCTCTTCGGGGGGGGGGGGGGGGGGTTTGTTTGGGTCCTACCACGAATAATGTGGATGAATACAGTGCAGTTATAGAACTTCTCCGAGATGCTCTCAGTCATGGCATTTCATACCTGGAGGTAAGGCTTGACTCACAATTAATTGTATTTCAGTTAACAGGTGTCTATCATATTAGAGATCCAGGATTGCTACATCAGTTTCTACGAGTTAGACTATTGGAAAGACAATTTCATTCTATCAAATATGAACACATTCCAAGAAGTTTAAACACTTTAGATGATTCATTAGCAAACTATGTGTTAGATTTGCATTTGCATCATACATTGCCATAAACAACATTGCACACATAAAATTAAAACGCATACACATGTAAATAACCGATACTGTATATAGCCGGTACCGTATCAGAAAATATGAGTTTTGAGTCATGAGTTTATCAAGTCAAGTCATAAAAGTACAAAAGCTGGGCATAGTAGCCTCAAAAATATATACATAGAATGTTTTCTTCTCCTATGGAGAAGGAGGGACCTCATCATCATGTAATGCATTGCGATAGCATATGAGTAGCCTAGCAACCCTCTGCAGCACTCTAAGCCATGCTGGGGGCACCCCAACAACATCTTCCTGCATATCAATAGGTATCTGATCCATATGGCATGCAGGAATCTCATGAGTCAACCGACTTATCTTCCTTTCTAGAGTTCCCAACATAGCATCCGCTGTGGTAATATCAGCTGGCCTCACATAAATGGTAGGATGTCCCTCAGGATGAACATGCCCAACATCTGCGTATGACACTTGATTAGAACTTCAAAACTCATTCATAAAAATCAAATACTTGAAAAAGTTTGAAAAAATTAAATAAATTCTCAAAATTTAAACATACCAATATCTCCCCAGGCTCCACCTGGAAGAAGCACCAGCTCTGGACCATGACGGAAATCCAATCCAGCATAAGGAAACTGCTCAAAAGCGGGTACTTGCCTCTCCCACCACCCCCAGAAATCATCAGTATGATAACAATAGTGACTTTCCCCACCACCCTGGAGGAGGAATATGTCACCCCAAAGGCCTAGTCTGGGCTCACGGGGGTTAACCTGTGGTAGAGGCATCCCCAAACTGATAGCAGGCATCCTCTCAAAGAAGAAAGTACACAAAATACTACTGTACCCAAAATTCTTCATTGAGCCGGATTTGCAACCTGTCAATTGAGATTTCATGTTTGCCAATAAACTAGTACTCCAATCATAAACATGACCGTGTAAGCATTGTACACCAATATGCATAGAATTCCTGGAAGCTAAGTGTTGTGATGCACTACCGGCTACTCGGTTGATCATGCTCACTATCACTTTCAAAGGGATACCATCAATAGTTGAAATCAAGACTTGGCTTCCCGATTTTTCAGCTCCGGCAACACAATAAGTATTCACATACTCTTGCACGGATCGTGAACCCAAATGAGAAGACCCTTTCAGATTGATTACATCTCCTCTCCTTGAGAGACCAGTAATAAAGTATATGTCATCAACAGTAAGCTCCAATTTTTGCCCACGGATGACAAAAGTATTGGTATCCACATCCCAATACTGAATCAGTCTTCGAAACAGTTTGTTTAAAGCCCTCATGTTTACGGTTCGGTAAAAATTCAACAAACCGCATCTTCGGAGAGCATGGAGGGTGGCCAGATCTTGCATGGCCAACCTATCCATGTCCTCATGCTCCCTCTCTCTCCATTGAAGGACCATCCTGCACAAAAAACCAAATTTTTTTTTGAGTCTCGGCACTTGTATATAAGTTTTCAAGTATGTACGCTACTGTGTATACTACACAGTTGCGTGTAGGCGCTACTCTGCTTGAGCAAAGTAGCGCCCATCGAGTTTATACGCTACTGCTATGTTTACACAGTAGCGCCCGCGCAGAAACACTTATGAATATTGCGTTGCAAATCTATTTTTGCTCAAAAATTGAAAAATAAACCATTAAAATGCAAGTCAAGGAGATTTCAACTTACTTGGTGGAGGAAGATTAATGGTTGGATGCTCGGTTCAATCGCAATGGAGATTTGAAATTTGCCAAAGGTTGCCTCAATCTTTGCCCTACAACACAAATTGAAAATTGATTTTTAAAAAATGAAATTATATATAATTTGGATTTTGATTTTTACCCATAATTGTTAATTTTCTATAGTTTCAAAACTTTCAAAAACCCTAATTAATCAATTGAAACACACAATACGGTATAACACTAATCCAAGCTCAATTTTCATTTAAGTTTTGTCGGATTCGTCTCCTAGGTTTAAAATTTCTTGATGATAGACCTTGTCAACTAGCTAAATATTTCAAATTCATATATCATTCGAGATTTTTTCCGCATCGACTAATATTTTGTTGAAGACCTAGTTTTGGCAGAGTATGAAGCTATGATCTTAGAAGCTGACCTTTAAGTCTTTTTAAGCTCTTGTTTGGACTATTTAAACCTAAACAAGATTGCCGAGCAAACTTGTCCTCTTCGAGCTCGTTAAAGTATCCAAAGGCTCATCCACTCAGGTATAGAATCACCCCTTTTCCGGGCCTAAGTGGATTAACTACGGAAAAGGTATACTCTAGGTATACTCCTGTATGCGCTATAAAAGTTCTCCTTTCATTGTTTTATACTTTTTCGGGGGAGGAGACTAAATGTACGAAAAAGGACCTTTTGGAGCCTCTCTTTAGGGTTTTCAGGCTATCTAAACATGAAAATACCAAGCGAGCATTCACCTACTCGGGCTCGATGTGAAATCCACGAGAGGGTAAGTAGAGGATTGTTTAAGTTTTTCAACTCTATAAACAAGAAAACACCGCCGAGCACAGACCAATCCGGGCTCGATATAAAATCCACGGATAGGTGACAAGAGGATTGTTTAAGTTTTTCAGACTCTATAAACAGGAAAACATCGGCGAGCATTAATCTGCTTGGGCTCAATACTAAAATCCATGATCAGATATATGGAGTTATTGTTTAAGTTTTTCAGACTCCTTAAAATTGAAAACACCGGCGAGCAAGAACAAATCTCGGCTCGATATTAAAATCCAGAGATCAGTACATATAGAGTAATCTTCTATCTTTTCTTTGAACTCTATAAATAATGAAGAAGGTCCTGAGTCTTCCTCCATGGGCTCGTTAAACTATTTACATGGTTGGATGTATTGAGTTTTCATTCTTTCTTGGACTCATTAAAACAACAAGAAGGGTATTCTTTTATCTAAAAATAATAAGGAACGGGAAAGACATATCATATCTTCATTGTCAAAGGCAGTTTCAATCAAGTTCCATTCTTGAACATAGCACCTACTTGAGTCTATCTTGTCGGTTGGGTTTAGTTTTTGACCTCAGGGTGAACCTTTCCTCCGAGTTATTTACTCCCCCGGTTGGTTGTTCTTCCAACCATATGGAGGGTCTGCTAATGTCTCTTACATTTCAGACTTATTTACCCCATTATGTCAGAAACTGCCTGAGTCACTTTGTGTCGTGCTCAATGTTCAAGGATATACCCTATGTCGGCCATTCTGCAGTTTACCTTGACCTCATGTGTCGGCCTTCCTAGTGTCAGTCTTGTTACATATTATTCCATATCAGCTCTTACCAGTTGAGTGTTCCTCGTGTTGGATGACGGAGGATGCCTTAAGGCCTCCCTTCCAACGGACTTCTTCCCATCGACATCAACTCATTATTCTGGGATTGAAGTTTAGAGTTTCGGTTAGTACCTTGGAGATTGCAGTCACCAGTGGCAATTTTCCTCGCTGTTGAATGATGAGAATACATCAATGTCTCTTCTTCGACAGGATTCCCAAGTGTTCGACTCCAAGTCCATCTATTCACATTGGGCAAATCGTACTTGGTACCTTGGACCCCATCATCATTATCGGTGGAAGTCCTCGCGTTTGTTAACGGTATACATAAATGACCGGTAATCAAACGATACCCCCCATGTTCGACTATCAGCTCATCTATTCACATGGTTAGGGTTTGTACCTAGGGTTGTTGTGGGATGAAGACCTTGGGATTTTGGATGACATTACCTCATTTTGTTATCACCCAAGTTGCGCAAGACTGAGCCTCACTTATATTTGGCTCTCCATGAGACATAGATCTAGTTTGTTGTTATGGCTATGATCTCTCAGTTTGACATGGATCCATGCTTGTATTTCAAGTGGCCATGATTTATATACATCTCCTTGTTATGTATCGGAGATCATGTTGTATCACACTACACATCTATAAGATGTCAAAAATGTAATTGCTCGTTGACCTTGATCTTTGTTGCAGGTTTCTTGTGACTTGTTTTCTGCGGTTCTTTGCTCCTCCTCTGGCTTTGGATTATAATGTATTTCGGCCATCGTTTCCCTCTGACCTCACACATTAGGGGGAATCTGTTATAGGTCAAACTTGCACCTCTCCATCCGTGATCACCCTGAGCTGTTGATCACACAAAAGGACAACTTGGATGGAGGAGCATTTTGACCTTGGATGATGCTTTAACTCACTCCATTTCCTGACATTACTGGAAAACCCCAAAAAATATCATTTTGAGATATGAGCGCTACTCTACTCATAGAAACTAGCGCCCATACGCTCCTCTAGTGTATCATAGTAGCGCCCATATCCATGTATACGCTACTCCTTCTCAGCATAGTAGCGCTCACCATTTAAAATCGAATGAGCGGTAGTTGTTAAGCACTAAAGTAGTGCCCTATACACTACTCCATTGAATAAGAGTCGCGTACATCTTAAAAGATGATTAAAAAATAAATTATTTCCTCGAGGAGGATTAGTTGATGGTAGTTTCCTAACTCCCCCAACTTCTCCCATAACTACATATCAACCTAAACTACTTCTTTAATCCTATAAATACAAATAAGGTTAAAGGAGAAGGGTTAGAAATTATAGCTAGAGAACCTAGAGGATGAGATGAGTTGATGGAGAAACTTTAAGACATTGGAGATATTGATGTTGAAGACAGCTAAGCCAGAGAAGAGCAAGAGCCCAGAATCAAGTTGCAGGAGCCTGTTTCATGATCAGGTATACTTGTACATCATTCTACTTTTGACAAATAAAGGTTGAAGTGTCTTTCTTGTTCCAATTTAAATGTGTTATGAAATGGCATCTTAATTTGGATCTGTTTTGGTCAATGCTGAATGTTAAACATTGTTTTTGTTTCTTTCAATATTTATATATTGCCCAAAATGTTTTGAGAAAGGTATTGTTATTGCAGGTTTACTGAAGGAAAGGTGGATTTGGAAGTTGAACACGAGATCAAGTCAAGGTTAGGATCAAACTTCGACTGAAAGGTGTGTTCCCAAGATCTACAACTTATTTCTTCTTTGTAAATGTCTCTGTAATAGCATAAATACACTTACCTGTCACCCCAACCAAGTTGATAGCATTAGTTTCCTTGCTATAGGGTAGATTTTCCCACCTACACTAATCCTGAAAAGCAAACTCAGCTGGACCTCTGTTACCCATTGATCAGTATCTAAACCTAAGAATTGAGCCAGCAGTGAAAAGACCAACTAGGAATCGTCATAAAAAAGGTTGACGTCCAAGGGGTACGACTTTTCTGTAAATTTGGAGTGAGGTTTCAGACATGTGGCTAAAAAATACTGACGACTGTCAGGGGCGCTTTGACGGAACAATGCAATCACAGACTCTTCTGAAAAGCTTTCTAACTCCTGTTACTGTGACTCGGGGACAAAAAATGAATTCTTTACAATCGACGCATCTAAAACACAGACAAATTTAGACCTAGGGGCATCCATGATTACCCTTGTGGACTTGGAGTAATTCGTGGAGCACCATGTTACAAACTCGGGGAAAGAGGGTACTTGGTCCAGGAAAAAAAAATAAAAGACGACCTAAAAACCCCATGTTTGTCCAAACCTTGTTCATGCAGAGCATCCAACTTTATTTTAATTTCAGGGACAGGGAGCCGAATGCATGGGTCAAACACATCCGCGTCCCTATCTTCTAGGGCCACCCTAACTTTATAGTTGGTAGAAGCTTGTTCATCTCCATTGTTATGACTAAAGATTCAACTTTTAAGATAAAGGATGGTTACATGGCCCTACCTATCGGTTTAGAAGCTCTGAACAGGCTACTGGAGGTTCAGTCGCCTTCGTCATCTGCCACATGTCGAGGGAGCTCTTGACTTTGACAAGCTTCAAGAAGAAATGTCACCCCTCATGGTTGTTTCTTATATATATGACCATGTTGACATAACTCCTGCCTTTCTTTTCCTGCTATCCTTTAATCTCTACCATTGGTTTCTTATGCGCCTATTCCCAACTGTCAGATTGGCTGCTTCTTTATCCTTTGATTTGACAACCTACTCTTCTTTACCGTCGGATCTTCTTTCAACTTTTCATCTACTTCATTCGTCTTATCCACACCTCTCCATAAGGTGACATCGCATGTACCCCAGTGTTCCCTACTACGATCTTTTCCTCTGTGCAACGAGCTCTGGTGCTGACATCTTGTAGGCGGGAAAGGTTCATCACATCCGCTATTTCTCTATCCGGCATGATACTTCTTTGCGTGATCAACTATGAGAGCCATTGATGTGACCCTTTTCGCCATCAGAACTGTGGATCTTTCCACCTGTTTATACCATCGCATGCGCACGATCTTATATATGGCCTTCTATTAATTCTTCTTGCGATATCATCTACGGCTGACACCTGGCTGGCGAGAAAGGCTCATCACATCTACCCTTTTTCCTATCCTCCTCGCAACTTGGCTGTGTAGTATTCCATATAAGGTCGTGGATCCTATCCCTGCACTTAATCGATGGCGTAGATCAGTGTGATGTTTTATCTCTCATTATTGGACTGGCAGACTATAGGTTATAAAGTGTAATTCTCTCCTATTAATATCCACACTTCAACATTTTCCTATCATTTGCACATTTGGTCCTTCTTAGACCCCTTAGATTTTACCATTAGCACTTAGCTCTAGAGCATGGAAGATATCTTGAGTTCTCCACGAAGTACATTTTTACCCTCCATCCATTCCATTCAATTGCATATTGTAAAAAATTATATGTGTTGGCCCGGTTTTGCAACCAGGCTTAGTGCTATGGGCACCTGCTAACTAGTAGCAGCAGTTTCAATAGAAATAAAAACAATAAACTAAATAAACAATACTATTTATGGATCTAAGCAAGAATCTAAGCAAATAATGTAATCATTTCAAAATCAAGAACAAGAAACATAAGAAATAATTTTTTGTATTGAAAAATGGGGGGGCAAGCAAGTGCTTGCGATATTACCTTCAATGGTGAAGGTTGATGTTGAGCAACTTCCAAGATGAGTAGCTCCAAACTCCAAGAGGTCTCCTTCTCCAAGGTTGCTTCAATGGCTAAAAGTGCTCAGGGGAGATTTCAGCAGCATAAGGATGAGATAATGGAAGGATGGATGAAATGAGGAGCCCCTACCACCTTTTTATAGGTTTTGGTGGTGAGGAATACCATTTGTGGTTTTGTGGAAACCAAATGGTATTGACCAACATGGTTTAGGTACTTTTCCCTCCTTTTTCCTTTTTTGAATAAAAATAATATTTTAATTCCCTTTTTAATATTTTTGGGAATTTGGACCCTTTTTGAGGGTTTTTTATGATTTTCTTGGAAAAATAATCTTTTTTAATGGAAAAAGGGGTGTACTAAGGTCTTTTGGTGACCTTTTGTTGGTTTCGGAGGCTCAGATGGTGAAAAAGTGGACAAATGGGTCATGTGAATAGGGAAATGAGCTGGTGAGCACTTTTTGGGTGTTAACAGATTGCCCCCTGATGTGTGAGGGCAGGAGCTCATCGTATGGCCGATAGACATCATAGTTCTTTTGTCCTTTTTTCTGGGAGTAGGGGAGAGAAGAGACCGGTTGGAGACTGGAGCCACGGCCCTTGGAAGCTGCAAAAACAAAAAATATTACATGGCCTCAATATGAATGAGGTATAATCTCTGATAAAGGACGAGGCGGGCATTCCCATGCTCGTATCAAGACATATACAAAACAATTAGTCCCAAGACGGGGGATCTAATATTTAAAGAAATATACTGGTACATCATAATGGTCCAGAGGGGACATTATTGTGGGATATACTCATGATCATGACTGATCTCAATGACTGATACACTGGAATAACTGTTGAACTGCTGAAACTGAAGGTGTCCAACATCTGTATGGACTCAATGACTATGAGTCATCTCTGAGAAATAATGTAACTGTATACTCAAGGGAGTATGAAACTGGGGTAAACCTGAATACTGTCGCCATACGCAACCCGGATATCTATAGAAAAAATGTAACTGGTTGTATCCATAGGTAGACCCTCAAATGTGGAGGAGTCAGGTGGTATCCGGGGTCTTCGACTAAATAACTGAACGGACCAATATCCTGTGCGAGTCTCAACGATGCGATCAAGGTGTTGAAGTCGAGCATGTGAGAAACAACCATTCGGAGAGGCACTGAGGATTCCTCTCGAAATGATTCGTAGGCACTCATCATAGATGGTAATGAGTCCAAGACACAGGGACCTCTAGGTCTATCCTCTGGAATCAATGTGGTTTTCGTCGACAGAGGGAGACCAGCAACTAACAAGGCAATGATGTTTCCTTGATAGGAGCACGATGTGTAAAACTGAAGTGTTGTAGTACTGATGGTAGGACTGACATACTTGTGGAAATGGGAAATAACTGGGTCAAAAAATGGGTAGACTCAAACTTCCTCTGTTCAGAGCATGATGACATGGTTGACCTGGCAGCGTAGGGACCTGACTTGTAGGTGTGGGGATCATCTTTTAGGTCCTGAAGGGTATGCTTTGACTCTAGGTGGGTGAAGCTGATGGTAGCTGTCGAGGGAGTTTCAGGGTTACATACTGCAGAATACTCTGAACAAAGGCGACCAAAATGGGGAAGCTGCTATGTGAGTAGGCATGATGTGTTGTAGCACCAAGAGGCACCATTGATTCCTTCTTTGTAGTTTTAATGAGCTCCAAGAAGGGATAAAAGTGTGCTCTAAAATGGTACGGTCCTGTGGATTTTATGAGCCCAGGACGGCGCATGCTCATGGTTGTTTTCATGTTTAGAGAGTCTGAAAATGGTAAGTGGACTCTGTTGGTGTTTCTTTTTCGTAAGTTTAGTCTCCAAGGCCCGAAAAAGCATAAAATGATGCGGATGGAGAACTCTTCTAGCCGATGTGACTAGAGTATACCTTTTTCGTGATTAGTCTACAAGGTCCGGAAAAGGGATAAACTTATACCAGGTAGACGCCCTTTCAGATACGTTTAACGAGCATGAAAGGAAGCAAGATTGCTCGGCGATCTTTTCATTGTTTTAGGAGTCAGAAAAGAGCTTAACGGAAACTCCCTAAGTGCCTTTTTCGTAAAAGGGGTTGCTCGGCCCGAAAAAGGGGTAAACTTATACCGAACAAAAATGGATTGATGAGGGCGAGGAAAGGTCTCAAGCATCGTCATCTGTGCGGAAATCTGGATCTGATGACATAAGGATTGTCAGAGACGGAGAACGGCCGATGTGGCACGCAAACCGAGGTGATGAGGGGGGCGTGGAAAAAATGCCCGAAAAATCTAAAGGTGAGAGCGAGAAATGATCTCAAGCATCATCACGAGTGCGGAAAACTGAATCCGGCGATATAAGGCACATCAAAAACGGAGAACGGCCGATGTGGCACGCAAACCGAGGTGACGAGGGGGCATGGAAAAAATGCCTGAAAAATCTAAAGGTGAGAGCGAGAAATGATCTCGAGCGTCATCATGAGCGCGGAAAACTGAATCCGGCAGTGCAAATGGTGCGAAAAACGGAGGTCATAAGGACTCCGGAATGGTTAAAGGAAAGAACTAGGTTAAAAAATGGCTACAAATAAAGGTGATCCCACCAAGCGAAGGATGCAGTGGTGGGGAGAAATGATGACCCGTGGGGGCAAAATACTAGGTGTATCAAATCAACTGAAATATACAAGTGACACATGACCTAAAAAATGGTTGAGATCACGAATATGAAAAAGTGAGCAGGGTTAATGACCTGCCCCCATGCTATGTGCATGGGGTTTGTGATTGTGGATCACATATGTGTTGGTTTGAACGATGGGCTCATTGAGGTGTTGAGATAGAGATGATGGGGAAGGTTCAAAATGATTGATCATGCCCCCTATCCCGGGGTCGAGGTAATCTATTATGCCCCCTAACTCAGAGGTGTCAATGTGGTGCAGATGTTGTCTCAGAGAGAGATCAATAGGGCATTGAGCAACTGCTGGCAGGGTGTTATATTATGAGGCTGTGGGTCGTGGTGGCATACTGAAGTGATGATATGATGATGGGGGATTCCCTTTGTGGGGTGGATGCCCCCAGTATCTCCGACGAGGATCACGATGATGATGAGTAGGCAAGGTTTTGGGTCTGCCCCCATGTTGTGTACATGTGGTTTCCTGGTCGATTTGAAAGGGTTGAACCTGTGTGTCAAAGGGATCAATGGAAGGGGCCGACCGGACAGAGGAGTATCCAGTGGAGATCGTATAAATGGCGGGGTCAAGGCCAGGCATTTCGGTATCTGACCAAGTAAAGACATCAGTGAATTCTTGGAAGAGTTGTTGGTATTCTCCGATCTCATGCTCACTGTGGGAGGTTCCTAATGTGATGGTATGAAGGGCACCAAGTGGGTCAGAGATGTCAATGTGGATGACGGGAGAAATATCGGCCATGGGATCCGTTAACCAGTCGATTTTAGTAGGAAGGAAATCTTTGGACTCAACCGCGGATTGGTTAGCGGTGGTGGATGAAGTCTCTTCCAGGAGGAAGTATGGACGATGGTGCATGTCTTCCCCGGGATAATCAAAGGTAGTATGAGTCTCGAGAACCTCTTCGTCATTGCGGGAGCTTTGAGTGGTCAAATCGAGTGATGAGGTAGTGGTAGTCGAAGAGATCATGTAGATGGTGTTAATCTCTCCGGATGATGATGATGCGGGAGGGCAGATCTCCTCGATAGTAGGGGGTGCCGTCTCTAGGTCCAAATTGTTCATCTCGTAGAGAGCTGCTCTATAGTCTGGGATGTCAGGACAGTTGTGGGAGTAGTGGCCGTAAATACCGCATATCGCACATGGGTGGTTGGTACGCAGTGATTTATCACGAGGCATGGGGTTTGGGTCGAGCTTGACCACCGGGATGTTGGGGTCGTCGTCCAGCATTTGCATGTGTTCCTGCAATGCAGGTAACTGTGGGCACTGATGGGTTGGATGGCCTAACTCATCACACAGCGAGCATTTTGGAGGATCACGAAATACGGAGGGAGGTTTAACTGCCTTGGGTGGGTGAACCGCAGTGTATGGTTGTGGGCCTCTGCCTCCAGTGGGCCTGACGAATGGAGGGGGATTCGTCGACGACGAAGGAGTCGTGATACCGGGAAGTGGTTGGGTATTGGTAACAATGGGTTGCACCGGTTGTAGGATGACATTTGGTGTCGGTGACGACGAAGGGATTGCGACACCAGGAGGAGGCTGATTTGTGGTAACAATAGGTTGTACCGGTTGGAGGATGACGTCTGGTGTCGGTGGTCGAACGGGAGGCGGAACATACCACACGGGTAATCCCAATGTTAGTCCGGGTAGGCTAAGGGTAGCCAACCGGGGCGCTTACTACACCCGAAGGAGGAAATAGGAAGGGGATGGTGTGGATGGGTGTAACACCAATGTGACTGGGGATCAATGGTGGTTGACCACCGGACGTTTGTGTATTCTGCGAAAGAGTACAGAGGTTTGCGACTTGGGTCTCCGGTGACGGTGGTGGAATGGCCTGGAATGTAGAGGTCATTGGTGTATCCGAATAAAGTCCGGGTGCCACAGAAGACACAAAGGAGGTAACTGCACTAGAAGCGGGTTGTTCAATCATGGGAAGAACATTCTCGGGTGCTGCAGGGGCGTTGGGATCATAGTAGGTGAGTTGGTCAATTTTGACCACGCGTCCCTCGTGGGGGAACATCATGGTGCGGAAGACGGAGGAGGCGACCGCTTTCATGGCGTACATGTAACTGCGGCCAAGTAAAAGGTTATAGTCGAGCTGGGCGTTAATGACCTCTATGTCGATGAGCACAGTTTTCCCACCTAATTGGACGGGTACCTTGGGTAATAAACCTTGAGGTTGAGCTGACCGGCCGTCGTAGGCCCGCAAGGCAGTGGTGGATTGCTGGAGAGCAGGGGATCCCAACTTCTGCCAAACAAAAGTGGACATGACGCATGTGGAGGCACCCTCGTCGATGATACATCGATGGATGACAAGATTCCGAATAGAAACGGAAACTTGGACTGCTATGGTAGAAGGCAGCCGTGGTTCAGATTGGTCTAAATCAAAGGTCATCAATTTCGAATCATTTGGGTCAATCGCCCCAATGGCGGAAAGTAAAGTCTTGCGCTGAGTAGGACAGGTTTTTAAGACTTCTAACGCAGACATGGCTGCGGGAGATTGAGCTAAGTCATCTACAATGTTGTAATTGGACGCAGCCCGTGCATTGGGGTTGTTGTTGATTCGGCATAGGGGAAAGCGAGGTGCTTTAGAAGCGCCGTCGATTGGAACCTGAGGTATACGCAATGTCTGATCAGTGGGATGAGCATTAGTATCCTTTTCAGCGGGGGGGGCTTCAGCAGTCGGTCCGTATTGGTTTCGACGGGTTTGGATATTGACGTCGGCAGTGGACATCATCAATAAGTGGTGGGTGCCTGAATCAAACATGGGTTGGTCAGGAGCTGCGTAGGTAATTTGTTGTGGTTGCACGTTGCCCTGTGGGGGGGCTAACGGCTGAGTGTTCACCACTCCTTGTGTTGGAAAAGGGTTTTGTAGTACCAAAGGTTGTTGTGGAGGTGGTGGGGGGTTGGGTGGTGGCTGAGGAGCCGCCTGCCCTTGACGATGGGCGTCATTTGTCCATAGTTGTCGAGCTCGCTCGAGATGTGGGCAAGCGTGGGTATAGTGGCCATAGACACCGCAAATGGAACAAGGATGGTTTGTTCGTAAATTAGCATTTTTGGGTTGCTTAGGTGGCCGATCAGGATTCTGATGAGCGGGCGCCGCGTTATTTTCTTGCGGAGGATGGGTAGGTTGTGGAGCTTGGTTACGGTTTTGATTGTTTCCACGGTTGCGTCCTCTTCCGTGGTTTGGTTTCCCACCCTGGTTGCGTTGGTTATTTTGGTATTGGGGCTGATGTTGTTGTGCGTACACATGCCCTTGAGCATTGGGGGGATTCTGAGGAGGCGCAGGTGCGGGAGCAGGTTGCGGTGGATAGTATGCAGGTGGAGCTGGAGGTGGTCCAGTTGCCTGCTGGGGTTGTTGGTACCCCTGAGCTGGTGGAGGTGTGAGGTTAGCCGGTGCAACCGGTTGTGGGTAATGCATGGGCTGTTGTTGGAACTGCATGGGGTTTTGTGCCGTAGGTTGAGCATAGTATGTAGGGGGTACATATGCTGATGGCGCTTGGCCATAACAATGTTGTGGACAAGAGGGTCCATGAACGTGATGGGTCTGGTTTGTTGGAGCATAAGAAGTTGTCGCCCCGGAACTAGATGTAACCCTAGAAAGGTCTGGGGCGGGCATGGTGCTCACCATACTGAAAGGTTTTGCTTGCGGTGTAATTTGGCCAATAATGCCATCAGCGGCATGTGATGCCCCCGGTGTGTCACCGCGTGCAGAGTCACCTCGTTGGGCGTCAGGTATGATCGTGTATAGGTAACCTGACTGGGCATAGATAAGATCAAACTGTTGGGCCTTAAGGATGGCCTCCTCCTCAGACTGGGGTCTTTCAGATGCTACATCCTTCGCAATGAGAGGAAGGAGGGATTTAAGGAACCAGTCTAAAAAGATTCGGTCGTCTAATTTGATCTTGCATAGGCTTCGGCGTCGACGCCAATCATGAATATGGTCAGTGATATGCGTGGCCGTGTTCTGTCTGCAAGACAGTAGGATCTCGACGCCCGCATCGTAGCGGACAGGTAGCTGGAAGAATTGTAGGAAGGTCGAGGCAAGGGAGGTAAATGTGGAATGCGTCCCATGGGGTTGCTCGATGTACCATTTGGCTGCGGAGCCAGTGAAGGTGCGTTGTAAAAGCCGTAGGCGGATTGAGTCATCCACTATGGAGTTGGAGGAACACCATAAATGGAAGGACATGATGTGATTTTGGGGGTCTTCTCCAGCCTTTCCCTCAAACTTGGGGATGTCAGAAGGAAGCTTAGTGGGCATATAGGGCCAAGTAGGATCATGTCTGATGGGGTCATTTGTGAGCCTAGCTAAATCTGGCAGGTTGAGACTTGCCATGTATGGTAGACTAGCGGATGTGGTGACCGGAACCGGGACCTGCCTAGCCATTGTGGCATGGTGTAGGGGTCCAGTAGCGCCTATAGGTATGCTAGGTATGGAGGGTATGTGTCCTCCAAAAGGTGTGGCCTGATATGGGTTAGCGCTCCCAAGTGCAACTTGGGTTACACTTGGGTTAGGAATCACACTAGGGATTCCTGGTATGGCACTGCCAAGTGCAACATGAGTTACACTTGGGTTAGGAATCGCACTAGGGGTTCCTTGGATAGCACTCCCAAGTGCAACAGGAGTTACACTTGGGTTAGGAATCGCGCTAGGGATTCCTGGGATAGGGTTTGTGGAGACCGAAGGGGGTATGACCCCCATGTTGGGCATGCCCATGACAGGTGGTGGTCCTGTGCTAGGCATTCCTGAATGTGGAGTGTTACCCATATTGGGCATACCCAAGGGGGTGGTTGTTGCCGTTGATGGTGCTACCGCAGAAGGGTCTGCGGATGTCTGACCTATGGTTAATGTAAATAGTGGATCAACTGGTGTTCCAGACATAATTGTGGTTGGTGGTAACTCGGTGGGGTTTTCGGATTCTACCTCCAAATCAAAGGTGAAGAGGGGTATGTCAGAATCGGATGACCGTCTAATTGATTGACGTTGTGTCGAATCAAGGGATAATGCTCTGCGTCCGTGACGTGGAGAGCCAAGTGGACTAAACTCTGGGAGTTCGCCCTGTAGACGACGAGAACGTCTAGAATTCTCAATGGTGAGAATATGTTTTTATGTAAAAATTTGTTTTAAGTATCAGGTGGTGATATGTATGTAAAAAACTCAAAACCCTAATGCAACCAAGGGTGCAAGAAGGGGAGTGAAAAAAGAAGGCTCACAGGGCAAAAAATCAATCCTCAAAAAATGCACTTATTCTAGCAGTTGTGCTACAATAAGTGGAGGAATGCAACAACTGGTCAGAATACCAACATGCAAGCGGCTCCTAGAAAAAATAGGTGTAACTAGACTCAAAAGGTGGTAAAGATCATGCAAACACCTAATCTAAAAGTATTGTGACTCAAACAGACGATATCCTCTGCAAGGTGATGAAATCCAACTCAGACAATATGAATGTTGAGACAACGGCTAGATATCCCCCTACCGGGAGGGACACAGGGTAATCAATCCTAAAAGACAGGCTACTAGGATACTCCGTTCATGACGCGTCGAGAAAAGGTAAATCTGTTGTTTGGTCCTTTGATCGCAATATCCCAATACAGGGATATCCCGAGAACTGCGAATGGTAGCCCTTCGGTTACTGAATGGGTTTCGGTATCCCACTCAGGCTTCCGGAACCATCCTCGCGACTTCAACCCTCCTAGGGGAGAGGCCTTCCCACAAACCGGTTGTGACCGCGCCAAAAAGTACTAAGAGATTTTAGCTCCCTAATTGGACAACTTCTATGTCTCAGATGTATGAACTGAGGGGTGTTATTGGAACACCTATCCCCCCAATACTACCTAGCTACAAGAATTCTTTTAGTGTTCCCCAAGTGGGGTTAAAAGTGTGTTCAAATTAAGGTACGTTTTAAAGCTTAGTTCAATTAAGTGATCGTGTGAGTGCACGTGAGGTGTTGTAAACTGAACTTGAAAAAAAAATTAAATGCTTTAAGGGAAATTTTCAAAAAATAAAGGATTTTTCGAAAATAAAAAGCAAATATTTAAGACTTTTTTCACTAAAAGGAATTAATATGCTTTTCAAAAAATAACTCAAAAAATAAAGGATTTCTTGGATTTATGAAAGCAAATAATAAACTCCTTTTTAAAAGAAATAAATGGATTTCTTCGTTTCAAGAAAAATTGCTAAGGGCAAGATTCTAAAGAAGTAAACAAGAAAAAATTTGAATCTAGATGAAAATGCAAAATGAGTCTTTCTTTCACTTTCTTGAAAATTTTTAAAAAGATTTCTAGATATGCACTTTTAAATAGTAAAAATTTTTTCAGAGCTGTAAAATATGCAGAATGCAATACTGTAAAAAATGTGCTATGGGCAGAAAGTACAGTAAAAAATATTTTTCAAAATCGGGATGGCCGAATGAAAAATTCAGCCGCGCGGGTTTTGGACGAACAGCCGCGATGGGCCGCGCGGGTTTTGGACGAACAGTCGCGATGGACCGCGCAGGTTTTGGGCGCACGGTCGCGATGGACAGCGCGGAAAATGGCCGCGAAGCCGCGGTGTGCAGCGCGGAAAAACGCAGACAAGTCGCGATGGACCGCGCGACTGTCTGAAAAAAGGTCGCGATGGGCCGCGCGGAAAAACGCAGAAAGGTCGCGATGGACCGCGCGACTGTCTGGAAAAAGGCCGCGATGGGCCGCGCGGAAAAACGCAGAAAAGTCGTGATGGACCGCGCGACTGTCTGGAAAAAGGCCGCGATGGACCGCGCGGAAAAACGCAGAAAAGTCACGATGCACCGCGCGACTGTCTGGCAAAAAACCGCGAGGCGGAAGCCGTGCACAGAAACCGAGAAACGAACCCGAAAATTGAAAATTTCGGGCTGTTTATGGGGCCAAATCTCAGAACAGCAATGGATCTGCTGTCTAAGATGGCAGATCTATGGATCTAAAGGTTAAAAACTCATAAAAACTAAGATTTAAAGGTAAAACTAGAGATCTAAAGTTCAAACCAAAACGGAGTCGCCAAAACTTGTTGGCCCGGTTTTGCAACCAGGCTTAGTGCTATGGGCACCTGCTAACTAGTAGCAGCAGTTTCAATAGAAATAAAAACAATAAACTAAATAAACAATACTATTTATGGATCTAAGCAAGAATCTAAGCAAATAATGTAATCATTTCAAAATCAAGAACAAGAAACATAAGAAATAATTTTTTGTATTGAAAAATGGGGGGGCAAGCAAGTGCTTGCGATATTACCTTCAATGGTGAAGGTTGATGTTAAGCAACTTCCAAGATGAGTAGCTCCAAACTCCAAGAGGTCTCCTTCTCCAAGGTTGCTTCAATGGCTAAAAGTGCTCAGGGGAGATTTCAGCAGCATAAGGATGAGATAATGGAAGGATGGATGAAATGAGGAGCCCCTACCACCTTTTTATAGGTTTTGGTGGTGAGGAATACCATTTGTGGTTTTGTGGAAACCAAATGGTATTGACCAACATGGTTTAGGTACTTTTCCCTCCTTTTTCCTTTTTTGAATAAAAATAATATTTTAATTCCCTTTTTAATATTTTTGGGAATTTGGACCCTTTTTGAGGGTTTTTTATGATTTTCTTGGAAAAATAATCTTTTTTAATGGAAAAAGGGGTGTACTAAGGTCTTTTGGTGACCTTTTGTTGGTTTCGGAGGCTCAGATGGTGAAAAAGTGGACAAATGGGTCATGTGAATAGGGAAATGAGCTGGTGAGCACTTTTTGGGTGTTAACAATATGGGTGTTAACAACTAGCTCTAATGGGGATGCTATCCTTCCTGCGAGGTAGCAAAGAACTTTATAGACTAAGTTCCTGATCCATTGGGCGGCTCCTTCAAACCCTATACTGAGACTTCTTTCTACCAGCTGAGGACCATACTTGCCGAAGATCTAGGCTGAACATTCAAAAATAAAACCTTAGGGGCTTCACTTTCGGGCTTCCAGTCTTTCCGGTTTGCCCTAAAACAAAAACTTCGTAACAACTGTAAAAAATAAAAAATATATATATACAAGTTATGGTACATGGGTCGCCTGGCGCCTCTAGGATAGGTAGTGCTTTCAGAACCTTCCATTGACCCATCCTCCAGACCAGGCGGATCCATCCTAATTTTCTAGGATAAAATAATTTAACCCTCGATTTGTTGTAATAACATATGGCCCCATACACATATGGTCAAATTTCCCGTGTTTATCTTCTCTAGGGGCGTCCCATTTCAGGACCAAATCGTTCACCTGGAATTCATCTTCCTTGGCTTTCTTGTCGAATGCTTCCTTCATCTTTTCCTGGTGTCCCTACAGCTTGTCATAGGCTTTCTCCCTTAGCTCATTTATCTCGATTATCTGGCTTATTCTCCTCTGCATATGATTCAGCTCTTCTTCTACTCCCTGCAGTAACTTCATAACCAGCAACCCTATAGATGCTGGAAAAACCACTTCGGCTCAATATACCAACTTAAAAAGGGACATCCCAATGGCTCTTTTCATGCTTATTCTATCATCCCATAGAGCATATCTTAGTTTTGTATGCCAAGCCCTTTTATTCTCTTCCCGCAATTTCTTTATGATTCTTACTAAGCTTTTTTTTGAGTACTCTGCTAGTCCATTTCCCTGCGGGTAGTATGTTGTAGAGTGGTTCAGACTGATATGGTATTTGTGACAAAAATTAATCAGCTTCTTGGAACAAAAGGCAGGCGCATTATCAATCACAATTCTCTTGGGGTACCCAAATCTAGATAGGATGTTATCCTCCAGAAAGTCCATAATAACATTTTCTGTTGCATTCCTAGTAGGTATATCTTCTATCCATTTGGTGAAGTAATCAATAGCTGTCAATATCCACCTATGCTTCCCAGAGGAGTTAGGGTTTATTTCCCCAATGAAATCTAGTCCCCATTGTTGAAAAGGAGCTTCTACTACGACTAGGTGAAGGGCCAGTGAGACAACTTTCCTCTTTCCTTCAAATATTTGACATTGGTGACAAGCAACCATTTCCTTATACACATCTGTGAACATGGTAGGCCAATAGAAACCGACCCTCAAGATCTTATTTATTATTACTTTCCAAGAATGATGTCCGCCACAATCTCCCTTATGAAATTATTTCTTAGTATGCTTAGCTTTCTCCTCCAATAGACAATTTAGCAACACACCTCCGGGGTCCTTCCAGTACAAGAATTGATTCATAATACAGTATTTCGCATCTTTTAATTTCACAGCTTTGGACCTACTCTTGCTTAATCCTGGAGGAGCTTGTAAATTTTGCAACACATACACACCATCAATATACCAAGGGGATGCAGAGAATTCTGGCCTCACCTATACTCCCACCTCCAGCTGATTTGAAAAATCTTATAAAAAGTTCAATTGCAAAGAATCACAGTTGCCTTTGGTCATTAATTTTTCTAACCCCTACCCCTTTACTAGCTTGGTAGGATTTATCTCTAGGTCATATTCTAACAGCACAACAATCCATTTTGCTCTCCTTCCTTCAGGGTCTGCCTGGGTGAGTATACTCTTTCCAGTGTTGTTTGGGACATGAGCAATGATGTGTGAATGGAGAATGTATACTCTAAAATCCTTCAATGAATTGATTAATGTTAAGTTTATACTAATTTGACTAGCAAGATCACTGAAAGAAACACAATCACAAGATAGACAAATATTTTACCCTAGGAAACCCTCATGGGGTAGAAAACCCAGCAAAGATTTCCTTAATAAAGATGATCAACCAAATACAAGATGTAGTCCAAGACTAGAGCTCCTTCTCTACCTCCTATGCAGACCTCTCTCTCACTTGTGCGCTACTTTCTGAGTGATGGAAGAGCGAGATAAGTGAGGAACATCCTCCTCTACTTATACTTGTTTCTCGACTGACTTTTTACCCTATGGGGCCGACCTCTCCTAAGAGAGTCTAATAACCCCTAATAAATTAACTCAAGGCTGACCCCCACATGGGAGATCTAATAACCCTAGTTACCACAATCCATCGGAGGAATAAACATCTTCGGATATACAATAGGGTCACCTCGGAGGAAGGAAACATCTCCGGAATAATAAAGTACAAATATAATATTCTTAGAAGTTACAATATTTCAACACTCCCCCTTAACGAGAAGGATATTATAACAACATCTGCAGGAGCAAGGAGTCATTAACTACATCATGCATGATACATCTATAAATCATTGGAAGCTTTCTTTATACATCATCATTAGTAACTCAAGCAGTTACTGGAACAACAACATCATTAGTATTGAGTCTTCATCTTCTACAGCACTCGAACAGCTACAGCAACATCAATATATCGAACCTCACAATCATCAACATTGTCATCACACGATCATCAGCATTGTCATCTAGACCATCACGAGAAGTAGCATCGTCATCTAGACCATCACGAGCAGCAACATTGTCATCTATATCATCACGAGCAGCATCTGGATCCTCACGATCAACAGCCTCACAGCAACATACCCTGCAATACACATGATCCAATTACGAGATGATCAATCCTTCTCACTTTAGGACATAGTTCCAAGGATGATACAATCCTAATCTGCTTACGGGATGATCAATCCCTCTCAATTTAAGACATCTCTCATGTCTATGGCCGATACAATCCAGATCAACTTACAGGATGATCAATCCTTATCCTTTTAAGACACCTCATCATGTCTAGGGACGATGCAATCCCAATCAGCTTACAGGATGATTAGTCCTCATCACTTTAAGACACCTCACCATGTCTAGGGATGATGCAATCCCAATAAGCTTACAGGATGATTAGTCCTTATCACTTTAAGACACCTCACCATGTCTAGGGATGATGCAATCCCAATCTACTTACAGGATGATTAATCCTTATCAATTTAGGACATAAGTCCAAGGATGATGCAATCCTGATCCACTTATGGGATGATCAATCCCTATCACTTTAGGACATAAGTCCAAGGATGATGTAATCCTGATCCACTTATGCGATGATCAATCCCTATCACTTTAGGACATAATTCCAAGGATGATGCAATCCTGATCCACTTACGGGATGATCAATCCTTATCACTTTAGGACATAAGTCCAAGGATGATGCAATCCTGATCCACTTACGGGATGATCAATCCTTATCACTTTAGGACATAAGTCCAAGGATGATGCAATCCTGATCCACTTACGGGATGATCAATCCCTATCACTTTAGGACATAAGTCCAAGGATGATGCAATCCTAATAATCCTCTTAGACAAAGTCTAAGCACCACTTCATTGACCTCATCGTCGGAACAGGAAAACTCATAATCAACCTCATCGTTGAAACAGGTATCCACATCGATACCAGTATCCAAATATTATCATCGACCATATCACTCCCCCTTTTGAGGAGGGTCCTTCTAAACTACACCAAGCTTTTCTCGGAAATACTCAAACTTTACTCGAGACAGGGGTTTGGTCAAAACATCGACAACTTGTTCATCAGTGCCTACATATTCGAGCTTGATAGCTCCTTTCTGCACCATATCCCGTATATAAAAATATTGGATCTCTATGTGCTTTGACTTATCATGGAACACTGGATTTTCTGTCATCTTGATACAACTCTGGTTGTCACGTAGGATCACAGTGGGTTCCATCTCTGGTTGTCAAACAACCCTGATAGCATCTTTCGAAGCCATACTGCTTCACAACTGGCAGAGCAGGAAGCTATATATTCCACTTCAGCTATGCTGAGAGCCACATTGGACTGCTTCCTGCTAAACCACGAGATCATGGAAGATCCCATACAATAACATCCACCCGATGTACTCTTCCTATCTGATACGCTTCCTGCCCAATCAGCATCAGTGTAGCCATACAATCTGAAGTCATGATCCCCATGATAATATCGACCAAAATCTATCGTACCCTTTAGGTACCTCATCACATGCTTTGCAACAATTAGGTGAACTCGTCTAGGTTCCACTAGATACTGACTTAGGGTGTTCATCGCAAAGCATATATCTAGTCTGGTATTTGTCAGATACATTAATTACCCAATAATCTGTCTGTACAAAGTCACATCTACTAACTCTAAAGAGTCATCAAATAATAGCTTTATGTTGGAATCCATGGGAGTGGCCATGGTTTTGCATTCCAACATATCGAATCTTTTTAGGATTCCAACAACATACTTACCTTGGTTGAGAAAGATTCCATTTGGTCCTTGCCATACTTCTAGACCTAGGAAGTAGTGCATCAATCCGAGATCTTTCATCTCAAACTCTGATAAGAGATTCTTATTGCACTCGATAATCTATTTCTCATTTCCAGTCAGAAATAGATCATCCACATATAGCGACAATATGACAGGTTCATCATTCATAACCTTGAGATAAATATTAGGATTAGCTTTACTTTTGGTAAAGCCCAAGTTTGTCAAGAAACTGTCAATTCTTCCATACCAAGCTCTGGGAGCTTGCTTCAAACCATACAAAGCCTTCTTTAGTTTGCATACATGGGTTCTTCCATCTTCCACCTCAAAACCTTGTGGTTGTTCTAAGTACACTTCTTCCTCAATCACACCATTCAAGAAGGTTGTCTTCACATCCATCTAGTGTAAGTCCCACTTCATCATGGATGCAAGTGCCATGATGGTTCTAATAGAAGTGTACCTTGCAACTGGTGCAAATGTCTCTTCACAGTCAATTCCCTCTTTCTGAGAGAATCCTCTGGACACAAATCTTGCTTTATATTTTTCAATGCTACCATCCGTAGCATGCTTTATTTTGTATATCCATTTGGAGGATACCGCACTTTTGTATTTAGGTTTAGGAACTATATCCCAAACATCATTCTTCATTATTGATTGGTATTCCTCTATCATTGCCTCTACCCAGTCTTTCTTATGAACTGCCTCTTCATAACTAGTAGGTTCTTGGTCTACAAGATCACACATCAAAGCCATATAGTTGGAGAAGGGATTTAGTTTCTTGCTTACTCTTGTAGAGCCTTCAAGAGCTCCATACCTTTCTGCTCCTAATATAATATCTCTTTCCCATGCTGGCTTTCTTTTCCTTGAAATATTTGAAATGGGGGGTTCTTGTGGTTCTATCATATCATGGCCTTCAGGTGTTACATCTTCAGGGTTGGGAACAGACTCTACAATTATGGGAGGTGCATCTTCTTCATATACTTCTTCATACTGGCACTTACTAGATCTCTTGAGAGCTGCTTCTTCATCAAATGTCATATCCCTACTTATTTCCATACGATGAAAACCTGGGATGTAAATTCTAAATGCTTTGGATGCTTCACAATATCCAACAAATATTCCCTTCTTTTTAGAAGGATCTAACTTGGTCCTCTTTTCTTTTGGAATATGAATGTATATTGGAGATCCAAATATCTTGAGGTGACTTACCTCAGGATTCTTTCCTATGAACACTTCCTCTAGAGTCTTGAAATCAAGAGTAATGTGAGATAGTCTATTTTGCACATAGACTGCTGTCCTAGCTGCTTCAGCCCATAGATACATAGGTAGGTCTTGATCATGTATCATTGTCTTTACAGCTTCCATGATGGTTCCATTCTTTCTTTCTACAACACCATTTTTTTGAGGATTGTAGGGAGTGGTTAGCTCCCTCTTGATTCTAGCTTCCTTATAGAAATATTCAAAGTCTTTTGAGGTATATTCTCTGCCATTATCTATCCTGATTATTTTGATTTTCTTTTCTGAATGATTCTCTATCAGGGCTTTGAACTTATTGAACTTTCCAAAGACTTCATTCTTTCCTTTTAGAAAGTATATCCAAGTCTTCCTTGAATAGTCATCAATAAATGTGAGATAGTATTCATATCCACTCAAATATGTGGAGGGTATTGGTCCACATACATCATAGTGAATTAACTCCAAGGTACTTTTAGTCTTTATTTCACTCTTTGGAAATGGGTTCTTGATATTCTTCCCTTTTGCACATCCTTTGCATGTGCCATCATGAACAATCTTTAAGTCTGGAAGACCTATAACTACCTTGCTTACATGAGGTAGTGCCTTGTAGTTAATGTGAGCAAGTCTCCTATGCCATAGCTCATTTGAGCTAATGGCTTCATGTACAAGGGAAACTTCTAGATGTCCCTTGAGCTTTTACATACCTCCTTCCTTTTCACCAATGATAATTGCATCCTTGATAGATTTACCTTTGTACCACATTAATACTTGTCCATTAATGAATTCAACCCTATAACCTTTCTTATCCAATGCTGAGATGGAAAGCAAGTTCTTCTTTAATCCTGGTACGTATAATATTTCTTTCATCTTCATGGGGGTTCTAGAATCAAGCTTGTAGCTTGCTTCACCAATTCCCTTGATGGGATATTGATAGTCATCTCCTAGAGATACCTTTTGTGGAGAGGTCTTTTCTTCAAGTCTTGAGAGAGTCTTCTTTTGACCTGTCATGTGCTTTGAAGCACCACTATCAATAAGCCATGTATCTTTTCCAGGTCTTGTAGATCCAGATAGTGAGGAGAATAGAACATACTCTTCTGCATCTTCTTCTTCATTTATTCTAGATCTTCTCTTGAAGAAGGCCTTTCTTCCTCTTCTTCTTCTCTTCTAGGTCTTTTCTTGTGAGGCCTTTCTTCCTTTTCTACTTCTTCTTCACTGTCATCTTCTGCAAGATGTGCTTGATGTCTTTTGTGGTGAGAACCCTTTTTCTTCTCTAGAGGACAATCCTTAGCAATGTGTCCAATTTTGTGACAAGTAAAACATTGGAATGAGGAGTAATCTTTTCTTTGATTAGTTCCTCTTTTCTTTTGAAATCTTTGTGGAGGATGAGACTCTTTGTGACTATCCTTCTTGAAGTAGGATTGATTCCTTCTTCCTTTTGTGTGGGTGGCCAAGGCTTGGTCATCTTCTTTGAGTAAGGCTTCTCTGTTTGCAACCCTAGCTTCTTCTTGAATGCAATCCTCCCAAACCACATCAAATTTCATACTTTCTTTTCTAGCACACATGGTTTGGATGAATGACTCCCAAGGTCTAGTGAGACCATTTAGAGTAGTCATGACTAGTTCATCTTCATCAAGTGTATCTCCAATAGCATCTAGTTATTCCTTGAACTGAGAAACGCTTGAGAAATAGTCTTGAATAGATTCTCCTTTATTCATCTTGGTGCTCTTCAATTGAGCTCTCAGGATCATCTTCCTATTGATGTTCTTTCCTTCATACATTCTGGAAAGGGAATCATGCATTTCCTTTGGGGTCTTCTTGGATTCCATTTGGGGAATCAAGTGGTCCTTAATGGAATCAACAATGATTCTCATTGCCCTAATCAAGTCCTTCCTATACTTCTCTTTGGCTTCATCTTCTGTAGGCTCTGCAACCTCATCTTTATATATTGGGAAAGATCATTCTCTTCAAGAATGAGACCAATTCTATAATTCCATGCCCATAAATTCTCTATACCCTCTAGCTTGTTTTCAAGCTTAGTACTTGGGGCTATCATACCCAGGGGGTCACCAAAAATTGAAAATTCCAAAAATGAAAAACTGACCTTACCATGAGATTGGATTGACTGAGGTGAGGTGACTGATGTACTTACTTTCTGGAAACTTCAATTTTTCAGCCTCCAAACTTGACCAGCGAATGTCGGACCTGCTGTAGAAATCTGGTTCTAGTTTTCTGGTTTTGCACACTTTTTTTTTGTCAAACTAGGGTTTGACTTTCCCAGAGTTCTACCCAACCAAAAACCTTGATCCAGGGCTCAAAACTTCTATTTTGAGGAGGGATATCCAGCCATGCAATCAAAATCCAAAAATACCAACTTTTACAGAAACCCTAATTTTCACTGGAGGAGGAGAGAGAGAGATTTTCACCTTGTGAAAGATGTCCTATTCAGGATAGCTCTGACACCATGTTAAGCTTATACTAATTTGACTAGCAAGATCATTGAAAGAAACACAATCACAAGATAGATAGATATTTTACCCTGGGAAACCCTCATGGGGTAGAAAACCCAGCAAATCTTTCCTCAATAAGGATGATAAACCAAATACAAGATGTAGTCCAAGACTAGAGCTCCTTCTCTACCTCCTATGTAGACCTCTCTCTAAATTGTGCGCTACTTTCCAAGTGATGGAAGAGTGAGATAAGTGAGGAACATCCTCTTTTACTTATACTTGTTCCCCGACTGACTTTTACCCTATGGGGCCGACCTCTCCTAAGAGAGTCTAATAACCCCTAATAAATTAACTCACGGCTGACCCCCACATGGGAGATCTAATAACCCTAGTTACCACAATCCATCGGAGGAATAAACATCTCCAGATATACAATATGGTCACCTCGGAGGATGGAAACATCTCCGGAATAATAAAGTACAAATATAATATTCTTATAAGTTACAATATTACAACAATTAAGGCATAATCCTGTTTCTCCATGATGTCATATTTCAATTCTATATCTCTCAGCACTCTACTGAAAAAGGAAATGGGTTGCTCAGCATTCTGGGCATTCTTTTGTTACAGCACTCCTACTACCATGTGTTCTGAATCATAAGAGAATATCAAAAACTCTTTAGAAAAATCTGGACTGGCTAGTACCGGGGCCTCAGTGATAGCATCCTTAATTCCCTTGAATGAATCTTTTGCTTCCTCAGTCCACTTTATCTGATTTTCCTTTCTTAGCATATTAGTAATATTCATCATAATCTCTCAAAACTAGGAATGAACCTTCTCAGAAAACCCACCTGCCCAATGAAAGATTGTACCTCTTTTTTGCTTCTTGGCTCCCCAACTTTTTGGATTGCACTAACCCTCTCAGGGTCTATCTTGATACCTTCCTTGGAAATGATATGACCCAAGAGCTTAGCTTCTTCTAGTGCAAAATGTGATTTCTTAGGGTTGAGGGATATACCGTATTTTATACGCTTCTTAAAAACTTGCTCCAGATGTTTCAGATGTTCTTCATCAAATTTAGAATACACTGTTATGTCATCCATGTAGACGACCACAAACTTATCCTTTTCTTCAGCAAATGCTATATCCATCGCCCACTAGAAAGTAGCTCCTGCGTTCATCAGCCCAAAAGGCATCTTCGCATACATGAAAGTGCCCCAAGGAGTGGTAAAAGATGTCTTCTCTTGGTCTTCAGGGCAGACCTTGATTTGATTGTACCCAGAGAAACCATCCATAGTGGAGATCCTTTCTGCTCCTACTACTTTCTGCAGGATATGTTCCATTTTAGGCAAGGGTTAATTATCCTTTAGTGAATCCCTATTCAGGTTCCTGAAATCTATACAAATTCTAATCTCTCCATTCTTTTTTCTTACAGGAACTAGGTTCGCTACCCATTGAGATAATCTCAAAGTGACAATAATCTTTGCATCAAACAACCTCTTGATCTCTTTTTCTATTACCGGTACCAACTTAGGATTCATTCTTCTTAACTTCTATTTGAAAGGTTTTTCCCTAGGCTGGATTGGGATAGAATGTTGGATTATTGAGGTACCATATTCCTTTAACTCTTCATAGCTCTAGGCAAAGGCAACAACATAATTTTTCATCAAATCGACATACTGCTCTTTCCTCCTAGTCTTCAACTTTTTAGACAACTTCACAATCTGAGGTTCCCCAATGGAACCCGAATTCTGATCTTCTACAGTATCCTTGGGAGGTTCGAATTTGGGATTCTTTGCCACATCATTTTGATCAAAGAGCTTTTCAAGAGGTATTAATCCCTTGGGAATATAGTTTCTTTTTAACTAGACACTGTCTTTGCCTCCCAACATATTCTTCCAATCCTTATTTTCATTCTCTTCGCTTTCTGACTATTCCTGGTCCATCAGACCTTCTACATTCTCGTTTTCTGTATCAATCTGGACATTAACAAACTCATGAAATAGATCTAAAAATATTTTAATTTGTAGATCATCTTCAAACACTTGCCAATACTTGGAATTGTCTGGGATGGAGGGTCTGTTTATTTCTTCGACCTCATATTTTTCTTGGGAAAAAATGGGAGTTTGAAAATCACCAGCAGTAGTGGCCAAGAAATTAGCTATTTGATTTTCACACCTCGGAATTGCCCAGATCTTATGTTGATCGAAAAAATTTCCAAACATGTCCCACGGCTCATTTCTATAAGCCCTCATCCTAGGCTGTTTTTCCTGATAACTATCATTTTTATCACTGCTAACCACATAAGCCATCCTCTTTTCCCTATACAGCTTTCTATTGTTCCCGAAAAGGGGTATGGTTTCATATGATAGGTCCATTTGCATGGTGCCTTGCAATTTCTTAACCCAAGACCGTGAGAGTAACATTCCGAATTTAGAAAGCACTTCTGCAACCACAAGATCCATCATAATGCTCTTAGCTGGGATTTGGGCAAGGGTTGTTACTACATCTTTGATCAAACCCACACATGGTACCCGCCTGGAATCAAAAGAAAATAGATCTTTGTAGGGTCTGGTGACTTCCAACCCCAACTGCTCTACCAATGAATTTGGAATTAGGTTATGTGAAGCCCCGGATTTTATTAGAGCATTGTGTAGCAGCTTGCCATGGATATTCAAACTTAGATAGAAGGGGGGGACTTCTTCATCATCTAGTTCTTCTAGTTTGGAACCAAATATTATAGTGGGGGCATCCTCTGATACTTCTAGCATATCTTGTGGATTTCCTGCTTTCTCTTTTACCATGCTACTTATCTCTTCCCTATATTCATTGTTTTTTAATATCTCATTTAAGGGGATAGAGATCTTTACCTTCGAGAGTTGAGATTTCAAACTGAATGTCGAAGCTGGCTTTACTATTTCAGCGGCCTCTGGGTTCCTAACTTCTTTAGAATGCTTCCCCCTATCTTTTAAGATTTTCTATGCAGCATCCTCTGGTTGTTTTTCTTTTAGCTTATCCATATTCTGTTGAGTCTTAGGGGGATGAATCTGAGCAGAAATCCCTTCAGTTATTGGTATTTATCTGTTTCTCAACCTCATCTTTCTCTGGATATCATCCACAGCATTCATGTAGCCGATTTGGTACTGTTCAGAATCGAATTCTGTAGCTTTATCAGCATTTCCCTTGGTCAAAAAATCATGCTCCCTTTCAGTCAAATGAACTTCGTGTTCTAGGGTGTCGAAGAGATGTATCTGGTCAGCAGCAGGGTTTTCAGGTGCCTCTTCATCTATCAAATTCTCAGGGAAGGGGGGCCATATATGGTGATCTTCTTGATTTCTTGTATTTCTTGGAGGAGGTGGCCTTCTAAAGTTAGGGTTCCTTATTTGATTTTCAGGCTGTTCCCTAACAAGAGGCTTATTTTCCATGGCTAACCTATCCATCAATCTCTCCATAGTTATCATCATGGTATCAAATTTAGCATCACTAGAAGAGGAGGAGGAGGTAAAAGCTTGGGTTTCTTGCTTCTTCCTATCTGCTTCAGTCTTGCCCTTTATTTTCCCAGAAGCCATCATGTTGGCTTCAACCTCCATGGCATCTTTCAGCATAACAGGCAGGGAAGCAGATTTTCTTTCTCGTAATGTGCATGACAAATTTCCATCAAAGGTATCTGCATAGTGGAGCTTTGCAGCACCTACTGAGGGATTTAGATCATTAGGAATAGAATTATAGGCCTTCATGAATCTAGAAAAAAACTCATGGACTGATTCAAACCCGCCTTTCTTTAAGTGATTATACTGGGATAAGACTATGGCAGGACTCCCCATTGTTTCCCATCATTCTAGAAACAATATTTTAAAAGTTGTAAAATATGCTATGGAAGCATTGGGTGGATGTCTGAACCATTTCTCGGGCTCTCCAAATAGGCTTTGGACAAACAATATCATTTTAGCGTCATCGTGGTCCACTTCCTCCAGATCTACAAAATCCTCAAATCTATCAACATGCTATTTCGATGACTAGTCTTCCTCTCCATTATAAGAGACAATGCTCTGAGCATAGTTCTGAGGGATCTCATGCAAAGCAGCAAGCAGGACCAAAGGTTCAAATCAGGCAGCCATCGGTCTAGGTGGATTCTGAGCTTGTGGAGGAATATTTTGAGCAAGATAACTAGCTAGGATTTTAGTATGGGCTTGAGGGATCTAAGAACTAGGCTTATTGCTTTCATCTTTGGAAAGGTTTTTAGAATCAAACCACACAGGGTCTAAAAGATATAATTCGAGATTATTCAGAGCTTCTTCACCTAGGCTTAGGTATGATTTAGATTTTGTTCTTGACAAAGATTTGCTAATATCAACCTCTAGATCCAATTTTTGAAAAAAATATGCATCTTCTGAAAAAGAAATAATATCGATGCTAGGAGCACTAGCCCGATCTTTCATGGTTCTACGTCTGAGTAAACTTTCAAGGTTATCTACTGCTAACAAGATTTTAGGGAAAGGATTACCTCTCGTATGGATCTTTCTTGAGGCCAGGATGCCTTTGGAATTTCTTCAGTAGTATGTTTTGGTGTACTAATCTTTCTCCAATGGAGTCTTCTTGAATTGTCTGATCTTTGTAAGTGGAGTCGCCTGGGAAAAATTCTTAAACCTTCTTGAAAAATGTGGAAGCCTCTGTTTTCCCATAGGGATTTCTCTTATTATTTGAAATTCAGATGTATATGTAGTTCTCCTAGGGATTGATAAAACAATTCAGTCCCCGGCAAGGGCGCAAATTTGTTAACATCGAAATTCACCCCCAAGGTTGAAAGAGGGTAATTCTGGGTAACCACTAACCAATATTTGTCCTATGTTACTGACCCAACACAGATAGAGAGGGCTCTCTCTAAAATCTCATGAAAAACTGGAATAATCAAGATTGTCAATAATGAAAAAGAAATGCCAGCATTCACGACCAAGATATTCAATTACAACATTTATACATAAGATCATATTTCTGTTGGAAAACTAGAAAGGATTAAAACATTGTCTAGTTGAAACATACAAAACCCAATTGGGCAATGGAGTCACACTTAAGTAAACCTTGAATATCAGTTATAAGTGCTTTGCAAAAGACATTTACATAGGGGCAAGGTAGCAAAAATATCGTAGTCAAAGTGATTTAATTGGCGGAATAGAACATAAAGGAACAATCCATTGATATAAGGCATACAAAGATGAATCCTATATCAACTTTAGCAGAAATAAGGGTGGAATACTCAGAATAAGCTAAGCGTAGCATAATCTCTATGAATTCCACTTAACAAGTACCCTAAACCAAGTATGAAAAGAATATCAAAGAATGGAATTACAATGTAAGAAACACATGCACATTAGGAGAGAAGGAACAGACTACAAAACTCATTACACATGAATCATTGACAAGCACCAGCTCAGCGTTGCAAATTTTATTCAAGAAAAAACTCAAGAAAATGTATTACAGAACAATTTTTCGTATTCAAAATTTTTTTCAACCCCTGCATAGCAGCCTGCCCTGCAACTTAGGGAGTGAGTTTTTTTATTTTCCTCAATGAATTCCCTATGCTTCTCCTAGAGGGCATTTGTCTCCTCCTCCTGCTTCTTATTCTCTTCTAGTTTCCACATTCTTTCCCTTAGCTCCTTGATCTCACTGTCTTTCAGGCTGACATGTGACATAGCTTCTGCCATATTATTGGTACTGTCTTCATCACCACTTTGACTCAAATTTGTAGGCCACATGTCCAGACTGGACAAATTACTTCTTAGATCTTCAAGTTTCTTTTCTAGGCTTGTTTTCTCCTTTTTCCAATCACCTTTCTCTCCAGCAAGCTTCAACATTTCTTCTTTACAATCATCCAATTCCTTAGATAAAGCCTCCCTTTGTATTTCAAATTGTGTTTCCTCGGGGGCCTGGATCAGCTAGGTGTCAGAGACTTTTTCCTTTTTCTGCAGGTTTGAAATTAACTTTTCTTTATCAGCTAGTAGCTGCTTCATGGCTTTTCCTCCCCCGTCAACTCCAACCAGGTCAATTTGTAACTTTTTTACATGTTGTTGAAGGGCTCATTTTCAAGCTTTTCCTGCTTTAGCTGGTTCTCTAACTTCCTTATAGTAACTTCCAAGTTATCACCTCTCAATGCCACTTTGACAAAATCAATATGGATAAGATCACCAATCTGTTTGTGAAAATGGATCTTGTCAGGTACTGGTATCGTATCCCATCTGAGCTTCATCTCTATTACTTCGGCTTCTGTGAATACTGCTAAATTTAAAGTGTTATCCTTCTCATCTCTACTGGTTAATAAGGAAGTCTCAGTTTTGGACAAATTACTAGCTCTCAGCATCAAGTCAAAACTATTATGGGCCGAGACCTGTCTATTCTGTTTATATTGCTTGCATAGATCAGCTCTAGACCAGAATCTACTACTATTCTCACCTTCTTTAACATCCTGAAACTTGTATTCTCTTATTTGAACTTTAGGGGTTGGAGACACCTCATTATCCTCTTTTTCATTATCCATCCAGACAGTCAAATCTTTCTGGGATGTCCCACCAACCAATTCTTCTTCAGTGAGGGAAACAAATGAATCGACTTGAGTATTTTCACCAAACACTTCGACTTGTGTTACCATCCTAGGTCGTTTATCTTCACCTCCCATTTTAATATCCATATCTTGAATTTCCTCCAAATATCTCTTCTGGCCCACTTCCCCAGTGTCCGACACCTGTCTGATATTCATTACCACATCAGACATCATGGGGTCTATTTCCTGCAAACCTGGAACTTCTTCCGGCTCAGGTTCCCATAGTAGCAAATTCTGTCCCCTGAGTGCCCTTTCTAGCTCCTTGGGTTCGAAATCCTTTAGGTTACAATCCTTCCTTCTTCTAGAAATGACATGCAGGGGGTCGTATTCAATGGCTACGTCTTTTTTGAACCTTAGAAGTCTCATCAATTCCTCTATCTCCGGTAAAGCCTCCTTTCTCTTCACAATGAAAGGACCTACCTTCCAAGGGTATTTTATATCAGTGCCCCTTTTAAACTGCTGAAACAGTCCCTCTTCCAAGCTCAGTTTCTGCCTGAGAAATTCTAGGGCAAAGATTCTTAATGTCAGAAAGGAAGGCAAAACATAGGGTTCCTTCACAAAACCATACAGCCTACTGGTTGTAGCATCTTTTAAAAGGAACCAGTCTCTAGCGGCCAATTCATCCTTTATTACATCATCAACTTCATCTCAGGCAGTACTCTAGTCAGTCCCGCCCCAAAAATGACCTTATACACAGGGGGTAAAACACAGTTGAAATAATCAAACACATTGTCTAGCAAAGAATTTGTCTCAAGTAAAGGGCAAAAATGCAGGCTTTCCACATTACTGTATAGGATCATCTTCATAAGCTGTGTCTGGTATCTGAAAAATCTAGTATTTGGGAATTTTTGTTAGGATATTTAGACACTTAGGAGTTAGTTAAGATCAACTTGTGTAATATATCCGTTAGGGATAGTGTGTTTCTATAGTATGCATTAGTATGCATGTGTAAATACTTAATCCGACGGTCACGATATGTTTCAGACATAGAGTGATCGGACGATTCAACTTCTCTTAGATCAAACCTAACCTTGATTCGTGGATTAACACCCGATTGGTCCATGATCTCTATTTAAAGAGCATGGAGGGTAATTGTTTAGTTGATCGATTATGAGAAGCTCATTTGTAACTTTCTTTCTTTGCATAATAAATTGTCACGTAGAAGCTATTTGGCCGGGGCCGTGGAGTGTTTCCCTCAAGAGGGTTTAAACCACGTCAAAACATCGGTGTGTTGATCTGTGATCTGTTTGTGTGAAGTGGTTTCTCTTGGTGTTCGGTCCTTTGGTAGTACCCTGTGTACCCAAACATGGTATCAGAGCTTTTATGAAGTGCCGCTTCCGGTTATGATCTAGATCTTGAACTGCTGTTGCCGAAACTCAAAAGGGTTTCTATTTCTGGTATTTTTGTGCATTTTTGGGATGTGGGAGGTGTTCCATTGTGTCCAGAGTGTCATTTCCATTGGGAAATAGTTTTCATTTGATCGAAAACGGTTCCCGGTTGCTCCAGAAACGCGTATTTCATCAGATCTGAAGCCATTAATTTACAAACATGGCCGCCCCTTGTGATATTCTACTTAACAGTTCCAACTATTTCTCATGGAAATCTTGTATGGAGGATGTTCTACGAAGTAGGGGACTTTTCAGAATTACCTCAGGGAAAGAAAAAGAACCCACTGATGATGATAAGAAAATAAAATGGGCAAATAGATGTGATGAAGCTCGTGGATTGATTGAGATGTCAATCTCTACTGATTTGCGATTCCACATATCTGGAATTGATGAACCTAATGCTGCTTGGGACAAGTTGGAATCTGTGTTTGGTAAACACAATGAAATTCGAGGTCACCAACTCGAAAATGAGTTGATTTCTTTAAATCCAAGTGACTTTTCATGCATTCAAGATTATTTATCTAAGTACAAAACTCTTAAACTCTTATGTGTAGAATGTAAGATTGAGAGGGAAGACAAACAATGCATTTATCATATTCTTTCCAAACTTGGACCAGCATATTCTGTTTTTGTATCTACATTTTACTCTATGAAAGCATCATTGAATCCAGCTAGCTATCAAGAGCCTAGTCTTGAATCCTTTTGTGATTCCTTGATTAGGGAACAAGATAAACTCATTCATCTTGGAATAATCAACAATGCAGATACATCTGGGAAAGCCTTATTGTCCCAATAGAAATAAAATTCCAAGCCTCCCAAGAAACAAAAATTTCGCAATAATAAGTCAAACAAGGGTCCAGAACCCTCTCAGTCAGCTCCTTCTTTAAAAAATGACAAAGGATCCAAGCCAAAAGGCAAGAAGACTGAGCATCATTGCAACTATTGCGGGAAAGATAATCATGATGAATCTAAGTGTTTCAAGAAGATGGCAGCCTTGGAAGCAGCAATGAAGAAGCACCACATCAGCCTAGATTCGCCTTCAGAATCTACCTCTCATGGACATGCACTTTGTGCTTCTGGTTATTCTTATAATGCATCTTCTTCTTCTACTTCAAATGAATGGCTCATTGATTCTGGAGCATCTTATCATATGGCTAAGGATCAAGCCATCTTTTCTACTATGCATGAATGTAACACCAAACAAATATTTGTTGGTGATGATAGATCTCTAAGTGTTGTAGGAGCTGGAACAGTTCCAGTAGATAATGGTCATTTTAGTGATGTACTATGTGTTCCAAGAATTTCCTGCAGTTGGTTATCAGTCTATCAGATCACTCATTCTGGTGAAGGTAAAACTGTGACCTTTACACCTCACCAAGTTGTAATCAAGGATTTTAAAGATCCTCAATAGGTCCTAGCTACCGGAATTGTTGATGATATTACCAGGTTGTACAAGTTTAACAACTTTGGGTCATCACCTTTCCCTTCAGTTTTTGTTGCTCATAGTGATAACTTGAGCAAACTTTGGCATGAGCGATTTGGTCACTTAAATTATCGCTCATTGCAACAACTATGTAAAGAAAATATGGTGACAGGTCTTCCGATGGTATCTTGCAGAGATGGTGTTTGCTCCGGTTGTGTACTCGAAAAACATCATCGGGACAGTTTTGACAAACGTGCCTCTTGACACGCCTCGGTTCCCTTGGAGCTTGTGCATATTGACTTGTGTGGTCCTCTTCCATCTGCTTCCTTTTCTGGTTTCAAATATTTCTTAACTTTCATTGATGATTACACCAAATGCACTTGGGTTTATTTCCTAAAACTTAAGAGCGAAGTATTTAACATGTTCTTGGCCTACAAGGCCCTTGTTGAAAAACAATCTGGTCATCAAATTATTAAGTTAAGATCTGACAATGGAGGAGAATATGTTAACAAACAGTTCACTACTTTCTGCACTGAACAAGGCATCCAACAACAACACACTTTTCCATATACACCACAACAAAATGGTGTAGCTGAGCGGAAAAACCACACTTTAAAAGAAATGGCTAATTGTATGATCCAATCTGAGGGACTAAGTCCTCAATTTTGGGCTGAAGCCATTAATTGTGCAAATTAAATAGTGAATCGCACCCCCACTAAAGCATTACAAGGTATAACACCAGAAGAAGCATGGAGTAAAACTAAACCTGATGTAAGTCACTTCCGTGTGTTTGGTAGTGAAGCATGGGCTCACATTCCGGATGAAAAATGGAAAGCATTGCAGCCTAAAAGTGAAAAGTGCATATTTGTTGGATATTCTGAAGATGTAAAAGGTTATAGACTTCTTCAACCACATTCTCATGATATAATCATTAGAAGAGATGTTAAATTTGATGAAAATATATTGGCCTGCGAGCCTAACTCGACGATTGTGCCATCTTTGGCTTGTGAGCCTGATTCGGCGTTTGTGCCTTCTTCTTCTTCTTCCAACTTCCTTGATAGGTTTCCAACTCTAGTTTCTAATGATGACAGTGAGGATGAAAATCCACCTCTGCCTGCTCATGTTCCTCCAGTTGCACCAGCACAAGTGCTTCCTCGATGGGTCCGTTCCACATGTGAAGCAGCTGGTGATCTTGCCGGTGATCCTAGAGATCAACGTCGAACACGTTCTCAATTTCAGTGAGCCTCTTCTCTTTTGGCTCAAGTTTCCAAGAATCATTATCCAGAAAATTTTGCAGAAGCTTCAGGGAATCCAGATTGGGATGCAGTCATGGATGAAGAATACCGTTCCTTAATGGCGAACGATACTTGGGATCTTGTACCTCTTCCAAAAGGAAGAAAACTTGTCAGATGTAAATGGGTCTACAGAACTAAGTATGCATCAGATGGAAGTGTTGAAAGACTTAAGGCAAGGTTAGTTGCCAAAGTTTTTTCCCAAGTTGAAGGGATTGACTATAATGAAACCTTTGCTCCCGTCGCAAAAATGAACTCCATCCGCCTTGTTCTTTCCCTTGCAGCCTTACACAACTGGGAAGTCCATCAAATGGATGTCAAGTCTTCCTTCTTACATGGTGATTTACAAGAGGAAATTTACATGGAACAACCTCCTGGCTATGTTCAGAATAACTCTAGCCTTGTCTGCCGCCTTAAGAAATCCTTATATGGCCTTAAGCAAGATCCTAGAGATTGGTATGCCAAAATGGATAACTTTCTCCTTGACACTGGTTTTTCTAGATGCCATTCTGACCCCAACGTCTATACCAAGAAAGTAGGAAACCATCTCATCATACTTGTTCTATATGTTGATGACCTTATTCTTACTGGTAGTGACCCTAAGCTTATAACCCATGTGAAATCCAGTCTTAAACAAAATTTTGAAATGTCAGACTTAGGACATTTACATTATTTTCTTGGTCTCCAAGTCCTGCAAACCAAAGAAGGAATCTTTCTTTCTCAGTCTAATTATGCTTGTGACCTTCTTCGTCGCTTTCACATGGAAGATTGTACACCAGCCCCTTCTCCCTTCTAGTCTGGAGTCAAACTTTTTGCCACTTGTACTTCACCTAAAGTCAATGCCACCTTGTATCGTCAGCTTGTTGGTAGTCTCTTATAATTGACTCATTCCCATCCTGACCTTTCCTTTGCCGTTGGTCGAGTTGCCCGTTATATGCAGACACCTCATGAAAGTCACTAGAAAGCAGCTAAAAGAATACTTTGATATATTCGAGGTACAGTTCAGTTTGGGATTCATTACAGTACAGGGGGGAAACCTTTGTTGGTTGGTTTCACTGATTCAGATTGGGCCAGCGATCCTGATGATCGAAAGTCTACTGCAGGTTATGTTTTCAGTCTGGGATCTGGACCTATTACTTGGGCTTGTAAGAAACAACAAGCTCTTGCTCTTTCTTCAGCAGAGGCAGAATATCGAGCAGCAGTTAATTCCATTCAGGAAGCTTTATGGCTTCGACAAATCCTTTCAGAGTTTGGATTCGAGCAGCAACAGCCTACTCCACTTTGGTGCGACAGTCAAAGCGCCACCAAGCTTGCCAAAGATCCAGTTCTACATCAACGCAGCAAACACATTGAGCTACATATGCACTTCATCAGAAATCTTGTTCATGATCTTGTTCTTGAAGTGCTCTTTTGCCCTATAGATGACCAAGTTGCAGACATATTCACCAAGTCTCTTACAGAAGCAAATTTTTCTAAACTTCGATCTATGCTAGGATTTCAGGAACTTGTCATTAAGGGGGGATAGGCTCTAATTACTCCTTCCTTCTCCTAATAGTGTCACTTTTGTAAATCCTTCAATCCTATCGCAAGTTGTTCTTAAGGGGGGATGTTAGGATATTTAGACACTTAGGAGTTAGTTAAGATCAACTTGTGTAATATATCCATTAGGGATAGTGTGTTTCTTTAGTATGCATTAGTATGCATTTGTAAATACTTAATCCGACGGTCACGATATGTTTCCAACATAGAGTTATCCGACGGCTCAACTTCTCTTAGATCAAACCTAACCTTGATCCGTGGCTTAACACCCGATTGGTCCATGATCTCTATTTAAAGAGCATGGAGGGTCATTGTTTAGTTGATCGATTATGAGAAGCTCATTTGTAACTTTCTTTCTTTGCATAATAAATTGTCCCGTAGAAGCTATTTGGCCAGGGCTGTGGAGTGTTTCCCTCAAGAGGGTTTAAACCACGTCAAAACATCGGTGTGTTGATCTGTGATCTGTTTGTGTGAATTGGTTGCTCTTGGTGTTCGGTCCTTTGGTAGTACCCTATGTACCCGAACAATTTTCCCAACTGTATATGCATTCTTTCTGCTAGAAATTCATCAAACCTAAGAGGTGGGATGAGTCCACTGTCAGACATTACTAAACAAATACTAATCCTGAAAAGTAGAGTCAGCTGGACCTCTGTTACCCATTGGTTAGTATCTAAACCTAAGAATTGAGCCAATAGTGAAAAGACCAACTGGAAATCATCATAAAAAAGGTTGACATCCATGGGGTACAACTTTTCTATAACTTTGGAGTGAGGTTTCAGACATGTGGCTAGGAAATCCTAATGGCTCTCAGGGGCGATTAGACGGAACAGGGAAACTACAGGCTCTTATGAAAAGCTTTCCAACTCTTGGCACTATGACTCGGGGACAAAAAATGAATTCTTTACAACAGACGCATCTAAAACACAGACAATTTTAGACCTAGGGGAATCCATGATCACCCTTATGGACTAGGAGTAATTCGCGGAGCACCATGTTACAAACTCGGGGAAAGATGGTACTTGGCCTAGGCAAAAAAAAATAAAAGACGACCTAAAAACCCTATGTATGTCCAGACCCTGTTCATGCAAAGCATCTAACTTTATTTTAATTTCAGGGATAGGGAGCCGAATGCATGGGTCAAACACATCTGCATCCCTATCTTCTAGGGCCACCCTCACTTTATAGCTGGTAGAAGCCTATTCATCTCCTCTGTTATGACTAAAGATTCAACTTTTAAGATAAAGGACGGTTACACGGCCTTACCTATCGGGTTAGAAGCTCTGAATAGGCTACTAGAGGTTCAATCACCTTCGCCGTCTACCACATGCCAAGCGACCTCTTGAATTCGACAAGCTTCGAGAAGAAATGTCACCCCTCACAGTTGTTTCTTATATATATAACCATGCTGACATAAATACCTCCTTTCTTTTCCTCCTGTCCTTTAATCTCTACAATTGGTTTCTTACATGCCTATTCCCTACCGTCAGATTGGATGCTTCTTTATCCTTTGATTTGACGGCCTACTCTTCTTTACCATCGGATCTTCTTTTAACTTTTCATCTATGCCATTCGTCTTATCCACACCTCTCCATAAGGAAACATTGCATGTACCCCAGTGGTCTCTACTAAGATCTCTTCCTCTATGTGACAGGCTCTGGTGTTGACATCTGGCAGTTGGGAAAGGTTCAACGCATCCACTATTTCGCTATCCAGCATGCTACTTCTTCGTGTGATCAGCTATGAGAGCCGTTGATGTGATGCTTTTCACCATCTGAATCGTGGATTTTCCACCTGTTTATACCATTGCATGCGCTTGATCTTATATATGGCCTTCTATCAATTCTTCTTGCGATATCATCTACGGCTAACACCTGGCTGGCGAGAAATGCTCATCACATCTTCCCTTTTTCCTATCCTCCTCGCAACTTGGCTATGCGGTATTCCATATAGGGTCGTGGATCCTATCCCCGCACTTAATCGATGGCATAGATCGGTGTGATGTTTAGTCTCTCATTATTGGACCAGTGGACTATAGGTTATAAAGTGTGATTCTTGCCTATTAATACCCACACTTCAGCATTTTCCCATCATTTGCACATTTGGTCCTTCTTAGACCCCTTATATTTTCCCATTAGCACTTAGCTTTGGAGAATGGAAGATATCTCAGGTTCTCCACCAGGTACATTTTTCCCCTCCATCCCTTCCATTCAACTGCATATTATAAAAAAATATATGGGTGTTAAAACTAGTCTTTACGGAGCTACCACACTTGGACGATCCTTCCTTTAGAAATTATGGGATCCTTGTCCACTACGCACATCTTAGACAATCCTTCCTTTCAGAATTATGAGATTCTAGTCTAAGGATCAATATTTAAGACTATCCTTCCTTTCAGAATTACACAATCAATGTCCAGGGATGATCAATCCCACCACAATCCAAGGATCAGCATTTAAGACTATCCTTCCTTTCGAAATTACAAGATCACTATCTAAGGATGATCAATGTTGATCCATTTAAGAAACCTCTCATGTCTATGGACGATGCAGTCCTATCACATACATTTTTAACTAAACGTTCAGGGACGATGCAATCCTATCTGTACATTTTGAACTCAACGTTCAGGGATGATGCAGTCCTATCATGTACATTTTGAACTCAACTTTTAGGGGCGATGCAATCCTATCATGTACATTTTGAGCTCAACGTTCAGGGACGATGCAGTCCTATCACGTACATTTTCAACTCAATGTTCAGGGACGATGTAGTCTCATCATGTACATTTTGAACTCAATGTTCAGGGATGATGCAGTCCTGTCATGTACATTTTGAACTCAATGTTCAGGGATGATGCAATCCTGTCACGTACATTTTGAACTCAACGTTTAGGGACGATGCAGTCCTATCACGTACATTTTGAACTCAACGTTCATGGAGATGCAGTCCTATCACGTACATTTTGAACTCAACTTTCATGGACGATGCAGTCCTATCACGTACATTTTGAACTAAACGTTCAGGGACGATGTAGTCCTATCACATCCACTAGGGACTACTTTCTTTGAGACATATGTCTACGGATCTCTTTTAGGACATGTTTCTAGGGATGATACAATCCCCCTTGTCCATTAGGGACCACTTCTCAGAGACATATGTCTATGGATCAATTTAGGGACCGAAGTCTAGGCATGATACAATCCCTCCTCATCCACTTAGATAAATTCTAAGGACCATATATTGACCTCATCGTCATAACCAGTAACCTCATCATCGACCTCATCATCGGAATAGGTAACCTCATCATCGACCTCATCGTCGATGTAGGCAATCTCATCATCAATGACCATATCACTCCCCCTTTCGAGGAGGGTCCTTCTGAACTACACCAAGATTGTCTCGAAAATACTAAAAATTTACTCGAGACAGAGGTTTGGTCAATACATCAACAACTTGTTCATCAGTGCTCACATACTCGATCTTTGTAGCTCCTTTCTGCACCATATCCCGTATATAGAAATATCATATCTCTCTGTGATTTGACTTATCATGGAACACTGGATTCTTATTCATCTTGATACAACTCTAGTTGTCACACAAGATCACAGTGGGGTCTGTCTCAAACAATCTTGATAATAACTTTCAAAGCCATATCGCTTCACAACTAGCAGAGCAAGCATCAATATATTTCACTTCAGCTGAGCTGAGAGCCACACTAAACTACTTCCTGCTAAACCACGAGATCATGGCATATCCCAAACAATAACATCCTCCTGATGTGCTTCTTCTTGTCTGATACACTTCCTTCCCAATCAGCATCTGTGTAGCGATACAATCTAAAGTCATGATCTCCAAGATAACATAGACCAAAGTCTATCGTACCCTTTAGGTACCTCATCACATGCTTTGCAGCTACATCTAGGTTCCTACTGACTCAAGGTGTTCACAGCAAAGCATATATCCAGCCTGGTATTGTCAGATACATCAATGACCCAATAATATGTTTGTACAGAGTCACATCCACTAACTCTGACGAGTCATCAACTAATAGCTTCAAGTTGGAATCCATGGGAGTGGCCATGGATTTTCACTTTGCATTCCAACATATCAAATCTTTCAATATTTCCACAACATACTTGTTAAATTTTCAAAATTTACTTCAATCTAATCTAGGATCTTAACTGAGAGAACAACATGTACAGCATATCTACAGCATATCAATCATGGAGACAATAATGCAAGCACACAAGAGACACAAAGATTTACTTGGGGAAAACCATAAGGTGAAAAACCCCAATAACTTCCTCAGAGACAGATAGAGCAATGATACAACCAACCATGAGAGATAGACATAACCTAGCAGCAGCTCCTCCTCCTCCATAAGTGCGCCACTCCTCCTTGAGTGCATGAGTGAGAAGTGAGTGAGCAAATAGAGTGCCTCCCGCACTCTATTTATACTTGACTTGACTTGCCTTTTTACCTAACTCATGTAGGCTCGAACTTAACCACATAACATAATGCTGACTAGGCTGACCCCCCAATAGGGTGGTCTAATGACCCTTTGACCCACATGGCCAACCCCCAATAGGGTGGTCTAATAACCCTTTGACCCACATGAATTATACAGGACCGACCCCAACAAGGTGGTCTAATAACCCATCAAGAATAAGTTACGACATTTACAATATAAATGACAACACTTCCTTATAGAGGAATAATACCATCTCTATAGGAATACAATATACATATATGTGAAATACATTCCGAAGTTACATATACATCAACACTTCCTCTTAACTAGGAAGGTATTTTTCAGCACAGTTCTTCTAGCACAAGTCATCTTCTCTAGATCATCGTCACTGGATAATCGTCATCGAGTCATCATCATCGTCACTGCTGCTGCTATCTCAATCAAACTTTGAGTCTACTCGTCATAGGAAGTTCTACAGAGCCAGTCCTTTTTCATACTGGATGTAGGCCCACCACTTGTAGGTCTTCATCATCACTGGCCATACTGTGGAATCCTCAGGACTTATTACGTGCATCACAAAACCTCGAAAGAGCATTCCAGGATGTTACGGGTACACAACTCTGACCTGTAGGATCTCCCAGGGCGCTATTACATGTGACCCCACCACAAAACCTCGAAAGAGCATCCCAGGATGTTACGGGTACACAACTCCAACCTGAAGGATCTCCCAGGGCACAAATTACATGTGGTCACCACAAAACCTAGCAAGAGCATCTCAGGATGTTACGGGTACACAACTCCGACCTGAAATCTCCCAGGGCACAAATTACATGTGGTCATGGCAAAACCTCGAAAGAGCATCTCAGGATGTTACGGGTACACAACTTCGACCTGAAATCTCCCAGGGCCCAAATTACATGCCATAGGACAAAACCTCGCAAGAGCATCCCAGGATGTTACGGGTACACAAATCCGACCTGAAAGATCTCCCAGGGCACAAATTACATGTCCTCCCAGAGTAATGTCTCAAAAGAGCATCCCAGGCTGTTACGGGTACACAACTCTGACCTATAGGATCTCCCAAACATGCTCCTCTGCACAACCTGATCCACGGCCACAAAGTATCATCCTGATACTCACCATACATCAACCTGATGTACACATGATCATCTTGATCATCATCACTGCAATGTCCTACTGCATGTCATCTGGAGCAACATCCTGAAGCTCATCATCCATGATCATCCTGATCATCACTGCAACATCCTGCTACATGATCCACCTGATCATCAATGCATCTACTTGATGCATACCAAGTATCTACCTGTTACATATCATCATACATGATCCTCCTGATCATACAATGTATCCACCTGATACAAATACAAATACATGATACATATCATCATACATGATCCACCTGATCATACAATGTATCCACCTGATACATATACAGATACATGGTCCAAGCATCCAACATGATGCATATACAAAAATACATACACATGATCCAACTGATCATATCCAGCATCCAACATGATGCGTACATATAAATGATCCAACTGATCATATCCAAGCAGAAACTAGAACATCATCCTGATGCTCATCATCCAGCGCTTACATCCACAGCCATGTGAAGGATCCTCCTTCCAACATGCTTGGAATGGCTTCAGCAAACGTGTCCATCACTTCTTCCTCGAAGTGTCCTCGATCTGAAGAACGCCAAGCCTCTCTCTGAAGTACTCAAACTTCACCCTGGCTAGTGGCTTCGTCAACACATCTGCAATCTACTCGTCCATCGCAACATACAGGAGCTTCACAGCTCCTCTCTGCACCATATCCCTGATATAGTGATATTCGATCTGTATGTGTTTCGAACTGTCATGAAACACTGAGTTCTCGGACAACTTTACACAACTTTGGTTATCACAAAAGATACCAATAGCCTCCAACGGGAGATCAAATAACTCAGATAGTAGTTTCCGTAGCCATACTGCCTCACAACTAGCTGAGCAAGCTACAACATACTTTGCCTCAGCTGTACTCAATGCTACGCAGGACTGCTTCCTGCTAAACCAAGAGATCACACCTGATCCCATACTGAAGCAACACCCAAATGTGCTCTTCCTATCTGCAGCACTGCCAGCCCAATCTGAATCAACATAACCCTGTAGGTTAAACTTTTGATTCGCCTCATACTTGAGCCCATAATCGACTGTACCCTTCAGGTACCTCATAACATGCTTTACAGCAACCAGGTGAACACTCCTCGGATCCGTCAGGAACTGGCTCAATGTGTTCATAGCAAAGCAAATGTCTGGTCTCGTGTTCGTCAGGTACATCAAGGACCCAATCATCTAACGATACATAGAGATATCAACTGGCTCAGATGAAGCATCACATAGAAGCTTCAGATTTGATGCCATAGGTGTGGCCATAGCCTTGCAGTCCATCATCCCGAACCTCTTCAGGATATCTACTGCATACTTCCCTTGTCCAAGGAAGATTCCATCACTCTGCCATACCTCCATGCCAAAAACAAATAGTGCATCATCCCCAAGTTCTTCATCTCAAACTCGGCAGCAAGCTTCCGCTCCGTGTCGGCAATCAATTTATCTTCACCTATAACAAACAGGTTATCCGCATACAAAAGTAGTATCACTAGATTGCCTTCCTCAACCTTGTAGAAAAGGTTGGAATCTGCTTTATTCTTGGTAAAGCCCAAACTGGATAGAAACCTGTCTATCCTACCATACCAAGTTCTGCACACATATATGACTACACCATGCTGTCTTGAAATCCATCTGGTGCATCTTCTATTTCATCACTTTTATATTTCTCAATGCTGCCATCTGCAATATGCTTGATCTGATAGTTCCATTTGGAAGTCATAACAAACTTCCCTTCACGTCTTGGGACTGCAACCCAAACATCATTCTTCATGATCGATGGATCATGGCATTCCATTTCTTCATCCCAGATCCTGGGAACTTCAATATCTTCAATATATATCTTTGTTGCTGGAACAAATGTTGTAGTCCTTTTGTAGGTGAAGATATACGGTCTTTCCTACAAAACAGGTTAAATTGCATGATTAGAAACATCTCGTAATTTTCAGAACAAATTCTTACACATAAAGAAATATGTCATACAGTCATGCAATTATCTTAGCCAATGATTCAATACAACATTTATCCATATTCCGTAACTTTCTAGATGCCTTCCAATCTCTACCAAAACATTGTTCAGAGTGTGCACAACTCCCAACATGTCAGCAAAGAGGTTTCATTCTAGATAAGTAGCAATGGAATGTTGTACAGTGCCATAGGCCACTTACCCATGTATATTAGTAGTATATTGTTCATCAATGCAACTATTCTAATATGCACAATACATATCCTAAGTCTAGGAACATGAGCATATACATCATTGAACAATTTTATTTAAACAGACAAATATGCAAGAAATTAAAATACTTATCTTTGTTTGTTCGTTGGGTGGACTCCCTCTGAGTCTTTGCTTCCTTACAGGAGCTGCTGGAGTCCTAATCTGAAGTAGCTTCTTCTACACCTTTCTATTGTGGAAAGATGGTCAACTCCCTCTGAATATCTACATCCTTGCAGAAACTATTGAAGTGTGTTCCTTTGCTTTCTTGCAGGAACAACTGGAGTGTGCTCCCTCTTGATCTTTGCTTCCTGGATTACCTGTTCTTGAACTCATATTCATCCTTGGTCCCTATGCATGCTTATTAGTATCATAATTGTGTTATCCTTGTGATCTCATATAAAATCATACATTCATTAGTATACTATTAAAACACAATAATCTCAAGCATGTATAGTCATGATCATTTCAAACAGAAAATAATAAGCATTAGCATTCAAGGTTTATGTAGGATTCTTATGGTTAGTCAAATCATAAGAAACATAACATGTCTAAACCTGTAATTACTCAAACCTATGACTCTTCAGGTTAGTTGAATCATCAATCAAGATAAGAGATATAATATGCATAAAACCATGATTATTCAAACCTATGACTTCATGATCATATCTTCCCATTTTAAAAAATTCCCATTTTTACAGAAGCCCTAATTTTCCACTTTTCTGATTAAAGTCCTGAACTAGGGTTTGATCAAACCCAGCCTTCTTCCCAACCAAAAAATATGATCTTGGTCTCTAAATTTCTATTTTGATGAGCAGGATCCAGCCGTGGTCTCCGATTACAAAAATTCCAACTTTCTCCAAAGCCCTAAATTCCGGAAGCCATGAATGAAGGTACTCAAAAATAATTCTGTTTTGACAGAAATATGTACCTGATTGTTTCTGGTGTAACTCTGAACTTTTCGATCCACAGGGTCTGAAAAAGTTTCTTGAGATATCCTGACCTGTTATCTTTCCATCTTGATAGATCTTACCTCAATTGGATTCTCTGAGAGAGAGTTATGCCAAATGTCGCAACGTGACCTGTTTTGGGATAATATAGGAGAGCAACCTTGTACGGTGTGCCACGTGTCACTGTTTCAACTTCGGCCTCTGAAAACTTTTCCTGCGATATCTCAGCCTGTTATCTTTCCATCCTAATAGGTCCGACCTCAATTGGATTCTCTGAGAGAGAGTTATGCCAAGTGTCACAACGTGACCTGTTTATGGGATAATGCAGGAGAGCGCACTTGTACGGCGTGCCACGTGTCACTGGTTCAACTTCGGCCTCTGCAATTTTTTCCTGAGACAGTACAGTCTGTATAATACCTGTCACATTTTACTAAATTTCATTTGGAGCTTCCTAGCCCAAGTTATGACCTTTTTACCAAGGTCACCTGATTTTGACTCAGATCTGGAAGAGGCAGAAACCCTATATTGCACAGATCATAAATCACAAAGTACATTGAATTAGAGGTTTCCCTTTGTACACAAGGTACCTAGAGATTTAATATTCATCTTGTAACAATTTCAGAGCCGAAAACTTCTCCAAAATGGATTTATAGCGAAAGTGCTACGATGACTGGTTTTTGCTATATCAAGCCCTAGCATCGTAAGTGCAACAAGTGTCATACATGCCATATCATGCCTTCTTTCAGGCTAGCTCTGATACCATGTTAAATTTTCAGAATTTACTTCAATCTGATCTAGGATCTTAACTGAGAGAACAACATGTACAACATATCTACAGCATATCAATCATGGATACAATAATGCAAGCACACAAGAGACACAAAGATTTACTTGGGGAAAACCATAAGGTGAAAAACCCCAATAACTTCCTCAGAGATAGATAGAGCAATGATACAACCAACCATGAGAGATAGACATAACCTAGCAGCAGCTCCTCCTCCTCCATAAGTGCGCCACTCCTCCTTGAGTGCATGAGTGAGAAGTGAGTGAGAAAATAGAGTGCCTCCCGCACTCTATTTATACTTGACTTGACTTGCCTTTTTACCTAACTCATGTAGGCTCGAACTTAACCACATAACATAATGCTGACTAGGCTAACCCCCCAATAGGGTGGTCTAATGACCCTTTGACCCACATGGCCGACCCCCAATATGGTGGTCTAATAACCCTTTGACCCACATGACTTATACAGGGCCGACCCCAACAAGGTGGTCTAATAACCCATCAAGAATAAGTTATGACATTTACAATATAAATGACGACACTTCCTTATAGAGGAATAATACCATCTCTATAGGAATACAATATACATATATGTGAAATACATTCCGAAGTTACATATACATCAACAATACTTGAACCCTAGTTGAGAAAGATTCCTTCTGCGCCTTGCCATACTTCCAAACCTTGGAAGTAATGCATCAATCCAAGATCTTTCATCTCAAACTCTTAAGAGAGCTTCTTCTTGCACTCATCAACCTGTTTCTCATTTTCGGTCAGAAATAGATCATCCACATATAGGAACAATATGACAGGTTCATCATCCATAATGGATGAGCTTTACTCTTGGTAAAGCCCAATCTTTTCAAGAAACTATCAATTCTCCCTCTGTGAGTGAACATCATTCACACTATGTATTGAGTGATCTTATGCATATCTATCTGTGCCATCTTCCATCAGATGGGTCTACTGATATGAGCCTCAAGATCAATCGAACACTATGCTAAGTTCCTTCTTGCATCCATCTAAGAGAATAATGTCATCTATATATAGACACCATTTGGAGCAAACATCTCGTCATGATCCTCTTCTTCTTTCTAAGAGAATCTTCTAGCCACGAGCCTTCTATAATATGTTTGATTTGTAAGTCTTCTTGTTGAACATCCATCATGCATTCTTTGGAATAGGTGTTCATCATCATAGCACATGATCTTTTCTACAAATCAAAGTTAATCACATGATTAGTAATACTTCATAATCATCAAATCATGTTGTCATGATAACCTATAATGCATACATATATGATTCACATAGTCATGCAACTATCTTGACCAATATTTTGGCACAACACTTTTCCATATCCTATATGCATATAATGGTTATCTAGATGCCTTCCATATATACCAGAACATACTATCAAGAGCGTGCACAGCTCTCAGCATGTCAGCCAAGAGGTTTCATTCTAGACAAGAAACCATGGAATGTTTGTCCAACTTACCCATCATATGCATATTAGCAGTATACTATTCAATGCTATATGAATGCTCACACTATGCATGATCTATTCTAGGAATACAAATACGCATGCAACTATTATGAGCAATATCATTAACTTATTCATAGATTCAAATAACAACTCAAGTGCTTATCTTTTATGTTTGCGTGGTTGCCTCTCGCTTGATCTCTATATGTCTTTTGAACTTCTATTTATTCTGTACCACTATGCATCCTTAAGTGTGCACTAGTGTCATCCTGGATTATCAAACTTGGTTATGTCTTAACATACCCAAACAATATCTTCTTTGTTCTCTTCAATGATTTAGAGACCTTTTGCTAGAACCTGCATATCTCATAGGTTAAGCATAGTAGAACAAAGTCATACATACCTCGTAAGTGGAGCTTCTATGTGGTCAAAGACTATGGATGAGTCTTTGGCTTCATGTCATCATGGTCATAGAACTTGATTTGTCTTTCTTGATGTACCTGTATCTTGTTAGTAGACAACATCATCCTCATACAACACCACAAGTGCATTAATACAATCATATAACCCTAATCAATGAATGTCTTCTATCATTCACATGCATTCATACTTTTACTAGGGTGATAAGACAATTCTAAGATTAATCAAGATTGTACTAACCTCAATAATATGAAGACAAACATATCATAAACTTAATCATGAACAGATTTCAGCACATACCTATATCTCCTCAAGTCATACCTATCAGGATTTCTTGTATTCTTCTTATGTAAGACCTTAGCCTCATCTCCCCCTAAAATTGGATCTGGAGCTAGATTAGGGTTTGTCAGAGAAACCCTTAAAATTCAAATTTTGAATTTCAAACTTCTGAATGGATGGAAAGATGTGGCTTGCTAAGATTATCAAGCTGGTATACTTCAATTTTGAAAACTGCAAAATTTGACCCCTCAAAATTGCCTTTGAAACTTCTACATTCATTGGACAAGACCCCGAACTAGGGTTTGATAAAGCCCACCCTTCTTCCCAATCAAAAGGTTCAATCCAAAGCTCTAAACTTCGATTTTTTTGAGGATCTTCCAGGTGTGGTCACAGACTTCAAAAAGTCCAACTTTTGCAGAAGCCCTAATTTTCCACCTTTCCAATCAAAATCCCGAACTAGGGTTTGATCAACCCCAACCTTCTGACTAACCAAAAATCTTGATCTTGGTCTCTAGATTTCGATTTTTATGAGGACCATTCATCCGTGGACTCTGATTCCAAAAATTCCAACTTTCTCCGAAGCCCTAAATTTCCACATCAGTGATAAGCCAAGAATGAAAGTGCTCAGAATCCAATTCTGTTTTGACAGAAATATGCACTTGATTGTTTCTGGTGCATCTCTGAAATTACGAATCCATAAAGTATGAACGTTCGGCCTATGGTATCCTAACCTGTCATCTTTCCAACCCCATAGGTATGACCTCAATTTGATTCTCTGAGAGAGAGAGTTATGCCAAGTGTCGCAACGTGACCTATTTATGGGATAAAACAGGAGAGCAAACTTGTACGGCGTGCCACGTGTCACTGGTTCAACTTCGGCCTCTGAAAAACTTACCTGAGAAACTATAGTTCATGCGCTACCTATTAGTTTTTATGAAATTTCATTTGGATCTTCCTAGCCCAAGTTGTGACCTTTGTTCCTAGGTCACCTGTTTATGATTAAGATCTGGAAGAGGCAGAAACCCTAACTTGTATTGATTATAAATCACAAAGTACAACGAATTAGATGTTTTCCTTTGGAAACAAGGTACAAGGGGATGTTATCTAGGACCTGTAAAGGTTTCATATGCTGAACCTTCGCAAAAATGGATTTATAGTGAAAGTTCCACGATGAATGGTTTTTTCTATACAAAACCCTAAACTTCAAATTGTCGCAAGTGAAGCAAGTGTCGTAAGTGCCATACATTTCCTTCCTTCAATTTAGCTCTGATACCATGTTAAGATTTAATATGCTAAGATAGAAAATATCAGCATTGCATTTCATTTCACAACAATAGCATATACAAGATCATTGAAAGAACAACAAGCACAACATAAACACAAGAGACACAGATTTATCCTGGGAAACCCTCATGGGGTAGAAAACCCAACAAATACAAATATGTAAACCCTAGACATGAGCTCCTTCTCCTCCATAGAAGATCTCTCCCTCACCTATGCGCTATTCAGAAGTGAGTGTAGTGTGTGTTAAATGAGGAACACACCTCCTCTATTTATACACAACTCCGACTTGAATTTTACACTTACTAGGTCAGCCCCAACTTAATCACTTAACATAATGTGGTAGGGTTGACCCCATTAGGGTGGTCTACTAACCCCTTTAACCCACATGACTCATACAGGGCCGACCCCCACTAGGGAAGTCTAATAATCCAAGTTACCACATTCTCCATGGAGGAATAAAACATCTCCGGATATACAATAAGGTCTTCATGGAGGAATGAAACATCTCCCGAATAATGAAGTACAAATATAATATTCTTAGAAGTTACAATATTTCAACATGGAAAACCCAGTTTTTATAGCCCATAAACCCAGTGACGGGATTGAGTTATTTGTTGATAGAATTGTGAGAAATCCAAGTGTGAATGATTGAACAGAGGATTGGATTGCTTGAATTTAGCCTGAGATGTCCGTAGCTCTGTGGTTGAGCTCAATGGCTTAGAACCTCCTCCTCTGCTTGTTTCATGCTTGATATACCCAACTATGTGTTCACTGAGCATGACTGTTTGAGTGAATCCATAGCTATGAGTGAGTCGGTTTAGTTCCTCCTTAGTGGATACACATCCCAGCTCGGGGGTGATCTCTCATATGAAAGAATATAGGTTGGACAAAGATTTATGGTTGAGTGGAACATTGCTCTCACATAGCTAGTTGTTGGACAGCTTCATCACAAAGATAAGTGTTTCTTGTGGTTAAATCATGCTTATTATGTGTTTTGTAATGTGTTAATTAATGACTGTTAATTGTATGTTGAATGCATGTCTTAATATAGTTGATATGAAGCCTGTGCATAGCATTAAGAATGGGTTTGATTATCTGCAATAGATTCATGATTTGCTTAGGATAGATATGCTGATGCATTCCAGTTTGTGTGTGCGGTAATATGTTTAAATTCCGCTATGTTTGTTTTAAGTTTGAATCTGCACACATGAAGTTTTAATTTATTTATCAATTTGGGATCTAAGAATGGGGCTGAGTTATTAAATGAAGCTCGGTATGTTTGGTCACATTTCCTTCCTGGAATCGGATGGAATGGATGGGGATGTGACAGTGGTAGTCTCATTGATATTTTGACTCCTTTTCTCCCCCCATCAAGGGAATATTCGACCAACTTGCTTTCTACACAGCATATTTTCACCTCAACCTCAAAAATAATGTATCATTTGTGGGGGATTCCATGAGGAACTATGGTAGTGTTGGTCTTGGTTTACTTAAGGACTCATATTTGATGGGATCATTCCCTTTTCCCACTCCTAACACCTCTACCATTACTGCTCCCATTTGTAAAATCACCTCCAACATTGACGATTCCATTGGCTCATTTGATCCTTGGGTGGTGCCTTCACCCTTCGAGGTTGAATTATACAGACAACAAATGCCACTCACTTTGGTTATATTTCCTATTAGATGATCCAATCATCTACTATTGAAGCTACTTCAAACCCTCACTTAGTTGATGATTATGATAAACCCTCATTTCGCTCTCAAGCCACTTTTCCATCCATTCCACATGATTTTCTTAACATTGTCTTAGCTTCGTTTTGTTAAAATTCAACATGCTAAGATAGATAACATCAGTATTACATTCCATTTCACAAAAATAGCATATACAGGATCACTAAAAGAACAACAAGCACAACATAAACACAAGAGACACAGATTTATCCTCAGAAACCCTCATGGGGTAGAAAACCCAACAAAGCTTCCTTAATATAGATGACCAGAAAATACAAATATGTAATCCCAAACATGAGCTCCTTCTCCTCCATAGCAGATCTCTCTCTCACCTATGCACTAATCACAAGTGACTGTAATGTGTGTTAAATCAGGAACACGCCTCCTCTATTTATACACAACTCCGACTTGACTTTTACACTAACTAGGCCGGCCCCAACTTAACTACTTAATATAATGTAACAGGGTTGACCCCACTAGGCTGGTCTAATAACCCTTTAACCCACATGACTCATACAGAGCCGACCCCCACTACAGAAGTCTAATAAACCAAGTTACCACATTCTCCACCGAGGAATAAAACATCTTCGAATATACAATAAGGTCTTCACGGAGGAATGAAACATCTCCAGAATAATAAAGTACAAATATAATATTCTTAGAAGTTACAATATCTCAACACTCCCCCTTAACGAGAAGGATATCATAACAACATCTGCACGAGCAAGGAGTCATCAACTACATGATACATGATACATCTATAAATCATTGGAAGCTTTCTTTATACATCATCATCAGTAACTCATTCAGTTACTGGAACATAATCAATACTGGAACATCAACATCGTCAGTATTGGGTCTTCATCTTCTACAACACTCAATCAACTACAGCATAATCATCATCTGGATCACCCGATCAACAGCCTCATCGTTTGGATCTACTGATCAACATCATCATCATCTATACTATCACGATCAGCAACAGCAGCATCTACACCATCTCGATCAGTAGCATCATCATCTAGACCATCACGATCAACAACATCGTCATCTAGACCATCACGATCAGCAGCATCATCATCTAGACCATCATGATCAACAACATCGTCATCTAGATCATCATGATCAGTAGCATCCTCATCTAGATCATCATGATCAACAGCATCATCATCTAGATCATCACGGTCAACAACATCGTCATCTAGATCATCACGATCAACAACATTGTCATCTAGATAATCACAATCAACATCTGGATCCTCTCGATCAACAACATCAACATAGCACCATACTTTTCAATGTACAAGATCCTATTACGGGATGATCAATCCCTCTCACTTTAGGACATAGGTCCAAGGATGATACAATCTTGATCCACTTACGGGATGATCAATCCCTCTCAATTTAAGACATCTCTCATGTCTATGGACGATGCAATCTAGATCAACTTACAGGATGATCAATCCTTATCTCTTTAAGACACCTCACCATGTCTAGGGACGATGCAATCCCGAATCAACTTACAGGATGATTAACCCTTGTCACTTTAAGACACCTCACCATGTCTAGGGATGATGCAATCCCGAATCAACTTACAGGATGATTAGTCCTTATCACTTTAATACATCTCACCATGTATAGGGACGATGCAATCCCGAATCATCTTACAGGATGATTAATCCTTATCACTTTCAGACATCTCACCATGTCTAGGGACGATGCAATATCGAAGCAGCTTACAGGATGATTAGTCCTTATCACTTTAAGACATCTCACCATGTCTAGGGACGATGCAATCTCGAATCATCTTACAGGATGATTAGTCCTTATCACTTTAGGACATGAGTCCAAGGACGATGCAATCCTAATCGACTTACAGGATGATCAATCCCTATCACTTTAGGACATGAGTCCAAGGACTATACAATCCTGATCCACTCATAGGATTATCAATCCCTATCACTTTAGGACATAAGTCCAAGGACGATGCAATCCCATCACGTACATTTTGAACCAAACATTCAGAGACGATGCAGTCCTATCATATACATTTTGAACCAAACGTTCAAGGACGATGCAGTCCTATCACGTTCACTAGGGACCACACAATGACCTCATTGTCAGAGCAAGTGTTGAACAACACGACTCCAGTCGAGAGGTGTTCCACTTCACTGTTGACACATGCCGAAGTCTCCTTGGGTACCGATCCAGGCAGGTTTTATCCCACCTAGCAACACCTGTAGAGCAGATGAGGTCTCACCCGAGGAGTCCAAAAAGAACAGACATAAGCATCTTTCCACCGAGGAAGGAGGAGGGTTGCGGCTATATGAACTAACTCTATTGTAACACTAAACAAAAATCTCAAACATTTGATATGTATTCATATTTGCATTATTCAATCACAACATTCATTATCACAGCACAAGTAACAGTAAAGCAACATTGCATCAAGGAAACATAACATTATTCATGAAGTGCAAAATTGCATTACCATAAACAAACAGAAAGAACCTAGGAATTGCACCAGAACAATTTCATCATATCATATTATCACTACAAAACCTTAGATACAATATCTCCTCAAAGATTAGGTCTCGACAATATCTCACAGATGTGCAGAAACATCCCAAACATGTGCTTTTTCTCCCTTTCTAGCTTGATTCCCTTTTCTTCTTCAATACCTATGACTCCTATCTATATATAGGCTTCCGCCATTACAATGCTTGTCCACTTACTAACAAATTACTAATCCACATTTGGACAAGTGACCCAATATCTACCTAACTTGGTACAAAACCGACAAAAAACCCACATTCTGTGGTATAACTGACTCAACATTACATAATATGTGGTCCAAATGACCCAAAACCCGCATTCCATGGTATAATTGACCCAAAATACATAACTAATCTTCCACTCCTCGCCATTCGCATCATCATCTCACCATTCGCGCCATCTTTTGCCTTGTCGCAGCATCGGAGATGCTGCGATAGAACTCTACCAAACCACCTACCAACAAACCCCCAACACAATCTTGCGGCTTGCCCTCGAGCCACATCAACTGCTGGACATAGTACACGCCATCGTTTATACTTTGAAGTCCTCATATAGATTTTCAACGGTTCGTTCTATCTAGATCGCGTAGTGTTGTCCTGCTCCTTCTGCTACACTAATCATCGTCTCGCTGTTATGTAAGTCTTACCCGAAAGTGGGAATCCCACGACTTGCTGTCATGTATGTCTCAAAGTCATCCTCTAGTGTCAAGGAATCTGTTGCAGACTGAGGAGAATTTTATGAACAACGTTGAGGTGTGAACCAGGCCAACGGCTCTACACATCTATTTTGCACCGGTAAGCACAAGTTATAGGGACCCGGGGGCAACGACCGCCCCCTTTTGTGTGGTTATCGGGACCACGAGACTTTGAACCATCACCAACTGCCTAAACATCTCAGACAAAACTTCATGCTTGTAACCCTGGGGTGTCCAAGGAGTAGCCTGCTCCAAGCACTCATGCACACTCGTCGTTCGAGCCCTCAACGCAGCTGGTGTGCTACCACATGAAATGAAATGGATCATTTCCACAGCCTCCTTGGAATTCCTAACTGAACAAAATGCCAGAACCTTGCATAGCATAACCCTTCTTAACTAAAACAATCTTTGTGTGCTTACTCCCCGTAGGTCCTCTATTTATATAGTGCACTCTATCATCCATCAGCCTCAACAAGCCGTTGCACCACTGGCTCGCACCCCAGGATAATCATAAGTCATTGTGTGCCGATTATCCTAACGGTGGATGAATCGTACCTTTTCCTGGTTCCCCTTATGTAGAAATGTACGAAGCATTGCTTGGGCCATGCTGGCATGGTGGATACTTCGTACCAACCATGCGGACCATCCTGGTAAGTACAATCAGCCATACTGCCTCGGTGTATCCCTAAACCCAACCAGGATTTCATTTGTCATGATCGACTCGATTAACGAGCATATATGTCAAAGCAGGAAAAATTCCCATCATCGTTATGATTTTGGATGTGACCCAAATGCAACATTCCTAAGCGTTGCTAACAACCCCAACCTTATAGCAGAAGCCCCCCTGCTTCCGCATTCCATCCATGGTGGTGCGACATCCACTAATCATCATGTTTTTTTTTCCCGATGTGACTTAGGCATCACGGTGTTCTAAGCCCGTGTGATAGGGCTTCAACCTATGACCATTTACCAGCTTGGGGAGCATTGCCCCATCCAACTGCTGCAACTAAACTGCTCCTCCTGAAGTAATACTACTGATGCAATAGGGACCAAACCAATGCATCTGCAACCCATCTTCAATATTGGTGGGTTCCTCCCCTGTATCAATCCATGATAGATGATCAGGACCGGCATTCAATCAGCCTAGCTTCACAATGACTTCAAAATCGAACTCCTAAAAAAGAAGTAGCCAGTGGCATATCTTCCCCCCTAACACAGGCTTATTGACTAGGTATTTCAATGTGGAATGGTCAGTGAACATTTTAAAGTGCGCACCCAACAAATAGTGCCTAAACTTCTGCAACATGTAGACCATTGCCAGACCCTCCCGCTCAGTGGTGGTGTAGTTGCGTTCAACGAACGACAACTTCCGACTAGCAAAAGCAATGGGGCGATTAAGATCTCCTTCGCTAGGCTGAGCCAATACTACTCCTAATGCGATGGATGAGGCATCAACATGTACATGGAACACCTTACTCCAATCCGAAAATACCAGTATTGGTGCTGAAGCCATCTTCATCTTCAGTGTGTCGAAACTATCATGACATTCCGGAGTCCATTGAAAGAGCGCATCTTTCTTCAGCAATTTCTCCATAGGGGTAGTGATCACTACATATCCCTTGATGAACTTGCGATAATACCCCATATGCCCTAGAGCCGCTCGTAACTGCTTAACAGTGGTCGGTGGTTGCAAATTCAAGATGAGTGCAATCTTAGCCGGATCGACCAACAACCCTTGTTTACACACAATATGACCCAACAATATCCCAAATGGTGTGCAAAAAATACATTTCTTCAAGTTCAGCGATATCTAGTGCTGTCAACAGCGCTCAAGCATTAACTGCAGATTGGCCAGATGATCGCAGATCAACCCATAAACTGTCCAATAATCCATGTATACTTGCAAAAACTTCTAAATAAAGTCTTTAAATGTAGCAACAACGACCCAGGAGAATATCGCAGGTGCATTCTTCAAACCAAACGGCATTACAGTGTACTGAAAGCAGCCCCATTCAGTAACGAAAGTTGTATTATGGCGATCTTCTTTAGCAATTCGAATTTGATGGTAGCCAGAGAACCCATTGGTGAATGAGTACATCTCCTAGCCACCCACCCCTTCGAGTACTTCGTCAGTGAACGGGGTCGGAAAAGGGTCGTGCAAGTAGGCATCATTTAACTTCTGCAAGTCAACACAAATGCGCACCTCACCGGTTTTCTTGTCCTACACAACCATAGGACTGATCCATTCAAACTCTTCCACTGGTTCAAGAATACCAGCATCCAGCATGCGATCAAGTTCCGCCTTGACCTTTTTCTTATGTCCTGGATTCAGTCGATAAGTTCTCTGTTGGACTGGCTTAGAATCTAGTTTTAAAGGAATCCTCATCTCCCCTAAATCACCCAGGATCCCCTTCATATCAGAAAACTTTGTAGGAAACAAGTCTTGAAACTCATGGAGTAAATAAGTGACCTTACTCATCATCTCATCATCCCAATAGTCCCCAACATTTGCAAACTTGGGAGTGGCCTCTGTGCCGATATTAAGCTTACGAAGCTTCAGTGGTTGATTGAACGGATTACTTGGCACAGCAGGTGGTACCACATCGCGACTTCCTTCAGACTCAGCAATGTTGAAATTTCGGGGATCATCCTCATCCTCGGGCCCACCAGTGATGTTGAAGCATTCCATGAGTGACTGCATCTGACAGTATGTATGTAGATCGAAAGGGTAGGCGGCTGGAACAACCTGAAGTACCACATCGCGGATGAGCTGTAAGGTGTTATTGACCTCAAGGTTAGCATCCGCAAAAGTGAACGTATGAGTGAAATAGACTATCAAATCCCCCCATGTTGTAATTTCTCTGTGCAACTCGGCTGCAGTATACTATGAGTGCAGAATCTCATCTAAGGTATGGATAAAAGCATGGACCCACTCATCTCTGGGTCGCGCTACCCATAATCGTTGGCATTCCATCACATGATCATTGGGATTCTTCCATCCATCATACTTGCCAGTGTGATAAACCTTAGTATCACCGAACCGGACCATCATCAACCTTCGACACTGTGACCAACCATCAATGGATTTCTTGTGTGTTTCCCACCAGCGTGCTGGAGCAGCCTTCAGTGCTTCCTCCAATGCCAACAATCGCTGTGGTTCTGAGAATCGTTCTTCAAATTCTGTCAAAAAGTTGGTTAAGCTAGGTAACCCCTCATAGACTGGCAGTGTGACTGTTTCTGTCGCAACATGACATAAAGATTGCATAACTAAGCCACATTTTTAGAGCAACACTTCATGCAAGTGGTTCTGCCAATGTTCTAATGCATCATTAGAGTTGGAAGATGCAGAGCTCTCACTGTGCCATCCCAACTCACCGTTGGCAGTGGGATGAATATAGTCTTCAGAAATATTGAATGCATGGTCCCATCCAGTGGGATCGTCATCTTATACAGGTTCAATGTATCGGCATCCTTCAGCCGGATCCAACGGGGCTATGACTCTGAGATCATGATTCTCAAAGGTCATCATGCGCTTCTTGAAGCTGATTACAACTCCACTATCGTTAGCCCATCCAATACCCAATAGCGTAGGATAGGAGCTTCCTCCCTCAATCACTTCAATGACATCGAAGTCAGCATAAGTCTTCATGCCCTCAATATCGACTGTTAGATGCGGAACTCGCCCAATGGGTGTTACTTTCGCATGGTTATCCAACCGGAGCTGCATAGGAGACCAGCTCAATGGGGGACTCCCCATTTTTTGCCACGCCTACTTGGTTAAGATGTTAACATCCAAACCAAGATCAAGAATAACTGAATTGACATCATAGTCACCAATCTGGATGTTCATTTGCATCTCCTTTCCAGTCTTCCGTCGCTGTAAAGAGTTTACTACCGACTCCTACCATCCTTTCAAAAATCGCTGCAACCATCCCTCAGTATCAACCAGGGCGGCCGGATCCTGGGCCAATAATAGACAGCTCTCAAGAAACCTTTGCAATGTTCCTGATGGTGTTGACGGACCACCCTCTAATGTAGTGTCAAAGATAGGTGGCATATCGCAAACAACATCCTTATTGCAATCTTTATCCAAGGTGTGACGCGCCTTATGGAATGCCTCCCGTTCAGCATCGATGTCAAACGATACCGTATTCTCTCCTGCCAACCGAATCATCGGTCGCGAGCTATCTTCCCCAGTCATTTTTCCTCCACGAGTTACAAAAGCTACCAAAGCATCTTGTGGTCACGATTTTGTAGAAATTGTCGCAATATTTGCACCCTGCATCTGAGTCTTTTGCAGATTCCCCTGTGGGTTCCCATTTGGATTTGCGTTCTGATTCGATCGCGGGGGCTGGTTCTGTACTGGTTGTTGTGCTTGGACTAGTTTTTGTACTGGGTTTTGGGTTGGTTGCAGCAGCTAGGTTTGATTCTGTATCTGCAGAGCATTCCCAGCCTGTCATCGTGCAATCAACTATGGACAATTCTCAATTGTATGATCATTAACAAAATAGAACGTACACTGATTCTGTAGTGGTGGACAGTCTCGCTGATAATTCCCCCACACTACATAGTGATAGAATTGAATAGGTCCATGGCCACCTCGTCCTTCTCCGCGACCAAATCCTCCACCGCATCCGCCCCGATATCCTGCTCGAAATCCTCCCTTCTGTTGGTATTGTGGTTGCATAGGATTATGTTGCATGCCTGTCCCCTGTGGTGCATACTACAGTTGTTGGATGTACTATGGATGTTGCGGATCCACTTGCATTGGAGCGTATTGTGGCAAAAACTGCTGCGGTACAAACTGCATCTGCGGTTGAGGTAGTGGCTGGACTACCTGTGGTTGTAGTTGTGGTTGTTGTACAACATGCTGATCGTCCTTGATGTAGAATGCATCACACATTCTTTCTTGTAGCAACCCATATGCATGGAAATATTTGCCATCGTGACCCACCGACTTGGAAAATGTGCAATAAATATTTATCGGGGTTGTGACCATTTTCTGCATATAAGGGAAATTGTTGTGACTGTACCCATACACCTGGAAAACGGGACACCATGGCATCCTGCCGCCATTCAACGGATTTGGCGCACCTGACACCAAATAATTGCGGAAATCCGGGCAATTGTCCTTCGTATGCCCTTCTCCTCGGCATCACGTACACCATACTTCCTGGTGTTATTCCTTCTTCTTCTTCAAATCTTGCAACTGTATAGTCAAGTTAGTGAGCTGTGTCTGTATCTACAACATCGCGGTTGCATTATCCCCAATTGGTGATGCCTCCAATCGAATTGCAATCTCTAGAGCCTCGATGGGCATTGAGATGGTTCGTTGCATCAACAAAAGCTGAATGTGGGGTAGCAGTGCCGCAATGAACCACTCTTTATGTTGGACGACACTCATATCGAAACTAACCTTTTCCATCAGTGTCTTGAATCGTTGGTTGAAATACCATACCATCTCATTGGGATGCAGCTTAATTTCCTTCAATTCTGTGATGTATTGAGCTTCAGACTTGGGCCGTCTAAATTCAGCAATCAGCCCATCCCGAATCTCATCTAGTGTTGGGCCCAAGATGGGACAAAGTTTTGGTAACATTTTTGATAAGCAGGAAAAGTTGAGCTGGGCGCAGCTCAGAAAAAGATGTAATTTTGTCTAAGTGTTGAGGGTGCCGCGAAGTTGTGCGCAGCATCCGAGTTTTGGAAGCACCATGAAGACCAGCGCTGCAAGGAAGCAGTGCTGCGAAGCAGGCAGGTCATGTGGAGCCAACAAAGCAGAGTGTTGGAAAAGGATAAGGTGCAGGTATTGGATGGACCAATAGTGGTCTAATTTTGGAAAGATGCTCCAAGAGTGTCGAGCGACAGGCACGAGCAAATCAAGAATGTGGCCAATGCATGAGTTTGTTAAGGAAAGGACAGCTCAGGGAAAGTGATGGCTTGGCACGCCTGGTGGGCGAAACCGTTAGAGATGAACGGTTCAGTGAAAGAGACTTGTTGGAATGCATGCGACATGAAGGCAGATAGCGATAGAAGGAAGACGTGGAGAACCGCCACAATGAAGCAGACGCTACCAGATGCCAGCAAGCCAGTTTAGGGAAACCGACATAGTTTTGTAAACCCTAAGGGTTTTTGGGTTTAGGTCTTCGGCATTGTAAAGACATGACCTTCGGACATGATCTATTTAAGAAGACAATTTTGTATGGGATGGGGTTACTCTTTACTTTTGCTGTTACAATTTTGGATTGTTGTATTGTAAAATCTCTTTGAGCTAAGAAGATTGTAAAGGCTTTGCAGCTGTGTGCGCAGAGACCTATCTGAGAGGAAGGAGAGTCTGCAGCTGAGTGCGTAGACTAAGAACAGTTGTCCCCATCCCTTTTAAAGAAATATATTACCAATTGTTCTTGTGGATGTAGCTTCCCACCCAAGGGAGTGAACCACATTAAATATTGTGTTGTGCGATTGTGATTTATGAATGAATGCTTATCTGTACTTTCTGTAAATGAATGTCTAGGTGTTTCCTTGCATGCTGTTATGAGAGAACTTTGATATGCATTTGGCTTCAGAAGAAGTATGGAGATGATATGTTAATTTCTGTATGAACAAATGAATGATTAACATTTAGCATTGTGCTTGAAGATAGTGAACCGATCATTTAGTTAAACACTCTCGTATATGCAGTAAAAGAATTCCTAACAGTTGGATTGTATAGTCATATATGTTCAAATCGCAGTACCCCGACTTAACGAATGAATGTAAGAAGAATAGTCAGTTAAGCGCCTGAACGAGTGGATGAGTGATATTAATTCCAGTTCCTTAAGCATTTTCAAGGTAGTTGGGTATAAATTTGAACTGCATAGTGTGTAGTCTCAGTAGAAGTCCCGTAGTAGAAGAACATAGTGGTGCAGACCACAGCATTTCCCATCGCTGCGCAGTCTCCCCTCACAACACATACCCCCTATTGTGCTGCGCAGTATGTCCATCTAAGCAACTTGTCACCTACTGTGGAAATCTGATTCCGTAGTACCCCATAGATACAACTCTGGTGAGACCTCAACCTGCTCGCATGTTGTTGCCGAAAGGGCCGGTGCAAAGGGGTTTCGTTGGTCAAAGGGAAACCGCGAAGAACCTGGGTCCTATAGAAAACCTATGGGTCAGTTATAGCCAACAAATGGTTTCGTTGTCGCGCTAGAATCCGTGATGAGTTGCAATCGTGATGAGTGACGAAGAATACCAGTTCCCGGAAGGCTCTGACAACTGGAATCCTGAAAGGACAGAAATCCAAGCTTAGTGGGACAAGACCAGAAGAGACTTTGCAAGGAAAGAGAATAGACATCCGCATCTATCTGACACATAGTGGTCGGATAGATATCTATGGGAAGATATTCATGATATTTTCTGGGCATCATTTCCAAATGAGTTGCACGCGTGGATATCGTGGCTCGCAAAAAAGAAAACCTATTTTCAAGGAGGAGTTCCTACAGAGTGGACTCTTGAGCTCATAGCGCAACTCAAAGCAATAGACATCCCATTGACATGCGCAATTGATTTTTGGGTCGATCATATGCTAGAAGGCTTCATAAAAGAATTTGTTGTAGACACACTCAAATCCTACAGCCAAGCATAAGCATACTTTTTCAAAGATTTCCAAGGTAAGTTGCTGAACAATCTCAGTCTATACATTAAGATGTTGTTAGCTGAGAAAGGTGTTTTAAGAATGCAGTAATATTCTTAAGTCTGTCATGTTAAACAGTATATATAGTGATTCTGACAAAGATACCCATAATCTTAAAAGTGGAAAGAGGTATAAATTTAATAAGAATCTTGGAGGCCCTGGACTCGAGATTGATACTGAGATTCTGTGTAACATTGACAATGAAGTCGCACCACCATTTACCCCTGAGAATCCATTGATTGCAGAGACCGCACCACCGTTATCTCAAAACCCACCTGCTACGCAGCCCACCTCACAGAATACTCAGCCCAGTACATCTATCCCAGTAAGCCAATTTGTATTCACTGCACAGAGCCCTTTACAGCAGCCGCACACTAATTCGGGCACCCCACCACCTAGTATCACAATGGAAAACAATGATATGAAGCTCCTAATATTCAAAGGAACTAGCCTACAAGACCTTTACTAGCATTGGTTTCTTTGTGAAGCCATATGGAGTGTAAGGAAAATCTAGGATGATGCAGTGAAGAGAGCACAGCTCATCACCACTTTCAGGGACAGAGCTCTACATTGGTTCATGAAGTACTCTACCACACAGTTGCGAACCCTCGCAACAATTAAAGTTGTGCTCGTGGCTGAGTTTAAGAAACCCAAATCTGAATCCCAGTGTATAATCGAGTTGAAACAAATAAAGTAGAAACTGACTGAAACGGTTTGGGAGTTTGATCAGAAGTTCAAGACCCTATTAGACCAAGTAAGCTTTTTTATAGCCCTGGAACAGCACAAGGAATGGTTCATTGCTGCGTTGTTGCTCCATATTAGATTACCATTGATGCAACAGAGGGTTACGTCACAGGAAGAGGCCTTAGAAATCGTAATGAAGCTAGAGGCTCGCCAATTGGTGATACTAGTTCTGGAATGTCTCAGATCCAAAACCAATTGACCACCCCGACACTAGAGTTGCAAAGCATGAATAATGGCAAAGAACAAAGGTATGAACCTAGACATGATTTATGGTGTACAGGTTGTAAAGGAGAAGGCCATGACCGAGAGCATTGCCCTTTATTCTGCGACTATCTTAACAGTGGTGCGCCCAACCCACTAAATCAGAATCAGGACCCATGATGTGAAATTTGTAGAGCCATAGGACATAGACCTGAAGACTGCTATCTGATACAGAAGTATATGAGAACACCTAAAAATTTATACTGCAATTTCTATAAATCAGTTGGACATGATGAATCCAACTGTCGCACATATGAACTAATGAATGAAAGAAAACGGGATATGGACTCAATGAGAGGCACTGGCTTGTACCGTGTATAATAAGATAACCAGCCAAAACAAGAGAATGCACAATATGACCAAGGAGGATATAGAGGTCATGGTGCTGGATACCGTGGAAGAGGAATAAATGCTGGCCTAGCGCAGGGAAGAGGCCGCGGCCAGGTCATTTGTTATAACTGTGGCCAGCCAGGTCACGTATATAGAGATTGTGTTAACCCATGCACTACGTGCAATTATTGTAAATCATTTGAGCATGTTATTGAATATTGCCCAGTACTAGAGGTGGAAATGCAGAAACGAAGATGGATGGATGCACCAAACATGAATGTCCAGTGGATCGCAGTAGAGAAAAGACCAGTAGACCCGAGCGTCAATGTGGTCATGCGTAGTGGCGTCAGACAAGCTGCGATAGGGGAGTAGAAGCTTCCATGTCAGGGGAGGCTCATGCAAAGCAGTCTCCTCTTGAGACTATGGATAAGTAAAGCTCCGAGAAAAATACCTGCTCTAAACCTACGAAAGAACAAGGAAGTCTTTATCAATGCGCGGGATACCTTCAGAGAGCCAACAACATAAACACAATGGATCTCGTTGCACAGTCAAGCACCGCATGTTGAAGACATGCCAATGGCTTATGATAAAACAAGCACTGCGATAGATGTTATCACCTCCGTTGTGTAGTTCCTGCAAAGCTGCATGAAGCTACTAAAAAGTGAAAATTCAATATTGGAGCTGCAGAAGCTCATAAACCAGTATGAGCCGCAGACCAGAACAGAGGCTTCTGATAGCACAGTATATCACATAAGGAAGCATAAAAGAATGGGCCAAGAAATGAGACTTACCGCGCAGATAGGAGATTTCAAAATGGACGAAGTCATCCTTGATCCGGGGTCTGAAGTAAATTTCTTAACTAAGCAGACATGGCAGTAGATGGGTCGACCAAATTTGTCATGGTCACCTATCCAGTTGAGAATGGCTAACTAAGAGAAAGTCATACCTTTTGGCCAGTTAGCTGATGTGATAGTCGACATCGATGGATTCCAAAGTCATGCAGACTTTGAAGTTATCGAGATTGTGGATGATAATCAGCCTTTTCCTGCACTGCTAGGGATTGATTGGGCTATTGATAACCTAGATATTATCAACTTAAAAACAAAGAAGATGATATTTGAAGGAAAGCATCTTAGGGTCATCGCACCGTTGGATCCTACAGATGGTGACAGATACAGCGAGCCAATTTCGGAGGAACCCAAGGTTCAAGACTTGGACAGACTGTACTAGCTCACAACGAACCAAGAAGATTAAGTTAATCCTACTACAGATGGTACACTCAGCTGGAGATGTGACAGCTCCTGCGTCTCTGATTCGGAGGCAGGGTTGGAAAATTGGCAAAGCTAGATACATGAAGTATCAGCAAGAAGGTGCGCACAGGTTACGAAATCACTGCGCTGGATCGGGAAGGAGGTATGTCTTATTCCCACATATGATGGTTCTGCCAATGTTTATACTTTCATCCAAGAATATACTACAGCTATTGCAGATGAGCACAGATTACCAACATTGCATATGGAACTACGCGACACACCTGCCAGATGGTGGAATGCGCACAAGCATACATTGACCACTTGGGATCAATGCAGAATTAAGATGCAGATTCGGTTTGCTGAATAGATTACCTTACCCTTTGAAAAGTTTAATGGACAAACAGATCCTAGTCAACACATTGAAGTCTGTTCACAAGCATGGGTGAAGAGGCCACACACAGAATGGGTGCATCTATTTGTACATATGTTGGATGATGACATTCCAAAGAAATGGTACCTAAACCTGGAGTGGTGCAGAGAAACTACTGATTGGGAAATGTTGACTGCCAAATTCCAAAAGGACTTCAGCTTTGAGGACAAGAATCCGCTGATCCATGAGGCATTGCAGATAATTAAGGAACGCATATTCAGGGAAGACTGTCCTCACAAAAATATGACATTGGAGGAATTCTTCGGGGTAGATCACGTTCCTGCGCACCTACAGTCAGAATGGAAGGAACATGAAGAACACCTTATCAAGTGTTACAACCTAGCTTAGGACATCGATGATAAAAATGAAGATGATGACTATGATACGCGCAACATAAACATACCAGAATCAGAGGGTGCATGCGACGTAGAAGGACCTCCGTTAGAAATCTCAGATATGAGCGGACCAGTAAAAACACAGAAGGTGAATATTGGCACAAAAGAAGAACCGAAGTTTGCAACAATCAGAGATTATTGGGACGATTAGACTCTTGCAGAGATCGCAAACACCTTGCAGAGATCGCAAACACCTTGCATGAGTATCAGGAGTTGTTTCTGACAAAATTTACAGAAATGAAAGGAATTCTGGGAGACCTAGGAGTCATGAAAACACCTTTCAACCCAGGTGCAAAGCCTATAAAGCAAAGACCGTACAGACTAAATCCACGCTACAAAGGAAGAGTACGCACAGAGTTGGATAAGATGCTCGAAGAAGGAATCATTGAACCTGTTGATGAATCATAATGGATTAGTCCCATGGCCGTTCAAGACAAGAAAGTGAAGGGTGAGATCAGGATTTGTGTTGATCTCAGAAAACTGAATGATGCTTCCATGAATGATGCATTCCCTACTCCTTTCACAGATGAAGTGCTTGATAATGTTGGAGGAAATGAGGCCTATTCTTTTACGGATGGTTTTTTGGGGTATCACCAGATAAGGGTTGACCCCGTAGAAACGCATAAGATGACGTTTTATATAGAATGGGGGTTGTTCCAGTACACAGTAATGCCTTTTGTCCTGAAGAACGCACCTGCCATATTTTCCAGAGTGCTCGTCACAGCATTCAAAGAGTTTATGCATAAGTTTCTCGAAGCCTATTTTGATGATTGGTCTGTGTTTGGTCTATTGAAGAACCATTGTGCCAACCTCAGAATGATGCTTGAGAAGTGTCGACAGCATCAGATCTCTTTAAATCTGAAGAAGTGTATTTTTTGTGTTCCTTATGGGATTCTGCTGGGGCACATTGTTTGTAAGCAAGGATTGATGGTGGACCCTGCGAAGATTGCCATTATTGTGAATTTTCCAACACCAACTTCCGTTAAGATGTTGCGCTCTACCTTAGGCCATACTTGATACTACAAGAAATTTATAAAGGGTTATGCACAGATAACCGCAGCAATGGAAAAGATGCACTGTTCATTTGGAACGCAGAATGCCACAAGGTTTTGATACACTAAAAGAAAAGATGGTGACTGCACCGATTCGAGTCTTTCCAGATTGGATGAAGCCATTTCATGTCCATGTTGATGCATCATGCATTGCCTTGGAAATCGTATTATCTCAACCATGGGAAGGAGGTATTGACCACCCTATTGCATTCTCGAGCAGGAAGCTCTCAACAATAGAAAAGAACTATACTACTACCGAGAGGGAAGGCCTTGCAATGGTATATGCCCTACAGAAATTCAGGCATTACTTGCTCGGTACGCACTTCCTTATGTTCACTGACCATTCTGCGTTGAAATACCTGGTCAGTAAGACAGTGTTAGGGGGCGCATATGCAGATGGTTGTTGCTATTCCAGGAATATGACTTTGAGATTATTGTTAAGCCATGAAAACTGAACTTGGGACGTGATCATCTGTCAAGGATTGAGTCAGGAGAAGAGCTGACGAACATTGAAGAAAGTCTTCCTAATGCACATCTATTCGCTATACAGGTTGCCGATGATTATTATAAGGATATCATTAATTTTCTAACAACAAGGATGGCACAACAAGAATTATCTGTCCAGCAGAAGAAGCAGCTAGTGGTGCATGCCGCAGACTTCACTATAATTGCAGGACAGTTATACAAGCTTGGACCGGATGAAGTCCTGCGCAGATGCATACTAGATCATGAGAAACCATTTATTCTAGTAGACACACATTCAGGAGTTGCAGAAGGTCACTATGCAGGAAGGGATACCGCGCAGAAGATATTGTGCACAAGGCTATGGTGGCCCATGATCCACAAAGATTCCAGAGAACACTACAGGAATTGTGATGTCTGTCAAAGGACAGGGAAACCTTCGCGAAGAGATGAGATGCCATTAAACCCGCAATTGACCTTGCAGGCGCTTTAGAAATGGGCAATTGATTTTGTGGGTCCTATAAACCCACCAGGGAAAAGAACTGGTGTGAGGTATATTATTACTGCTACTAATTACCTCACCAGATGGGTGGAAGAAAAGCCAGTAAAGAACTGCAGTGCCAGTACTGCTGCGCAATTCATTTTTTAAGAAATATTGTCAAGATTTTGCTGTCCAAAGATTTTGATGAGTGACCAAGGTACTCATTTTTTGAATAAGACCATTGAGGCACTTACAGAGGAATTCCACATTCGTCATCAGTGCAGTACTCCATATCATCCAGAGGCAAATGGGACTATTGAGGATTTCAATAAAATACTGGAGAATGCACTGACTAAGGTCTACAATGTAAAGAGAGATGATTGGGACCTGCACGTCTCCTTTGTGTTATGGGCATACAGGACTACATTCAAGAAATTGACAGGACATACACCTTTTCAACTGGCTCATGGGAAGGAGGCTATAATGCCAATGGAATATATTGTCCCTATTTTGAGGATCACTGCGTTCACGGGGATGGCATACCTCACAGCATTAGAAGAAAGGTTGCTACAACTTGTTGGGTTGGAGGAAGATTGCTTCATTGCCGGCTTCCACCAGCAAGTTTAGAAAGACCACAAGAAAGCTTGGTATGATCGCCATATAAAGAACAAGTGCTTCCAGGTAGGTGACCTAGTCCTCTTGTATGATAGAAAATTCATGATTTTTCCTGGTAAATTTAAGATGCATTGGCTTGGTCCATATACTGTGATACATGTTACTAACACTAGTGCAGTCTAGTTAGCCAATTTAGCTGGCGATACTCTACCAACTTTGATAAATGGAAACAGGTTAAAGATGTACCATGACATCCCTGCTTCGCAAAATCCTGAATGATAAGCAGAGGAAGATATTTCCAAGTGTTAGGTATAGTTGCAATTGGACACTGGAAATGTAAAAGAGTCTGTACATGTATGATAGGTAGAACAATGTGTGTACTGCGCAGCACTACTGAAGTTGCGTGGAAGGGAAAAAAAAAGAAAAAAAAAAGAGAGAAGAAGTAAGAAAAGAAAAAGGAAACCATGTAGTTGAAAATTTTTGGCACTGCGAAGTAACTGCACAGGATTGCAGATGGCTTGATGCGCAGCTTGGCACAGCACTCAGAAAAATAGTCGTTACATTGTCGTTGAAAAAAATAGCCATTAGGTGACCATTGCAAGCACTCACTTCAGCATTTAACAAAAAGATATCCGTTCTGAACACACTGATGACGGAAGGGACTGGAGGATTCGTTCAAATTGTCCAACAGACACCACATTAAATGCTCATCTAGCCGTTGGAAGGCATGGGGGAGACTCAGCTGCGCCTATAAATAACACCGCATAAGGACTCGCGGGTGTTACCGGACACTTAGAATTTTCATGTGTTCGCTCCTATGTTAGTAATCCTTAGTCATATTTCAGAGTCAGTTGCCTACTCTTGCTAGTGAATGTCCAAATAACCAAACAAAGAAGAAGAGCTTACATTGCAAGAAGCAATCCGAGTCTTTTATCCCAGCGGAATTGCAGAGTTAATGAAAACCCCTACCAAGAAGGTTGCACTCGAACCTGGTCAAGCATCCAGAAGATCACCTCGCCATACTCCAATCATGCAGGACAAAGGGAAAGATAAAAAGAAATATGTAACTACACCACGAAGTAAGATTCTAAAGATGGGTTAGATGACGCAAAGATCACTAGTCTTTCAGAAGGAACTCCTGAAGTTGACACCCGAGTATATATCACCACGAGCATTGGATGCCCCATTCTTTAAATTGACCAGGAATGCTAGATATGAAATCCCATTGTCACCGATTTCAAAACATGTAAAAGTTGCCAAGAACTTGCTCGGAAAGATCACAAACTGTAACTGGGAATATTTTGACCTCCTAACACCCGAGTATATATCACCACGAGCATTGGATGCCCCATTCTTTAAATTGACCAGGAATGCTAGATATGAAATCCCATTGTCACCGATTTCAAAACATGTAAAAGTTGCCAAGAACTTGCTCGGAAAGATCACAAACTGTAACTGGGAATATTTTGACCTCCTAAGCGTGCAAAAGGAAGAGCCCCATGCGCCTAAGTACCCATAGTTCCAGCCTGACCAGTATATATGCTGGAAAAAGGATGCCAAGGGAAATTATAACTTGGTGGCCGAAAGATGGCTCACACCCGTCGTTTGATTAGGACTGCTGAACTTGTTGAGGTTGCCACATTTTGATCGATCACCAGAACTAAATGTGGTGGTTCACACGCTGATGGCGTGAATCCACCAGGGATATCTGTGGCTCGACAGAAATGTCTATATAAACATTGATTTGATCCACCGCATTATGAGGTTAAGCAAGTGCGGTAAGGATCCCAAGCTATTCTTCCAAGGGAAGAATAAGGAGAAAGAAGCAGTCGAAAAGATGAAGAAAACTCATGCATTGGTGAAAGGGAAAAGAGGTTTTCCCACATAAGACATTGAAGATAGAGCGAGAAGATTTGTTACCCAGCTGCTTGCAAGAAAAATCATCAAAACAGCTAGGCCTCCGGAGGTGCCTGCGAGCATAGTACTACTCGGTGCCACAGCGGCTGAAGGCACTGAATTCAATTGGTGTCAGTATCTTCTTAATGAGTTCTTGGATGAGCTCAATGATACCCAAGAGAATGGTGGATAGTTCCACTTTACATGGCTAATCATCCTCATCACCTTGTCCGGATGGAAGGAGCCAAAGGACTATGTGGGTGTCATTGTAGAAACAAATGATCCTAGAGGGTTCCGTTACGCCAACCTTTGGGAAAACATCAACGCAGAGCGATAGCATGTGATAGCTGAAGTTTTCTATCAGTATTACACTCAACTGCGTGATGTGATCACCACTACAGCTTGCATTACAAAACAGCTAATGTCAAAGTACATTCACATTCTTGATTTCATGGTGGACATGCGATGTATCTTTATTTCACCCAAAGAAAGAATGAAGAATCCAGAATGGTACCCAGGTAACTACCATATGTACGAAGACGGCATTGAAATCCTCATGAAGGAATGGCCCACCGACTTCCGTGTTGAAGTCATGGATGTTGAGACAGACTCGGACAAAGATGAGCCAATCCCGCTATCATGCCCGATTGTTGAAGAAATAGGAAAGCAGAAAGAGCTTGAGACCTCGCAGAAGCCGAAGGCGCGGAAGAAGATGAAGGCCACAAAGACTCAATCTGAGAGAGTCTTGAACGTAGATGACTTCGAGATGATAGCATAAATAGTCTCAGAACAGATGAAGGAGCTCATGAATGACAACGAAAAAAAGGATAAGGTCATCCAGGATGACCTGCAAAAGACGAGGCTCGCACTGCAAGGTCTCATGAAGAAAATGGACAATGTCCAAAAAAGCCTAATCTTGTTGCGTGACATAGCAGCCGAAGGGAGCTCGGTAGGAACCTCATAGCAAATGTCGCCACAGCTAGCCATAACGCTACCGTCAAAGACTAGGATTGTCCATGTGGACCCATTGGCTATTGCATTGCCAATGACAGAATGGATCATCCTAGACACAAAGGGTGTCGAGCGGGTAGATCTCGACTTGGCCAAAATCCCCTTACCAAGCTTACACTTCATCCACACACAGATCATCGAGGAGATGCATGAACGAATAGTAGAGTCGATGAATTCACAAGTGGAGCTCCAAGTAGCAAGCAGGCAGCTCGAGTTGCATGCAGACATGCAGTTGCGTGATGAACAGGACCGCCGAAAACAATTGGAGGCTACCATATCTACTGTTTCCATGGATATTGAAGGTATAGAACTCTAGGATGATCCTGCAGACACAGTTCTGAGGATCGAAGAAAGGGTGAAATCCTTGAAGTCAAAGATGCAGGATAAAGAGATTTTTTATGAGGCCGATCTTGCCACATTGAAGGAAAAACTGAATAAGCAGACGCCATTAATTGAGTAGCAGTTAAGAGAGCAATTAGTGAGTGTTGCCATGTAGAGCATAATGAGTGAGATCGCTAAGTGCCAAGATCTCTTGGAAAAAATCTCAAAGGCATTCACTGCCCTTGAAGAGGATCAAGGGCTACTGCAGGTAAAGACCGCAGTAAAAGAAAAGTAGACCGCGCTAGAGAAGTTGGACATAGAGCTCAAGGCTCTGCCACCCAGGGAGAGGTTGTCTAGGTATAAGGAAATATCAGGATTGAAGAAGGAAGTCCAGGCATTAAGAGAAAAAGAGACTGAGATGGATAATCAGTCACAGCAACTCCTAGAGGATGCTACAGCAGTGTCGCAGCAGATAGAAGACAAGCTAAAGGAACTGCGTGACAACTAGGAGTAGGTATAAGTACAGATTGGAGAAAAGATAACTCCAACACTGCTTGAAATAGTATAACAAGTTGAATAAGATACTAGAGAAGCAGTGGAACAGTTGTTCGGTGCATATAATGAGTTCACAGCCAAACTAGTTCCACCAGTCGTAGAGCAGAGTGAGACGACCGAAGTAGCAAGTGGCTTGGGGACGAGCCACATGTAAGTGTTAGGGGCATGTTGGGCCCAAGATGAGACAAAGTTTTGGTAACATTTTTTATAAGCAAGAAAAGCTGAGCTGGGCATAACTCAGAAAAAAGATGTAATTTTGTCTAAGTGTTGAGGGTGTTGTGAAGCTGTGCACAGCATCCGAGTTTTGGAAGCACTGCAAAGACCAGCGCTGCGAGGAAGCAGTGCTGCAAAGCAGGAAGGCCATGTGGAGCCAGCAAAGCAGAGTGTTGGACAAGGATCAGGTGCAGGTATCGGATGGACCAGTAGTGGTCTAATTTTGGAAAGATGCTCCAGGAGTGCCAAGCGGCGGGCAAGAGCAAATCAGGAAGGAAGCCAATGCATGAGTTTCTTGAGGAAAGGATAGCTCAGGGAAAGCGATGGCTTGGTACGCCTAGTGGGCGAAACCGTTAGAGATGAACGATTCAGTGAAAGAGACTTGTTGGCATGCATTTGATAGGAAGGCCGATAGCGATAGAAGGAAGACGTGGAGAACTGCCACGATGAAGTAGATGCTACCAGATGCCAGCAAGCCAGTTTAGGGAAGCCGACATAGTTTTGTAAACCCTAAGTGTTTTTGGGTTTAGGTCTTCGGCATTGTAAAGACATGACCTTCAGGCATGATCTATTTAAGAAGACAATTTTGTATGGGATGGGGTTACTCTTTACTTTTGCTGTTACAATTTTGGATTGTTGTATTGTAAAATCTCTTTGAGCTAAGAAGATTGTAAAGGCTCTGCAGCTATGTGCGCAGAGACCTATTTGAGAGGAAGGAGAGTCTGTAGCTTAGTGCACAGACTAAGAATGGTTGTCCCCATCCCTTTTAAAGAAATATATTACCAATCGTTCTTGTGGATGTAGCTTCCCACCCGAGGGAGTGAACTACGTTTAATATTGTGTTGTGCGATTGTGATTTATGAATGAATGCTTATATGTACTTTTTGTAAATGAATGTCTAGATGTTTTCTTGCATGCTGTTATGAGAGAACTTTGATATGCATTTGCCTTCAGAAGAAGTATGGAGATGATATGTTAAGTTCTGTATGAACATATGAATGATGAACATTTAGCGTTGTGTTTGAAGACAATGAATCGGTCATTTAGTTAAACACTCTCCTATACGTAGTAAAATAATGCTTAATAGTTGGATTGTATAGTCATATATGTTCAAATAGCAGTACCCTGACTTAACAAATGAATGTAAGAAGAATAGTCAGTTAAGCACCTGAACGGGTGGATGAGTGATATTCGTTTCAATGCCTTAAGCATTTTCAAGGTAGTTGGGTATAAAGTTGAACTGCATAGTGCGCAGTCTCAGTAGAAGTCCCGTAGTAGAAGAACATAGTGGTGTGGACGGCAGCGTTTCCCATCATTCCGCAGTCTCACCTCGCAACACATGCCCCCTATTGTGCTGCACAGTACGTCCATCCAACCAACTTGTCACTTATTGTGGAAATCTGATTCCGTAGTACCCCATAGATACACTTCGGGTGAGACCTCAACCTGCTCGCAGGTTGTTGCCGACAGGGCCGGTGCAAAGGGGTTTTGTTGGTCAAAGGGAAACCGTGAAGAACCTGCATCTTATAGAAAACCTATGGGTCAGTTATAGCCAACATCCAGTGACTTATTTGGGGCTCCTGTAGGGACTAGAACAAACTTCATGAACCAATCTAATGCACGACCTCGCAGATTCATGGCTAACTTTCCTTTCTTAGCATCAACATCAGTGATCTATTTCATGGTCCAGATTGCTTCACACAAAAAAAAATACTATTCTGAGTTGTCTGTCGCACTTCCATGGAACAACGGTAACTTAGAATCATCGCCCTCCATTCTGGGCTTCCTTCCTCCTTTCGTTGTGCTACTACCAATTAACTTCTATGGAATTGACGAACATGGCGGTGTCGAAGTGGTATTTCTTGCTGTTTGGGAGATAGTGAGCGGAGGTGTGGGTATGTTGGTGCTAAGGTTTGGTGCTGCTTCTATCTTGGGTGTATCCTGGCTGTCGCTATTAGGACTGTGAGGTCGCTTCATCCCATGTGGTATTCCTTTCTGGTTTTGCAGTTTGATCGCAGGAGGACCTTCTCCTGTCCTCTGCCTCTTCTCCTATCGAAACCTTGCTCCTCCTCTTGTAAGACCACTTTATTCCTCGGCTTCACTCATAGTCTCCTCATGGTCTACACCCATCTACCCCTTACCATTCCATGTACCATTCCCCAACAGTCACGGTACCCATGGCCTCCGCCCACCAGGCTGTCTACTGATCAAGATGCATCTTCAATATACTTTTTTTGCAGATTAGCATCTTAATCGATAGTTGGAGCGACAACAGAAACCTTCCCCTTCGTCCGCGAAAGAAATATATTTTAGCTTCACTATAGGATTTATGCGTGTCAACTGCAAATTCAGTGATATATCCCTCCAAGATGCTATCGAGCCAAACTTCGACAGCCTGCGATGCCTTATTATCGACTTCCTGTAGCTCCTGAATCAATTCCGGGGTCCAAGCCATCAGCTCACCACCCTAGAAATTCCTCTTTTGGAAGGTCATCTTTGACAACCACTCATACAAAAGGACTGGGAATTCATAGAAAAACCATTCGTGCAGACCATCATGAATATACCTTCCCACCCAGGGATCTACTGTTAGTCGCGTGTTTTGGCTTTCTTCTTCAACAAACCCCTGCAACTTCAGATCAAACCAGCTCTGTATCTCCAGCTTCATTGGGTGCCACAACATGTCCTCCTTTCACTCTTCACATGGTCCCGACAACGGAACCATTTGTTGACCAACGTGACTCCAGTCGACAGTGGTTCCACTTCACTGTCGACACATGCTGTAGTCTCCCTGGGAACCGTCCCGGTTAGGTTTCATCCCACCCAGAAACACCTACAGAGCAGATGAGGTTTCACTCGAGGCATCCAGGAAGAGTAGAAGGAACCATGTTTCCGCCGAGGAAGGAGGAGGGTTGCAGCTATATGAACTAAATCTATTGCAACACTAAACAGGAATCTCAAACATTTGACATGTATTCATATTCGCATTATTCAATAGCAGCATTCATTATCACAGCAGAAGTAACAGTAAAGCAACATTGCATCAAGGAAACATAGCATTATTCATGAAGTGCGACATTGCATTACCATAAACAAACAGAAAGAACCCAGTAATTGCACCAGAACAGTTTCATCATATCATATTATCACTGCAAAACCTTAGATACAATATCTCCTCAAAGATAAGGTCTTGGCAATATCGCACAGATGCGCAGAAACAACCCAAACATGTGCTTTTTCTCCTGTTCTAGCTTGATTCCCTTTTCTCCTTCAATACCTACAACTCCTATCTATATATAGGCTTCCGCCATTACAATGCTTGTCCACTTACTAAAAAATTCCTAGCCGACATTTGGACAAGTGACCCAATATCTAACTAACTTGGTACAAAACCGACCAAAAACCCACACTGCGGTATAACTGACTCAACATTACATAATATGTAGTCCAAATGACCCAAAACCTGCATTCTGCGATATAATTGACCAAAAATACATAACTAATATTTCGCTCCTCACCATTCGCGTCATCACCTCGCCATTCGTGCCATCTTTTTCCTTGTCGTAGCATCAGAGTTGCTGCGATAGCACTCTACCAAACCACCTGCCAACAACAGGTAGCCTCATCATCGACCTCATCGTCCGAACAACCTCATCATCGATACAAGTATCCATATCATCGATACAAGTATCCTCATCATCGATACTAGTATCCATATCATCGATACAAGTATCCTCATCATCGATACACGTATCCATATCAACACAGGTATCCTCATCATTGACCTTACCATCAATATAAGCAATCTCATCATTTATACAGGTATCCACATCTATATGAGTATCCAAATATCATCGTTGACCATATAACTCCCCCTTTCGAGGAGGGTCCTTCTAAACTACACCAAGCTTATCTTGGAAATATTCAAACTTTACTCGAGACAAAGGTTTGGTCAACACATCAGCAACTTGTTCATCAATGCCTACATACTCGAGCTTGATAGCTCCTTTCTGCACCATATCCCATATATAGAAATACTGGATCTCTATGTGCTTTGACTTATCATGGAATACTGGATTCTCTATCATCTTTATACAACTCTGGTTGTCACATAGGATCACAATGGGGTCCATCTCTAAGTCAAAAAATCCTTATAACAACTTCCAAAGCCATACCACTTCACAACTAGTAGAGCAAGCAGCTATATATTCCGCTTCAGCTGTGTTGAGAGCCACACTTGACTGCTTCCTGCTAAACCACAAGATAATCGCAAATCCTAGACAATAACATCCACCCGATGCACTCTTCCTGTCTGATACACTTCATGCCCAATCAACATCTGTGTATCCATACAATCCGAAGTCATGATCTCCAAGATAACATAGACCAAATTCCATCTTACCCTTTAGGTACCTCATCACATGCTTTCTAGCTATTAGGTGAACACACCTAGTTTCCACTAGATATTGACTCAAGGTGTTCACAACAAATCATATATATGGCCTGGTATTCGTCAGATACATAAATGACCCAATAATCTGTCTATACAGAGTCACATCCACTAAATCTAATGAGTCATCGGCTAATAGCTTCAATTCAGAACCCATGAGAGTGGCCATGGTTGTACATTCCAATATATCAAATACTCTCCTTGGTTGAGAAAGATTCCTTCTGGGCCTTGCTATACTTCCAAACCTAGGAAGTAATGCATCAATCTGAGATATTTCATCTCAAATTATGTAGCTAGCTTCTTCTTGATTTCTATGATCTATTTCTCATTCCCTATCAGAAAGAGATCATCCTCATATAGTAATAGTATGACAGGTTCATCATCCATAACCTTAAGATAAAGGTTAGGACTAGATTTACTTTTGGTAAAGCCCAATCTTGTCAAGAAGCTATCAATTCTCCCTCTGTGACTGGACATCATTCACACTCTGCATTGAGTGATCTTCTGCATATCTATCCTTGCCATCTCCCGTCAGATGGTTCTACTGATATGAGCCTCAGGATCATTCGACCTCTGTGGTGAGTTCCTTCTTTATCCATCTAAGAGAAGAATGTCATCTCTATATAGAAACCATTTTCAACCTTGTAGCAGAGGTTGAAATCCGCATCACTTGTGGTGATCATTAAGCTTATCAAATAACTATCGATCCCGGGACCTGTGCAGAGCTTTCTTCAATTACACCATTAAGAGAATGGTCTTATCTAGTCACTTGGAGCAAGCATCTCGTCATGATCCTCTTCCTCTTTCTAAGAAAATATTCTAGACACGATCCTTCTATAGTATGTTTGATTTGTCAATCTTCTTATTGAACATCCATCACTTGTTTAGTGTTCATCATTCTTCATGATCTTTCCTACAAATCAAAGTTAATTACATTATTAGTAATACTTCATAATCATCAAATCATGTTGACATGATAACCTATAATGCATACAAATATGATTCACATGGTTATGCAACTATCTTGACCAATACTTTCACACAACACTTTTCCATATCATGTATGCATACAATGGTTATCTAGATGCCTTCCATCTCTACCAGAACATACTATCGAGAGCGTGCAGAACGCTCAGCATGTCAGCAAAGAGGTTTCATTCTAGACAAGCAACAATGGAATGTTTGTCCAACTTACCCATCATATGCATATTAGTAGTATACTGTTCAATGCTTTGTGAATGCTTACACTATGCATGATATATCCTAGGAATACAAATATGCATACAACTATTACAACCAGTATCATTTACTATTTCAGAGATTCAAATAACAACTCAAATACTTATCTTTTATGTTTGTGTGGTTGCCTCTCACTTGATCTCTATATGTCTTTGAACTACTATTCATTTTGTACCACTATGCATGCTTAAGTGTGCAGTAGTGTCATCCTCATGATCTCATACATAAAAATACATTCATTAGTATAATCTCAATACTATCAAAACATTATAATTGTAAATAAACTTAAGTATGTATGGTCATGATCATTTCATACATAGGTATACTTACCTAATATCCTAACACAAAGTAGGATTCTAACTTGATATAGGAAAGCATACCTGGATGGTCATGCTTGGTTATGTCTTAACATACCCAAACAATATCTTCTTTGTTCTCTTGAATGATTTAGAGACCTTGTGCTAGAACCTGCATATCTCATAAGTTAAGCATAGTAGAACAAAGTCATACATACCTCGTAAGTAGAGATTCTATATGGTCAAACATTATGGATGAGTCTTTGTCTTCATGTCATCATGGTCATAGAACTTGATTTGTCTTTCTTGATGTACCTGTATCTTGTTAGCAGGGAACATCATCCTCATACAACAACACAAGTGCATTAGTATAATCATATAACCCTAATCAATGAATGTCTTCTATCATTCACATGCATTCATACTTTTACTATTAATCAAGATTGTACTAACCTCAATAATATGAAGACAAACATATCATGAACAAATTTCAAGACATATATGTATCTCCTCAAGTCATACCTGTCAATATTTCTTGTAGTCTTCTTATGTGAGGCCTTAGCCTCATCTCCCTCTAGAACTGGAACTTCTTCACTTATGCAGGTGTCCAATTCAATCTCTTCTAGGTTTAACCTAATCCACTTTGATTTGTTGAAACTGGATTTGGAGTTGGATTAGGGTTTGTTAGAGAAACCCTAAAAATTCAAATTTTGAATTTCAAACTTTTGAATGGATGGAAATATGTGGCTTGCTGAGCTGATCAAGTTGGTATATTTCAATTTTGAAAACTGCAAAATTTGACCCCTCAAAATTGCCTTTGAAACTTTTGGATCTTCTAGTCAGGATCCCAAACTAGGGTTTGATAAAGCTTAGTCTTCTTCCCATACAAAAGGTTCGATCGTCTATTTTAAACTTCGATTTTTCTGAGGAGCTTCCAACCGTGGCCACAAATTTCAAAAATTCCAACTTTTGCAAAAGCCCTAATTTTTCACCTTTTCGATCAAAATCCCGAACTAGGGTTTGATCAATCACGGCCTTCTGCTCAACCATAAAATTCAATATTGGTCTCTAAATTTCGATTTTGATGAGGAGCATTCAGTTCTGGACTCCGATTCCACAAATTCCAACTTTCTCTGAAGCCCTAAATTCCAATTTTGTTTTGAAAGAAATATGCACCTGATTGTTTCTAGTGCATCTCTCAAATTACGAATCCACAGGTTCTGAAACTTGGGCTTGTGGTATCTTGACTTGTCATATTTCCAACCCCATAGGTATGACCTCAATTGGATTCTCTGAGAGATATTTATTCCAAGTGTCGCAACATGACCTGTTTATGGGATAAAACCGAAGAGCTAACCTGTATAGAGTTCCACATGTCACTGGTTCAATTTAGGCCTCTGAAAAACTTACCTGAGAAACTACAGTCTGTCCTCTACTTGTCACTCTTTATGAAATTTTATTTGGATCTTCCTAGCCCAATTTGTGACCTTTTTTCCCAGGTCACCTGTTTATAACTGATATCTGGAAGAGGCAGAAACCCTAACTTGTACTGATCATAACTCACAAAGTACAATGAATATGAGGTTGTACTTCGGAGACAAGGTACAGGGGGATGTTATATACAATCTGTAAAGGTTTCAAATCTTGAAACTTCTTGAAAATATATTTTAAGCAAAAGTTCCATAATGACTAGTTTTTTCTATATAAAACCCTAACCTTCAAATTGTTGCAAGTGAAGCAAGTGTCATAAGTGCCATACATTGCCTTCCTTCAGGTTAGCTCTGATACCATGTTAAAATTAAATATTATAATATATATAACATCAATATTATGTTCCATTTCACAACAATAGCATATACAGGATCACTAAAAGAACAAAAATCACAGCATAAACGTAAGAGACACAAATTTATCCTGGGAAACCCTCATGGGGTAGAAAACCCAGCAAAGCTTCCTCAATATAGATGACCAGCAAATACAAATATGTAATCCCAAACATGAGCTCCTTCTCCTCCATAGTAGATCTCTCTCTCACCTATGCTCTAATCACAAGTGAGTGTAATGTGTGTTAAATGAGGAACACACCTCCTCTATTTATACACAACACCGACTTGACTTTTACACTAACTAGGTCGGCCCCAACTTAACTACTTAATATAATGTGACAGGGCTGAACCCACTAGGGTGGTCTAAAAACCCTTTAACCCACATGAATCATATAGGGCCAACCCCTACTAGGGAATTTTAATAACCCAAGTTACCACATTCTCCACGGAGGAATAAAATATCTCCGAATATACAATAATTTCTTCACGGAGGAATGAAACATCTCCGAAATAATAAAGTAAAAATATAATATTCTTAGAAGTTACAATATCTCAACACGATTGAGGCAATTATGGATGTCATGGATCTGGATGAGAATCCTTGGGACGAAATGCACCAATGTGCATCTCTCCTCGATATAGAAATGGTATAAAAAAATTTACAAATCCTATTCGCAACTTTGGATGTTGTTTTCCCATCGTCCTCTATTCGGATACATCATGTGATTTCAAAAGAGACCTTGGAAGCATATTCAAGACTATGATCAAGCATAAGTGGGGAAAACCAAGAAGAGGAAGACATCCATTATCCTCTGTGATGCTAATGGAAATCCACTAGCTACTTCCAATCAAGGTGGAGACAAAACAACAACCTCTACAAGGCACATTGTGAAGAAACAATCGACTATTGTCAATCATGCCGGGAATGATGTTCTTTGTGGGAGGCCTATGAAAGTGGGAAATGTGTATTCCCACAAAGAGTGTTACATGTAGGCCAAAAATCCATGTGGTCCTTTGCATATAGTACATCATATTTTGGTGTGCCATGCATTTTCCTTTTTCGTGTGTGTGGAGTGTCTCGGTCTATCCCAAAAACATTATAAAACATTAAAAAATATTATATAGGTGTATTTGATCCTATTTTTCTTTTTTTTTTTGCTATTGACATTTGTTTTGGAGATAGTTTTGGCTATTTTTCTATGATTTGATGTATGAGAAAAAGGATTTTAGTGGCGACATCCACTAATGGTACATAATTTCTACCTTTGGCATATAAGGATAGGTTTTTCCCTTGTCACTCATTGCATGCTTTTGTGATAATCTACAGTAGGATCTGACAACCATAACAAGACTCACACAAAACTCACTCAAGAAGTTTGGATAAGAAGAGAAGAATGTAGTCAATAATCACTCATGAACATAGAAAATGGAGAATAGTAGTATACTCATACATCAGCTGTGAGCTGGCACTGTGAAAACTAAATACAATACAATAACTGTCAATAGAATTCTAATGGAGCTAAGGTCATTCGAATTCATCCTCATTGTCTAGCCTGGATAACATTGGAGACATCACCCAATCAGTAGTAGCAGTCATAAATGGTCAATGGTCATTCAAATGAGTCTAACTGAGTCTAATAGAACCATCAAGGAACAAATCAAGGGATGGAGACTCTAAGGAGGGCGCATGAGGCTGTCAGAAGGTCAAGTGGCACTCCAGAACTAGCTAGCTGGGAGGTACAGGAAGTTAGGATGAGAAATCAATGGAAGAACTGGTCAATCAATGCTCTAACTGACTGTTAAATCCTATGCAGTCATAAAAGGTGCACATGTCGTGCAGGTGAGTAAAACAAGGTGCATCAAGAAGGTAGGAGGTCTACTGGGGGCTGAAGACAGGATCTAGGGAGCTGAAATTAGACTCTAGGTGTTGGGGATACCACCAAAATGATGACTGGATGCATGTAGATGCATGCATGATGAATGGATGCATGCAGCCATGCAAATATGAAAAATTATGGTGAGAATATTCCAACACCCCGCTACAAGCTATACTATGAGGTTGTAACTGAAAACTGAAAAATAGAGCCCTGGTGACTGAGACCAAAGGTCACCCCATACAACAATCTAAATAATAAATGAGGAAAGAGGGAAAACCTAGTGGGAAGAAATCCCTCCCTCAAAAATAGACTGAAGGATGCTAATGTAGCATGTCATGACTCACCCCAGAGGGAGGCAAGTGTCCTTTTCTGAATAAAGATCGATCGATCTGAAATGGATCAATACTGTGAGAAGGATGAAACCTTCCATTCTGAAAATATGATTTGGTTCTCCTCTGATCAAGTGGATCACCAACCAAATCACCGTCAGGTCTAAGACTAATGGCTTCCCATCAAGGAAGAGGAGGATCATCAAGTGAAAGGTCATCAGGTTCTTGTGGAACTGGATCTCCCATTTGCTCATCTTCATCATCAGTTGCTAGACCTTTAGGTTCTTGTGGATCTGGGTCTAGCATTCGCTCTTCATCATCTCCATCTTCAGATTTTGAATCTGAAATCTGATGTGATGAAGGTTTTCTCTCATGCATCTCATCAAATAGTGATGGTGGTATCTTCCTCTTGGGTAGACGTGGATCATGTTTCAAAAACATAAAATGAAGATCATTATGGAGTATGTGATTCGAACCAACTAAGGTAGAATCAAAACCATGAATGTGTAGATAGTTCTTTGATATCTCCTTTGAACCAACACAGGTGAGATCATAACCAAATGAACTATGACATGATGATGGTATCTTGGACTTCAAATCAGATCCAAGAATTATAAGATGGTTTCTCATGATCTCCTTTGAACCAACAGGGGTGAGATCAAAACCAAAATCCCAAAAAGTGCATAAGTCATGAACCCAATTGAATGATAGAGTCTTCCATCTTCGGTGAAACTCTGAAAACATGTGCCAATGAACAAATAGGAGTCCAAAGAAGGCATTTGATCAAGGAGGGAGAATTCATTACCTCCCAAATATGATTTTACCTCCAAAATAATCAGTATGTCATCATCTTGCACATCAACAGGCTCATGAGAAGTAGAGATTGTGAATGTCTCTTTTACTTCTAGAATAGTAACTGACATCTTTTACTCAGAATTTGAATCAAAAGATGGATCAACTGAAACCATGTGTTGTATTTCGACTTTATCTTGAAAAAATTCATCATGGGAGATGATGGAGGCTGAATCATGAATAGAGAGAGCACTTGAGGCAGTATTGTTGGGATTGTTCTCCAAATGGACATCATCCTCTTCCTTCTTTCCAAATAAACTGTTCAATCTTGTCCAGTTACCACTTGGATGTTTTGTAGGATCAATGAGGTATTCCATATTGGAAAACATAGCAATACATATTGCTGTTGAGGCTCTTTCACAATCATCAAACCAATCTTCTCCCTCTTCATATGAAGCAAAATCTCTCTTAAAACCAATACACATATTGAAGAGACCATATCTCTTCAGGTAAGCTATCATCTTTGGTTTCCATTCATGATAGTTGAATGAAGAGAGAGAAGGAACTGCTTTCAAACCCATGGAAGTTGTTGTGCAATTTGAATCTACTGGTGTGTTTCTGGTGCAGAAAGCACTGGTGTAGAAGTGTAGAGTAACCAATGCAGAATCACCAGTGCGGAATCACCAGTGCAAAATCACTAGTATAGAATCACTAGTGCAGAATCACTAGTGCAGAATATTTTGAAACTACTGCAACTGCAGGAAACAACTGCAACTAAAGAACAATTCAAATAACCTACAAAAACAATGGAGATCCATAATAGCTGCTGAATTCGAATCTGTTGAAAAGGGGTTCGAATGGATGAATAAACCTACAAAACAAGAATTTTGTTGATGGAGATTTGATACAATTCGAATAAACACTACCTTAGGACACTGAGCACATATGACTAAGTCCTTCACACTTGGCTAGAACTCACTGGATTGCTCTAGTGAATTCAAGCTAATAGCATAAGGATTTGCTATGGAAACTCAGAGGATTTTGGTGCTCAATTAAATGTTACAACTGCTGCAATTCGAATAGATGTTGCAAGCTTTGATACCACGTGATAATCTGCAGTAGGATCTGACAGCTGTAACAAGCCTCACACAAAAATCACTCAAGAAGTGTAGAGAAGAAGAGAAGACTGTAGTCAATAATCACTCATGAACATAGAAAATGGAGAATAGCAGTATAATCATACATCAGGTGTGAGCTGGCACTGTGAAAATTGAATACAATACAATAATTGTGGCAATAGAATTCAAATGGAGCTAAGGTCATTCGAATTCATCCTCAGTGTCTATCTTGGATAACATTGGAGACATCATCCAATCAGTAGTAGCAGTCATAAATGGTCAATGGTCAGTCAAATGAGTCTAACTGAGTCTAACAAAACCATCTAGGCACAAATCAGGGGATGGATACTCCAAGGAGGGCACATGAGGCTGTCAGAAGGTCAAGTGGCACTCCAAAACTAGCTAACTGAGAGCTACAGATAGTTAGAATGAGAAATCAATGGAAGAACCGGTCAATCAATGCTCTAATGATTGTTAACTCCTTGAAGGTGAGAAAAGGAACACATGTCATGTAGGTGAGTAAAACAAGGCGCATCATGTAGGTAGGAGGGCTACTGGGGGTTGAATACAAGCTCTAGGAAGTTGAAATTAGACTCTAGGTGCTGGGGAGACCACCAAAATGATGATTGGATGGATGCAGATACATGCATGATGGCTGGATGCATGCACAATGCATGCAGGCATGCAAATATGAAAAATGATGGTGAGAATATTCCAACAATTTTATCCACTATCGTTCCCACTATTATGCTATAGGGTTGATCCCATTTGATTCTGACATTATCCATGCCTTATTTTTGCACATTATAACATAGATTCTAGTTCCTTCCTTACATCGGTTCCTAGAGCAACACCTTGTTTATTATTTGGTGCCCACGTTTCTATTTTGGTAGTGATGGGAACTCTCTTTATTCCATGAATCACCAATTTTTTAGCCTCATTTTCTCTCCCCATTATTATGGCCTCATCTGGAGGGTTCCCAGCTTTTATTGTGTTTATAGTTGCACTTTCTCAGTTTCTTATGTCATGCTAATCACCATCACTCACTTTCATTCCATCGTTCCACTCACACATACTACTTGTTTGATACCTTTATTCACTTCCACTTTATAGTACACTACCCCTACAGAAAATTATAGCTATGAGTGGTTCGTTTTGCTCTTATTTCCACACTTGTGTTGCTTATCACCCAATTTGTTCCATGTGCAATGGAACCTATTTGCACCCTATAGTACCATTGTTCTCTCTAACTAAGCTTAATTTTATCCCTTTTTCATGCTCATTGAAAAATGAGAAAAGAACTTCTTGAGCTTACTTTTATCTCTTATTTGTGCTCATTACACTACGAAAAAGACACTATAGCGAGTATCATTTTACCCCTTTTTTAGGCTTGTTAAAACTGAATGAAAAAGGCACTCTATGGAGCATTCTTCTCTCTCTTATTTGACCTCAAAAATAAAGAATAACTTGAGTTTACTTTTTTGGATTCGTTGAAATTTAGTGGAAAAGGTGCTTTCTCGAGGATAATTCCTTCTCTTCTTTGAGCTTGTTAAAAATGAAGAAGGTATAGAGCTTACTTTTTCAGACTCGTTGAACTCTAACGAAAAATATTCTATCAAGCATACTTCTATCTCTTGTTCAATATCATTAAAAAATGAAAAAGGTGTTTAAAACGAGAAGGGGGTGGGGGAATCACATTTCCTATGGTAGCAATCTAGTAAGTCACCCTTGAACATGGCACTTGTTTGCATCAATGTCTTACAATGGGGTTATATATTTCTTCAAAACCACACCATCTTCCTGATTCATAGCACTTTTATGATTATTTACTCTTATAGTCACTATGGAGGGTGCCTTGATGCCTCCTATGTCGTTGCACTATGGTCAATATGGTGTTCATGAGTCTTTTTTGCTTAGTCACTCAATTGTCTTTCTATATGTTCAAGGGAAGTTACCCTAAGTTGGCCATTGCTTAGTCTCATCGACCTTCTATGTTAGCCATCATTGTGTTAATATGTTATACTTGGTGATATTCTATAGTTATAACATCTCTCGATGTCATCTTTGTGTCAATTGATGGAGGATACACTAAGGACCTCGTTTGAAGGATTCCTTCTTATTGATTCCAACTCTATATCTAGGAAGAGAATCTATAAACCATAGTACCCTAGAGATTGGAGTCGTCCATGGAAGGATTACTTGTGTTCGAGAAGGATTTCACATCATTAACTCTTAATCAATCTATTTTATGAGTTTTCAACATAAACTCATCTGCTCACACTTGCTAGATTGTACTAGGTTCCTTACAGTTCATTGTCATCATTAGTGGTTTCCCCTACGCCTGTTAACAATAACCATCAGTAACTCATAATCAGATGGATTCTACCATACTAGACACTGGCACCTCGATTTTCATGTTGTAGAATCACACCATTAGGGGTTGAGACAAATATATTAGGTTTATGTTTTCACCACTCATCCTCATTTCCCCTTCCAAGATGCGTTGGATTTTATATCACCAATTATGACTTTGTTTGAGGACCATCTGAGCACTATTGATGTTGCTATATGTCCTCTTGATTGTATATTTTGATATAGATCCACATTGTATTTTCTCATGGCTATGATCCTTTTTATTAAATGGATCCACTGTGTACTTATTTATGCCCATGATCTTGTATTTTCTTACATGGATATGTAGTGCACTTTGTTGGTGTCCATGGTTTGTATCCCTTTTTCTGAGCATCTTGACTTCCATTTCCTTACCTTGCACCTTTTATTGTAAAGTGTTTCGACCATCAGATTCTCTTATAACCTTATCATTTAGGGGACATATGTTATACCACTATTTGTCACCCTATGAGCTCCGTAGAAACCACACACACTTGTTCGAATGAAACCCTACATTTTCACCTTCCTCTAGGTCTTATTTCATTGCCCCTTGCATTCTTGTCAGGGAGGGATGGTGACCTTTCCATCGCTCCTTGCATGCCTATAAGGGAGGGAATTCATCCATCCTTGCACTACTACTAGGGAGTGATGGTATTCCTTCACATGGTTTTTGGATGAAGTTCAGGAAGATTATTGCTATGACTAGATTCCACCTCAATTTTGCATTCGAAATCATCACACAATCCAAGCCCATTTGTCCTTAGGATCTTACATTCACAATCCCTTCATTCACCATCCATATATATATTGAAGCCATTTCATTAGAGAAGGAGTGACTCTTTTATGCATTGTTGTGTTGTTGGAATCTAGATTGAATACTACAACCAATAAGATCATCCCATCATGTGAGTCAAGGAAGGTTTGGAGTAGGAAGCTTGGAGGAGTCCTACATCAATATTCAAGGGGTATAATTTGATGTATCACTTCTTGTTCATGATTAAAGAGACATATGCATTTCTTCATGCCACCACATCATGGTGTATTAATAAATGTATATAATTCAGACTTATATGCTTGATGTAATGTCTTTGGTCGATCTTATCTCCCTTCAATATATTAGATTGGATATAGATTGGATCTAGATTAGATATAAATGGTAATGCCATTTAGAAGAAAATTTATATATGATATGTTGGCTATACAATGCTGACCAGAGGTTTTATGAAGACCCAGGTTCTGTGCGGTTACCTTAAACCAACAAAACCCCTTCGCACCAGCCCTTTCGGCAACAACCTACGAGCAGGTTGACGTCTCACCCGAGGTGTTTCTAATGGGGCACTGTGGACTCAGATGTCCACAGTGAGTGATGAGTTGATGACTATGACAAGGTCCGTGATAGTGTACCGGCTGTACGCTACGAGGGTCGGACTGCGCGGTGATGGTCAACACCGCGGCCCACACCACTATCTTCTACCTTACTATGGGTTTTAATGCTACACTGCGAGCACCGCTGCTTGAATTCCTACACTTGGACTATTTGCAAAATGCTTAAAGAAATGAGCTGAATATCACTCATCCATTCAGTCATACACTTAACTAACTTACTACTTAATGCTCACTCACACACTTAGTATGGTACTATTTTAAGCATAAACCCCAAGAGCAAATTAATTGTTAGACATTCATCGACTGCATTCATTCAAACACATAAACAACTTTCCCCATACTCGAGCAGACGATAGATTCATTTTCCTTAGAAGAAAAGCTAATATTAACCATACATCAATTCATGTAGACTTAACATATCATTCCATACTCTCTTGATGGAAAATGAATATAAAAGCCTCCTCCTAACAGATTGTGAGCAAATATTCAGACATCCAACTACAGAAACAAATAAATGCAAACACACATATAAACATTCAGTCACTTGACACACTATTTAATGTGGTTCACTCCCTTGGATGGGAAGCTACGTCCACAAGAACTGTGTTTGATATTTCTTTTAAGGAAGGGTTCACAGTTCTTAGCCACGCACTCAGCTGTTGCTCTCTTCTTGCTCAGATAGGTTTCTGTGCACTTAGCTGCAGAGCCTTTACAATCTATTCTCGATTCAGAATATATTACAATACAATATGATCACCATAACAATCATCAACAATGACCAACGCTTCACCAACCCTTCCTATACAAAAATGGTCTTCTTAAATAGATCACACCCGAAGGTCGTGTCTTTACAACATTGAAGACCGAAACCCTTAGGGTTTCCAAACAACTACGGTCCCTCTGAACTATCATGCAGGCTTATGGTCGTGATTTTGCTGTCGTGGCAATCCTCCATGCCTTAGACCCGTCGCTTTCATCCTTTATATTATGCACACACCAACAGATCATCCGTTTCGAGCCGCCCTTCCACTAACGGACTCGTGCAACTGGCTCAGCTCCCAGTCACTTTCCTTGCAGGCCCTCCATCTTCTAACGGCCACGTACAACTGGCTCAGCTCCAGTCATTCTCCATCCACCATTTTCCCCTTAAGGGTCACGTACTCTGCTGTACACTGAACTGTCACTTTCCCGATCCGTCCTCTGCTTAATGAACTCGTACAGTCAGTTTCCTTCCTGATCTACTTATGCTCTCAACTCGACATCTTTCCAGCAGTATTACCAAAAGTAGACCATCGCCGTTCTATCCACTCTATCTGGCCATCCTCCATCCAGTGCACAACTTTACTGGCTCCGCATGGCCTACTACCTTCGCAGCACTGAACCTATTCAACGCTGATCTTCGCAGCATCCTTCAAAACTCGGTACTATGCACATCTTCGCAGTACCCCTAATACTTAGCCAAAATTTAATTATTTTCTAAGCTGCGCTCAACTCAGTTCCATCTAGCCTCAAAAACGTTATAAAAAATGGCCCTGTTGGGACAGGCCCAACATGCCCCTAACACTTACATGTGGCTCGTCCCCAAGCCACATGCAGTTGTCTCACTCTACTCCACGGCCGGTGGAACTAGCTTGGCTGTGAACTCTTTATATACACCGAGCAACTGTTCCACTACTTGTTTGGTATCCTTCTTAACTTGCTGAAGTATTTCAAGCAAGGCTAGGGTTATCTCTACCCAAATATATCCCTATACCTGCTCCTGGTTGTCACGTATTTCTACCAACTTGTCTTCTATCTGCTGTGACATTACTGTAGCATCCTCCATGAGTTGCTGTGACTGATTGTCCATTTCAGTCTCCTTCTCTCTTAATGCCTGGACTTGTTTCTTCAAGCCTGATACTTCCTTATACCTAGCCATCCTCTCCCTTGGTGGCAGAGCTTTGACCTCTTCGTCCAATTTATCCAGGGTATTCTATTTTTCGTTTACCGCAGTCTTCATGTGCTACAGCGCTTGATCCTCTTCAAGAGTAGTGAATGCCTTGGAGACTTGTTCCAGCACCTCTTGGCACTGAGTGATGCCGCTCATCATATTCTGTGTAGCAGTACTGATGGCTTGTTCTCTCAGTTGCTGCTCAGTTAATGGTGTCTGCTTATTCAGCTTATCCTTCAATGTGGCAATATCGACCTCATTATAAATCTCTTTATCCTGCATCTCCGACTACAAGGATCTCACCTTATCTCCAACCCTCAGAACTGTGTCTGTAGGATCATCCTGGATTTCTATGCCTTCAATATCCTTCGCAACATTAGATATGGTAATCTCCAAGCTCCCTCGGCGGTCCTATTCATTTCGTAGCTGCATGTCTGCATGCAACTCGAGCTGTCTGTTTGCTGCGGTGAGCTCCGCTTGTGACTTCATCGACTCTACTATTCGGTCATGCATCTCCTCGATGATTTGCATGTGGATGAAGTGCAATCCTGGTAAGGGGATTTTTTCCAAATCGAGCTCTACCCGCTCGACTCCCTTTGTGTCTAAGACCAACTGCTCTACCATTGGTAGTGCAACAGCTAATGGGTCAACGTGGACAATTCTAGTCTTCGACGGCAGCATTATTGCTAGTAGTGGCAGTTCTTGCTGCGAGGTCCCTGCCGACCTCCCTTCGACTCCTGCTTCTTGCGGCAAGGTAAGGCTTTTCTGGACATTGTCCATTTTCTTAATCAGGCCTTGCATTGCAAGCCGCGTCTTTTGCAGGTCATCCAGGATGACCTTATCATTCTTATCTTTAGCCTCCATGAGCTCCTTCATTTGTTCTGAAACTATTTCGGCTATCATCTCATAATCATCTTCATTTAAGACTGCCTTAGATTGAATCTTTGTAGCCTTCACCTTCTTTCTTGCCTTTGGCTTCTGCGGAGTCTCTAGCTCTTTACGCTTGCCAGTTTCTTCAACAATCAGGCATGCCAGTGGGATTGGCTCGTCCTCTTTAGAGTCTGTCTCAACATCCATGACTTCCACATGGAAGTCGGTGAGCCAATCCTTCATGAGGGCTTCAATATCCTCCTCATACATGTGGTAGTTACCTGGGAACCACTCTGGGTTCTTCATTTTTTCCTTTGGTACAATAAAGATACACTGCATGTCTGCGCTAAAGTCCAGAATGTGAATGTACTTCGACATTATCTACTTTGTGATGCAGGGTGTATGGACAATTGCATCACGTAGCCAAGTATAATATTGGTAGAACACCTCAGCTATCACATGTTGTCGCTCTGCGATGACATTTTCCCAGAGGATGGCATACCTGAATCCTATGGGATTATTGTTGAGATATTGTAACTTCTAAGAATATTATATTTGTACTTTATTATTCCAGAGATGTTTCATTCCTCCGTGAAGATCTTATTGTATATCCGGAGATGTTTATTCCTCCGTCGGAACGTGGTAACTCAGGTTATTAGACTTCCCTAGTGGGGTTCAGCCCTGTATGTGTTATGTGGATGAAAGGGTTGTTAGACCACCCTAGTGGGGTCGGCCCAGTTAGTTGTAGTGGGTTGTTTAATCCAGTGGTAAAGTTGGGGCCAACCTAGTTAAATATAAAGTACAAGTCGGAGATGTGTATAAATAGAGGTGTGTTCCTCATTATACACAACCTTCCCTCACTCATAATGTAGCGCACTTGTGGAGGAGAGGTCTGCTATGGTGGAGGAGGAGATCATGTCTTTGGTTTGCATCTTTGTATATTGCTGGTCATCTATATTGAAGAAGCTTTGCTGGGTTTTCTATCCCATGAGGGTTTCCCAGGATAAATCTGTGTCTCTTGTGTTTATGTTGTGCTTGTTGTTTCTTCAATGATCCTGTATATGCCATTATTGTGAAATGGAATGTAATACTACTATTTTTTGTCTTATCATATTAAATATTAACATGGTATCAGAGCTAACCTGAAGGAAGGCAATGTATGGCACTTACGACACTTGCTTCACTTGCGACAATTTGAAGGTTTGGGTTTTACATAGCAAAAACCAGTCATCGTGGAACTTTCACTATAAATCCATTTCTGCAAAGGGTCAGGATCTGAAACATTTACAGGTCGTAGATAATATCCCCAGGTACCTTGTATCCAAAGGACACCCTCATATTCATTGTACTTTGTGAGTTATGATCAGTACAAGTTAGGGTTTCTGCCTCTTCCAGATCTCAGTCAAAATCCGGTGACCTTGGAAACAAGGTCATAGCTTGGGCTAGGAAGCTCCAAATGAAATTGTGTAAAAAGTGACAGGTAGTACATAGACTGTACTATCTTAGGAAACTTTTTCAGAGGCTGAAGTTGAACCAGTGACACGTGGCACGCCATACAAGTTCGATCTCCTGTTTTATCCCATAAACAGGTCACGTTGTGACACTTGGCATAACTCTCTCTCATAAAATCCAATTGAGGTTAGACCTATTGGGATGGAAATATGATAGGTTAGGCTACCACAAAAAAACATTTCAGACCCTATGGATCGAAAATTTTGGAGTGACAGCATAAACAATCAGGTACATATTTATGTCAAAACAGAATTATTTTTGGAGCACCTTCATTCATGGCTTTCAGAATTTAGGCTTTCGGAGAAAGTTAGAATTTTTTGAATCGAAGTCCACTACTGAATGCTACTCAGGAAAATTGAAATTTAGAGACCAAGATCAAATTTTTTGGTTGGGTAGAAGACCGGGCTTGATTAAACCCCAGTTCGGGATTTTGATCGAAAAGATGAAAAATTAGGGCTTCAGCAAAAGTTTGAATTTTTTAAGTCTATGACCACGGCTGGAAGCTCCTCACAAAAATAAGAGTTTAGAGCCTTGGATCGAACCTTTTGATTGGGTAGAAGGGTGGGATTCATCAAACCCTAGTTTGGGATCCTGTCCAGAAGATCCAGAAGTTTCGAAGGCAATTTTGAGGGGTCAAATTTTGGAGATTTCAAAATTGAAGTATGCTAGTTTGATCAGCTCAGCAAGACACATCCTTCCATCCATTCAGAAGTGTGAAAGTCAAATATTGAATTTTTAGGGCTTCTCTAGCAAACCCTAATCAAGCTCTAGATCAAGTTTCAGGGGGATTTGAGGCTAAGGCCTTACATAAGAAGACTACAAGAAGTCTCGACAGGTATGACTCAAGGAGGTTTAGGTATGTCTTGAAGTCTAATTCATGATTAAGTTCATAATATGTTTGTCTTCATATTATTTATTAGTACAATATTGATTAATGTTAGAATTGTCTTATCACCCTAGTAACAGTATGAATTCATGTGAATGATAGAAGACATTCATTGATTAGGGCTATATGATTGTACTAATGCACTACGGTGTTGTATGAGGTTGATGTTCTCTGCTAACAAGATACAGGTACATCATGAAAGACAAATCAAGTTCCATGACCATGACAACATGAAGACAAAGACTCATCCATAATCTCTGTTCTACTTACGAGGTATGTATTACTTTGTTATATTATGCTTAACCTATGAGATAAGCAAGTTCTAGCACAGGATCTCTAAATCATTGAAGAGAACAAAGAAGATATTGTCTAGGTATGTTAGACATAACTAAGCAGGTATACTAATCCAGGTATGTTTTCCTATGTCAAGTTAGAATCTTACCTTGTGTTAGGATCCCTTATATAAGTATACTTGGTATGATTGGTTATGCTTATTCATAAAGTTAGTATTCAAGGGTTTATGCATATTATGTCTCTTATCTTGATGATTTAACTAACTAGAAGAGTACTATGATCAAACAAGAATATGAATGAGTAAAAGAAGACTTCCTTGAAACCCTGAATACTAATGATCATGACTATACATATTCAAGATTATTTAGAATTATAATGTTTTGATAATATTGGGAATATACTAATGAATGTATGTTTGTGCATGAGATCATGAGGATAACACTAGTGCACACTTGAGCATGCACAGTGGTACAAAATGAATAGAAGTTCAAAAGACATTTAGAAGATCAAGCAGGAGGCAACCACACAAACATAAAAGATAAGTATTTGAGTTGTTATTTGAAATAATAAATAGATTGTATGCATATTTGTATTCATGCTGAGTGTAAACATTCATAGAGCATTGAATAGTATACTACTAATATGCATATGATTGGTAATTTGGACAAAACATTCCATTGTAGCTTGTCTAGAATGAAACCTCTTTGCTAGCATGCTGAGAGCTGTGCACACTCTCAATAGTATGTTCTGGTAGAGATGGAAGGCATCTAGATAGCCACTGTATGCATACAGGATATGGAAAATTGTTGTGCCAAAGTATTGGTCAAGATAGTTGCATAACTATGTAAATGATATCCGTATTCATAATAGGTTATCATGTCAACATGATTTCATGATTATGAAGTATTACTAATCATGTACTTAATTTTGATTTGTAGGAAAGATCATGGAGAATGATGAACACCGCACAAGTGATGGATGTTCAAACAAGAATATTTACAAATCAAACATAATATAGAAGGCTCATGGCTAAAATATTCTCTTAGAAAGAGGAAGAGAATCATGACGAGATGTTTGCTCCAAGTGACTAGATAAGACCATTCTCTTAATGATGTAATTAAAGAAGAAGTGCAAATCAGGTTCTGTATGGGTACCCAGGATCGATAGTAAATTGATGAGCTTAATGATCACCATGGGTGATGTGGATCTCAACCTTTGCTACAAGGTTGAATATGGTTTCTATACACAAATGCAAGAAGGAACTCACCACAGAGTTTGAATGATGTTGAGGCTCATATCAGTAGACCCATCTGATGAGAGATGGCATAGATAGATGGCTGCATAAATGAAAATGAAAGATCTCAGATTGATGCATTACTTTCTAGGTCTAGAAGTATGGAAAAGCTCAGAAGGAATCTTTCTCAACCAGTGAAAGTATGCCGAGAAATATTAAAAGGACTTGATATGTTGGAATGGCCACTCTCATGGATTCCAACTTGAAGCTATTAGTGAATGACTCATCAGAGTTAGTGTATATAACTCTGTACAGACATATTATTGGATCATTGATGTATCTGACGAATACTAGGCCAGATATATACCTTGTTGAGAACACCTTGAGTCAGTATCTAGTGGAAACTAGATATGTTCACTTGATAGTTGCAAAAGCATGTGATGAGGCATCTAAAGGATATGATAGAATTTGATCTATGCTATCTTGGAGATCATGACTTCAGATGGCTTCATAGATGTTGATTGAGCAGAAAGTGTATCAAACAAGAAGAGTACATCGGGAGGATTTTATTGTCTGGGATCAGCCATGATCTCGTGGTTTAGCAGGAAGTAGTCTAGTGTGGCTCTCAACACAAGCGGAATATATGGATGCTTGCTCTGCTAGTGGTGAAGAATTATGGCTTCAGGATTGTTTGACTTAGAGATAGACCCAACTGTGATCGTATGTGACAAGCAGAGTTGTATCAGGATGACAAAGAATCCAGTGTTCCATGATAAGTCAAAGCACATAGAGATCTGACATTTCTATATACAAGATATGGCACAGAAAGGAACTATAAAGTTCGAATTTGTAACAGGTTACCGATGTACTAACCAAACCTCTACCTCAAGTGAACAAGTTACCGATGTACTAACCAAACCTCTACCTCAAGTAAAAGTTTGAATATTTCCGAGACAAGCTTGGTGTAGTTCAGAAGGACTCTCCTTGAAAGGGGGAGTGATGTGGTCACTTATGATGAGATTTCCTACATTGACAGAGAGGTCGATGATGTGGTTACCTATATTGGTGGATGGTCCTTAGACAAGGTCTAAGTTGACAAGGGGATTGCATCTTGCTTGAACACATGTTCTAAAAGGATCCGTAGATAGTTGTCTTCGAGAATGAAGTCCTTAGTGGATAGGTGGGGATTGGATTATCCCTGGACTTCAGTCCTAAAGTGAGCTGTAGATGTATGTCTTCAAGACTGAAGTCCTTTGTGGACGCGAGGATTGTATCATCCCTAGAATTCTGTTCTAAAAGGATCCGTAGATAGTTGTCTTCGAGAATGAAGTCCTTAGTGGACAGGTGGGGATTGGATGATCCCTGGACTTCAATCCTAAAGTGAGCTGTAGAAGTATGTCTTCGAGAATGAAGTCCTTCATGGATGAGAGGATTGTATCATCCCTGGACTTCAGTTCTAAGTGATTCGTAGACGGATGTCTCCGAGAATGTGGTCCCTAGTGGACGAGAGGATTGTATCATCCCTGGACTTCAATTCTAAAGTGATCCGTAGACAGATGTCTCTGATAATGTGGTCCCTAGTGGATGAGGGGATTGTATCATCCATGGACACATGTCCTAAAAGAGATCTATAGACATATGTCTCCGAGAAAGTGGTCCCTAGTGGACGTGATAGGACGGCATTGTCCCTAAGCATTTGTTTCAAAATGTACATGACAGGGTTGCATCGTCCTTGGACTTATGTCCTTAAGTGATAGGGATTGATCATCCCGTAAGTGGATCAAGATTGCATCATCCTTGGACTTATGTCGTAAAGTGATAAGGATTAATCATCCTGTAAGTAGATTGGGATTGCATCATCGCTAGACATGGTGAGGTGTCTTAAAGTGATAAGGACTAATAATCTTGTAAGTTGATTCGGGATTGCATCGTCCCTAGACATGGTGAGGTGTCTTAAAGTGATGAGGACTAATCATCCTGTAAGTTGATTCGGGATTGCATCGTCCCTAGACATGGTGAGGTGTCTTAAAATGATAAGGGCTAATCATCATGTGAGTTGATTCGGGATTGCATTGTCCCTAGACATGATGAGGTGTCTTAAAGTGATAAGGACTAATCATCCTGTAATTTTATTCGGCATTGCATTGTCCCTAGACATGGTGAGGTGTATTAAAGTGATAAGGATTGATCATCCTATAAGTTGATCTGGATTGCATCATCCATAGACATGAGAGATGTCTTAAACTGAGAGGGACTGATGATCCCGTAAGCGGATCAGGATTGTATCATCCTTGGACCTATGTCCTAAAGTGAGAGGGATTGATCATCCCATAATTGGATCATGTGTGTTGCAGGGTATGCTGCTATTGTGTATACTTGTATTGATGAGGATACTTGTATTGATGAGGATACTTGTATCGATGATATGTATACGTGTATTGATGAGGATACTTGTATTGATGATGTTTATACTTGTATTGATGAGGATACTTGTATTGATGATGTGTATACTTGTATTGGTGTGGATACTTGTATTGATGATGTTTATACTTGTATTGATGAGGATACTTGTATTGATGATGCGTATACTTGTATTGATGATGTTTATACTTGTATTGATGAGGATACTTGTATTGATGATGTGTATACTTATATTGGTGTGGATACTTGTATTGATGATGTATACTTGTATTGGTGTGGATACTTGTATTGATGATGTATACTTGTATTGGTGTGGATACTTGTACTAATGATCTAGATGATGATGCTACTGATCGTGATGATCTAGATGACGATGTTGCTGATCCTAATGATCTAGATGATGATGCTACTGATCGTGATGATCTAGATGACTATCTTGCTGATCGTGATGGTCTAGATGATGATGTTGTTGATCATGATGGTCTAGATGATGATGTTGATGATTGTGTGATGACGATGCTGATGATCGTGTGATGACAATGTTGATGATGATGTGATGACGATGCTGCTGATCGTGATGGTCTAGATGACGATGTTGATGATCGTGTGATGATGATGCTGATGATCTTATGATGACGATGCTGCTGATTGTGATGGTCTAGATGACGATGTTGATGATCATGAGGATCCAGATGTGGATGTAGTTGTTCGAGTGCTGCAGAAGATAAAGACTCAGTACTGAAGATGTTAATGTTCCAGTATTGAAGATGTTCCAGTAACTGCTTGAGTTACTGATGATGTTGAGAAAGCTTCCAATGATATTAAGAAAGATTCCAAAGATGTTCCAGTATGATGTTGATGACTCCTTGCTCGTGCAGATGCTGTTATAATATCCTTCATGTTAAGGGGGAGTGTTGAGATATTGTAACTTCTAAGAATACTATATTTGTACTTTATTATTCCGGAGATGTTTCATTCCTCCTTGAAGATCTTATTGTATATCCAGAGATGTTTATTCCTCTGTCGGAATGTGGTAACTCAGGTTATTAGAATTCCCTAGTGGGGGTCGGCCCTGTATGTGTTATGTGGGTCAAAGGGTTGTTAGACCACCCTAGTGGGGTCGGCCCAGTCAGTTGTAGTGGGGTGTTTAACCCAGTGGTAAAGTTGGGGCCGACCTAGTTAAATATAAAGTACAAGTTGGAGATGTGTATAAATAGAGGAGGTGTGCTCCTCATTATACACAACCTTCCCTCACTCAGAATGTAGCGCACTTGTGGATGAGAGGTCTGCTATGGGGGAGGAGGATATCATGTCTTTGGTTTGCATCTTTGTATATTGCTGGTCATCTATATTGAGGAAGCTTTGCTGGGTTTTCTACCCCATGAGGGTTTCCCAGGATAAATCTGTGTCTCTTGTGTTTATGTTGTGCTTGTTGTTTCTTCAATGATCCTGTATATGCCACTATTTTGAAATGGAATGTAATACTGCTATTTTCTGTCTTAGCATATTAAATCTTAACAATCATTGGTTTCGATGTTAATCCCCACATAGTCCCTTAGCTCCTTCCATCTGCAAAAGGAGATGAGGATGATGAGCCATGTGAAGTGGAACTGTCCACTATTTTCCTGGGTATCATTGAGTTCATCCAAGAACTCATTCAGAAGAAATTGACACCAATTAAACTCGGTGCCCACAGCTTCTATGGCACTAGGTAATACTGTGCCCGCAAGCACCTCCGGAGGCCTAGCCGTTCTGAGGATTTTTCCTGTGAGTAACTGGGTCACAAATTTTGTCGTTTTGTCCTCAATGTCTTATGTGGGAAAGACTCTTTTCCCCTTTGTCAATGGCTGACTTTTCTTCATTTTCTCAACAGCTTCTTTTTCTTTGCTCTTCCCTTGGAAGAACTGCTTAGGATCTTTACCGCACTTGCTGAGACTTGTTATGCAGTGGACTAGGGAAATATTGGCATCAATGTTTTTGTCTAGCCATAGGTATCCATTGGATTCGTGCCATCAGTGTGTGAACCACAGCATTAACTTCCGCTGATCGGTCAAAATGTGGCAGTCTGAGGAGTTTAACAAGCCTAGCGGAACTACCGGCGTCAGCCAACTTTCGGCAACCAAGTAAGGTGTACCCTTGGAATCTTTCTTCCAGCACATGTATTAGTCAGGCTAGAATTTTGGGGACTTAGGCACGTGGGGCTCTTCCTTTTGTACGCCTAAGAGGTCAAAATCTTCCCACTTGCAATCCAGAATTTTTCCAAGCAGGTTCTTGGCAATGTCTACATGCTTTGAGATCGGTGACAATGGGATCTCATACTTAACACTCTTGACCAATTTGAAGACTGGGGCGTCCAACACCCGAGGTGATATGTATTCTTGTGTTAGTTTCAGTGGTTCCTTTTTAAGGACTGGAGATTTTTGTGCTGACGAGCCCATCTTTATGATCTTGCTTCGAGGTGCAGTTACGTCTTTTGCTTTATCTTTCTCTTTTTCCTGCAGGCTTGGATTATGACGAGGTGATCTTCGGGATGCTTGACCTAGCTCGATTACAACCTTCTTGGTAGGGGTTTTCATTAACTCTGTAATTCCCCCATACTGAAAGACCTTAAGTGCTTCTTCAATGGCTAGCTCTTCTTCTCTATAGGAGGGTTCAAACATTCACTGGTTAGCTAAAGGCTATGATAATCAGATGATAGAAGACTACTAGCTCAAGGAGTGATCGCAAGAAAATTCTAAGTGTTGAGTAATGCCCGTGAGTCCTGCAGCGGTGTTATTTATAGGTGCAGCTAGGTCCTCCCCGTGCCTCCCAATGGTTATATCTGCATTTAATGAGTTGTCCGTTGGCCAATTTGAATAGATCCTCCCATCTCTTCGATCGTCAGTGTGTCTAGAACGGCTATCTTTCCTTTAAATGCTCGAGCGGTTGCTGCTAGTCATTTCAATGGCTATTTTCTCAAAAGCCATGCAATGGCTATTTTTCTCTGAATGCTGCACCGATCTGTGTGGAAAACCATTTCGACTCCTGCGCCATTTCCTCGCGGTACTGATCTTTGAACTGCGTTTTTCCACTGTTGTCTTCCTCGTTCCTGTGCTGCTTCAGTAGTGCTTCGCTGCTCATACATTCTTCCTTTAGGATCCATGTACAGACTCTATACATTTCTAGTGCCCAATTTCAACTGTACTTGACACTTAGAAATTTCTCCCTGTGTTTATCATTCCATGTGCTACGAAGCAAGACTATCGCGGTATAATTTAAGTCTTCTTCCATTTATCATAGTGGGTAGAGTATCACCGGCTAAAGTGGCTAACTGGACTGCACTAGTGTTAGTAACATACATAACAATATATGGACCAAGCCAATGTATTTTAAACTTGCCAGGAAATTTCATGAACTTGCTATCATAGAGGAGGACTAAGTCACCTACCTGAAATAATTTATTCCTGATATGGCGATCATGCCATTCCTTTTCACGATCCTTCTGGACTTGCTATTGAAATCCTGCAATGAAACGATCCTCTTCCAAGCTGACTAATTGTAGCAGTACTTCATCTAATGCTTCACGATCTGCCATTCCGGTGAACGCAGCAATCCTCAAACTGGGGACAATGTACTCCATTGGAATTATGGATTCCTTCCCATAAGCCAACCGAAAGGGTGTCTGTCCCGTCAACTTCTTACAAGTTGTCCCGTATTCCCAAAGCACAGATGAGATGCGCAGGTCCCAATCATCCCTATTTCTGTTGAACACCTTCGCCAGTGTGTTTTCCAGTATCTTATTGAAAGCTTCAACAGTTCCATTCGCCTGCGGATGATATGGTGTACTGCAGTGATGCCGAATGTGGAACTCCTCTATCAGGGCCTCTTTGGTCTTATTCAGAAATTGAGTTCCCTGATCACTCATCAAAATTTTCTAACAGTCGAATCTTGACAAAATTTCCTCAAAAATAAACTGCGCTGCAGTCCTTTACTGGTTTAGCTTCTGCCCATCTAGTGAGGTAATCCATGGCAGTAATGATATATCTCACACCAGTTCTCTTCCCTGGTGGGTTTATAGGTCCCACAATGTCAATTGCCCACTTCTCAAAAGCCTATAAGGTCAACTGCAGGTTCAATGGAATTTCATCTCTCCATGACAGATTCCCTATCCTCTGACAGACATCGCAATTCCTGCAGTATTCCTTAGAGTCTTTGTGGAAGGTAGGCCACCACAGCCCTGCGTGCAATATCTTCTGCGTAGTAGCCCTTCCTGCGTAATGACCTCCAGCAATCCCTAAATGCGCATCTGCTAGTATATATGGTTTCTCGTGGTCAACTACACATCTGCGCAAGACTTCATCTGGTCTGAATTTATATAAATGACCTGCAATAATAGTGAAATCCATGGTGCGAACTACTAGCTACTTCTTCTGCTGAACAGAAAATTCTTGCGATGTCAGCCCTGTTGTCAGAAAATCAATGATATCCTTATAGTAATCATCTGCAACCTGTATAGCAAACAGCTACGCATCGGGTAGACTATCTTCAATGTTCGTTGGCTCCTCTCCCGACTCAATTCGAGATAGGTGGTCAGGTCCCAAATTCAGCCTGCCAGGTTTAACAACGATCTCAAAGTCGTACTCCTAAAATAGCAATAGCCATCTACATATACGCCCCCATAACACTGGCTTATTGACCAAGTATTTCAATGCAGAATGATCAGTGAACATAAGGAAGTGCGCACCAAGTAGATAGTGTCTAAACTTTTGAAGGGAATATATCATCGCAACTCCTTCCCGCTCAGTAGTGGTATAGTTCTTCTCTGCTGTCGATAGCTTTCTACTAAAAAATGCGATGGGGTGGTCAATACCCCCTTCTCCTGGCTGAGTTAACACAATATGGAGGGCAATGCATGATGCGTCCACATGAACATGAAACGGCTTTGCCTAGTCTAGAAAGACTAGTATCGGTGCGGTAACCATCTTTTCTGTAAGGGTGTCAAAACCCTGTTTGCACTCTTCGTTCCAAACGAACGGTACGTCCTTCTTCAGCAACTTCTCCATTGCTGCGGTTATCTGCACATAACCCTTAATGAACTTCCTGTAATAACCTGTATGACCCAAGGTAGAGCGCAACATCTTAACTGAAGTTGGTGTAGGTAAATTCACAATAATGGCAATCTTCGCAAGGTCCACCATCAATCCCTGTTTGCAAACAATATGTCCTAGTAAAATTCCATAGGGCACACAGAAGATGCACTTCTTTAAATTCAATGATATTTGATGCTAGCGGCACTTGTCAAGCATCATCCTCAAGTTCGCGCAATGGTTCTTCAACAAACCAAAGACAGTCCAGTCATCAAAATATGCTTCCATAAACTTATGCATGAAATCTTTGAAAGTTGGGACGACAACTCTAGAGAAGATGGCAGGTGCATTCTTCGGACCAAATGACATGACTGTATACTGGAATGACCCCCATTCTATAGCAAATGTCGTCTTATGTATGTCCGTGGGATCAATTCTGATCTGGTTATAACCGGAGAAACCATCAGTAAATGAATAGGCCTCATTCCCTCCAACATTGTCAAGTACCTCATCTGTAAACGGAGTAGGGAATGGGTCATGCATAGAGGCATCATTAAGTTTTTTGAGATCGACACAAATCCTGATCTTGCCCTTTGTCTTCTTGTCTTGGATAACCATAGGAATGATCCATTCAGATTCCTTGATAGGTTCAATGATTCCGGCCTCTAACATTTTTTCCAACTCTGTGCGGACTCTCTCTTTATAACGTGGATTCAGTCTATACGGTCGTTGCTTCACAGGCTTAGCGCCTGGCTTCAAAGGGATTTTCATGACTCCTAAGTCACCCAATATTCCTTTCATCTCTGTAAACTTGGTTTGAAATAGCTCTTGATATTCGTGTAAAGTGTCTGCAATCTTTGCGATAGTCTGATCATCCCAATAGTCTCTGATAGATGCGAGCTTCAGCTCTTCACTCGTGTCGATGTTCACCTTCTGTGTCTTAACCGGTCCACTCATGTCCGAGATTTCCAATGGCGGTCCTTCTATATCACGCGCACCTTCTTACTCTAGTATATTGAGATTGTGTGGATCATCTTCATCTTCTTCTCTTCCATGCTCATAATCTTCAGCTAAATTATAACACTCTATCGGATGTTCTTCATGTTCTTTCCATTCTGAGTGTATGTTCGTAGGACTGTCATCTGTGCCAAAGAATTCTTCCCATGACATGTCTTTGCGAGGACAATCTTGTCTGAATACACGTTCCTTGATTATCTACAGTGCCTTGTGTATTAAAGGGTTCTCATCCTCGAAACTGAAATCTCTCTAGAAGTTCACAGTTAATGTATCCCAATCTGAGGTTTCCCTGCGTAACTCCAGGTCTACATACCATTTCTTTGGAATATCCTCTTCCAAAGTATGCACAAACAAGTGCACCCACTCTTCACGTGGCCTTTCTTCCCATTCCTGCAAGCAGACTTCCAAATGATGACTAGGATCTGTCTGCCCATTGAACTTCTCAAAGGGTAAGGTAACCCTTGCTGCGAACTGAATCTGCATCTTTGTTCTGCATTGATCCCAAGTGATCAATATCTGCTTGTGCGAAGCCCACCATCTGGCGGGTATGCCACATAGTGCCATATCCAATGCTTGCAACTTGTGCTCTTCTGGAACTGCTGTAGTATAGTCTTGAATAAAAGTATAAATGTTAGTAGAACCATCGAATGTAGGGATCGCACTTACCTCCTTTCCAATCCAGCACAGTGATTTTGTGACCTGCGCGCACCTTGTAGTTGACACTTCATGCATGCAATTTTTCCAGTTTTCCAGTCTAGCGTCTGAGTCAAAAATGCATGAGCTATCGCATCTCCAACTGAGTGCACTGTCCACAGTAGCATTAATGTAATCCTCCTGGTTCACAGTCATCTGGTACAGCCGGTCCAAGTCCCGAGCCTTAGATTCTTCCTGAATCGGCTCAGTATATCTGTCCCCATCTGCAGGATCCAATGGTGCGATAACCCTCAGATGCTTGCATTTGAATATCATCTTCTTTGTTTTCAAATTTATAATGGCCAAATTGTCAATAGCCTAGTCAATTCCTAGCAGCGCAGGAAAGGGTTGGCTATCATCAACAATCTCGATGAATTCAAAGTCCGCATGGATTTGTACTCCATCAATATCAACCGCAACATTGGCTAAGTGGCCAAATGGTATAACTTTCTCTTGGTTGGCCATTCTCAGCTAGATAGGTGACCACGACAGCTTTGGTCGACCCATCTGCTGCCATGTCTACTTGGTTAAGACATTTACTTCTGATCCCAGATCAAGGATAACTTCATCCATCTCAAAGTCTCCTATTTGTGCAGTGAGCCTCATCTCTTGGCCCGACCTCTTCTGTTTCTGTATATGATGTAGTGCATCATCAGAAGTTTCTGCTTCTATCTGTGGTGCATATAGATTTATTAGCTTCTCCAGCTCTGCTATCGCCTTTTCATTTTTCAGCAGCTTCATGCAGCTTCTTAGGAACTGCGCAACAGAGGTGCTAACATCTGCAGTGTGTCTTGTCTTGTCATACACATTAGGTGTGTCTTCAACACAAGGTACTTCACTACGTAGTGGGATCCTTGGTGATTTAGGTGCTGGCTCTCTAAAGGTGTCCCGCGCGTCAACGAAAGCTTCTTTGTTCTTCTTTAGATCCAGAGCAAGCATCTTTCCTAGGGTTTTTCTTACCCATATTGTTTCAAGAGGGCCCTGCTTCGCATCAGCCTCTCCTGAAGTGGAAGCCTTTGCTCCCCTATCACGGCTTGTCTCCATGCCACTGCATGTTACTACTTTAATGCTAGGATCCATAGGTCTGTTCTCTGCTGCGATCCACTGGATGTTCGGGGCTAGCGCGTCTGTCCTTCTTCTTTTCTGCATCTCTACCTCTAGCACCGAGCAATGTTCTATCAAATGATTTACAATAATTATAGGTGGTGCAGGTATTTACACAGTCTCTGGATACATGACCTGGCTGGCCACAGTTATAGTAGATGACCTTGTCGCGGCCTCTTCCTTGTGCCGAGCCGGTATTTCTTCCTCTACCACGGTATCCACCACCACGACCTCTGTAGGCAAATTGATCATAATGCGTGTTTTCTTGCTTTGGCTGGTTAGCTTCTTGCACTTGTACAAGCCAGCGCCTCTCATTGAATCCATGTCGCACTTTCTTTCATTCATTAGTTTATAGGTGCAGCAGTTGGATTCATCATGTCCAACTGATTTGCAGAAATTACAATATAGATTCTTATGTGTCTTCACATATTTTTGTATCAGGTAACAATCTTCATGTCTATGACCAGTAGTTCTGCAGATCTCACACCAGGGTGCCTGGTTCTGATTGATGGGGTTAGGAACGCCACTACCGAGGTAGTCGCGGTATAGGGGACAATGTTCGTGGTCATGCCCTTCTCCTTTGCAACTTGTGCATTAGATCTCATGACCAGGTTCATATCGCTGCTCTTTTCCATTCTTCATGCTCTATAGCTCCAGTGTCAGGGTGGTAAGCTGGTTCTGAATCTAGGTCATCCTAGAACTAGACTCACTGATCAGCGAAGCCTCCAACTTCATCGCGATCTTTAAGGCCTCTTCCTGCGACGTAACCTTCTGCTTCATTAATGGTAATCTAATGTGGGGTAATAGCGCAGCAATGAACCATTCCTTGTGTTGATTCAGAGCTATAACAAAGCTTACTTGGTCTAATATGGTCTTGAACTTCTGATCAAACTCCCAGACTGATTTAGTTGGTCTTTGCTTGATTTCCTTCAGCTCAATTATACACTGATATTCAGACTTTGGTTTCTTGAACTCTGCTATCAGCACAGCTTTAATCTTTGCCAGGGTTCTGGGCTGCGTGGTAGAATACTTCATGAACCAGTGCAACGCTCTATCTTTGAATGTAGTGATAACTTGGGCTTTCTTATCATCATCATCTCAGATCTGTCTGACACTCCAGATAGTTTCACGAAGGAACCAGTGCTGATTACGATCTTCTAGACCCGTCCCTTTGAATATAGGAAGCTTCATATCCATATGGGCCATGGCTCTAGGGGGAGGTGTAGCACTCGAGAGGGCACCTTGAGGTGTGCCTTGAGGGGTGCTAGGGTGTCATACAGGACTCTACACAGTGAAAAGAAATGGACGTATAGGGGTAGATGTACTAGGCTATATACTCGGTGGGGTTGGCTCTACAAGTGGAGGATTCTGAGGGGTAAATGGGGGTGCGTCTTCATTTTCAATATCAGAAAGAATCTCAGTATCTACGTGGAGTCTAGAGCCTCCAAGATTCTTATTGAACTTATATCTTTTCCCACTTCTTAAGTTGTGAGTATCTTTGTTGGAATCGCTATCAATGCTATTTACCATGACAACTTGAAAAAATTACTGCATTCTTAAAATTCCTTTCTCAGCTAACAACATCTTAATCTATAGACTGAGATTGTTCAGAAATTTACCTTGGAAACCTGCGAAAAAGTGTGCCTCTGCTTGGCTGTAGGATTTGAGCGTATCCATAGCAAACTCTGTGACAAAGTCTTCTAGCATATGATCGACCCAAAAATCCACTATGAGAATCAATGCACTATCTATTGCTTTGAGCTGTGATATGAGCTCAGGATTCCACTCTGTAGGAATGCCTCCTTGAAAATAGGTTTTCTTTTCTGCGAGCCGCGAGATCCACGCATGCAGCTCATTCAGAAATGTAGCCGAGAAAATCTCATGAATGTCGTCCAACAGATATCTATCCGACCAATGTGTGTCGCTTAGACGCGGATGTCTGTTCTCTTGTCTTTTAAAGTCTGTTATGGTCTTATCCCACCAAGCCTAGATTTCTGTCTTCTTAGGATTCCAGTTCAATACACTTTCCGAGAGCTCGGACTCTTCGTCACTCATCACGAATGGAACTCATCAAAGATTCGAGCATGGCAACGGAACCATTTGTTGGCTATACAATGCTGACCATAGGTTTTATGAATACCCAAGTTCTACGCGGTTACCTTAAACCAACAAAACCCCTTCGCACCGGCCCTTTCGACAACAGCCTACGAGCAGGGTGAGGTCTCACCCGAGGTGTTTCTAATGGGGCATTGCGGACTTAGATGTCCACAGTGAGTGATGATTTGATGACTATGACGAGGTTCACGGCAGCGTACCGATTGTACGCTGCGAGGGTCAGACTGTGCGACGATGGTCAACACCGCGACTCGCACAACTATCTTCTATCTTACTGCGGGTTTTAATGCTACACTGCAAGCACCGCTGCTTGAATTCATACACTTGGACTATTTGTAAAATGATTAAATAAATGAGCTGAATATCACTCATCCATTCAGTCATACACTTAACTAACTTACTACTTAATGCTCACTCACACACTTAGTATGCTACTATTTTAAGCATAACCCTCAGGTGCAAAATAATTGTTATACATTCATCGACTGCATTCATTCAAACACATAAACAAATTTCCCCATACTCGAGCAGATGATAGATTCACTGTCCTTAGAAGCAAAGCTAATATTAACCATACATCTATTCATGCAGACTTAACATATCATTCCATACACTCTTGATGGAAAATGCATATAAAAGCCTCCTCATAACAGATTGTGAGCAAATATTCAGACATCCAACTACAGAAATAGATAAATGCAAACACACATATAAACATTCAGTCACTTGACACATTATTTAACGTGGTTCACTCCCTCGGATGGGAAGCTACATCCACAAGAACTGTGTTTGATATTTCTTTGAAGGAAGGGTTCACAGTTCTTAGCCGCGCGCTCAGCTGTGGCTCTCTTCTTGCTCGGATAGGTCTCTACACACTTAGCTGTAGAGCCTTTACAATCTATTCTTGATTCAAAAGATATTACAATACAATATGATCACCATAACAATCATCAACAATGACCAACCCTTCACCAACCCTTCCTAATAATACAAAAATGGTCTTCTTAAATAGATCATGCCCGAAGGTCATGTCTTTACAACATTGAAGAAAAAAGCCCTTAGGGTTTCCAAACCACTATGGTCCCTCTGAACCGTCATGTAGGCTTCTCATAGCGATTCTGTTGTCATGGAAATCCTCCATGCCGTAGACTCGTTGCTTTCATCCTTCTTGTTTTGCGCACACCAATAGATCATCCATTTCGAGTCGCCCTTCCACTAATGGACTCGTGCGACTGGCTCAGCTCCCAGCCGCTTTCCCTGTAGGTCGTCCATCCTCTAACAACCGCGTACAACTGGCTCAACTCCAGTCATTGTCCATCCATCATTTTCCCCTTAACAGTCACGTACTCTGCTGTACACCGAACTATCACTTTCCCGATCCATCCTCTGCTTAACGAACTCATACAGTCGGCCGCCTTCCTGATCTGCTTATGCCCTCAACTTAGCATCTTTCCAGCAGTCTTACCCAAAGTAGACCATCACTGGTCTATCCACTCTATCTATTCATCCTTCGTCCAGTACACAACTTTACTGGCTCCACGTGGCCTACTACCTTCACAGCACTGAACCTGTTCAACACCGATCTTCGCAGCATCCTTCAAAACTCAGTACTGCGAACATCTTCGCAGTACCCCCAATACTTAGCCAAAATTTACTTATTTTCTGAGCTGCGCTCATCTCAACTCCATCTAGCCTCAAAAATGTTATAAAAAATGGCCCTGTTGGGCCAGGCCCAACATGATAGAGGTGTTTGAAGGAATGTATTTTTTGTCTATATGTGTGTAGGATACTAGCAAGTTGAGTTGGATCAAAGTTCACTAGATTTGCAATAGCTAGGAGCCGTCTTAACCAATAGACTTCATGTGAACTAAGGAATGTTCATTCTTCTTCCTCCTCATCTCATATATTGTGTGTGAATTAGTTATTGGATCTAGTTTTGCAATCATATTGGTCTACCCCCTTATCCTATCTTACATTAGGGAAATTATCCAAGAGAGTAATAATCTATTTGCAGAAGGGAAAATCTCCATAACACCTCTATTGCCAAAAGGTTGGACATAATGGAAATGATAAACATGACCTAAAAGAGTTTTGACATCTCTCTTCATAATCCAGCTTAGACTATACATAAGATGCAAAATTGATAATGAATTCAAATACCAAATCCCTCTCCTATATGTTTTTATATGGAATAGAAAGGTTTTAAACTTTGATGGTATCCTTGGTAGTAGTTACTCGAATATAAGATAGAAATTAGCATACATGAATGTGTTCAGATATTCTATATAACCCTTCATGAGGGGAAAATGCTTGATTGTAAGAATCAAGTTAATAATGTAAGCTTATTTCCCCTTGCGATCAACCTTTTGGATGCCTAGATACTCAAATTTTTGGGACTAGTAGACACTAGTACATAAAGTGTTTTTTATTACTAAAAAATGACTAAAATCTAATCATAAAAGACTATTTTTGAAGATATGACCAATGGTCATTTATTTTCAGCTATACTTTTCTTTAGTTGTTTTATTTGAAATTATGACTATTGTAGTCATTAAAAATTTTATGACTAGCAAAAAAGCATTGAAAATCGTGACTAATAATTTTAATAGTTTTTGTTGGTCATAAAAGTTATATTTATTACAACTAACGTTACGACTAAAAAATTTATAACGAGCAAAAAAGCACTAAAAGTGTGACTAATGTTTTTAATCATTTTTTTGGTCTTAAAAGTTCTATTTATTACTTCCAACGTTACAACTAAAATTTTTATGACTAACAAAAAAACATTGAAAAGTGTGACTAATGTTTTTAATCATTTTTGGTAGTCTTAAAATTTCTCTTTGTTACAACTAACATTAGGACTAATTTTTTTATTACTAGCCAAAAATGACTAAAACATATGACTAATGTGTTTAATCATTTTTGTTAGTCTTAAAGGTTTTTTATTTATTACAACTAGTTTTTTTATCACTAGTGCAAAGCTTGTTACTAATGTTTATATTTATACATTTTTAATATACATCAAATACATATTTTTACTGATTCAAAACTATGCAATATTCTTATTTTTCAATCATGAAAAATACTCTTCTACATATACTATATACTTTGATATAAACAAGTGTTTTATGTACATTACATCACTGAAAAGTGATTTTAGTTTGTAAATAACATCATATAGAAGAAAAATAGATATACTTAAAGAAATATGTCTCACCTCAAAATGCTCTACCATTTTTTTAGAGAAATAACATTTCATGCTTACATATTCTTAAGAATAAGTATTTTCAAATATGGTTCACAAACCTTCTTTTGAAGCATTATTATTGATGGAAATAGAACATATAATTCGTCTCGATTTAAATAATATAAATACATATCCATAGAATACAACAATGATCCTATGCTAAGTGGATTTCCTAATTCTTTCCCAAAAGGCCTCAAATTCAATGGTCTCCATATTCTTCCACTGATAAGTTATTTCACATCTAATGATATTATAATATAATGACCCCGCTGATCTCACAACACAAAGGAGTCCTTGTATCATAATGATATCCAATTGTATATGGATTTCTGTAAGGATTGGTAGGTTCTTGTTTCCCCATCATTAGAGCCATAGAAACCATAGGTACAATAAATGGTGTGTTAATGCCTAAATTTCGAACACATACAACATTTCAACGATTCTTCCAGGAAGGCGCCATCAACATAGAGAATTAAACTTACCACGGGGTCCTCAACTTATCCAAAAGACAACATGAGTCCAAAATTCCCAAGAACAGTCAAAACAAGAGGCCACATGGCTGAACCATTATTGACCATCACTATAGCACAGGTTATCAGTTCAGTGCACATGGTACACCAACACAGATATTCCTTTGATAGTCATGATACTGTCAAAATTGTAGGAACACCTATTTCTCGTTGTGCATTGAAGGCTCCATCACCTCCAATAACCCCAATTATACCCCTCACACACTTGGTGGCATTAAATAGCCCCCTTTGGTGTACTTGGGAACTAATTCATGGAGGATATGAGTTCACATTTGGTCTAGTGGTTTGTTGGCAACCTCTTGGCCTATATAAGGAAGACATTGGCATGCATTTTGTAGAGAGAAGTCAAAAGAAAGGTTATGTTGTTGTAGTTTTGTTGTAGCTTCCTCCTATCCCACCTCTTCCAATTATTGTAAGCATTCCCAAGCTCCCTTGCCACCTTCCATCAAGGTGCAAGAGTTCCTTTCCATTGTTCTATCATTGCTTAGGATATAGTTTGGACAAAAAAGGCCTCCCTAAGGGAGATTGTTGGCTTCCCTTGAATCCCATACCTCCTAGGTGTTGTACAGATTGACCATTGGGAAATACAAAAGAGGTTTGGCATATCTTGGATTGTTATTGGAGTTTGCATTCTCCCGTCATCTCTTTTATCTTGTTTTTCATCCATATTTCTTTTGTATTATGTGAATTGCACTAACAATATATTGCAGGATCACTTGGAGGAAAACCACACACCGACCATATGAGCTCCATGGAATGAGGAATTTCTATAGCCCACAAGGCCTAGACCCTTACCAAGTGGAAGAGTGCACATTGTGCAATTTTTTCCACAACAGTTCTAATGGACAATCCAGTTATTTTTGTCCATTTCGTATTTAACTAGGTTGTTTTATGCTAAGTAAATAATTATGGGTGTTTATCATTTGGAAGAAAGCACGTATTCTACCTCTTTCCCCATGTTGGCAAGGGGATTAATGCATAGGATTTTTGGTCAAAATGGACATCAAAAAATATTTTTGGTCCAAAAGAACTGTTAGGAACCCATGTCTTTACTTTGTTAGTATCTTGTTGTTGGACGCATATGCTTTGTAAGTCGTCCCGTAGTATTTGTTGATCCATAGTTCGTGTTATTGTTGTTTGGTGCATATGCTTTGTAAGTCGCCTGTAGTATTGTTGATCCATAGTTTGTATTGGCCCATGGTTTTGACCCATAGTATTGGCGCCTAGACTTACTATATAAGTGTATGTTGAGGCCTATGAAGTTATTTGTATTGAGCTTGCTCAAAGGAGGTTTCCCCCTCGAAGTGGCCTGTGATCAATAAAAATATTCTGTGATCCAATATATTGTGAATTTTATCAATTATTTGTTGCAAGTTCCTCACATCTGGTATCAGAGCACTTTCTTGGGCTTGTTGGGTGGAATTTCTTCCTAAAATTTGTTTTTCGCATCTATTGCAAGTTCGGATCTGGGAATAATCCCTATCCGCTTAACTGTGTGAAGTACTTGGGCATAAGCCCTAAAGTAGTTGGCCCATTGAGAGGACCTGCCAACGAAAAGGGAAATGACCCCTACCTGATTGACTAGTTTCCACCCATGAGGTAAACCAAGCGTTGTCGTTTGTGGCAAAGAGCTTATCAGTTTTACTTGAGACATGGAGTGAGGGGTACTTCCCTAATATGCAAGCCATCAGACAGCATTGGTGGCCGAGTGAAACCATTGAACTGTTAGGAAGCCACACATACCTGGGGTCCATATCTATTTTCAGCTGAACTGTTGCCGATCACTGCCACGCCATTTCAGATCCAGCCGTTTCAGATCCATTCTGAAAGACATTCCAAATCCATCCATTTCAGATCTATTTTAGATCCTACCGTTTTCGATCCACTCAACGTCGTTTCAAATCCCTATGTTTCCGATCGCTTTTGTGCCGTTGCAGATCTATCTCTTTCAGATCCCTTCCATGCCATAGTAGCTCCATATCTCCCTTGTTTTCACTCTGTTTCCCTTGAAAATTTTTGGGAACCCCTGTAATCCCATTCTGCATCTTTCATTCCTGAGGACCCTATCCCAAATTCCACTTCCCAAAGCCTAAAATCCCACATTTGTCTAATTTTAGGGTTTTCCACAAATCCCTCGGATTTCAACCAATCCCCTTCAAATTTAACCATAGAGTTCCTTTCCTAATTATGATTCTTTGTCCCTCTCTGCCAAATTTTCCCATTCTTTCACCCCGCTTCTGAAATCCTCCTTTTCTGCTTCCTTATTGATTCGATAGTGTCCAAAACCTAGTCAAACCTCAATTACCCTTCAATTTTTTTCCTATATCCATATTTTCCTTTACTAAAATAGTTTATGTTTTTGTTCTTCTATCCACTCAACAAACAAAACAAAAACTCCTGGTTATGGTTGTCACCTGCGTAGGAGCAAAAACCATGGAAGAAGCACTTGCAACCATCCAAGCCAAACTCCAGGATCTTGATGAAAAATTTATCAGCCTCCATCTTGATCATTTAGCCATGAACAACAAACGATAGTCTGAGTCTTCACAAGACAATTGGTTCTCTTCTTCCAGCAATTTCTGTGGTCCGAAGCTTGATTTTCCTCGCTTCAATGGTACTAATCCGACTAGATGGATCTATCTTGCATAACAGTATTTTAGTCTGCATAATACTTTTGATGTCAACAAAGTTCCACTTGCATCCTTTCATTTGGATCAGGAAGCTCTTCAATGGTACCGTTGGTACATCAAGGCTCATGAAGAGCCAAAATGGACAAATTTTTGCAAGCTCCTTTTGCAACGATGATTGAAAACCTAGGGTTGGATAAGTTGGAAGAAGACAAGATTGTAGCCCAACAGCGCTCCAAAACCACTTTTGTTCCCTTCTTAAATATGGGTTCTCAATGACCTCCCATCCCACCAGCTCCTCAACCAACTCCTATCAAGCATTTGTCTGAAACTAAGATGCAGTCATGCGAAGAAAAAGGGCTTTGCTATAATTGTGATGAGAAATTCACTCAGGGACATAGATGTGTTCAACAAAATCTCTATCTCTTAGATACGGATTCTTCACCTGCCTCTAAAATTGGTGAAGAAGCTCCAGATACAATGGATGCTCAGGTCGACATTCCGGAGCCACCTATTGACCCTTTGTCTCAGGATGACCAGCCAGATATATCTCTCCATGCTTTAGTTGGAATCACCACCCCCCAAACCATGCGGGTGAGGGGTTACTTCAAGAAGCTTCCTCTTACAATACTCATTGATTCTGGTAGCACTCATAATTTCATTGACCCTCGGATCGCCAAACAGGCTAATTGTTTTATCCATCCTTGCTCCAAATTTGAAGTCATGGTTGCTAATGGGGGCACCTTACCTTGCAAAGGGAAGTGTCATAATGTGCGTATCTCTATGGGTGATTATAACCTGCGCTCTGACATGTTTGCCTTGACCTTAGGCGGATGTGATGTGGTTTTGGGCGCTCAATGTCTATGCACACTTGGCCCCATCTTAGGGGATTTTGCCTAAATTTTGATGCAATTTTCCCCCAATGGACAAAAACACACATTGACTGGCTTACAACCAAGGTCTCTCAACATCATTAGCTCACATCACATGGAAAAAATCCTTAAGAATAATTCACATGGTGTCATTGCTCATATCCATTCCATTCAGATGCAACCATCAATAGTCTCCACTACTCCTTTGGATCTACATCAAATTCTGGATCGATATACCGGTGTCTTTGCTAAACCAGTGGGATTGCCACCTTTAAGGCGAGAGGACCATTGTCTTCAACTCCTTCTTGGAAGCGTTCCTCCCAACACCAGGCCCTATCGCTACCCATTTCACCCAAAAACAGAGACTGAAATTCTCATTCGGGACTTACTGAAGTAAGGTATTATTCACCCAAGCCCTAGTTCCTTTTCTTCACCAGTTCTTCTCGTCTGCAAAAAAGATGGGTCATGGCGCCTTTGCATTGACTTCCGAGAACTTAATCACCTCACTATCAAGGATAAGTTTCCAATTCCTGTTGTTGATGAGCTTCTTTATGAGCTTCAGGGTGCTCCATTGTTCTCCAAGTTGGATCTTCATTCTAGGTATCATCAAATTCGGGTTCATGAGGATGATATCCCTAAAACAGCTTTCCGCACACATGATGGCCACTATGAGTTTTTGGTCATGCCCTTTGGCCTCACTAATGCTCCTTCCACATTCCAAGCCTTGATGAATAAAATATTCCCTCCCTACTTGCGAAAATTCATTCCGGTATTCTTTGATGATATCCTCATCTATAGTAAAACCTAGGCTGAACATCTCCAGCATCTAGATCTTGTAATTAAACTTTTCTCTGACCATCATCTCCATGCCAAACAGTCTAAATTTTTTTTTGGATAGTAGGAAGTCGAGTATCTCGGGCACATTATCTTAGCAAAAGGGGTTTGCGTGGATCCTGCCAAAATCATTTCCATGAACAATTGACCGCTTCCTTAGACACTCAAGAGACTTCATGGTTTTTTGGGGTTGACTGGCTGCTACCGCAAGTTTGTCAATGATTATGGGAATATTGCAGCTCCATTAACTGCTCTATTGAAAAAGGATGCTTTTACATGGACACATTCTACTGAGTGTGCATTTGACAAACTAAAACAAGCTATGTGTACTACACCTGTTCTAGCTATGCCTGATTTTTCCAAGCCGTTCACTATTGAGAGTGATGCTTGTGGCAATGGACTTGGTGTTGTTCTCCTTCAAGATGAACACCCCATTGCGTTCACCAACAAATCCCTTTTAGGTAAGAATTTAGCTTCCTCTACATATGAGAAGGAAATGATGGCTATTTTGCATGCAGTACAAAAGTGGTGCCCATACCTATTAGGGAATCATTTCTGCATCAAGACTGATCACCAGAGTCTAAAATATTTCCTAGAACAACATGTATCCTCCCCAGCACAACATAAATGGGTTAGCAAACTCATGTGTTATGACTATGAGATCACCTACAAGAAGGGTAAGGACAAAATTGTGGCGGATGCTCTTTCTCGTACATTTGATGACCAAGGTTCTCTTTCAACTATTTATATATATGCCTGTTCCAAATTTGTTGCAATCTGTTCAACAGGGTTATGTCAATGACTCTTCATTATCTCAAATCATCCAACACTTGGCAAGCAACCCTTCTTCTATACCACATTACTCTTGGGATGGTGCTTCCCCAAAGCACATATATTCAACAGGTTGTCTTCTATGAACTCCATGCTTCTCCATCGGCAGGGCACTCTGGGCTCCTCAAAACGTATGAGCGGGCATGGCGTAACTTCTTTTGGTAGGGCATGAAAAGGACAATTCAACAGATGGTGGCTGAATGTGATACCTGCCAACGCAATAAGGGTGAAACGACACTCCTTCCGGGATTGCTCGAACCCTTGCCCATACCTACATGGATTTGCAGAGATATTTCTATGGATTTCATTGAAGAGCTCCCTAAGTCTGGAGGAATGTTGGCTATACAAATGCTCACTAGAGGTTTTATGAAGACCCAGGTTCTGCGCGATTACCATAAACCAAAAAAACCCCTTCACATCGACCCTTTCAGCAACAGCTCGCAAGCAGGATGAGATCTCACCCGAGGTGTTTCTAATGGGGCACTACGGACTTAGATGTCCACAGTGAGTGATGAGTTGATGACTATGACGAAGTTCGTGGCAGTGCACCAGCTGTACACTGCGAGGGTCAGACTGGGCGGTGATGGTCAACACCGCGGCCTGCACCACTATATTCTCCCTTAATGCGAGACTTAATGCTACACTACGAGCACTGCTGCTTGACTTCCTACACTTGGACTATTTGCAAAATGCTTAAAGAAATGAGCTGAATATCACTCATCCATTCATTCATACACTTAACTAACTTACTACTTAATGCTCACTCACACACTTAGACTATTACTATTTTAAGCATAACCATTAGGTGCGGACTAACTGTTATACATTCGTCGACTGCATTCATTCAGACACATAAATGAATTTCCCCATACTCAAGAAGATGATAGATTCATTGTCCTTAGAAGCAAAGCTAATATTAACCATACCTCTGTTCATGCAGACTTAACATATCATTCCATACTCTCCTGATGGAAAATGCATATAAAAGCCTCCTCATAACAGATTGTGAGCAAATATTCAGACATCCAACTACAAAAACAGATAAATGCAAACACATATATAAACATTCAGTCACACAACACACTATTTAATGTGGTTCACTCCCCCGGATGGGAAGCTACGTCCACAAGAACTGTGTTTGATATTTCTTTTAAGGAAGGGTCACAGTTCTTAGCCGCGCACTCAGCTGCGGCTCTCTTCTTGCTTATATAGGTATTTGCGCATTCAGCTGCAAAGCCTTTACAATATATTCTTGATTCAAAATATATTACAATACCATAACAATCACCAACAACGACCCTTCACCTTGACCAACCCTTTCTATACAAAAATGGTCTTCTTAAATAGATCACGCCCGAAGGTCGTGTCTTTACAACATTGAGGATCGAAACCCTTAGGGTTTCCAAACCACTACGGTCCCTCTGAACTGTCATCCTGGCTTCTGATAGCGATTCTGTTGTCGTGGCAATACTCCATGCCTTAGATCCGTCGCTTTCAGCCTTCCTGTCATGTGCATACCAACAAGTCATCCACTTCAAGCCGCCCTTCCACTAGAGGACTCGTGCGACTGGCTCAGCTCCCAGTTGCTTTCTCTCCATGCCGTCCATCCCTTAGTAGCCACATACAACTGGCTCAGCTCTTAGTCGCTTTCCATCTGCCATTTTCCCCTTAACGGTCACATACTCTACTGTACACCGAACTGTCACTTTCCCGATCTGCCCTCTGCTTAACGGACTCGTACAGTCGGTCACCTTCCTGATCTGCTTATGCCCTCAACTCGACATCTTTCCAACAGTCTAACCAAAAGTAGACCATTGCTGGTCTATCTACTCCATCTGGTCATCCTCCGTCTAGTACACAACTTTACTAGTTCCATGTGGCCTACTACCTTTGCAGCATTGAACCTGTTCAGCACTGATCTTTGCATCATTTTTCAAAACTCAGTACTATACAAATATTCGTAGCACTCCCGATACTTAGCCAAAATTTACTTATTTTCTGAGCTGTGCTCAGCTCAGCTCCATCTAGCCTCAAAAATGTTATAAAAAATGGTCATGTTGGGACAATCCCAACATGCCCCTAGCACTTACATGTGGCTCATCCTTGAGCCATTTGCTGCTGCAGTTGTCTCACTCTGCTCTGCGGCCAGTGGAACTAGCTTGGCTGCGAACTCATTATATATGCCGAGCAACTATTTTACTGCTTGTTTGGTATCCTGCTCAACTTGCTGAACCGTTTCGAGCAACACTAGGGTTATCTCTCCTCCAATCTGTCCCTGTACTTGCTCCCGGTTGTCGCATATTTCTACTATCTTGTCTTCTATCTATTGCGACACTGTTGTAGCATCCTCCATGAGTTGTTGTGACTAATTGTCCATTTCGGTCTCCTTCTCTCTTAATGCCTGGACTTGCTTCTTCAAGCTATATACTTCCTTATACCTGGCCAGCCTCTCCCTTGGTGGCAGAGCTTTGATCTTTGCGTCCAATTTATCTAGGGCGGTCTGTTCTTGCTTTACCGCAGTCTTCATCTACTGCAGCACTTGATCCTCTTCAAGAGAAGTGAATGCCTTGGATACTTATTCCAGCAGCTCTTGGCACTGAGTGATGCCGCTCATCATATTCTGCGCAGTGGTACTGATGGCTTGTTCTCTCAGCTGCTGCTTAGTTAATGGTGTCTTCTTATTCAGATTATCCTTCAATGTGGCAATATCGGCCTCATTATAAATATCTTTATCCTACATCTTCGACTGCAAGGATATCACCTTATCTCCGATCCTCAGAACTGTGTCTACAGGATCATCCTAGATTTCTATGCCTTCAATATCCTTCGCAACATTAGATATGGTAGTCTCCAAGTTCCATCAGCGGTCCTGTTCATTTCGTAGCTGCATGTCTACGCACAACACGAGCTGTCTGTTTGTTGTGGCAAGCTCCACTTGCGACTTCATTGACTCTATTGTTCAGTCATACATCTCCTCGACGATCTACATGTGGATGAAGTGCAATCCTGGTAATGGTATTTTTTCCAAGTCGAGTTCTACTCACTTGACTCCCTTTGTGTCTAAGACCAACTTCTCTGCCATTGGCAGTACAAGAGCCAATGGGTCGATGTGGACAATTCCGGTCTTCAACGACAGCGTTATTGCTAACTGTGGCAGTTTTTGCTACGAGGTCCCTGCTGACCTCTCTGCGGCTCCTGCTTCTCACGGCAAGGTAAGGCTTTTTTGGACATCGTCCATTTTCTTCATCGGGCCTTGCATTATGAGCCATGTCTTTTGGAGGTCATCCTGGATGACCTTATCATTCTTATCTTTAGCTGCTATGAGCTCCTTCATTTGTTCTGAAACTATTTCAGCTAACATCTCATAATCATCTTCATTTAGGACTGCCTCAGATTGAATCTTTGTAGCCTTCACCTTCTTTCTTGCCTTTGGCTTCTGTGGAGTCTCTGGCTCTTTGCGCTTGCCAGTTTCTTCAACAATTGGGCATGTCAACGGGATTGGCTCATCCTCTTCAGATTCTGTCTCAACATCCATGACTTCCACATGGAAGTCGGTGGGTCAATCCTTCATGAGGGCTACAATATCCTCCTCATACATGTGGTAGTTACCTGGGAACCACTCTGGGTTCTTCATTTTCTCCTTTGGTGCGATGAAGATACATCACATGTTTGCGCTGAAGTCCAGAATGTGAATGTACTTTGACGTTATCTGCTTTGTGATGCGGGGTGTATGGACAATCGCATTGCACAGCTGAGTATAATATTGGTAGAACACCTTAGCTATCAAATGCTGTCGCTCTGCGATGAAATTTTCCCAGATGTTGGCATACCAGAATCCTCTGGGATCATTGGTTTCTATGTTAATCCCCACATAGTCCCTTGGCTCCTTCCATCCACAAAAGGCGATGAGGATGATGAGCCATGTGAAGTGGAACTGTCCACCGTTTTCCTGGGTATCATTGAGTTCATCGAAGAACTCATTCAGAAGGAATTGACAACAATTGAACTCAGTGCCCACAGCTGCTACGGCACCAAGTAATACTGCGCCCGCAAGCACCTCCAGAGGCCTAGCCTTTTTGAGGATTTTTCCTACGAGTAACTGGGTCACAATTTTTGTCGTTCTATCCTCAATGTCTTATGTGGGAAAGCCTCTTTTCCCCTTTGTCAATGGCTAACTTTTCTTCATTTTCTCAACAGCTTCTTTTTCTTTGGTCTTCCCTTGGAAGAACTACTTAGGATCTTTACTGTGCTTGCTGAGACCTCTAATGCGGTGGACGAGGGAAATATTGACATCAATGTTTTTGTCTAGCCATAGGTATCCCTTGTGGATTCGTGCAATCAGTGTGCGAACCACCACATTAAATTCCGTTGATCGGTCAAAATGTGGCAGTCTGAGGAGGTTTAACAAGCCTGACAGAACTACCGGTATCAACCAGCTTTCGGCAGACAAGTTAGGTGTACCCTTGGCATCTTTCTTCCAGCACATGTACTAGTTAGGCTGGAATTGTGGGTACTTAGGCGCGTGGGGCTCTTCCTTTTGTAGGCCTAAGAGGTCAAAATATTCCCACTTACAATTCGGAATTTTTCCAAGCAGGTTCTTGGCAACGTCTACATGCTTTGAGATCGGTGACAATGGGATCTCATACTTAACACTCTTGACCAATTTGAAGACTGGGGTGTCCAACACCCGAGGTGATATGTATTCTTGTGTGAGTTTCAGTGGTTCTTTCTGAAGGACTGGTATTTTTTTTTTCGACGAGGCCATCTTTATGATCTTGTTTCGAGGTGCAGTTACGTCTTTTACTTTATTTTTCCTTTTTTCCTGCATGCTCGGATTATGATGAGGTGATCTTCGGGATGCTTGACCTGGCTCAATTACAACCTTCTTGGCAGGGGTTTTCATTAACTCTGTAATTCCCCCGTACTGAAAGACCTTAAGTGCTTCTTCAATGGTTAGATCTTCTTCTCTATAGGAGGGTTCAGACATTCACTGGTTAGCTAAGGGTTGTGATAATTAGATGATAGAAGAATACTAGCTCAGGGTGTGATCACAAGAAAATTCTAAGTATTGAGTAACGCCCGCGAGTCCTGTAGCGGTGTTATTTGTAGGCGCAACTAGGTCCTCCCCGCACCTCCCAACGGTTATATCTGCATTTAATGAGTTGTCCGTTGGCCAATTTGAACATATCCTCTCATCTCTTCTATCATCAGTGTGTCCAGAACAACTATCTTTCCTTTAAATGCTCGAGCGGTTGCTGCAACGGTCATTTCAATGGCTATTTTCTCAAAAGCCATGCAACTATTATTTTTCTCTGAATGTTGCACCGAACTGCACGGCTGGAAATTTCAACTCCTGCATAGTGCCTTTGTGGTACTGATCTTGAACTGCTGCGTCCATTTTTCCACTGATCTACTTTCGGCTCCTGCGCAGCTTCAGTAGTGCTGCCCAACTCATACAATCTTTCTTTATGATACATGTACAGACTCTATACATTTCTAGTACCCAATTTCAACTGTACTTGACACTTAGAAATTTCTCCCCATGTTTATTTTTCCGCATGCTGCGAAGTAGGACTATCATGGTACAACTTAAGACTATTTCCATTTATCATAGTGGGTAGGGTATCACCAGCTAAAGTGGATAATTGAACTACACCACTGTCAGTGACATGCATAACAATAAATGGACCAAGCCAATGTATTTTAAACTTGCCAGAAAATTTCATGAACTTGCTATCATACAGGAGGGCTAAATCACCTACCTGAAAGCATTTGTTCCTGATATGGTAAAATTTTCAATGCCTTTTCATGATCCTTCTAGACTTGTTGTTGAAAGCCTGCAATGAAACAATCCTCCTCCAAGCTGACTAATTGTAACAGTCTTTCCTCTAATGCTTCGCGATCTTCCATTATGGTAAACGCAACAATCCTCAGACTGGGGATAATGTACTCCATTGGAATTATGGCCTCCTTCCCATAAGCCAATCGGAAGGGTGTCTATCCCATCAATTTCTTACAAGTTGTCTTGTATTCCCAAAGCACAGATGAGATGCGCAGGTCCCAATCATCCCTGTTTATGTTGCACACCTTGGTCAGCGCATTTTCCAGTATCTTGTTGAAATCTTCAACAGCTCCATTCTCCTGCGGATGATATGGTGTACTGTAGTGATGCCGAATGTGGAACTCTTCTTTCAGGGACTCTATGGTCTTATTCAGAAAGTGAGTGCCCTGATCACTCATCAAATTTTTTGGATAGCCGAATCTTGACAAAATTTCCTCAAAAATGAACTACGCGGCAGTACCTGCGCTGCAGTCCTTTACTGGTTTAGCTTCTTCCCACCTAGTGAGGTAATCTGTGGTAGTAATAATATACCTCGCACCATTTCTCTTGCCTGGTGGGTTTATAGGTCCCACAAAGTCAATTGCCCACTTCTCAAAAGCCTGTAAGGTCAACTGCGCGTTCAATGGCATTTCGTCTCTCTACGACGGCTTCCCTGTCCTCTGATAGACATCACAGTTCCTACAGTGTTCCTTAGAATATTTGTGGATGGTAGGCCACCACAGCCCTACATGCAATATCTTCTGCGCAGTAGCCTTTCCTGCGTAATGACCTCCCGCAATCCCTGAATGCGCATCTACTAGTATATATGGTTTCTCGTGGTCGAGTACACATCCGCATAGGACTTCATCTGGTCTGAGTTTTTATAGCTGACCTACAATGATATTGAAATATGTGGCGTGGACTACAAGCTGCTTCTTCAGCTGAACAGAAAATTCTTACGGTGCCAGCCCTGTTCTCAGAAAATCAATGATATCCTTATAGTAATCATCTACAACCTGTATAGCAAATAGCTGTGCATTGCGCAGATTGTCTTTCATGTTCATTGTCTCCTCTCCCGACTCTATTCTAGATAGGTGGTCAGGTCCCAAATTTAGCCTACTGGGTTTAACAACGATCTCGAAGTCGTACTCCTGGAATAGCAACAACCATTTGTATATGTGCCCCCCTAACACTGGCTTGTTACCAGATATTTCAATGAAGAATGATCAGTGAACATAAGGAAGTGCGCACCAAGTAAATAATGTCTGAACTTCTGAAGGGCATATACCATTGCAAGTCCTTCCCGCTCAGTAGTGGTATAGTTCTTCTCTGTTGTCGATAGCTTCCTACTAGAAAATGCGATGGGGTGGTCAATACCCCTTTCTCCTGGCTGAGCTAACACAATCCCGAAGGCAATGCATGATGCGTCCACATGAACATGAAACAACTTTGCCCAGTCTGGAAAGACTAGTATCGACACGGTAACCATCTTTTCGTTAAGGGTGTCAAAACCTTGTTCGCACTCTTTGTTCCAAACGAATGGTAAGTCCTTCTTCAACAACTTCTCCATTGCTGCAGTTACCTATGCGTAACCTTTAATGAACTTCCTGCAATAACCTGTATGACCCAAGGTAGAGCGCAACATCTTAATTGAAGTTGGTGAGGGTAAATTCACAATAATGGCAATCTTCGCAGGATCCACCATCAAGCCCTGCATACAGACAATATGTCCCAGTAAGATTCCATATGGAACACAAAAGATGCACTTCTTCAGACTCAGCGAGATATGATGCTGTCTACATTTTCCAAGCATCATTCTCAGATTTGCACAATGGTTCTTCAGCAAACCAAAGACAGTCCAGTCATCAAAATATGCTTCCAGAAACTTATGCATGAAATCTTCGAATGTCGTGAGGACAACTCTAGATAATATGGTAGGCATGTTCTTCAGACCAAACGGCATGACTGTATATTGGAACTACCCCCATTCTACAGCGAATGTCATCTTATACCTGTCTGCGGGATCAATTCTAATCTGATGATAACCAGAGAAACCATCGGTAAAGGAGTAGGCCTCATTCCCTCCAACATTGTCAAGTAATTCATCCGTAAAAGGAGTAGGGAATGGGTCGTGCATAGAGGCATGATTAAGTTTTCTGAGATCGACACAAATCCTGATCTCGCCCTTCGTCTTCTTGTCCTAGACAACCATAGGACTAATCCATTCAGATTCCTCGACAGGTTCAATGATTCCTGCCTCTAACATTTTTTCCAACTTTGCGCGGACTCTCTCTTTATACCGTGGATTCAGTCTATACGGTCGCTGCTTCACGGGCTTAGTGCCTGAATTCAAAGGGATTTTCATGACTCCTAAGTCACCCAATATTCCTTTCATCTTTGTAAACTTGGTCGGAAATAGCTCCTAATATTCGTTCAAAGTGTCTGCAATCTCGGCGATAGTCTGATCATCGCAGTAGTCGGCGATAGATGCAAACTTCGGCTCTTCACTCGTGCCAATGTTTACCTTCTATGTCTTGACCAATCCACTCATGTCCGAAATTTCCAATGGCGGTCCTTCTACATCACATGCACCTTCTGACTCTAGTATATTGAAATTACATGGATCATCTTCATCTTCTTCTCTTCCATGCTCATCATCCTCAGCTAAATTATAATAGTCTATCGGATGTTCTTCATGTTCTTTCCATTCTAAGTGTATGTTCGCAGGACTATCATGTGTGCCGAAAAATTCTCCCCATGGCATATCTTCGCGAGGATAATCTGTTCTGAATACACATTCCTTGTTTATCTGCAATGCCTCATGTATCAAAGGGTTCTCATCCTCGAAGCTGAAATCTCTCTGCAAATTCACAGTTAACGTTTCCCAACCTGAGGTTTCCCTATGTAACTCCAGGTCTAGATACCATTTCTTTGGAATATCCTCTTCCAAAGTATGCACAAACAGGTGCACCCACTCTTCAGGTGGTCTTTCTTCCCATGCTTGCAAACAAACTTCCAAATGCTGACCAGGATCTTTCTGCCCGTTGAACTTCTCAAAGGGTAAGGTAACCCTTTCTGCGAATTGAATCTGTATCTTTGTTCTGCATTGCCCCCAAAATATCAATATGTGTTTGTGCAAAGCCCACCATCTGGTAGGTATGCCACAGAGTGCCATATCCAGTGCTGGTAACCTGTGCTCTTCTGGAACTGCAGCAGTATAGTCTTTAATAAAAGTACAAACATTAGCAGAACCATCAAATGTAGGGATTGGACTTACCTCCTTTCCAATCCATCGCAGTCATTTCGTGACCTGCATGCATCTTCTAGCTAACACTTCATGCATACGATTCTACAAATTTTCCAGTCCAGCGTCCGAGTCAGAAATGCAGGAGCTATTACATCTCCAGCTGAGTGTACCGTCTGCAGTAGGATTAATGTAATCCTCCTAGTTCGTAGTCATATGGTACAGTTGGTCCAAGTCCCGAGCCTTAGATTCCTTCTGAATCGGCTTGCTATATCTGTCCCCATCTGCAGGATCCAATGGTGTGATAACCTGTAGATGCTTGCCTTCGAATTTCATCTTCTTTGTTTTCAAATTTATAATGGCCAAATTGTCAATAGCCCAGTCAATTCCTAGCAGTGCAGGAAAGGGCTAGCTATCGTCAACAATATCGATGACTTCAAAGTTGGCATGGCTTTGTACTCCATCAATATCAACCACAAAATTGGCTAATCGACCAAATGGTATAACTTTCTCTTGGTTGGCCATTCTCAATTCGATAGGTGACCACAATAGATTTGGTCGACCCATCTGCTGCCATGTCTGCTTGGTCAAGACATTTACTTCTGATCCCAGATCAAGGATAACTTCATCCATTTCAAAGTCTCCTATCTGCGCAGTGAGCCTCATCTCACGGCCCGACCTCTTATTTTTCTTTATATGATGTACTACACCCTCAGAAGTTTCTGCTTCTGTCTGTGGTTCATATAGATTTATGAGCTTCTCCAACTCTACTATCGCGTTTTCATTTTTCAGTAACTTCATGCAGCTTGTTAAGAAATGCGCAACAGAGGTGCTAACATCTGGGGTGTGTCTTGTCTTGTCATATACAGTAGGTGTGTCTTCAACACATGGTACTTCGCTGTGCAGCGGGATCCTTGGTGATTTAGGTGCTGGTTCTCTAAAGGTATCCTGCGCATCAACAAAAGCTTCTTTGTTCTTCTTCAGGTCCAGAGCATGTGTCTTTCTTGGAGCTTTTCTTACCCATATTATTTCAAGAGGGCCCTGCTTCGCATGACCCTCTCCTGAAGTGGAAGCCTCTGCTCCCCTATCGTGGCCTGTCTCCATGCTACTGCGTGTGACTACTTTAATGCTAGGATCCGCAGCTCTATTCTCTGCTGCGATCCACTGGATGTTCGAGGCTGGCGCGTCTATTCTTCTACTTTTCTGCATCTCTACCTCTAGCACCGGGCAATCTTCTATCACGTGATCAAATGATTTACAATAATTACAGGTGGTGCATGGGTTTACACAGTCTTTGGATACATGACATGGCTGGCCACAGTTATAGAAGATGACCCTGCCGCGAACTCTTCCTTGTGCTAGGCTGGTATTTCTTCCTCTACCACGGTATCCACCACCATGGACTCTATAGGTAGATTGATCATAATGCATGTTTTCTTGCTTTGGCTGGTTATCTTCTTGCACTCTGTACAAGCTAGTGCCTCTCATTGAATCCATGTCATGCTTTCTTTCATTCATTAGTCCATAAGCGCGGCAGTTAGATTCATCATGTCCAACTGAGTTGCAGAAATTACAATATAGATTCTTAGGTGTCTTCAAATATTTTTGTATTAGGTAACAATCTTCAGGTCTATGACCGGTAGTTCTGTAGATCTCACACCAGGGTTCCTGGTTTTTATTGATGGGGTTAGGAGAACTACTAGCGAGATAGTCGCAGTATAGGGGACAATGCTCCTGGTCATGACCTTCTCCTTTGCAACTCGTGCACTGGATCTCGTGGCGAGGTTCATATCGCTGCTCTTTTCCATTATTCATGCTCTGTAGCTCCAGTGTTAAGGTGGTAGGCTAGTTCTGAATCTGCATCATCCCAGAACTAGACTCACTGACCGGCGAAGCCTCCAAATTCATTGTGATTTCCAAGGCCTCTTCCTGGGATGTAATCTTTTGCTACATCAATGGTAACCTGATGTGCGGAAACAGTGCAGTAATGAACCATTCTTTGTGCTGATTTGGAGCTATAACAAAGCTTACTTGGTCTAATAGGGTCTTGAACTTTTGATCAAACTCCTAGACCGATTCAGTCGGTCTCTGCTTGATTTCCTTCAGCTCAGTTATACACTGAGACTCAGACTTTGGTTTCTTGAACTCTGCTATTAGCACAACTTTAATGTGTGCCAAGGTCTTGGGCTACGTGGTAGAATACTTCATGAACCAGTGCAGTGCTCTATCTCTGAATGTAGTAATACGTTCGGCTTTCTTCTCATCATCATGTCGAATTTGTCTGACACTCCAGACAGCTTTACAAAGGAGCCAGTGTTGGTCAGGATCTTTTAGACCCGTCCCTTTAAATATAGGAAGCTTCATATTCGTATGGGCCATGGCTCTAAGGTGAGGTGTAGCACTCGAAGGGGCACCCTGAGGTGTGCCCTGGGGGGTGCTAGGGTGTCATAAAGGACTCTACGCAGTGAAAACAAATGGGTGTATAGGGGTAGATGTACTAGGATACGTATTCATTGGGGTGGGCTCTGCAAGTGGAGGGTTATGAGGGGTAAATGGCGGTGTGGCTTCATTTTCAATGTCAGAGGGGATCTCAGTATCTACATGGAGTCTAGAGCCTCCAGGATTCTTATTGAACTTGTATCTTTTCCAACTTCTTAAGTTGTGAGTATCTTCGTCAAAATCGCTATAAATGCTATTTACCATGATAACTTGAAAAGATTACTGCATTCTTAAAACACCTTTCTCAGCTAACAACATCTTAATATATAGACTGAAATTGTTTAGGAACTTACCTTGGGAACCTTTGAAAAAGTGTGCCTCTGCTTGGCTATAGGATTTGAGCGTATCCACAACAAACTCTATGACAAATCCTTCTAGCATATGATTGACCCAAAAATCCACTGCGTGCATCAATGTGTTGTCTATCACTTTGAGCTGTGATATGAGCTCAGGATTCCACTTTGTAGGAACGCCTCCTTGAAAACAAGTTTTCTTTTCTACGAGCCGTGAGACCCACGCATGTAGCTCGTCCGGAAATGTAGCCCAGAAAATCTTGTGAATGTCATCCAACAGATATCTATTAGACCATTGTGTGTCGCTTAGATGCGGATGTCTGTTCTCTTGTCTTTTAAAGTCTCTTATTGTCTTATCCCACCAAGCCTAGATTTCTGTCTTCTTAGGATGCCAGTTCAATGCACTTTCCAGGAGCTCGGACTCTTCGTCACTCATCACGACTGGAACTCATCATGGATTCTAGCACAGAAACAGAACCATTTGTTGGCAATACAAATGCTGACCAGAGGTTTTATGAAGACCCAGGTTCTGTGCGGTTACCTTAAACCAACAAAACCCCTTCGCATCGGCCCTTTCGACAATAACCCGCAAGCAGGCTAAGGTCTCACCCTAGGTGTTTCTAATGGGGCACTGCAGACTCAAATGTCCACAGTGAGTGATGAGTTGATGACTATGATGAAGTTCGTGGCAGTGCACCGACTGTACGCTGCAAGGGTCGGACTACGCGGCGATGGTCAACACCGCGGCCCACACCACTATCTTCTCCCTTACTGCGAGACTTAATGCTACACTACGAGCACTACTGCTTGACTTCCTACACTTGGACTATTTGCAAAATGCTTAAAGCAATGAGCTGAATAACACTCATCCATTCAGTCATACACTTAACTAACTTACTACTTTATGCTCACTCACACACTCAGACTATTACTATTTTAAGCATAACCCTTAGGTGTGGACTAACTGTTATACATTCGTCGACTGCATTCATTCAGACACATAAATGACTTTCCCCATACTCAAGCAGACGATAGATTCACTATCCTTAGAAGTGAAGCTAATATTAACCACACCTCTGTTCATGCAGACTTAACATATCATTCCATACTCTCCTGATGGCAAATGCATATAAAAGCCTCCTCATAACAGATTGTGAGCAAATATTCAGACATCCAACTACAAAAACAAATAAATGCAAACACATATATAAACATTCAGTCACACAACACACTATTTAACGTGGTTCACTCCCCCGGATGGGAAGCTACGTCCACAAGAACTGTGTTTGATATTTCTTTTAAGGAAGGGTCACAGTTCTTAGCCGCGCACTCAGCTGCGGCTCTCTTCTTGCTTAGATAGGTCTCTGCGCATTCAGCTGTAGAGCCTTTACAATCTATTATTGATTCAAAAGATATTACAATACCATAACAATCAACAACAATGACCCTTCACCTTTACCAACCCTTCCTATACAAATATGGTCTTCTTAAATAGATCACACCCGAAGGTCATGTCTTTACAACATTGAGGACCAAAACCCTTAGGGTTTCCAAACCACTACGGTCCCTCTGAACTGTCATGCCGGCTTCTGATAGTGATTCTACTGTCATGGCAGTCCTCCACACCTTAGATCCGTCGCTTTCATCCTTCCTGTTGTGCACACACCAACAGGTCATCCACTTTGAGCCGCCCTTCCACTAGCAGACTCGTGCGACTGGCTCAGCTCCTAGTCACTTTATCTACAGGCCGTCCGTCCCTTATCAGCCACGTACAATTGGCTCAGCTCCCAGTTTCTTTCCATCCATCTTTTTCCCCTTAACGGTCACGTACTCTGTTGTACACCGAACTGTCACTTTCCTTATCCACCCTCTTCTTAATGGACTCGTATAGTCGGTCACCTTCCTGATCTCCTTATGCCCTCAACTCAAAATATTTCCAGTAGTCTTACCAAAAGTAGACCATCGCCGGTCTATCTACTCCATCTAGTCATCCTCCGTCCAGTACACAACTTTACTGGTTCCACATGGCCTACTACCTTCACAGCACTGAGCTTGTTCAGCGCTAATCTTCACAGCATCCTTCAAAACTCGATACTGCACACATCTTCGTAGCACTCCCGATACTTAGCCAAAATTTACTTATTTTCTAAGCTGCGCTCAGCTCAGCTCCATCTATCCTCAAAATTGTTATAAAAGATGGCCCTGTTGGGCCAGGCCCAACATGGGGAGATAGTGATTTTGGTTGTGGTTGACCGCCTCTCCAAATATATTCATTTTTGTGCTCTCAGCCGTCCCTATACAACCTCCTCAGTCACTCAATTTTTCCTGGACCAGATCTTTTGTCTTCATGGCATCCCTTCTTCCATTGTCTCAGATCGTGATGCGACTTTCACCAGTCATTTTTGGACAGAACTATTTCGCCACACTGGCACCAAACTGAAGATGAGTTCAGGGTATCACCCACAAACAGATGGTCAGCCTGAAATTACACTACTACATATGGCTCAAAAGTTCCACGAAATTTTGCCACGAAATAGTTAAAATCGATGTTTTCGTGGAAAAACAGTTTAAATTTTTGGAAAATTTTAAAAATCCCCTCGATGATCATTGCTATAGAGACAGTATGGACCTTTTGTCTCTATAGTTATGAAAGTTCGTTGCTATAGCGACGAAAGTTATAATACTGAAGAAATCTCAAGGGAAATACAATTAGGTCATGAAAAATTAGCACAAGATTGAAAACATTCCAAGTAGGAGACAAAGCTTAGTTACACCTTCAAAAAGAAAGGTTATAGGAGCTCAAATATAAAATCAAGTCCCTAAGATAAGGACCTTTTAGGAATTGGACAAGGTAGGAAAATATAATGCTTATAAAATCAATATTCCACCTTCTATGTGCTTTTACTGATTGTTAAATGTAAACTCTAGGACCCATCCATCCTTAATGAGGATGAAGAGGACTAAGTCTTACTTTTTTAAAGAATATTTGGCACCATATATGCATAAGCAAAATTAACAAATAACAACATTTTGCAAAAGAATATAAGAATATAGTTAGGAGGGTTCAATAAGAAATTTGTAGGGGTCAACAACTAGCTATTTGGAATCTACCAAGGAATGCCAAAGTGTATTCCAAATATAAATTAAAGGAATTTACTTATATCTCCTTTGGATCTTAAGATTTTAGAGACCAAAATCATTCAAAAATGGGGAGGGCTAACCCAAAATGGATCTACATAATTTATTTATGACCTTATTGATGTTCTTAAATTGGGAATATACACCTTGGGACATAGAAACATTGGTTGGACTAGATACCAAAAGCCAAACAAACCATAATTGAAAACCCTTTAGTTTGAGGTAAAATAAGTGGTAATTTAGGGTCTTAAACCTTTAAGAAATGCATTCCTGAGGTCCTTAGTGCATTATGTCACTAAATATATATTCAATGGGGTTCTTTTTTATTGAATAGATTCTGTATGTGAAATGCTTTCCATCAATGAGGAAACTATCCAATTATTCCTCATAAGTTCTGACAACCATAGTATTTCACCATAATTCACATATATGTAACAATGATGTAAAATAATCCGCTAGAGACCTATAAAATCACCATGAAAAATCTAATAAGGTTCTAAAACCATAAAATAACACTAAGTATAGCTATCAAAAACTAAAAGAGGAAGGAAACTACAAATTCACATTCTTTAGCCATTATTGTTATTTCATAATATGAGTAGAAGTGTGAAAAAGATACTATCAAACTAGAAAAAGTGAAATAAACAATTTATAGAGGAATACACCACTATACCCTATAGAGGATAACCACTACACCCTCACATTTTGTATGAATACACCACCCCAGGGAAAACTATATTGTTAGATATATAATAAATTATAAACATGAATTAACAACAAAATTATTTTTTTGTAAAAATAACACCAGCCAAACCAAAAAAAATCATTCCAAGATCACACTTTTCGTCACTCGTAGCCATGAAAGCTTTTCCATTTTCCATTGTTTGGAGCAATGAGAAATAGGTGGTTGCGTGCGTCAAGGAGAAAATGACTCTATGTCTTCGACCACAGTAATACCCTGATAATTTTTGCTCTGCAAGGAGAGGGATCCAAAATTCCATGGTGGCTCGTTCAACTTGGGATGTTGGAGCCATAATTTTGGCTTTGGTAGGTCGAAGGGAGGTGTCTTGGGGCCCGATAGGCCAATTCATGTTACCCTAATTTTTATTTTGCTGAAGTTTCCCACTGAATTCCATGCCTTGGTTGGTGCCAAATATTTCAATTGGCTTTGGTAGGTTGAAGGTGTTAAATTTTTAGAATTTACTTCAATCTGATCTAGGATCTTAACTGAGAGAACAAGATGTATAGCATATCTATAGCATATTAATAATGGACACAGTAATGCAAGCACACAAGAGACATAGAGTTTACTTGGGGAAAACCATAAAGGTGAAAAACCCCAATAACTTCCTCAGAGATAGATAGAGAAATGATACAACCAGAATACAAGAGATAGTCTTCTGCTAGTAGTAGAGCCTCCTCCTCCACAAGTGCGCTACTCTCCAAAGTGTGAGTGAGAGAATAGAATGTGTAAAATGAGAGAGACACACTCTCTATTTATACACTAACTTGACTTGACCTTCACTCAACTAGGTCGGCCTCAACTTAACCACTTAACATAATGTTGACTGGGCCGACCCCCACTAGGGTGGTCTAATAACCCTTTGACCCACATGGCCGACCCCCAATAGGGTGGTCTAATAACCCTTTGACCCACATGACTTATATAGGGCCGACCCCAACAAGGTGGTCTAATAACCCATCGAGTATAAGTTACGACACTTACAATATAAATGACGACACTTCCATATAGAGGAATAATAATATCTCTATAGGAATACAACCACTTCCGTATAGAGGAATAATAACATCTCTATAGGAATACAATATATATATATGTGAAATACATTCCGAAGTTACATATACATCAACACTCCCTCTTAACTAGGAAGGTATTTCTCAACATAGGTCTTCTAACACAAGTCATCTTCTCTGGATCATCGTCACTGGATAATCATCATCGAGTCATCATCATCGTCACTGCTGCTACTATCTCAATCAATCTCTGAATCTACTCATCATAGGAATTTCTACAGAGCCAGTCCTTTTTCATACTGGATGTAGGCCCACCACCTGCAGGTCTTCGTTATCACTGGCCATACTGTGGAATCTGTAGGACTTATTATGTGCATCACAAAACCTAGCTGCAACATCCCAAGCTATTACGAGCACACAGCTCTACCTGTCGGATCTCCCAGGAGCACATTACATGTGACCCATCATAAAACCTGGCTGAAGCATCCCAAGCTATTACGAGCACACAGCTCTACCTGTCGGATCTCCCAGGAGCACATTACATGTGATCTCACCAAAAAACCTAGCTGAAGCATCCCAGGCTGTTATGAGCACACAACTCTATCTGTTGGATCTCCCACGAGCACATTACATGTGGTCCACCACAAAACCTGGCTGAAGCATCTGAGGCCTTTTTCATCCTGTCCAGATCTCCTAGGAGCAAATTACATGTGGTCATGGCAAAACCTGGCTGAAGCATCTGAGGCCTTTTTCATCCTATCCAGATCTCCCAGGAGAAAATTACATGCCATAGGACAAAACCTCGCAAGAGCATCTCAAGATGTTACAGGTACACAACTATGACCTGAAATCTCCCAGGGCACAAATTACATGTCCTCCCAGAGCAATGTCTCGAAAGAGCATCCCAGGCTGTTATGGGTACACAACTCCGACCTGTAGGATCTCCTAGACATGCTCATCTGCACAACTTGATCCACGGCCACAAAGTATCATCCTGATATTCATCATACATCATCCTAATGTACACATGATCATCCTGATCATATAATGCATCTACCTGATGCATACCAAGTATCTACTTGATACATATCATCATACATGATCCACCTGATCATACAATGTATCCACCTGATACAAGTACAAAAACATGATCCACCTGATCATACTTGATACATATCAACATGCATGATCTACCTGATCATACACAGTATCCACCTGATACATATACAAATACATGGTCCAAGCATCCAACATGATGCATATACAAAATACATACCAATGATCCAACTAATCATATCCAGCATCCTCCTAATGCATATATGGAGCAGTAACTGGAGCATCTTCCTGATGCTCATCATCCAGCGCTTACATCCACAACCATGTGAAGGATCCTCCTTCCAACATACTTGGAATGGCTTCTACAAATGTGTCCATCACTTCTTCCTTGAAGTGTCATCAATCTGAAGAACACCAAGCCTCTCCCTGAAGTACTCGAACTTCATCTTGGCTAGTGGCTTCATCAGCACATCTGCAATCTGCTCGTCCCTCACAATGTACAGGAGCTTCACAGCTCCTCTCTGCACCATATCCCTGATATAGTGATATTTGATCTCTATGTGTTTTGACCTATCATGAAACACTGGGTTCTCGGACAGCTTCACACAACTCCAGTAGCATCCAACGGGAGATCAAATAACTCAGACAGTAGCTTCTGAAGCCATACTGCCTCACAACTAGCTGAACAGGCTGCAACATACTCTACCTCAGCTGTACTCAGTGCTACATAGGATTGCTTCCTTTTGAACCAAGAGATCACACCTAATCACATACTGAAGCAACATCCAGATGAGCTCTTCCTATCTACAGCACTACCTGCCCAATCTGAATCAACATAAACCTGCAGGTTAAACTTTTGATTCCCATCATACTTGAGCCCATAATCAAATGTACCCCTCAGAATATGCAATACAACAACCAAGTGAACACTCCTCGGATCCGTTAGGAACTGGATCAATGTGTTCTCTGCAAAGCAAATATCTAGTCTCGTGTTCGTCAGGTACATCAAGGACCCAATCATCTGACGATACATAGTGATATCAACCGGCTCAGATGAAGCATCACACAAAAGCTTCAGGTTCGATGCCATAGGTGTGGCCATAGCCTTGCAGTCCATCATCCTGAACCTCTTCAGGATCTCTACTACATACTTCCCTTGTTCAAGGAAGATTCCATCTGCACTCTGCCACACCTCCATGCCAAAAACAAATAGTGCATCATCCCCAAGTTCTTCAACTCGAACTTGGCAGCAAGCTTCCGCTACATGTTGGCAATCAATCTATCCTCACCTGTTAGAAATAGGTCATCCACATACAATAGTAGTATCACTGGATTGCCTTCCTCAACCTTGTAGTAAAGGTTGGAATCCACTTTACTCTTGGTAAAGCTCAAACTTGGATAGAAAGTTGTCTATCCTACCATACCAAGTTCTGCACATATATGACTCCCTGTCATGTGTCTCAAAACCAAGTGTCTTCTCCACATATACTTCTTCTTCAACTACACCATTCAAGAAAGTTGTCTTGAAATCCATATGGTGTATCTTCCTTATCATCACTGCAGCCGGAGCAAGTACTGATCTAATGGAAGTGTATCTGGCTATAGGAGAAAAAGTCTCTATGCTACCACCTACAGCATGCTTGATATTGTAGATTCTATTGGAAGTCACTACAGACTCCCCTTCAGGTCTTGGGACTGCATCCCAAACATCTTTGTGATCGACTGGTACTCCTCGATCATGGCATTCTTCCCAGATCCTAGGAACTTCAATATCTCCAATAGATAATTTTTTTGCTGAACAAATGTTGTAGTCCTTCTTTTGTAGGTGATGGTATATGATCTTTCTTACACAACAAGTTAAATTGCATGTTTAGAAAACATCTCATAGTTTTCAGAACAAATTCTTACACATAAGGAAATATGTCATACATTCATGCAATTATCTTAGCCAATGCTTCAATACAACATTTATCCATATTCCGTAACTTTCTAGATGCTTTCCAATCTCTACCAGAACATTGTTAAGAGTGGGCACAACTCCTAACATGTCAGCAAAGAGGTTTCATTCTAGATAAGTAGCAATGGAATGTGGTACAGTGCCATAGGCCACTTACCCATGTATATTAGTAGTATACTGTTCATCAATGCAACTATTTTAATATGCATAATACACAACCTAATTCTAGGAACATAAGCATATACATCATTGAATAACATTATGTAATAAATGACAATTCAAATACTTATCTTTGTTTGGTTGCTGGGTGGACTCCCTCTGAATCTTTGCAACTCTATTCTGATGAGGATTGTGAGAAGTGGTCAACTCCCACTAAATATTTGCATCCTTGCAGAAACTACTGAAGTGTGCTCCTTTGCTTTCTTGCAGGAACAACTGGAGTGTGCTCCCTCTTGATCTTTGCTTCCTGGATTACCTGTCCTTGAACTTACATCCATCCTTAATCACTATGCATGCTCATTAGTATCATCATTGTGTTATCCTTGAGGTCTCATACATAATCACACATTTGTTAGTATAATCTTAATACTATCAAAACACAATAATATTAAACATGTATAGTCATGATCATTCACAGATAATAAACATTAGTATTCAAGGTTTCAGGGAAGTCTTCTTTTACTCATGCATATTCTTATTTGATCATAGGACTCTTCTGATTAGTTAAATCATCAAAGCATAAACCCATGATTACTCCAACCTATACCTTCATGATTCTTCTGGTTAGTCATATCATCAATTATGGTAGGAAACATAATATGCATACAACCATGACTATTCAAACCTATGACTTCATGAATAATCATTATCAACAACACAACAGTATAAGATCCTAACACAAGGTAGGATTCTAGCTTGATATAGGAAAAACATATCTGGATTAGCATGCTAGCTAGTTATGTCTAACATACTCGCATAATGTCTTCTGGTTCTCTTCAGTGACTTGTGCTAGTAACCTGCATGTCTCATAAGTTAACCATTGTAGAACCAAGTTATACATACCTCGAAAGTAGATCTTCTATGTGATCCATGACAATGGATGAATCCTTGTCTTCATGTCACCATGAGCATATGTTCTTGAAGTAGAACATGATTTGACTTTCTTGGTGTACCTTTTGTGTTAGCAGACAACATAAACCTCATACAAAACCATAATGCATTAGTACAATCGTAAGTGTCAAAACCTTAATCAATGAATATCTTCTATTAAGGTAATACGACAAGTCTAGTAATTAATCAAGATTGTACTGTAATGATATGAAGACAAACATATCATAAACTTAACTATGAACAAAATTCAAAACATACCTGTAAGCCATACCTGTCAAGATTGCTTGTAATCTTCTTATGGAAGGCCTTAGCCTCATCTCCCTCTGAAACAGGAACTTCTTCACTTATGCAGGTGACCAATCCATCCTCTTCTAGGATTAACCCAATCCACTTGATTTGCAAAAACTGGATCTGGATTTGTAATAGGGTTTGTCAGGGAAACCCCAAAAATTCAAACTTTGAATTTCAAACTTCCGAAAGGATAGAAATATGTGCCTTGATGAGCTGATCAAGCTGGTATGTTCACAATTTGAAAACTGCAAAGTTTCACTCCTCAATTTTGCCTTTAAAACTTCTGAATTCACTGGACGTGACCCCAAACTGGGGTTTAATGAAGCCCACTCTTCTACCCAATCAAAATGTTTGATCCAAAGCTCTAATCTTCTATTTTTATGAGGAGCTTTCAGTCGTGGTCACCGATTTAAAAAATTCCCATTTTTGCAGAAGCCCTAATTTTCCACTTTTCTGATCAAAGTCCCGAACTAGGATTTGATCAAGCCCGGCCTTCTTCCCAACCAAAAAATTCTAATTTTGGTCTCTAAATTTTGATTTTGATGAGTAGCATTCATCCGTGGTCTCCGATTACAAAAATTCCAACTTTATCCGAAACCCTAAATTTCGAAAGCCATGAATGAAGGTGCTAAAAAATAATTATGTTTTGACAGAAATATGTACCTTATTGTTTCTGGTGTAACTCCTAACTTTTCAATCCACAAGGTCAAAAAAATGTTCCTAAGATAGCCATACCTTTCATATTTCCATCTCGATAGGTCTTCCCTCAATTGGATTCTCTGAGAGAGAGTTATGACAAGTGTCGTAACGTGACCTGTTTATGGGATAAGACAAGAGAGTGAACTTGTATGGCGTGTCACGTGTCATTGGTTCAACTTCAACCTCTGAAACATTTTTCTGAGATAGCACAGTCTGTGTACTACCTATCACTTTTTACGAAATTTCATTTGGATCTTCCTCTCCCAAGTTATGACATTTTTTCCAAGGTCACCTGTTTTTGACTCAGATCTGGAAGAGGCAGAAACCCTATATTGTACAGATCATAAATCACAAAGTACAATGAATTAGAGGTTTTCCTTTGGACACAAGGTACATGGGGAACTATTCTTCAACCTGTGAAAGTTTCAGATCTGAAATGTTTTCCAAAATAGATTTATAGCGAAAGTACTACGATGACTGGTTTTTGCTATATCAAGCCCTAGCATCGTAAGTGCAACAAGTGTCATACATGCCATATCATGCCTTCTTTCAGGCTAGCTCTGACTAAATGTTAAATTTTCATAATTTACTTCAATCTGATCTAGGATCTTAACTGAGAGAACAACATGTACAGCATATTAATCATGGACACAATAATGCAAGCACACAAGAGACACAGAGTTTACTTGGGGAAAACCATAAAGTTGAAAAACCCCAATAACTTCCTCAGAGATAGATAGAGCAATGATACAACCAAAATACAAGAGATCGTCTTCTCCTAGAAGCAGATCCTCCTTCTCCACAAGTGCACCACTCTCCAAAGTGTGAGTGAGAGAATAGAATGTGTAAAATGAGAGAGACACACTCTCTATTTATACACTAACTTGACTTTACCTTTACTCAACTAGGTCAGCCTCAACTTAACCACTTAACATAATGTTGATTCGGCCAACCCCCACTAGGGTGGTCTAATAACCCTTTGGCCCACATGGACAACCCGCAATAGGGTGGTCTAATAACCCTTTGACCCACATGACTTATACAGGGTCGACCTGAACAAGGTAGTCTAATAACCCATCAAGTATAAGTTACGACACTTACAATATAAATGACAACACTTCCGTATAGAGGAATAATAACATCTCTATAGGAATACAACCACTTCTGTATAGAGGAATAATAACATATCTATAGGAATAAAATATACATATATGTGAAATACATTCCGAAGTTACATATACATCAACAGAAGGGAGGTTTCTTGGGGCTTGAGAGGCCAATTCATGTTATCCTAATTTTTTTTTGTTGAAGTTTCCCGCTGACTTCCATACCTTGGTTGGTGCCAAATATTTCGATTTTCCTAGACGAGGTGTCTTAATTGTTTCGAGAGGTATTTAGCAAGGAATTGAACTGTTTCATCTCTGTTCCAAGGGTTTCATGTGTGTTCATAGTGTTGATCTGATGAAATTAGGGGTCAAAATAGTATATATATATACATCAATGCAGTGCCATGGATAGAGCTTCCATTGATAGAACATGGAGCTAGTTGTTGAAAAGGCATTTGAAAGTGAAGGAATTGGCTGAGAAGAATACCACTATAATGAATTTGCAGCCGAATTTGAACGTTGACAAGGAATTGGCCAAGCAGAAGACCTTTGCAGTGAATTTGGAGGTTAGTTATGTCTTTCTTTGTCTCTTGAAGGTCGTTGCAAATTTATATTTTGTTTGTGAAAAGATACATAGACAATGCCATTAAGGAACACATGCATATGTTTATTGTTGGGTTTGGTTGTGAATGGATATACTTGCTTCAATGTATGCACCATGTTTGGAATTTAATTGTGAGAGTAAAAATCGATGAGAAAATGGGAAAACAGTGGCACACACTTTTTGGTTTGGTAAAGGAAAAACAACCTTATAGATTGAATTGTTACGATTTTGGCACTTTTTTCTCACGCAACCTAGTGTGTTGAATTCTCTAAACCCATGGTTGAAAGTAATATTTTGAAAGACTCCAAATATTGACTCCATCTACTCTGCTAGTGTGTCGAGAGATGTCTTGAGTCTGGAACTAATCCTTCATTCAATTTACAGTCTTCAGAGAGTTTCAATATACCTGTATCTAAAATATGCCTATATCTATAGCAGTTTTGAGCAAAAGTAATAGTGTTGTTGATTCTCCCACATTGGTTGTTCCTCTCCCCATGTTTTCCTTGACCAGTAAGTAATGAGCAGTTGAAATGTGGAGGATTCACTCAACACTACATGTTTGGCTAGGACCTTGGCACACCCCATAAAAGAATCCCATGTAATGGATTTGGCAATGATCACCTCCTCCAAGCACCTAACAGGTTTTAGCTTTGGAACTTCTTTGTAGAACTTAAGTATTAAGTTTACCTGAATGATAACAGGGAAGGATGGAGTAGCTTTTTCTTCAAAAAAGGCATAGATTCCTAGCTAACCAAATGCTCAATACCACCAACAGAGGAACTTCCCTAATCTTCTTCAGGTCCCTTCTGATATACCATTCCTTTAGATGGCCTTCTATGGTAGGTTTGCTCCATAAATTTTGCAACCCAAACCACTCTACATCTTTCCAAAATTCATGTGAAAAGGTACCATTTAAGAAAAGGTGCAATGTGTTCTCCTCATTATTCATGCAAAGTATACAAATCCCAGGCATAGCGATGTTTCTTTTTCACACAAGTTCCCAACTTAGAACCTTATTATTTAAGTCTAACCACATGAACATGGTCTAAGTAGGAAGCAAAAGGCTCTTTTATCCTAGTGCAAGGTTCCCCTCCACACTATTCTAAGAGTTGGCACAAGTGTTCCATATTCAATTGTGTTTTGAGCTTGCATTGTAATTTTTAGTGACAAATTAACAAAAAATCAACTTTTTGTTAGCCCATGGAAGGTGAGGGAAAATAATTCAAAGTTCTAGGATTCTCCCAAAGTCAACGTGCTACTTTTGTACAAATATTGATGAGGTTTGGTTTGGGTGATTTTGATTGGAGTGAGTTTATTCCTCGAATGAAGCAGAAAAATCCTGAGAATATCAAGGAGTATGGGACTCTCTTTCTAACTCATATTGCAGAGGATATAACAGATTCACGAACATTTTCTGATGGTGTACCCAAAGAAAGTCTACGCATACAAGATGTTCTTGTCCACCTTGCAATTTTTCACCTTATAAAAGACAAGGTGAAGTTGTTGGCAGAAAATCCTGCTATACCATTGTTTGCCATTGATATCTACAACAAATTTCCTGGACTAAAGAACTCCATATTTTGGAAGGAGGAACATGATTCGAAGCTGCTACAAGCTATTCTGAAGCATGGTTATGGGAGATGGCATTATTTTGTAGAGGAAAATGATCTTCGGTTTCAACATGTTATCAGAAAAGAGTTACAGCTACCACCATTAAATATATCTACTACAGGAGATCCAATAAGTAAAGATGTGGAGTCTCCCCCGCTATAGAAAACAAAGGTCCCCATATACAGGAGGATGGTTGTAGCAGCATGGTAGAAGGTCAAGTGAGGCTACCTTCTGTAGAATGTACTTGTGATGTTGCGGGTGGAGAAGTGTTAGCAGCATCAGCAATTGAAAAGAGAAACCAACTACCTCAAGTTGGATCTTCAGAGAGTGCTCTTTTACAATAAAGAGACATACAAAAGAGGATCCTTGAGTTTATTAGAAAGAGGGTAGCACTTTTATAAAAATCACTCAATTTTGAGTACCAGAAGGAGTTAATTGCAGAGCAAAAAGAATTTGAGTGTATCAATGAAGAACCTGAGCAAGAGCCTCGAGATACCTATGTACAAAGCCCTGTAAATCAACCACATGCAGAAATTGGTAGCTCCAATTTTCATGCTCTATCGCCTATAGCTCCAGAAGAGGTGTTAAAATATGCATTGGATAATGAGTCAAATCGCATGGAATTAGCTCGAATTTACTGTTGCTTGGTTTTTCAACCAAGCATGTGCAAGGATGCACCTATTAACTTGTAATAGCAGTTTCAATACAAAACAAAAACAACTATGAATAAACTAATATAATCTGATCTAACATAAGCATGTGTAAATAAATAAAAAACTAGATTTCAAACATAAGCAATAAGATCTATAACAAAAGCAAGAAATTAAGAAATTTAATCTTTTGTATTACCTCAAGTGGTGAGGATGGTGAGTGTTGAGCAGCTCCAAGGTTGAGAAGCTCCAATGTCCAATGGTCTCTTCTTCTCCAATGCTTCAATGGGGTTCTTCAAACTTGAAATGGGAGGCAATAGCTCTCAAAGGGAATTTGGCAGCATAAGGATATGATGAAATGTGGATGAATAATGAGGATCCCCTATAACCGGTTTATAGTTTTTGGGTGATGGGTAATACCATTGTGGTTTTAAGGAAACAAATGGTATGGACCAACATGGTTTAGGTCTCTTTTTCCCTCTTTTTCCTCTTTTGAATATTTTTTATATTTTTATTCCCTTTTAATATTTTTTGGGAATTTTGGACCCTTTTTTAGGGTGTTTTGAGGAAAAATACATATTTTGAGGGGAAAAAAGGGGTATTATGGTATTTTTGGTGACCTTTTGAAGGTTTTAGAGGCTCAAATGGTGGAAAAAGTGGACAAATGGATCATGTAAATAAAGGAGTGAGCTAGTGAGCACTTTTTGAGTGTTAACAGATTGCCCCCTAATGTGTGAGGGCAGGAGCTCATCATATGGCTGATAGACATCATTGTTCTTTTGTCTTTTTTCTTGAGGTTTGGAGAAGAGAAGAGACTGATTGGAGACTGGAACAATGGCCCCTTGGAAGCTGCAAAAATTAAAAAAATACATGGCCTCAAAATGAATGAGGGATAATCTCTGATAATGGATGAGGCGGGCATACCCATGCTCGTGTCAAGACATATACATAACAATTAGGCCCAAGAAGAGGGACCTGAATAATACATAAAAATCTGTTGGTACATCATAATGGTCCAGAGGGGACATAATGCCGGGATGTACTTATGATCATACCATGACCGATCGCAATAACTGATACACTAGAGAAGAGCAACAACCATTCTGAATAAGGTTTCAGAAGGGTTGATGAACTGTTGGAGATGAAGGTGTCCAACATCTGTAGGGACACAATGATTGTGAGTCAACTTCTGAGGAGTATATGTAACTGTATACTCGAGGGAGTATAAAACTGCAGTACATTTGAAAATTGTCGCCAAGCACAACCCGAATATCTATAGGAATATGTAACTGGTTTTTTCCTCAATTAGACTCTCAAATGTGGTAGAGTCAGGTGATATCCGAGGTCTTCAACAAATAACCAAAAGGACTGATACCCTGTATGAGTCTCAACGATGCGATCAAGGTGTTGAAGTCGAGCATGTGAGAAACAATCATTTGGAGAGGCAATGAGGACTCCTTTCAAAATGATTCGTAGGAACTCATCACTAATGGTGATGAGTCCAAGGCACAGGGACCTTTGGGTCTATCCTTTGGAATAGATTTGGTTGGCGTCGATAGAGGGATATCAGAAACTACCAAGGAAATGATCTTTCCTTGATAGGAGTGCGAGGTGTACAACTGAAGTGTGATAGTACTGATGGTAGGACTGACATACTGTGGGGATGGGGAATAACTGGGGTCATAGAGTGGGTGGACTCAAACTTCCTTTGTTCAGAGCGTGATGACATGGTTCACCTGGCAGCATATGAAACTGATGTTTAGGTGTGGGGGTTATAGCTTTAAGGGTATTATAGACTAAAGTGACTCTGGGGGGATAAGTTGATGGATGCTATGGGGAGATTTTCAAGGTGACATATTGCAGAATACTATGAACAAAGGAAACCATAATGGGGAAGCTTCCATATGAGTAGACATGATTTGTTGTGGCACCGAAAAGCACCATTGGGTCCTTCTTCATGGTTTTAATGAGCTCGAAGAAGGGATAAAAGTGTGCTCTGAAATGGTATTGTCCCGTGGATTTGTACAAGTCGAAGACATTAATTGCTCATGGTTGCTTTCAATTTTAGAGAGTCTGAAAGTGGTAAGTAGAATCCATTGGTGTTCTTTTTCGTATGTTAGTCTCTAAGGCCTGAAAAAGCATAAAATGATGCAAATGGAGAACTCTTCTAGCCTATGTGACTAGAGTATTCCTTTTTCGTAATTAGTCTACAAGGTCTGGAAAAGGGGTAAACTTATACCAGGTAGACGCCCTTTCATATACTTTTAGTGAGCATGAAAGGTGGCACGATTGCTCAGTGATCTTTTAATTGTTTTAAGAGTCAAAAAAGAGCTTAATAGAAACTCCCTAAGTGCCTTTTTCGTAAAGGAATTTCTCGACCCGAAAAAGGGATAAAATTATACCGAACAAAAGTAATGGAGAGGCAAGGAGGAAGTGTTCAACCAAAGGGTGAGTATAGGGATCAATCATGGTGATAGGGGGGAACACTAATGGGGCCTCCTTGCGGGTTGATGAATGGTTGCAAAACAACACCATAATTGCAGTATGGATGGAGTGGTGGGCTCATGTATAAGTTGTGATGCAAAAATTTGTAAAATCTGATGGCTGTCGATGTGGCACGCAAATTGAGGGGACGACGAGCATGTTAGAAAGTGCCCAAAAACATTGGGGGTGAGAGTGAGAAATGATCTCAAGCATCGTCATGAGCGCGGAAAACTGAATCTGGTGATATAAAGATCATCAAAAAATGGGAAATGACCGATGTGGCACGCAAACCGAGGTGATGAGTGGCATTTTGAAAAAATGCCCAAAAATTATGGTGGTGAGAGTGAGAACTGATCTCAAGCATCATCATGAGCGTGGAAAACTGAATTTGGCGATATAAGACTTGTAAAAAATGGACCATAGTCGATGTGGCACACAAATCGAGGCGATGAGTGGCATTTTGAAAAAATGCCCAAACATTATGGGGTGAGAGCGAGAAATGATCTCAAGCATCATCAGGAGTGCAGAAAAATGAATCCAATGGAATAAAAATCGCCAAGAAACTAACAACAGCTGATGTGGCACGCATTTTGAGTTAGCGTGGGGCATGGAAAAAATGCCCGAAAGTGTTTGGTGAGAGCGAGAAATGATCTCAAGCATCATCACGGGCACAGAAATATGAATCTGGCAGTGCAAGTGGTGCAAAAAATGGAGGTCATAAGGACTCTGGAATGGTAGAAGGAAATAACTAGGTTAAAATATGGCTACAAATAAAGGTGAGCCCACCCAGCCAAGGATGCAGTGGTGGGGAGAAATGATGACCCGCAGGGGAAGAATACTAGGTGTATCAAATCAAATCAAATATACAAGTGATATGTGACCACAAAAATGGTTGAGATCACGCATGTGAAAAAGTGAGAAAGGTTAATGACCTGCCCCCATGCTATGTGCATGGGGTTTATGATTGTGGATCACATATGTGTTGGTTTGAACAATGGGGTCATTGAAATACTAAGATAGATGTGATGGGGAAGGTTCAAAATGATTGATCATGCCCCCTATCCCAGGGTCGAGTTAGACTATTATTCCCCCTAACTCAGAGGTGTCAATGTGGTGCAGATGTTGTCTCAGAGTGGGATCAATAGGGCATTGAGAAACTACTGGCGAGGGGCTATACCATGAGGCTATGGGCCGTGGTGGCATATTGAAGTGATGATATGATGATGGGGGATTCCTCTTGTGGGGTGGATGCCCCCAGTATCTCCGACGAGAATTGTGATGATGATGAGTAGGCAAGGTTTTGGGCTTGCCCCCATGTTGTGAACATGTGGTTTCCTCTTCGATTTGAAAGGGTTGAACATGTGTGTCAAAGGGATCAGTGGAAGGCGTCGATCGGACAGAGGGGTCTCCAGTGGAAACCGTGTAAATGATGTTAATTTCTTCCGTGGAGGAATATTTTGGGGGATATATTTCCTCAATGAGAAGAGAGGATATCTCTAGGTCGGTATTATTCAATTCACATAGTGCTGCTCTATAATCTGGGAGATCAGGGAAGTGATGTGAATAATGGTTGTAGATGCTGCATATCGCACAAGGGTGGTTGGTACGCAAATATTTATCACAAGGCTAAGGGGGCAGCTCAAGTTTGACAACTAGAATGTTAGTGTCATCATCCAACATTTGCATATTCTCTTGAAGTGTCGGTAATTGTGGACATTGATGGGTAGCATGGCCTATATCGTCGCACAAAGAACACTTGGGGGGAGAACAAATTGTTGGGGGATTCTTCGCCAACTTGGGAGTCGGTGAGGCGGTGCGGGTTGTGGGTTAAGTGGTGTAGGTTGTGGGTCCAGTGGTGTAGGTTTGTGGGCCTATGCCCCCATTGTAGTGGATTTCAGGGGGAGCATTACTAGATGTTGATGCAGTGGCCCCTATTGGAGGTGGCTGGTTCTGGATGTTTGCTACACTAGGGGGTGGATGGTTAGAAGTATTGATGGGTTGCATCGGTTGTAAAATGACATTCGGTGTCGAGGGAGGGGTTGGGGCAGGTAGATACCACATAGGTAGTCCTAATGTTAATCCTCGGAGATTAAGTGTAGCCATGACTAATGTGCTGATGGTGCTTGAAGGGGGAAATAAAAATTGGATAGTATGAATTGGTGTGGCTCCTACATGAGTTGGCACTGAGGGTGGCTGCAGGAGTAAAGGGGGTTATTGGTTTGGTACCTGTGTGTTATGTGAAAGGGTGCACAAATCAAATATCTCGGTTATCTTCAAAGGGGGTGGGATGGATTGGAATGTGGAAGTCATAGGTGATTCCGAGTATAATCCGGGTCTGACTGTGGAGATGAACGATGTAGGTGCATTCTGAACTGGTTGTTCAATCATAGGGAGAACATTTTTAGGTGCAATGGGGGCGTATTGGTTTCGACGCATTTGGAGATTCATGTCGGATTATGACATCATAAGGAGATGATGAGTACTTGAATCCATCGGTTGTTTTGTGTGTGCAGCATATGTGATTTGCTATTGTGGTGTTGTGGTTCCTTGAGGAGGATCCAACAGACGAGTGTTCGCCACTCCTTATGTGGGAAAAGAATTTTGCAGCACCATGGGTTGTGGTTGAGTAGGTGGCGCTGGTTGTGTCGCGTGCCCTTGGCATTGGGCATCATCATTCCACAGTTGGCATGCTCGCTCCAAATGGGGCCAAGTGTGTGTGTAATGGCTGTATACTATGCATATGGAACATGGGTGGTTTGTTCGTAAATTGGCGTTCTTACCCTGTTTCAGTGGTTGATCAGGGTTTTGAGGTTGGTTTTGCTGTGCATACACATGCCCTTGGGAAGTAGGTAGTTTTCGAGGTCGTGGAGGCTCTAGAGCAGGTTGCGGTGGGTAGTAAGTAGGAGGTTTATGAGGTGGACATGTTGCTTTTCGCGGTTGTGGGTAACCTTGAGCTACTGGAAGTGTTGGAGCAAGAGGTGCTACTTGTTGAGGATAATAAGCCACTTGGGCTTATGGTTGAACCAGAGTCTGATAGGCCTATTGGTTATAATATGGAGATGGTGCATAAGCTGATGGTTCTTTCCCATAACACTATGGTGGACATGAGGGTCCATGAGTGTGGTGGGTTTGTATTATTGGAGCATACTGTTAGCACTTAGATTTTATCACGGTTGTAAAATAATAACACCTAAGGTAACTTATTTCAAACTAGACTTTAGGTAGAAAACTTAGCCATTTTTTCCACCATAGAGGGCTCTATCACAAGATATATGTAAAGGCTAAAAATATATAAAAATACACTCAAAATTTCTCAAAAATATTTACTTGGTTGAAAAGGGAACAAGAAACATTGGGCATGGAGTCAACTTTGAAATACTTAATGTGCCAGCAAGAGATTTATACCAAAATATTTCAACAGAGGCAAGATAGCAACCATATCACAGTCAATTTGATTTTGCAAGTGGTAAAGAAAGAAAGAATGACAGGCCATCAACAACAAGCATCTAACTAGGATGAATCCATTGTCAACTTTGGAGAAATAGTGGATATTTAAATGCGATAAAACGAGGCATAACCAGTATGAATCTCGATTTATTTCAAACGTTCATTTAAATATAGAAGAATAACATTATGAAAGATATAACAAAGAAAGTGGACATGTACATATAAAGATAAGGGAAAAACAGACTGTAAAACTGATCAACACATGAATCTCTGGTCTCAAAAGATAGGTATTTCCACTGTACGACCTTTTATTTATCAAAAAATTTGACTTCAAAACATCTTGTCTCTCAAAGAGTTTCCAACCTTTTAAAAAATGACTCTCATTGTCTTTTATACAAAATTTGGAAGAAGCTTGACATAACTGCTTCTTCTAACTAATATCTGAAAATGTTTTAACTCGAAAGATAACTGTCATTAAACAATAGATAGCTGTCTTCAAACAATATTACAAATTTTAAAATAAAAGCATCTTTTTGCCACTTGGCAAAAATTATGAATGTATTTATGAATGGACAGAATATCTTGTCCTTCCATATTTGTCCACACAGTTCCATTGGTCAGCCGTGGGTAAATCATAACTGGTCATTTCTTTTACCAGGACTCGCATTTCAACGTGACCTACATAAGAAACAAGAGGAAGATTCTCATAGGTTGAGATCAACATATTTAAAATTTCAAAGTCTTCCGCAATTTTCTCCATTAAAATATTTCCTGTAAGCATATGATCCAACTGCTGAAACTTTTTGTGATCCATTCTTATGTCAAACAACAATCTCTTATATTCATTAGGAGGAATCAATTCATTCTTTTCATCCCAAAAAGCAGGGAATCCTTTGTTTATTAATTTTTCAAATCGCTTCTTAAACTTTATTACTTCTTCCCGTATATCTCTAGCTTTAGCTTCAATATTTTCAACATGTGAATATTTTCCCAAGATTCTTTTGGCCCATGTAATGACTAAAATTCTATTCATTATATTCATTGCTATCAAATCTGCTTCAGTTAAACTATTTAAGAAAGTTATTTCCCTCTGTGTTATTTCTTTTGGCTTTTTATTTAAATTCTCTCTGACTGCTCTACAACTCTCAAAGGCATCTTTGGCTACTTTTTCTTTGACTCTTATATAATCAAGTTAAGGTCTTAATTTTTCAACTTCCTTTATAATTTGATCCCATACCATATGTTTGCAACCTTGCATCGCAGCCTGTCTGTCATATGAGCTGCCAAACCTTTATTATTATCACTTAATTCCTGATTCCTTATTTGAAGGTTTTTATTTACTTATCTTTAGTTTCATTTTTTTCTTTGAGCATTTGTATTCCCATCTTCAATTCTTTAATTTCACCCTCTTTCAAACTCACTTGGGACATGGCTTGTAAGAGACCATCTAATCCAGTTTTATGTTCATCTGTATCTGCATGCACCTGTTGCTGTCCAAATTCTGCTAACTTTTTCTTTATTTCCTCCAATTGCTCTTCCAAACCAATTTTCTCTTTTTCCCAATGATCTTTTTCCTCGGTGAACTTCAACATTTTTGCAATAACATCCTTTACTTCATTTGACATCTCTTCTTTTTCTTTTTCCAGTACTGTTAGTTCGGCTCCTTAGATAAGCACAGTGTCTGGAATTTTTAGCTTTCGCCTTAACATCATAATCGTATCATCCTTTTCTTTGAGCAATTTTGCTGCTGCATCTCCCTCTTTGTTTATCAAATCTATTTGCAATATTTTTATTTGTTGTTGTCGAGACTTATTCTCTGCTTTCTCTTGTCTCAACTGGTTATTCAATTTATCCAGTGCATTTCTTAATTTGTTTGCCTTTAATATTGCTCCCAAATAATCTGAATATATAACCTCTCTTGTTTTTCTGTGCAATAAAATTTTATCTGGGGCATTGATTTTGGTCAGATCTACCTTCATCTCTGAGATCTTATCTTTAGTAACAACTGAAAATTTCAAAGAATTTTCTTTGACATTTCTGCTAGTAAACAAATTGACTTCAGTGTTGGATATATTTCTAACCATTGGAAATAACAGACTGATTTTCCTAGAGGATTCCTATTTATTCTGACTGTGTTCATTAAATACATCCATCATATTGTGTGGTCTATTTACATCATCTTCCACAGGGGATTCTTCAATACTGTACTACTTTACCATGACCTCTGGTATTTTTACTTCAGTTCTTTTTTCCTCTTCTGAAACTGCCATTAACTCTTGTTTTTCATCCATTTTCAACTTTTTTCCTTTTTCTGTTCCTTCACCCTCAATGTTCACTACATCCTGTATGGGTCTTTTAAACCCTACCATTGCAGTATTCATCGTGATTTCTACCTCTATTGTTGTATCTATCAATACCATTTCTTTATCATGTGAATCTGGAATAATTTTTTCCTTATACTCCAGCCAATTGGCTCTGTCAGACATTCCCTCAATCATCTAATGATTCAACGCTTTGATGCTATAATCCATTCTCTATTTTGATATTATGTTTAACGGATCATACTCAATAGCCATGTATGTCTCAAAACCCATATCTTTCAATAATTTATCTATATAAAGGGCATCGTTTTTATTCTTCACTGTGAATGGGCCAAGTGTGAACGGATACTTGATATCTGTTGCTTGTTTGAAAAGCAAGAAATTATTATCCTCAACAGTTAAGTTCTGTCTCAGGAACTCCAAAGCAAAAACCGTTAAGGTAAGAAATGCTGGTAAAACATAAGGTTTATGTTTGAAACCGTATAATCTGATCATTGTGCTGTCCTTTTACAAGAACCAATATCCTACAGCGTACTCTGCACTCAATTGCATACATGCTTGCATTTCTGGTAATACTCTAGGCAATTTTTCACCAAAAATCATTCTATAAATCTCAGAGAGCATATAATTTATGTAATTGAACATGTTATTTTCTAATAACGTTGTGAAAATGATCTCAGGGAATTGTAACTCTTCATGACTGGCCACCATGATCATTTTCATCAAAAAAGACTGAAATCTGAAATGCCTCGGAGTGGGGAAATTGACCATCTGGTCATGAATCTTCTCGGTAAAAAATTCTTCAAAATTAAGTCAAGGAATTTGATTTTCATCAATCCCTGACTGAATTGTACTCATTTTATACAAAAGACTTAACTGAAACTCAGTGACATGCATGTCTGTATAAAACCCTAGGATTAAAGCCAACAATGTCAGAACCAACTGGGTATTTTCATCAAACAAATTGATATCTATAGGGTACGGGATATCTGAAATGTTGGTTTCTGGTTTAAGACACGTAGACAAAAAATTTTCATTATCATCTTGAAGGGTTTGATGATAATATTCAATAAAAAAAGTTTCAGAAAAAATCTCAGACTCGAGGGTTTGGGAAAATTCTATTTCTAGGGATTTAACTATGACAGCAGGCTCTATTTTGCAAACGACTCTGGTTTTTCGACTATCTAGAATAGTTCTCTCTTCTCTGGAATAATTCTCAGCACACCACGACACAAATTTTGGAAAAGATGGGATTTGGTCCAGGCAAAAGGCTAAGAAGGATGACTGGTGGACTCTGTGCATGTCTATACCTTCTTTTAATAATTTAGACAACCTAAGTTTAACTTCAACGACTAGTAACCTAGTTAGGGTATCATGAATGTCCCCATCTCTATCTTCTAGGGCTTCTTTTGCTTTAAAAACATCTACATCATGTCCAGTTTCCATTTAAATCATTTTTACAAACAAAATTTCGTTAAAAAATGTGGGCCAGGTCACCAGACCCTACCTGTATAGACACGTCTTTATCCTTCTGTCCCAATTGTTGATCTCCACTAGTCTTTAGAGATCCCAGGGATAGCGACACATATACAAAATGTCGTTACTTGAAACCCTTTTGTTTTATATAAGCCTTTTTGCTTAACTTTCTGGCAGCTTTCCGAATGTACTTTATATCTAACCGTTGATCACGAGCCTTTTGATTTGAGCCATTAGATCTTGCATCCATTTATTTCCCATGGTGGTATCCGCGATCCCAATAATGGTTTTCTTCTTTGATTTTTACTGTGTGCAGATCAACCATTTGCTGACACCTATTAGAGTGGTTTAATCTCCGCAACCTCTCTTTCTTCTGATGAGTGCGTGCTTTTCCTGATGCGATTGACTTTTGGTCGTCGATTTTGTCCCAATGTATATTGTCCTTCCGATTAATATCAACATGTGGCGTATTCCCTTACGCCTTCTCCATATACCACGTGCTATGGCCCGCCGTTTATTATCCTACCATGTGCTATGGTCCGCTGCATATTATCCTTTGGTGGTTCCGCACGACGTTGTAGTGTTTTGTGATACCACTATCACGTTGATGCAGATCAATGAGAATATGACACGTTTTTGGTGGTATTGAGTCCGCAACCACTCACCAACGTCTGCAAACGATCCTTTGGGCGGTGCCGGAAACCACGACAGCCGTTGATCTCTACTATTGTCATCTCCGTCATTGAAACTTGACCAAGACTTAACCTCTTCAATAATTACTTTCGGACTTTGCATATGTGGGTTTTTCTTGTTGTTTTTGTATTATGAACCTTTACTTCAACCCATTTGTCGTAACTTCACTTCTTTTGGATATTTTTTGACAAATTTTTAGGGTTTGAGTATTTTCAAATATAGTGTCAACACATACGAAGTTGTAGCTCCAAAATGAGATGTAGCCCTAGAAGTTTCTGGGGCATTGTTAGTACTCATCATGGTAAAAGGTTTGTTTTGTACCCTAACCTGGCTGATAATACCATCAGCGGCATGAGATGCCCTCAGCACATCATGTCGAGATGGATCACTGTGCGGGGCGTCAGGTAAAATGGTGTATAGATATCCAGACTGGGCATATATGAGGTCGAACTATTGGGCGTTTAAGATGGCTTCTTCTTCCGACCGGGGTTGTTCAGAAGCTACGTCTTTGGCTATGAGGGGGAGGAGTGATTTGAGGAACCAGTCCAAAAAGATATGATCGTCAAGCTTTATCTTGTAGAGGCTACGGTGCTTACGCCACTCATGGATATGATCGGTGATGTGTGTAGCGGTGTTCTATCCACAAGACAAAAGTATTTCCACTCTTGCATCATAGCATATAGGTAGTTGAAAGAACTGAAGGAACGTTGAGGCGAGGGATGTAAAAGTGGGGTGTGTCCCATGTGGCTACTCAATGTACCACTTGGCTGCAGAGCTAGTGAAAGTTCTTTGTAAAAGTCTCAGTCTAATAGATTCATCTACTATGGAGTTTGAGGAACACGATAGGTGAAACGACATGATATGGTTTTGGGGATCTTCTCTTGCTTTTCCTTCAAATTTTGGGATATCTGAGGGAAGTTTTGTGGGCATGGGAGGCCACGCAGAATCGTGTCTAATAGGGTCATTGGTTAACCTTGCCAGGTATAGTAAGTTTAGACTAGCCATGTATGCCAGACTGGCATATGGGTGTGGCATGGTAACTGGGGCATAATTGCTAATGGTAGTATTATAGATTGGTCCAATGCCCCCTAAGGGTATGCTAGGTGTGAAAGGGATGTGTCCTCCAACCGATGTGGTGTGGGAGGGGCCTATGCTCCCAAGTGCAACATGGGTTGTAGATGGGTTAGGAAAGGTTCCAGTAATCACTGGGATCTGGGTAGTGGCAATGAGGGAGGGGGTGACCCCCATATTGTGCATACCTAATATAGGTGTTGGTCCTGTGTTGGGCATGCCTAAAGTGGGTGTGGCCCCTATAGTAGGCATGTCTGAGGGGGTTGTGGCTACCATGGTTGTCACGGTAGTAGTGGGGGTTGTTGATGTAGCCCCAACAACACTGGTGAAAAGGGGGTCATATTGTGATCCAACCATGGGGGTGGTTGGTGATGTCCCAGTAGGGTGTTCGGATTCAGCCTCAGAATCAGATGTGAAATGAGGTGCGTTAGAATCAGATGACTGGGTTCTATGCCGATGATGTGTGGAGTCAAGGGATAACGCTCTACGTCTATGACGTGTAGGGTCAAGTGTACCGAACTGAGGGGGTTCACCTGAAAACATCGGGATCGTCTTAAGTTCTCAATGGTGAGATATGCCTAGAAATGCCAATGGATGGTGGTGAGATAAAAAACTCAAGACCCTAGTGCAACGATGTGTGCAGGAGGGGAGTGTGAAAAAACAATGGCTCTAAGGCCAACAATCAACCTCAAAACACTTACTATAACAGTTGTGCTATAGTAAGTGGAGTAATCAAGAAAAGCGGTTAGAATATCAAAAATCAAGCGGCTCCTAGAAAAAAGTGGTGCTCACTAGACCAAGGGGGGTGGCAGAGCATGCAAACGCCTAACTAAAAGTGGTATTATGACTCAACAAAACATATCCTCTGCAAGGTGATGAAATCCAAGTTAGACAATATGAGTAGTGGAATCAACGGCTAGATATCCCCCTACCGGGAGGGATACTGGGTAGACAATCCTAAAAGTTTGGCCACTAAGATACCCCATTCATGACACGTTCAGTTGGGTGAATCTGCATTTTGGTTCTATCGCCGCTGTACTCCCATACGGGTGGTACACCGAGAAATGCGAAAGGTATCCTTCAGTTACTGAATGGATAGCAGTATTCCACTCAGGCTTTTGAAACCAGTCTGGTTACTTCAACCCTCCTAAGGGAGAGGCCTTCCCGATAAATTGGTGTATAACTGTGTCAACAAATAATAAGGGATTTTTAGTACCCTAAATGTCAACCATTATGTCTTAGATGTAAATAATTGAGGGGTGTTATTGGAACACCTATCCCCCCAATCCTACCTAGCTACAAGATTCTTTAAGTGTTCCCCAAGTGGAGTTAAAGTGTTTGTTGAGTTTAGGCAGATTTTAAGGCACAGTTAATTAAAAATGTGGCAGATTGGGTGCAAGTGTGATTATTTAACTGAAAAAGAATTTGCCTCGCTTGGGCGATTGATTACAAATTAAAAACAAGACGATTTCAATTTGCAAAAAATAAAAGGATTTCTCTCAAATGTAAATGCTTTAACAAAAAATAATTCAAAAACTATGGACTTTTGAAATATCTTTTTAAAGAAAAGAAAATATCGTAAAATTTGCAAGAAATAAATGGATTTCTAAACGCTTGCTTGGGCAAAATATTGAGCAATTAAAAATGATGGTTCTAACCTTGCAAAATGTGAAACTTATAATTTGAAAAAAATGCTAAATAATCTCTCTTTCACTTAACTAAAATTTTTTTTAAAAGATTTAATAAAGCAAATGTAACAGAAAATAAATGAATAATGCTGCAAAATGAAACAGTAAGTTGTTCAAAAGTGCAGGGAAGATGGCTGGAAAATATGGGCCGAAATGGGTGAACTAAAATGATAAATAACACTAAAATAAAAAAACAATTAGAGAAATTTCTATGAAACATTTCTTTAATCTAATAGGATATTCAGATTCCTTGTTTGAAAACACACAATTCGAAAAAACAAATCATCTCAAACGGAGTTCGGGAGAGGGAGATATGGGCGTTTGAAAATTGAGTCCCACTATCAGGTGATTAGATCGCGGGTTTCGGGCTAAAACCTGCGATTGGATCATGGCTTTCGGGCTAAAACCTGTGATCTGATTGCGGCTTTCGGGATAAAACATGCAATCGGATAGCGGCTTTTGGGCTAAAACTTGCGATCTGGATCACATATTTCTGCTAAACAGTCGTGATTGGATCGCGCCTATGGGTTTAAAACTCGCTATTTATGAGACGGAAATTGGCCAGCAAAAAACAAACCCAAAAATTGAAATTTTGGGATGTTTCGAGCTGCAGAAAGGGCCAATGGCTAGGGAAGCTATCAAGAATCTAACTAGTATGGCAGATCTACAGTTTTAAATGGGAAAAACTAATAAAATAAAGATCTAAAGCAAAGATTCAAGGTTCAAAACCCAGCTAAGTCGCCAAAAATTGTTGCTTGGTTTTTCAACCAAGCATGTGCAAGGATGCACCTATTAACTTGTAATAGCAGTTTCAATATAAAACAAAAACAACTATGAATAAACTAATATAATCTGATCTAACATAAGCATGTGTAAATAAATAAATAACTAGATTTCAAACATAAGCAATAAGATCTATAACAAAAGCAAGAAATTAAGAAATTTAATATTTTGTATTACCTAAAGTGGTGAGGATGGTGAGTGTTGAGCAGCTCCAAGGTTGAGAATCTCTAATGTCCAATGGTCTCTTCTTATCCAATGCTTCAATGGGGTTCTTCAAACTCGAAATGGAAGGCACTGGCTCTCAAAGGGAATTTGGTAGCATAAGGATAGGATGAAATGTGGATGAATAATGAGGAGCCCCTATCACATTTTTATAGTTTTTGGGTGGTGGGTAATACCATTATGGTTTTAAGAAAACCAATGGTATGGACCAACATGGTTTAGGTCTCGTTTTCCCTCTTTTTCCTTTTTTGAATATTTTTTATATTTTTATTCATTTTTAATATTTTTTGGGAATTTTAGACCCTTTTTTAGGGTTTTTTGTGTTTTTTGAGGAAAAATACATATTTTGAGGGGAAAAAAGGAATATTATGGTATTTTTGGTGACCTTTTGAAGGTTTTAAAGGCTCAAATGGTGGAAAAAGTGGACAAATGGGTCATGTGAATAAGGGAGTGAGCTAGTGAGCACTTTTCGGGTGTTACCATTTACAATGAGATGTGTAAGGTGATTAATGAAAATGAGCAAGAATCAGTTCAAACATAGATGGTAAATAAGTCAGCTGACCTTCGTTTAAGAAGAAATCTCCAGCTTCTTGACAGTTTCCATGAAGAGGTTGGGATAATTCTCAAATTCCAATTGCCTCCTACAAATTTTAGTGTGGGCTTGAATTAGTCATCCATGCAGAGTGAGGATCGTATCAATGGTGAAGATGTTGATGCTCAATCAGATTGTCACGAGGATGACGTAGGTGCAGGAGATGAGGTCAATTCTAACAGAAAGCAACACTTTTCTAATTCAAAAGCATCACCAAAGAAATCTAGGAATTCAAGTGTTTTCTCTTCGATGAAAGCTAGCGCATCAAATCTGAGTCAGGGCTTTCAAACTGGATAGAAAACATCCTGTAATACAAACTCTGCAGATTTGTTGACACCATTTCCAAAAGGTGGAGCAAACAATGAGGCAATGGAAGGGAGAGAAGATATAAGTGGATGCTTGCTGATAACTCCAAGAGTCATTTTCCTAGATGATTAAGCACTAGGAACACTGGATAATCAAATCAATGAACATCTTACAGATATGGGGTAGAAACAATCATGTTGTTGCCTAACATTCCTAAATCCCTCTCTTGTGCTTGTAATTTCTTTCTTCGGAAATTTTGAATCTCAGTTCTTTCATGAACAAGCTTAATCCTTTTTTGTTCCTGTATAGTATCATATTATTTGTCGGTCATGGAGACCAGCAATTCTTCAGATTTCAAATCCTTATCAAATTTCAGGTAATGTTCAATCCAAGAGTCTGGTGAGAGTCAAGTTAAAAGACAGGCGAGAAAACTTGTCATGTACTCGTGGGTGTGGACGACAATCATTGTTTCAGGGAATTATGCTTACATGTTGAATGCATTTAATTGCTTTAGAATACCAACAAAGCTGAATGATAGAAATGATTTTACCTATTGTATATTTTCTAAGCCTCGTGCAATCTAATCACATGAGCCAATTATGTGATTAATTCACTAGTACTTTTCCATTTTCCATTTTCACAGTCTAATTGATTGTCAAACTGACAACATATTAATGGTCTTGTTCTATGCTTAAAGATGAGATTAAATCCTTGATTGGATAAGTTGTTTAAACAACTTTACTTGAAAAATTTGAGGAAAGCTTTTTAAATAAAATATGTAAAATCTTTGAAAATTCAAAAAGGTTTGTAGGAGTGTTCTTTCCCACATATGGAAATGAAAAAAAGGCTTACAACTAGGCCAATGGTTTTCGTTGTACTATTTCTACATGATATGTCAATATAGTTACTGTTTGAGAATAAACCCTAATAAACTAAGATGTAAGACTAACACGCAGTAGGTATCATTAAGAAACTCTTAACTATATAGTCAGTTCAACCTGTGGCCAAAACCATGGAGCAGAGTAAGAAAAAAGTGTCTAAATAAATCAGGAAATGAATAGAAATGGTTTGGTGGTTATGGTTGTGAGATTCTTCGACCTGTTGGTATCATCAAGCAACTCTAACTATATATCCAGTTCAACCTGGTGACCAAAATCAGGGAGCAGATTAAGAACTAAGTGTATAAATAGATCAAGAAATGATTACGAAATGGTTTGATTATCTTCTTCATTCCAAACATTGCTTTTGAGCCTCGTCGACCTGTTGTTGATTGGGAAGTACACTTGTCACATGAAAACCAGGTTTCTCATTTTGATTTACTATAGGTACAATATATTGCTTTGCAATTGGATATGGAATCAGTTAGAACCTATCAAATAGCATATCCTTTCTTCTTTGTATTCTAATCACTTCCAGTGGACACTTTGGAATAATGGGTTGTCTGTCATCATCGATCTTATCGCTTGATTTTTCCAAGATGAAGTTAGGGCAGCCCTTCTCTCTGTAGGCCTCTCAGCATTTTGATACTGATATTTTAATTGGCCTTAGGGAAGCCATTCCCTCTTTTTACCCATCTTCCTTTGCACCTATAAATATGGGCAATATCATCATCTTCCTCGTGCACTGTAAATATGTGCAATACAATCATCTTCCTTGTTTAAATGAGATGATTATTGATGATTTATTGTACTTTTCTATTGCTGTCTTGGATAAAGCTTTCCTTGTGCCTTTTTTATTCATGTATCATTATTCTTGAGAGTAACATTATTGTTGGCATGCTATAACATCGTGCCTCATATTGTAGCAATCATATATCTTATTCATCTTATATAATTGGAGAAAGTCTTCTTTGTATTCATATTTTCCTCTTGTAGCCAACTCCTCGCAAATGTTGTTCTCTTTCTTGGGATCCATTATGTGCTTTGTTATGAAATCAATGCCCTCGAGGGAACTTCATGATGATGTTATAGATACATAATAGTATTTCAATTTTGTGTATGAGTTGGTTAGCTTTAATGATATGGTTGTATTGGATCCTTTTTGTTTGAAAAGAATGTGTCCTAAGGAAATCCTTATAGCCAAAATATACAAGTTGTTACAACCATGTCATATTTCCAGAGACAGTACCTTCCAGGCCTGTCAATAGAAGTTGCTCTTCAAGCCTCCAAGTAGTTGTAGATGTGGTAGTTGCAATTAAACATGGATTTTATGACCTTGGTATGTAAATGTGTGATTTCTACCAGTGGATTATCATAGGAAGTTTGAATTTAGAAGAAAAAAAAATTGATTTCAATTTTGTTGCTTCAGGCATTGCTATAGAATTGGAGCCTGTGACTGTCAATATATGTTGTGGAAAGGGTCAGTCAAATATCCAAGGGTAGTGTAGGAATCAACAATATTTTAAGGGTGTAAATTGATGGCTTTTGAATTCCTCGGTAGTTTCAATATGACATTTTTGTACATCCTCTCTTAGATTTTCCTTTTATATAGTTTCTATTGTGTTTATATTTATATATGCCAATGAATAAGCTCTCTATAGTGTTGCATTGATTGCAATATATCTTGGGATATATACCATCCCATCTAAGACAGTATATATTCCAATATATATATCATTAAATGCAACAGTGCTGAGTGCATAATGCTTTCTTTTATATACAGATATAGATAGATAGGTATACACATACCTGTCATAAGAATATATGTGAGTTCTTAATTTTGTGAAGGGAACTAATGGCTTTTGTTGTGCCTCGCAATATTGTTGTGCCTTGCAATAGGTTGAAATTTTCAAACAAGCTCAAGATTGTCTTTTTCCCATGGGTATCACCTCAGAAAATGTGGCTTGGTGCTATGGAATTTCACGTCATGATCAGGATCATACAATAGACAACAGCTATGGAATTACTAGATATTGGTCATATTTCTGTTTTGCAGATATCTTCCCTATGAATTGGTAAAATGAGCTTCTCTCGATTTTGCATTTTTATGGTAAGGAAGCTATATATGAATCATGGTACAATGGAGCCATTAAAGATTTCCATATCCCTTAAAACCCAAAGGAATCATGAGGTACAAGAAATGACTAGAGAAAATTTTAGAAAGTTCTAAACATATGGTGAACATTCTATCACAGTAACATTAGCAACATCAACAAGAATAGGCTCAACAAGATTTTGGTTTGGTTGTAGAGGAGGCTTAATCAAATTTAAAAAAGGTTGTATCACTTTGAAGTAGAAAAGGCCATGCATGGGATAGAAGGGGTCCTCTTCAAGCTCAATCTATTGTAGTATTTGGCTTTGAACTAATATTTATAGATGGAAAAACTTCTTGGATTTGGATTCACCTAATACTCATGCCTCTGCTTCTATTTACTCAACTTCTTCTTCATATTTCACACCTTGTGTCAGGTATTATTTACCTTGTTAGAGATCATCCTCGCATCCCAAGTGCAGACACGAACTATCCCCAGCAGTTATATCAACAGATGCACTATCTACCACTACAACTTCAACATATTAATTCACAAGTAAACATCATGTTTATAAATGGCTACATGAAATTAAACAACTCAATGAGATGCACACAAACAATTTCTTCTACAAAGTCATTTATGTCATCCTTAAGCATGGATGGTAGTATTTCTAATGATAAGAAACTGTTATAGTACCATTCAATTTTTTCATCCCAAGAATGGATCCATGGTGCCTCTTCTAGGAGGAAATGTTCCAGTAAAGTAGATGACAGTAGTAAATGTGGAAGTACTGGAAGGTGCCACTAGGAAAAATAAAGGTTAGTTCACCTTCAAGTTTCCTTTTGTTATGCTTTAGCCTCAATTTTGTGAAGTTTGATTTCAATTGGAGCACAAATTTCCCAAGTGTTTGTCTGGATATTTGATATAGAAAATATAGCAAAGACTATATCAGTCTTTGCTGCTATATTTACTCTCCCTATAGGAAACTTCGTACAGTTTTCACACTTGGTAGGGAGCACCTCCTTGGTTGTTTGATTTCATATTTAAATTTAGTTATGTAATGGTGGAGTTAGAAAATTTCAATGTGCAAAGATAATGTGGTGAATGAAATTTGCAGGAAGCTAAGAGTCAAGCATACTATTAGAGTTCCTGATATTAGTAGAAAACTAGCAGACATTCCAATAGATGAATTTTCTTGGAGGAAATATGGGAAAAAACCAAACAATGGGTCTCCACATCCCTGGTACTAACCTTGGTCAAAAAATTATGGTGAATTTACTAGAAGTCCTTTAGTTGACCAAAATTTAAGATGTATGGATAATTTTTAATACATCAACCCATGTATTTATTTTTCCTTGCTTTACTTTCATTCATTCTATTTCTTGTTTCTTTATTGTCTGAAATTATTCTCAAAGCTATTGGCATTTAGCTTGTCACTAAGTACTAAAAATTAAACAAACAAAGATAAAGTGCATAGAACCCTATAAGTATATTCATATTCCTCATCTGATGACCTAAATTTTCTTTCAATTTTGTATATGATTGGTATCATAGGGCCTCTGAAGGCACATTAAGTCCAAAATATATAGCCAAGTAATGCATTATGTGGCTTCGATGAATAATCTTCGCTTTATAACAAGTCAATCAAGAAAGTATTCTTGTCCATTAACTATATCCTCTCTCTTTCCTCACTTACGAATTTGCCAACTATTATAGAAAATATGTCTAGACCATGTATTGCTCCTTTAATAGAATTGTGGGTGTGCTCCAGGGTGAGAGTTGGATAATCAATGTGAACAATTATTAATTGATCACCATCAGTATGGAGAATACCTTAGATCTCCATTAACTGCTCTCCATAATCATCCTTAGTATCTTGCGAAGCCACAATTTAGAGCAAGATGAACTGAGTCCATTGGACATTGGATTGGGCAATGTGATACTTAATAATCATTTGAAGGAAGATTGTATTTGAAGCAAATAAACTAAGTGATGGAAACCAAATCAGGACAAAGGTTTTTGTACTCTCCATGTCATCTAAGCTTCTAGAACTACACAACAAAATCCTTTTGATCAATATTTTGCAAAGATTGAAGAGATCAAATTTAATTTCTCATAGGGTCCATGTTGATGAGACGTGTGCACCATAAGTACCATGTTTATGGATCATGAACCCATCATTTGGAAAAATGGAATCCAATTGCTATTAATGATGTGGATTACATCTCTCACATTCCATATATCATCATAGATGATTTATAACCACCCCTAACTATTGTAGTAAAAGCTAGTTTGAATGAAATAATATTTGTCCTCCTTTTATCCCTGTTTCTCTATTTTCTCTCTTAATTATTCTAAAAAATCAAAAGAGATTGAATAAGTGACTTGGGGATTCATACTTATTTGAATAATATCTCCAAGAGGCACTGAGATTTTACTAGTCAGTATCTTCTAGTCAATTTCCATGGGGATAAATCAGAAAATTTGTACTAACTTAGATCTGTGCATATCTAACAATGATGGCCCCTTGACAGGGATGTTGGACATATGCTAGTTATTCTTTTCTTAGTGGACATCAAGGTACAAGTGTCACTGATGTACAACCCTAATGGTTTGTAATTAATGTGGTGGTTAGAAAGTTTCCTTATTGCCCCCTTATTAATATGGTGGTTAGATGGTAGCCTAGTTATTTGCAATCAATGCAAAAATCCCTCTACCACAAGCACCGCCAAAAATTCTTACTCCTTCTTGACCTCACAGCTTGACTGTCTTAGCAAGGTAGGCTAATCACTGGTATGATTATTATATATCGTTATTTTTATTGTTTATGTCAACAACATAAACAATAAATGTCTACATGTAGTTGGTTTTAAAATGTTGGAAGAGCATTGATACAACATCTAAAAGGAGAAAGTAGACAAGATATATGCGCTTCAAAACCACCATGTGTTTGGATGAACAGCGAAGAAAACCACCACATGGGTATGGATTCAAGCATCTAAAGAGGCATCTTATAGGAAAAACGATATCTTGGTTTGTATTTAAAAATTGGTTTTTTGTCGGGAAGCATAAGCCTAATTAGAGGATCCACTTAGGCTTAATGGAAAGGCTCAATTTTGTGTCCATGTTTTCATAATATAATTTGAAAAGGAACCTAACGTTACATGACCCAATTAGATTTTAGTGTTGGGAAAAACTAGGTCAGATAAATCTATGTTAATGTGTCCATTATATTTATATTCATAGTAGAAAAACCATCATGTGGGTGTGGATACAACAGCTTGGATTCCACCCCATAGTGTAATTAAAGTTATAATTAGCCTCAATGACAGTTCAATTAGGAGGTCTCAATTGATGTTATACATTGAAGGTGTATAACATCAATCTCATCCACTGGAAAAAAACAGAAAATAACAGCAAAGGAAACTTCTGAACTGTGTTGGAACTAAACTTTAAAGTCCAAAAACTAAGAGACTGCTTTCATTGACAACTGTGCCAGCCCTAGTTTCTTTAACCAACCATGTGTCAACTTCCTAGTTCTATTTGTATGCCCTCTTTTGAGAGGAGTCTGCTTCATTGTCTAACTCTCTATCAAAGGGGATCTAATGCTCTTTTATCCTTTTTACATACTCCTTCTCCTCGATCCATTCCGGGCTCAGTTCAATGGGACTGGGAGGCTCTTACTCTTATGGAGCTATCTCTAGTAACACTGGGGAGTGATCAAAATCCCCTATATTTGTAAGCCACCATTTAAATCTATTGGCTTCATATATGAAAGATTCGGTTATAAGAAAGAAACCAATCCTGTTTGCAATCCTGTCAGTGCTTGTCCGCTTGTTCCTCCCAGTGGGAGAGAGCTTAAAGGGATCAATGTCAAGCAACCCTACTTCTTCCAAACAGTGTCTTAAAATAATCTGAAAGACAATCGATTTCTGTAGCATCACCCCATATCTCTGTAGCTCCCAGGGATAAGTTTGCATCCCCACCATCCACTGTAGCCAAACCCTGGTACAACCATCCCATTCTGAAAACCCTGCCATCATTTTACAGTCTTTCAGTGTTAGGACCATATATATTGACAATGGTGAGCTCTTCACCAAATTTCTGGAACATCAAAGAGCTCCCCAGACCTAAGGTAAAAGACCAACTATTAGTACAACAAAAAAATCTTTTCAACCATCCAACCTTCCCCTTGAACCTAAAGACATAAATTCCTAGTAACCTAAAAGTCTTCCCAACTCTGTAACATTTCAACCTCCCTTAAATATCATTTATAGCAATAATAAGACATTAGGTTTATGGGCAGTGATCAGTTTCTTATGGGACCACCAATTAGTAGGTATGAGAGGATTAATGTCAGATCCTCAATGACAAATCATTGATCTATCCATTAGAAGGAATTTATGCGAAGGGATCTTTTTAACAGAATATATTATTTCCTGTTATGGGGCTTGTAAAGGAGTTGTGGATACTGCTGTATGAACAACAAATGCTAGATACCTCACACATAGACTTCTTGAAGTGGTTCAACACATCAACCTTCCCTTTGAATCTAAAGACAAGAATTACTAATCACCTAAAAGTCTTCCCAACTCTGTGACATTTCTACCTCCCCCAGATATCGTTTCTTGTAATAGTAAGACATCAGTCTTATGGGCAGTGATCAATCTCTTAAGAGACAGTTTTTTATTAGGATTGGATATACCCCTACAACCATAGTCAATGATATCATTTCAAAACCTTCACAGGGGCAGGTGCTCCTCTAAGAGCCTTAATCAATGATAAATTTCTTCCAGAACTTACCTGCTTGTGAGCTAATGATATGTAGGATTTTCGAATGAGATAAGTCACTTTTGAACTTTTTCCATCAAAAAATCCTAGACCTCCTTCCATACCCACCAAAAAATACTGATCCTTCCTTAGACCTGAGACACAGGTTGCATTTTGAATTGTCAACCCTACTACTCTTTTGAACCCATCTTTGCTTCCAAGTTTAAATGTCTGCAATCCCTCGCTAGATGTTCATACTCAAAAGATCGAACACATCAGAAGGGCACCACTTGATATTCTAGGATCTGTTCACACTCCAGTTCTCCATGCTTCATAAAAATCAATCCAATAAGCCATCTCTCAAATCCAAACTGACTAGTATGCGAGCAACATTCACTACCCCCAAAGTTAATCTTGAAGACAACATTTCCATGATGTAGGAAGAGTATAGGGAGGAACTTTTACTAGTGCTCCAAAGTTCCGAAAGGATATGAATCCTAGCCTAGATGGACTTCCTGTGGAAATTTTTCTTGGCTGGTATTATTTTATTCAAGTAGATTTAAGGAAAGTGATTAAGGAAACTAGATTATCTGGAAAATTTGTGGCAGATTACGATGCTACTTTTATAGCCCTGGTAGTGAAAGACAAGCAATCCCACATATATTGACAATTTCATACCCATATCCCTTTGTAATTGCATCTTCAAAATTATATCCAATATTAAAGCTAGGATTTTAAAAGCCAATATTAAAGGCAGATGTTAAAAGGGATATTGTCAAAACAGATTTCTCATCAACAATTTGCTTTTCTGAAAGGGAGGTAGATCTACGATGTTGTGGGAGTAGCACAAGGGTTATATTCTATAAAAGTAACTAAGCTGAGGACAATGGTGGTTAAGGTGGACCACTTAAAGGCATATGATAGGTTTAGTTGGTTATATCTGAGATTTATGCTTATACATTTAGGGTTTTGTGCTCAGATTGTTTCATGGGTTATCAATTTAATCACATAACTATCCTTCTCCATCCTAATCAATGAGGCGACAACCCATTTCTTTAGGCCTGAGAAAATCCCACTACCCCCTTTGTTATTTCTCACTGTTGTAGAAGGTATTAGTAGGGCTCTGAAGTAAGCACTTAAGACTAGCATAATTAAGGATATCAAAGTTGCAAACAAATGCTGTGTGACTCATCTACTCTCTAACTTCAGAAAGATGATGAGACAGTTGAGTCTCATACAAATGCACATGCACAAATGGGAGAAGGTGACGCTTTTCAGAATACTGCAAAAGATGAATGTAAAGAGGACTTGGCTTATGATTATTATATCCAGGATGTAATATCCTATGGAATGTCTACCAAGAATATTAACTGGATCCCAAAGTTCCTTTTAACTCCACTAGTCAATTTTCTGCTTAATTCTTCAAATGGTGCAGGAAGTAAGTGAGGTTTCCTGGCTAAGGACTGAAGATGGTGGGATGAAAGTTCAATTCTGGAATTTATATGGGTTTTGGTGCAGCAGCAGATCAAAGTGCATATCTGAGGTGTCCTATGCACAAGGTACTAGTACCTTTCACTTTTCAGCAAAGGAATTAATCCCTTGCCTACTTCGAAGCTTCCTAAGTAGCTGGCATATGCATACAAGATGGGTAGGGGTTCAAGGAGTTTGCAGCAGTGTAAATATCAGTCAAATAATGGCTGGATGTGTTCAAGAGGATTCTGGAGCAGATTGGACAAGGTTTGAAAAGATTGGGGTGACAGATGCTTAATTGGGATTGTCGGGCTAGGAATTTTGATGGCTTTCCAAACACAAGGTAGAAGATTCCAGATTTCGATTTTAAAGGCTGATATGGTCAATATATTAAGTTATGACCCTACTGCAACAAACGGGAAATGAAATGGATTCACAGATTGTATTTTATGAATCAAACAGTGAAACTAGTCAAATAAAACCACTCAATGAGCTAGTCTCCAAATCTAACTTGATAATTGACCTCCATTAATTGATTTTTCTGTTATGAATGAGTATGCAGCTCTGATACAGTAATAAAAATAGTAATAAATTGCAATAGATATGACAGAATCCTTCTTTTCTTATTCAATAACTCCCTTCTCAAAATGGTGCCTCACAGGCTATGATTTTACATTACAATAGTGGAGAAATAGATAAGAGAAGAGAGAAGTTACTTCGGATATGTAATGTAGATTATGATCAGTCCATATAATGTCTATATGGCTGAAATTGCTTCATTCTGAACATGCTGGTCTTCAATGGTTGCAATCTTCAACTGATTCCCCCCTGTGGGGAAATCACCTCCAAAACTGGCTATGGGAGAAGTAGAAGTAGGAGAAGAGAGGAGAATGTTGAATATTGTAACTTCAAAGAATATTATATTTGTACTTTATTATTCTGGAGATGTTTCATCCCTCCGAGGTAACCCTATTATGTATCCGGAGATGTTTATTCCTCCGAGGGTTAGTATTAACTAGGGTTATTAGACCCACCATGTGTGGGTCGACCCTGTAGTTATATTTTAGGGGTTATTAGACTTCTCCAGGTGAGGTCGGCCCCAACAGGTCTTTTAGTCAGTTGAGAGTCAAGTATAAATAGAGGAGGTGAACTCCTCATTATATCACTCACTCACTCGTGAAAGAGTGCGCACTTGTCTGGGAGATCTGCTAAGGAGTCTTAGAAGGAAGGAGCACATCTTGTATTTTGGTTGATCATCTTATTGAGGAAAGATTTACTGGGTTTTCTACCCCATGAGGGTTTCCCAGGATATATTGTGTGTCTATCTTGTGATTGTGTTTCTATCAGAGATCTTGCTTGTCTTTTTGGTTTAAAACTTAACATGGTATCAGAGCTAGACTGAATAGGACATCTTTCACAAGGTAAGATCATCTCTCTCTCTCTTTGGTGAAGTTAGGGTTTCAGCCCAAAGTTGGTATTATTGATTTTTGGTTGCATGGCTGGATAGCCCTCATCAATACCTTTCTTTTAAGTCCTATATCGAACTTTTTGGTTGGGTAGAACTCCGGGAATTGCAAACCCTAATTCTACCAAAAGTACGATACGTCAGATTTTGGTTTCAGAAAAAAGTTGGAATTTTTTATTTCTGTGTACATGGTTGGATATCCCTTATCAAGAGCATTCTTTTAAGCTATAGATCGAACTTTTTGGTTGGGTAGAACTCCGGGAATTGCAAACCCTAATTCTACCAAAAGTGCGATAAAATTCTGTTTCAGATTCCGGAAAAGTGAAAAGTAACTTTCCAAGTTAGTCTACTCTGTCTCTTGGACTCCCCCAAGAGAAGATGGCTCCAAATACTAAGCTTGAAGACAAGCTAGAAGGCATAGAAAATTTTCGGGCATGGAAATACAGAATTGGTCTCATTCTTGAAGAGAATGATCTTGCTCATTATATCAAGGAGGAAGTTGCAGAACCAGAAGAAGATGAAGCCAAAGAAAAACACAGGAAGGATTTGATTAGGGCAAAGAGAATCATAGCAGATTCTATTAAATACCACTTGATTCCCCAAGTGGATTCCAAGAAGACTCCAAAAGAAATGTATGATGCCCTAGGAAGAATGTATGAAGGGAAGAACATCAATAGGAAGATGAATCTAAGGACTCAGTTGAAGAGTACCAAGATGCACAAAGGAGAATCCATTCAAGACTACTTCTCAAGAGTCTCTCTAATCAAAGAGCAACTAGATGCCATTGGTGATACTCTTGATGAGGATGAACTTGTGATGACAGCTCTAAATGGTCTCACTAGACCTTGGGAGTCATTCATTCAAACTATGTGTGCCAGAAAAGAAAGTATGAAGTTTGATGTAGTTTGGGAGGATTGTGTGCAAGAGGAGGCTAGGGTTGCAAATAAAGAAGCCCTACTCAAAGAAGATGACCAAGCCTTGGCCACACACACCAAAAGAAGAAGGAGTCAATCCTACTCCAAGAAGGATAGTCACAAGGAGTCTCATCCTCCTCACAGATTTCAGAAGAAAAGAGGATCTACTCATAGAAGGGATTACTCTTCCTTCCAGTGCTATTCTTGCCACAAATTAGGACACATTGCTAAAGATTGTCCTCTACAAAAGAAGAAGGGTTCTTACTACAAAAGACACCAAGCACATCTTGCAGAAGATGACAGTGAAGAAGAAGAAGTTGAGGAAGAAAGGTCTCACAATAAAAGGCCTAGAGATGAAGGGGAGGAAGAAGAAAGGACCTTCTCCAAAAGAAGGACAAGGAGAAATAAAGAAGAAGATGCAGAAGAATATGTTCTCTTCTCCGCACTCTCTGGATCCATAACCCCTGAAGAAGGTACATGGCTTATTGACAGTGGTGCTTCAAAGCACATGACAGGACAGAAAAGGACTCTCTCAAAACTTGAAGAAAAGACTTCTCCCCAAAAGGTATCTCTAGGAGATGACTATCAATATCCCATTAAGGGAATTGGTGAAGCAAACTACAAACTCGATTCTGGAACTCCCATGAAGATGAAGGAAGTTCTATATGTTCCAGGATTGAAGAAGAATCTGCTTTCAATCTCAGCTTTGGACAAGAAAGGCTACAGAGTTGCTTTCATTGATGGACAAGTGTTAATGTGGTCCAAAGGCAAAACCATTAAGGATGCAATTGTTATTGGTGAAGAGGAAGGAGTTTTATATAAACTCAAGGGTTATCCGGAAGCTGCTCTTGTTCATGAAACCTCCAGCCCCAGTGAGCTATGGCATAGAAGACTAGCTCACATCAACTACAAAGCCTTACCTTATGTAAGCAAGGTGGTCATAGGACTACCAGATTTAAAGGTTGATCATGATGGCTCATGTAAAGGATGTAAGAAAGGCAAGAATGTCAAGAACCCCTTTCCGAAGAGTGAAACAAAGACTAAGGGTATCTTGGAGTTAATACACTCAGATGTATGTGGTCCAATGCCCACCACCTCTCTAAGTGGTTTTGAATACTATCTTTCATTCATTGATGATCATTCAAGGAAAAATTGGATTTACTTTCTAAAAGGTAAGAATGAAGTCTTTGGAAAGTTCAAAGAATTCAAGGCCTTAATAGAGAATCTCTCAGATAAGAAAATCAAGATTCTCAGGACAGACAATGGTGGAGAATATACTTCAAAAGAGCTTGAAGAATTTTGTAAAGAAGCTGGAATCAAGAGAGAGCTAACCACTCCCTACAATCCCCAACAAAATGGGGTTGCAGAAAGGAAAAATAGAACCATCATGGAAGCTGTGAAGACTATGATACATGACCAGGATCTTCCCATGTATCTATGGGCTGAAGCAGCCAAGACAGCAGTTTATGTGCAAAATAGATTATCTCACAGTGCTCTTGAATTCAAAACTCCAGAAGAAGTGTTTACAGGTAAGAAGCCTGAAGTAAGCCATCTTAAAATATTTGGGTGTCCTGTGTACATCCACATTCCAAAAGAAAAGAGAACCAAGTTGGATCCCTCAGGTAAGAAGGGAATGCTTGTTGGTTATTGTGAAACTTCCAAAGCCTTCAGAATCTACATACCAGGTTTCCATCATATAGAAATAAGTAGAGATGTAACCTTTGATGAGGAAGCAGCTCTCAAGAAATCCAGAAAGTGTCAACTTGAAGAAGTTTATGAAGAAGATACATCTCCCAAAATCTCAGAGACTGTTCATGTCCCTAAAGAAGTTTCACCAGAGGATCATGACATGCTGGAACCACAAGAACCTCCTGTAGCAGAATTATCTAGGAAAAGAAGACCAGCATGGGCTAGAGATATTATTCAAGGAGCTGAAAGATATGGTGCCCCCGAAGGCTCCACTAGAGAAAGGAAGAAACCAAAACTAGTGTCCAACTATATGGCCTTGATGTGTGATCTTGTGGATCAACTACCTACCAGCTATGAAGAGGCAGCTCAGAAGAAAGAATGGGTAGAAGCAATGACAGAAGAATATCAGTCAATAATGAAAAATGATGTTTGGGATATAGTCCCCAAACCCAAAGATAAAAGTGTGGTTTCTTCCAAATGGATTTTCAAGATAAAACATGCTGCAGATGGTAGCATTGAAAAATACAAGGCAAGATTTGTTGCTAGAGGATTCTCTCAGAAGGAAGGAATTGACTATGAAGAAACATTTGCACCTGTCGCTAGGTATACTTCAATTAGAACTATCATGGCACTTGCATCCATGATGAAATGGAAATTGCATCAAATGGATGTTAAGACAGCCTTCCTGAATGGTGTAATTGAAGAAGAAGTATACATAGAACAACCTCAAGGTTTTGAGGTCAAAGACGGAAGGACCCATGTATGCAAACTGAAGAAGGCATTATATGGTTTGAAGCAAGCTCCCAGAGCTTGGTATGGAAGAATTGACAGTTTCTTATTAAGCATGGGCTTTACCAAAAGTAAAGCTGACCCCAATCTCTATCTTAAAGTAATGAATGATGAACCTGTTATATTGCTATTATACGTAGATGATCTATTTCTAACAGGAAATGAGAAACAAATCATTGAAAGCAAGAAGAAGCTTTCTTCAGAATTCGAAATGAAAGATCTCGGATTAATGCACTACTTCTTAGGCCTAGAAGTGTGTCAAGAGCCAAAAGGGATCTTTCTAAATCAAGGTAAGTATACTGTGGAGATCCTCAAAAGATTTGATATGTTGGAGTGTAAAGCTATGGCCACTCCCATGGACTCCAACCTAAAACTACTAGCTAATGATTCATCAGAACTAGTGGACATAACCCTATATAGACAAATCATTGGATCATTGATGTACTTGACAAATACTAGGCCTGATATATGCTTTGCTGTAAATACCCTAAGTCAGTTTCAAATAGAACCTAGAAAGGTTCACCTTATAGTTGCAAAGCATATCATGAGGTACCTAAAAGGTACAGTGGACTTTGGCCTTTACTATCTTGGAGACAATGAACTCAAGTTGCATGGTTTCTCAGATTCTGATTGGGCAGTTAGTGCCTCAGACAGAAAAAGTACTTCAGGTGGATGTTACGGTCTTGGATCTGCCATGATCTCCTGGTTCAGCAAGAAACAATCTAGTGTGGCCCTCAGTACCGCTGAAGCAGAATATATAGCTGCTTGCTCTGCCAGCTGTGAAGCGGTGTGGCTTCAGAAACTCTTACCTGGAATCTTTGACTTAGAAATGGATCCCACTGTGATTATGTGTGATAATCAAAGCTGCATTAAGATGACTGAAAATCCTGTGTTCCATGATAAGTCAAAACACATTGAGATCCGTTACTTCTATATACGAGATATGGTGCAGAGAGGAGCCATCAAGCTCGAGTATATAAGCACTGAGGATCAGGTTGCTGATATCTTGACTAAACCTCTGTCTCGAGTGAAGTTTGAGTACTTCCGAGACAAGCTTGGTATAGTCCAGAAGGACCCTCCTCGAAAGGGGGAGTAGTATAGTATTTCTGTCGCTTATTTTCTGTTTTGTTAGCTACTTACAATTATTTAGATTTAGAACTCTTACATATCGTTTATGCTAGATGTATACATGACTTGATATGATGTATTAGTGAGAATACATGTCTGATGTATACATGTTTTGTTTTGATATACATGCTTTTGATGTACACATGTTTTGATGTGATGTGTACATGTTTTGATTAGTGATGTATACATGTTTTGATGTACACATGTTTTGATGTGATGTATACATGTTTTGATTAAGTGATGTATACATGTTTTGATGTACACATGTTTTGATGTGATGTGTACATGTGTTGATTAAGTGATGTATACATGTTTTGATGTACACATGTTTTGATGTGATGTATACATGTTTTGATTAGTGATGTATACATGTTTTGATGTACACATGTTTTGATGTGATGTATACATGTTTTGATGTGATACATGATTGTACCTGCATGGATGAGAATACAGTTGAGGGGATTGGATCATCCCTGGACTTTCAGTCCTAAAGAGAGCCGTAGACGTGAGGTCTCCGAGAATGAAGTCCTTAGTGGACAGTTGAGGGGATTGGATCATCCCTGGACTTTCAGTCCTAAAGAGAGCCGTAGACGAGAGGTCTCCGAGAATGAAGTCCTTGGTGGACTTGAGGGGATTGGATCATCCCTGGACTTTCAGTCCTAAAGAGAGCTGTAGACGAGAGGTCTCCGAGAATGAAGTCCTTGGTGGACTTGAGGGGATTGGATCATCCCTGGACTTTCAGTCCTAAAGAGAGCCGTAGACGAGAGGTCTCTGAGAATGAAGTCCTTGGTGGACTTGAGGGGATTGGATCATCCCTGGACTTTCAGTCCTAAAGAGAGCCGTAGACGTGAGGTCTCCGAGAATAGAGGATAGGACTGCATCGTCCCTGGACCTTAGTTCAAAATGTACGTGATAGGGGATTGCATCATCCCGGAACTGATAGTTCAAAATGTACGTGATGGGGATTGCATCATCCCGGAACTGATAGTTCAAAATGTACGTGATGGGGATTGCATCATCCCGGAACTGATAGTTCAAAATGTACGTGATGGGGATTGCATCATCCCGGAACCTTAGTTCAAAATGTACGTGATAGGGGATTGCATCATCCCGGAACTGATAGTTCAAAATGTACGTGATGGGGATTGCATCATCCCGGAACTGATAGTTCAAAATGTACGTGATGGGGATTGCATCATCCCGGAACTGATAGTTCAAAATGTACGTGATGGGGATTGCATCATCCCGGAACTGATAGTTCAAAATGTACGTGATGGGGATTGTATCATCCCCGAACTTCGGTCCCTGAATTGATCCGTAGACGAGTGGTCTCCGAGAAAGTGATGATGTATCGGTAGGATACTTGTGATGACGATGTTGCTGATCGTGTGATGACGATGCTGCTGATCGTGTGATGACGATGCTGCTGATCGTGTGATGACGATGCTGCTGATCGTGTGATGACGATGCTGCTGATCGTGTGATGACGATGCTGTTGATCGTGTGATGACGATGCTGCTGATCGTGTGATGACGATGCTGCTGATCGTGTGATGACGATGCTGCTGATTGTGTGACGACGATGCTGCTGATCGTGTGATGACGATGCTGCTGATCGTAATGTTGATGTTGATGTTGACAGTGATGTACCAGTAACTGTTTGAGTTACTGATGAAGACAAATTGAAGAAAGCTTCCAATGATTTATAGATGTATCATGTGTAGTGACTCCTTGCTCCTGCAGATGCTGTTATAATATCCTTCTCATTAAGGGGGAGTGTTGAATATTGTAACTTCAAAGAATATTATATTTGTACTTTATTATTCCGGAGATGTTTCATCCCTCCGAGGTAACCCTATTATGTATCCGGAGATGTTTATTCCTCCGAGGGTTAGTATTAACTAGGGTTATTAGACTCACCATGTGTGGGTCGGCCCTGTAGTTATATTTTAGGGGTTATTAGACTTCTCCAGGTGAGGTCAGCCCCAACAGGTCTTTTAGTCAGTTGAGAGTCAAGTATAAATAGAGGAGGTGAACTCCTCATTAGATCACTCACTCACTCGTGAAAGAGTGCGCACTTGTCTGGGAGATCTGCTAAGGAGTCTTAGAAGGAAGGAGCACATCTTGTATTTTGGTTGATCATCTTATTGAGGAAAGCTTTACTGGGTTTTCTACCCCATGAGGGTTTCCCAGGATATATTGTGTGTCTATCTTGTGATTGTGTTTCTATCAGAGATCTTGCTTGTCTTTTTGGTTTAAAACTTAACAGAGAATTGTTCTGATATTCAATCTATAGAATTTAGAAGCCTTAAATCTCTACATCATCAGCTCATAGAACTCATTGGAGGTCCCGGGCACATCTCTCCATACATATGTCCATCCTCTAGTGCTCTTTCTTCAAATCTAGCTGCACATCTCCTTCAATGGTGGCCTCCTCTTCAGTCTGGCATTAGATATTCATGGCTGCAATATATTGGACATCAATGGTTGTAAGATTAATTTCTGGACCTGCACAACACTCCTGGATAACTCATGCATTTTTTGGGCACATCACCCAAGTGAAATGGTTGAGGCACAACAGTCAACTAGAGAAGCATCAGAGCTCTCATGAGAAAACATAAAAGATCAAAATTTCTTTCCTGGAGTTAGAATCATGCTTAAATAGATGAGATAGATTTCTTGGAAATCCATACCACACATGTGGGTGAGGTAGGGCGCATTCTATATGAGTTTGGCAACTTTTGTGCTTTCTCCACTTTCTTTCCTCAACTTCCATCAGTCTGAATTGGCAAGTGCACCCTAGCTGCTTTTATGGATGTTGCTAAATCTCTGTTGAGTGCGTTTCCTGCTTCTTTCTATTCTATTTACTTTCCACTTTTCTGCCTTTTCCAACTTTTTCCAACATTTCCTAATTCTTTCCATTTATTCTCCACTTTCCTGCTTTTGCCAACTTTACCCCAGCTTTTGTTAATTTCTAATTTCATTTTGACTTTATTTCCATTTTGAATTATTCTCCACTTGGGAAAAGTCATCCACTTGAGAACAATTTGACCTTCTAGCCTTATTATCCAACTTGGAAACATTTATTAGTATTTAATAAATAAAAACACTAAAATACTTCTCACAATAATTCCAGCTTCCAAAATTAAACAAAGAACTTAATAATTAATTATTTCCTAGGGTGTACTTGCCTCCAAAAATTACCTCCATGACTTAATTAATCAATTAATTATGACTTAGACCCCTAGGGATAGGAGGATCCAAGTGGTGACCAAGGTAACTAGGGGGGGGACATGACAGTCCTCCCTTCCCAAGACTGCTTGTCCTCAAGCAGTTTTAAACCCGGATGCTGTAGAATCTATTCATCTTCCCAAGTGGCATCCTCACTAGGCAGACCTTTCCACTATACCAAGTATTCTTTAATAACCCTATTTCTCAGCTTCCTTTCTCTGGTCTACAAGATGTCTTAAGGTTCTAGTACTAGATGCCCTTCATCATCAAGGGGGGGTAGCAGTTCTGAAACCTTAACCTGTTGGCCCACTGCCTTCTTCAAACAAGACACATGAAAAACATTGTGTATTTTGCTTTCTGCTGGCAGATCTAACTCATAGGCTACTTCACCCACTTTCTTTGTTATTTTGTAGGGACCATAAAACCTTGGCAGTAATTTTTTAGCCCCCTTTGTATTAAGTGTGTTTTTTCAGTATGGCTGCAATCTTAGATAAACCAAGTCTCCTTCCTGAAAAGTTCGATCTGTTCTGTTCTTATCTGCATTAATTTTCTGCTGATTTTGTGCAACCTGTAAATTTTCTTTCAGTGCACTGAGAATGTCCTGGCCTTCTTGCAACCAATCTTTGCCTTTTGTGCCTTGCAATTTCCAAAAACCAGATCTGCAAAAGTAGCTGATTCATACCCATACAAAGCTTTGAATGGGGTCATTCCAATGGACATGTGGAAGGTGGTGTTATAACAGAATTCTCCCAGATGTAACCAGTTGACCCAAGCCTTCTGTTGTCCTGTAACATAGTTCCGGAGGTACCCTTCTAGCCATTGGTTAACTCTATCAGTTTTCCTATCTGTCTGGGGATGGTAGATGGTACTGAGGTTTAAATTAGTATTTACCAATTCGAACAGAGATTTCCAAAAGGCACTAGTGAACTTACTATCCCTGTCACTAACTATGATTTTTGGAAGCCCATGTAATCTGAATACTTCTCTAAAAAAAAGTGCAGCTACTTGACTAGCATAAATAGTAGATGTGACAACAAAAAAATGAGCAAATTTGGTTAACCTGTCAACTACTACAAAAATACTATCTGTACCCTGGGATTTGGGCAAACCTGTGATGAAATCCATTGATATGCTCTCCCATTTCTGTCCAGGAATTGGAAAAGGTTGTAGGAGACCTGGAGGATGAGTATGCTCCGCCTTGTTTTGCTGGCATGCAGTACACTCACTAACATGCTTTAGAACATCCTCCTTGAGGCCCTTCCAGGTGAACCTCTCTCTTAATTTTCTGTAAGTCTTGAAAATACCAAGATGGCTTGCCACTAGAGCATTGTGGGCAGCCATTAAAATCTGCTTCTTCAGCTGAGAATCAAGAGTTGAAAATTTTTTGTTCTTATAATAGATGACATCATTGATGACCTGGTAGTGATCTTCTTGGTTTACTCTATCTAGCAAATAACTAGCAAACTAATTTTTAGCATATTCCTTAATTAACTGTGCCTTCCAGTCGGTAGGTACTTGCAGCAAAGAAAAAATAGGCTTCCTAGATAGGGAATCAGCAACTACATTCAGCTTACCTTTCTTATATTCAATATCAAAATCATAGGATTGAATTTTGCTTACCCACTTTTGCTGCCTATCATTCTGCTCCTTCTAAGTTAGGAAATGCCTCAAACTGTTGTGGTCTTTCATAACTATAAATTTACCTCCCACCAAGTACTGCCTGAATTTATCCAATGCATGCATGATAGCTAACATATCCTTGTCATAGATCGAGTACAGCCTCTCATGGGGCTGCAAATTCCTGCTCGCATAGGCAATCGGGTGTATATTATGCATCAGAACTGCTCCTATGCCCTCGCCCGAGGCATCACACTCCAAAACAAAAGGCTGGCTGAAATTTGGGAGTGCCAAGACTGGGCAGCTGCTCATAACTTCCTTCATTTTATTGTATGCTTTTTCATCCTCTTCATTCTAGGAGAAAGCTCCCTTCTTAGTAATATCTGTCAAGGGAGAAGTGAGTTTGGAGAATCCCTTCACAAATTTTCTGTAATATGTGCATAATCCTATGAACCCTCTTAGAGCAATTATATTCTTTAGGCTGGGCCAATCTAAGATGGCTTGGATCTTCTCCAAGTGTACCTTGACTCCATCTTTCCCAATGATGTGGCCAATATAGAGGAGTTCCTTCATACCAAACTCACACTTTGGTAGTTTGGCATAGAATGATTATTCTGCAAGTAGAGTTAGTACACTATCCAAATGCTGCAAATGCTCTTCCCATGTCTTACTATAAATTAGAATGTCATAAAAAAAAAGTACAAACTTACGGAGCTGTTTGCTGAATATTCTGTTCATGCAGGATTGAAAAGTTGCTGGTGCATTTGTTAAGCCAAAAGGCATGACAAGAAATTCAAAATGCCCAAAATGGCATCGAAAAGCAGTTTTATGCACATCTTCACTTCTCATTCTGATTTGGTGGTAACCAGAATGAAGGTTAATTTTAGAAAAGTATTTGGCCCCATGCAACTCATCGATCAGCTCATCAATCCTTGGAATAGGATATCTATTTTTTATGGTTTTCTTATTTAAAACTCAGTAATCAATGCACATGCGCATTGTTCCATCTTTCTTTTTGACCAGCACCACTGATGAAGCAAAAGGGCTTGAGATGGGTCTTATGAACCCCATTTCCAGCATCTCTTTGATGGTCTTCTCTATTTCATCTTTGAATCTCTTGGGGTGTTTGTAGGGGTGATTTTTGACGGGAAAAGTTCCAGGTTTCAACTCTATCCAATGTTCAGTACCCCTATCAGGAGGCCTTCCATGTGGCAGATCCTCAAACACCTTTTTGTGTTTTTGCAGCAGTTTTTGAATATCTTTAGGACGTTGAGACACATCAATGGTGGTTCCTTTGGTGGTGATCAAGCATTCTGCAGCCCACTCTATGTCTCCATACCTCAAAACAGATCTCATTCTATGTGCATAAATCACTTGTTTTGGGTAGGTGTTAACACCCCTCAAAACCACTTGCTTACCTTCAGTATCTTTAAAACACGTTTGGGGAATTCTATAATTTACCACATGCTCACCAAGTGAGAACAACCATTGTACCCCCAACACAACATTAGTATCAACAACATCAACAATCTAAAACCTATCAGTTACAGTATGGTCTCCAATAGTTACCTGTAGCTTAGGGATCCACCTGTTGCATTGCATAGTGTTTTTCTTACCGGGAATAATAACTGTGAAACCCCCAAATTTTTAATATTGGAGTTTTATCCTCTCCACCATGGTTGAATCAATGAAATTATGTGTGGCTCCCCCATTGACCATCACTGAAACTTACTTCCCTTGCACTACCCCCTTAAATCTCATAGTGTGGTACCGGTGTACTCCACTCAAAACTACAAATTTTGCTTCTGTTTGAGTTGGTTCTTCTTCTTCTGCTGTATTATACCCCTCTTTTGCAGGTTCTTCCACTTGTGCTTCTACACTCATTTCCTCCTCGTCACTTTCAGAAAATACTTCTATGTAGTGAGCTTTTCCTTTTGCACATTTGTGCCCGGGGACCCATGGCTCTTGGCAGGAAAAACACAGCTTTTTCCTCCTTAACTCATCCCGATCTCGGAATGAGTATTCTTTCTTATTCAGGGAAGAATTATTTCTGAAAGGTGGCTTAGAATTCTGAAATTTTGCAGGTGGATTAAACTTAGGTGGGTATCTGGTTCTTGGGATTTCATCTTGCAGATCCCTAGTTCTGCTCAAGGCTTCTTGGAGGGTGGCTGGTCTATAGGATTTAACCATCCCTCTCAAAGGTTTTTTTAATCCTTCTATGAACAGCAGGATCAACCTAGGTTCTGATATATCAGTGACCATCACTGCCAACTTTTGAAATTCTGATATATATGCCTCTGGTGTGTTGGTTTGTTTCAAGTGTGCCAACTCACGGAAAGACAGCTCAAGATCCTTCCTATCAAATCTTTCCATCAATCTCCTTGTGAAATCTTCATAAGACATAACTAAATCATGTCCTAGGTTTCTCATGCCATGAAACCACCAATCACTGGCCTCCCCTTCCAAATGAAAAACTGCCATTTTGATGGCATCTCTTTCTACCATAGGATGCAGCTGAAAGTATATGTCTAGTTTCTGCACCCAGGAAATAGCATTGCATTTTGCAGTCCCATCAAAGTAAGGTATCTTGACCTTACCTGCAGCATTCCTCAACTCAAAGTTGTTTGTTGGCTACCTAATATATCCCCTTGGCTGATTTTTAAGGTAAATCTCAGAAAAATATTTGAAGGTGAGATCTCTTCTGCACTCATCACTCAGGGTCAGATACACTGCATGTCTCTCCTCACAGGTAGCTACAGGGGCACTGGGTGCTTCTTTATTTTCCTCAAAAAAAGTGGGCATGGTTTGTTGAGGTTGATCCATTTTAAATTCTTTAGGCCTATTGAATGGACCAGTCTTTGAAAAAATGGTTTCTCCAAATGTTTTTCTTTCACCCTGGTGGGAACCACTAGCACTCCCTTATACCTCTTTGTGTGCCAACTGTCTACTAAGGATTTCTTTCGTTTCATGACCATTCTATGCTACAGTATGTGTTAGATTTTCTATCCCTCTAACCATTTTAATCAGAAATTATCTAAACTCATCATTAGCTTCATGTTCAGACATGTTTCTATTCCCTTGTATTTCTCCTTCAGTAGAATCTACCTCTTCTTCCCTAGTGTCTTGGTGGCATTTTCCTTTGGTGCCAGGGTTTTTCTTGAGCTCATCACCACGACAAGAGTAGGTTCAAAGGACCATGCTCTGATACCACTGTAATATCCTATGGACTATCTACCAAGAATATTAATTGGATCCCAAAGTTCCTTTTAACTCCACTAGTCAATTTTCTGCTTAATTCTTCAAATGGTGCAGGATGTAAGTGAGGTTTACTGGCTAAGGACTAAAGATGGTGGGATGAAAGTTCAATTCTGGAATTTATATGGGGTTTGGTGTAGCAGTAGGTAAAAGTGCAGATCTGAGGTGTCCTATGCACAAGGTACCAGTACCTTTCACTTTTCAGCAAAGGAATTAATCCCTTGCCTACTTCGAAGCTTCCTACGTAGCTGGCATATGCATACAAGACGGGTAGGGGTTCAGGGAGTTTTCAGTAGTGTAAATATCAGTCAAATAATGGCTATATGTGTTTAGGAGGATTCTGGAGCATATTGGACAAGGTTTGGAAAGATTGGGGTGACAGATGCTTAACTGGGCTTGTCGGGCTAGGAATTTTGTTGGCTTTCCAAACACAAGGCAGAAGCTTCTAGATTTAGATTTTAAAGGCTGATATGGTCAATATATTAAGTTATGAACCTACTGCAACAAATGGGAAATGAAATGGATTCACAAATTGTATTTTATGAAGCAAACAGTGAAACTAGTCAAATAAAACCACTCAATGAGCTAGTCTCTGAATCTAACTTGATAACAGACCTCCATTAATTGATTTTTCTGTTATGAATGAGTATGCAGCTATAATACAGTAATAAAAATAGTAATAACTTGCAATAGATATGACAGAATCCTTCTTTTTTTATTCAATAACGCCCTTCTCAAAATGGTGCTTCACAGGCTATGATTTTACATTACAATGGTGGAGAAATAGATAAGAGAAGAGAGAAGTTACTTCGAATCTGTAATGGAGATTATTATCAGTCCATATAATGTCTAGATGGCTGAACTTGCTGCATTTTGAACATTCTGGTCTTCAATGGTTGCAATCTTCAACTGATTCCCCCCTATGGGGAAATCACCTCCAAAACTGGTTGTGGGAGAAGTAGAGGTAGGAGAAGAGAGGAGAACAGTTCTGATATTCTATATATGGAATTTAGCAGCCTTAAATCTTTGCATCATCAGCTCATAGAAATAACTGGAGGTCCTAGGCACATCTCTCCATAATTATCTCCATCCTCTAGTGCTCTTTCTTCAAATCTAGCTACACATCTCCTTCATTGGTGGCCTCCTCTTCAGTCTGGCATTAGATCTTCATGGATGCACTATACTGGACACCAATGGATGTAAGATTACTTGATGGACCTGCACAACACTCCTGGATAACTCACACAGTCTTGGGGCACATCAGCCAAGTTAAATGGTTAAGGCACAACACTCAACTAGAGAAGCATCAGATCTCTCATGAGAAAACATAAATGATCAAAAGTTCTTTCATGGAGTTAGAATCATGCTTAAATATATGAGATAGCTTGCTTGGCAAGCTAGACCACACGTGTGGGTGAGGTAGGGTGCATCCTCTCTGAGTTTGGCAACTTTTGTGCTTTCTCCACTTTCTTTCCTCAACTTCCATCAGTCTGAATTGGCAAGTGCACCTGTTAACACCCAAAAAGTTCTCACTACCTCATCTACCCCATTACATGACTCATTTGTCCATTTTCCTACCATATTTCCCTTAAAAACCCTGAAAATCCCACTAAAAAGCCTCCAAAAGGCCACAAAACCATCAAAAAAGCCTCAAAAAGGCTAAAAAACCCCTTTTCCTCCAAAAATATCCAAAATTCCTCTAAAAATAGCAAAAACCCTCTAAAGAGGGAATAAAAAATATAAAATAATGAGGAAAAAGGAGGAAAAAACCCTATACAGCTGACCTAAACCATTTGGTTCCCAAAACCATGGACCAGCACTCCACCACCAAAAAACTATAAATAGGTGATGGAGACCCCTCATTTTATATCCACAATCATAAGCACCCTTACTCTGCCATAATAACTCTTGAAACCCTAGCTCACCCTTGAGATACTTTCACCTTAAGAGCCCCTTTTGGCCCATTCCCACCATTGGAGAAAGAGAAGGAGCAAGTTGGAGCTTGGAGCAACCCTCTTGGGCCATTGCAAGAGCTTCACCAACCTTCACATTGGAGGTAAAATTAATACAAAAACTATTTACATTATCTCTTGTCTTTTTATGTTTCATGCACTAGCTTAGTATAATCTTTCATTTTGATATCTTGTCTTTTAATTACTATTAATCGAACTACTACTAAGGAGCCCCTTCTCCTTAGTAGGTGCTCATTTGCACAAGCTAGGGTGAAAACCCTAGCTACAGTTTTGGCGACTCCACTGGCCTACGAAACCAGAGTAATTTAGCTCAGACATGGTCAACCCAGCAGTATGTCCCAGATTTGTGTCCTCTCTGGACCCTTATGATGTACACAGTGGTTCTCTATGCATCCTACAGATCCCCCTTTTTTCGGGTCTTACAGTTATTTTTATGTATCTTGATACGAGCATGGGTATGCCCGCCTCGTCCATATATTGAGATTCTTCCCCATTCAGTATTTGAGGTCATGTATATGTCAGGTCCCCCTCTTTTGGACCACATTGTTATTATTGTTTTATATCTTGATATGAGCATGGGAATGCCCGCCTCGTCCATATGATCAGATTATTCCTCATCCATTATTGAGGTTATGTACTTTTAGTTTTTGCAGTTGGTTCGAGATCGTTGTTCCAGGCTCCAGTTTGTTTCTTCTCTTCTCCACATCCCAGGAAAACCATTCAAAGACTTATGATGTCTATCAGCCATACGATGAGCTCCTGCCCTCACACATCAGGGGGCAATCTGTTAACACCCAAAAAGTGCTCACTACCTCATCTACCCCATTACATGACTCATTTGTCCATTTTCCTACCATATTTCCCTTAAAAACCCTGAAAATCCCACTAAAAAGCCTCCAAAAGGCCTAAAATGGCTCCAAAAGGCCACAAAACCATCAAAAAAGCCTAAAAAAGGCTAAAAAACCCCTTTTCCCCCAAAAATATCCAAAATTCCTCTAAAAATAGCGAAAACCCTCTAAAGAGGGAGTAAAAAATAAAAAATAATGAGGAAAAAGGAGGAAAAAACCCTATACAGCTGACCTAAACCATTTGGTTCCCAAAACCATGGGCCAGGACTCCACCACCAAAAAACTATAAATAGGTGATGGAGACCCCTCATTTCATATCCACAATCATAAGCACCCTTACTCTGCCAAAATAGCTCTTGAAACCCTAGCTCACCCTTGAGCTACTTTCACCTTGAGAGCCCCTTTTGGCCCATTCCCACCATTGGAGAAAGAGAAGGAGCAAGTTGGAGATTGGAGCAACCCTCTTGGGCCATTGCAAGAGCTTCACCAACCTTCACATTGGAGGTAAAATTAATACAAAAACTATTTACATTATCTCTTGTCTTTTTATGTTTCATGCACTAGCTTAGTATAATGTTTCGTTTTGATATCTTGTCTTTTAATTACTGTTAATTGAACTGCTACTAAGGAGCCCCTTCTCCTTAGTAGGTGCTCATTTGCACAAGCTAGGGTGAAAACCCTAGCTACAGCACCTCAGCTGCTTTTCTGGATGTTGCTAAATCTCTACTGAGTGATTTTCCTACTTCTTTCTATTCTATTTACTTTCCACTTTTCTGCCTTTGCCAACTTTTTCCAGATTTTCTTGATTCTTTCCATTTATTCTCCACTTTCCTGCTTTTGCCAACTTTACCCCAGCTTTTGTCAATTTCTAATTTCATTCTGACTTTATTTCCATTCTTAATTATTCTCCACTTGAGAACAATTTGACCTCCTAGCCTTATTATCCAACTTAGTGACATTTATTAGTATTTAATAAATTAAAACACTAAAATACTTCTCACAATAATTCCAGCTTCCAAAATTAAACAAAGAACTTAATAATTAATTATTTCCTAGGGTGTACTTGCCTCCAAAAATTACCCCCATGAATTAATTATTCAATTAATTATGACTTAGACCCCTAGGGATAGGAGGATCCAAGTGGTGACCAAGGTCACTAGGGGGGGGTCATGACACAGGAACAAAAAGAAGCAAATGAGTATGTCAAGCATGTAGTTGATATGCTTGAAGAAGCTGAGAAGAAAGGCAGTGAATACTTCCTGAGTCTTGTAACAGACTTGTAACATCAAGAGGAAGATTTGATGATTGTATCATCAAAAAAGACCAATTGGTCTTGCAGTTTTGAAGTTGACAATTTAAGTGTGTTTGTAGGTGTTGCAGAAGGCAATCCATCGCTTGGAGTTGTCTTAAGGGAAGTGGAAAGTTGTCAAACAAGGTATGATGAAGAGAGTCTTTCTAATGAAGACCAAGTAGATTTGTTGCAGCAGAAGGAATTTATAGATTTCTTACTTAACGAGGGAAGCATCTCTAAGGAAGGTGAGACAATCATGTCTCGTATGAAGGAGCCTGTTATTGTTGAGGACAAGGATAAGTTGGCTTGTCTGAATGGCAAATGATTGACAAATGATTGACGAAAAATTGTCGATTTTAATTATGTTTTTCACATGATATTTTTGTTACCAGACAATGCATCATTATCTGATGATAATAAGGATTCACATGAGCTTACTCGAGAAATTTTTGGAAGGTAGGTTTAATGGGAAAGAATCTTATATCCTAGTGTTGAAGAAATGAATAAAGGTTATTGTCTATCATTTACTGCTAAAGTGGTAGTTGAATCATATCGAGCATTATTTGAATCTCCTACCATAAAGGATAATGTCAAGTATATCTCTCATGCCATTCAAAACCCTGAGAATAAGTAATGACACTAGGAAAAATATTTGTGAAAAACTAAGCATTAGTGAAGGCATTAAAAACAAAATTCTCTTGTCTTTGCTATCCTAATTACTACCCCCATATTTGTATGGGTGTGCCCCTAATGAAGTTCTGGACTATTTTTTGCATCACTTTGGGAGCTCTAGCTTCCTAAAAGGTAGGTCTAGGTGCTAAACAATCATAAAAAACATGCAAGAGACCATGAATAAACAAATTATCGGCACCTCAATTAAGTAGGTAACCCTTCTCTATAATTATGGGCAAGTTTGTTACAAAACAACAAGAGAAAAAAGAAAATGTTTGATGTAACTCAACACACATATGGTAGAAAAGAAGTTATAGGAATGAAGCATATTAAGAAGATTAATGTTAGTTAAAAAATACATTTGAGCCAGATGACTGCAAATCAAAGAGAATCCTATTGGAAAGATTGTTTCATTCATCTCCAAATAATGTTCTGGAACCATCCATGGAATTATCAAAACCACCTTGTTTTAGATTTGTTTGTATGGAAGTGCCAAAACCAAATTGTCGTGACAAGATTTAGGGAAAATTTTCTTTGGCACCAATTCAAAGGGGACATTTTCATCCTTATTTTGAACTTTAAAGAATTCAAGAAAAACATTAGATCGATCTGGATATGTGAGAAAGCCAGCTTGTTCCTAAAACGTTCTGGAAATTATGTTGGGGATGACCTGTTCTAGCAAATATTTATGTCTAACCTATGCAAATAATGTCCAAATCCGATCTATGCCTAGTGATGTTTTAGGGTTATCTCATATAAATTTTTTGGTGAAAAAATAAAGTATTTATATATTTGGGTTGGACACATTCTTGGTATGATTTTGTGCTTTGTTTCAAGTCACAAAGGAGCAACAGTCTTGTGTAAAAAATAACCCATAGACCAGTCTAAAAAGGGAAAATTTAATGGATCTCCTGTAGCATTGATTTGAGTGTACACTCAACAAAACATGAAGGTGGATTCTTAAGATTGCAAACTCAGCAAAATTGTAGACCTAAAGGATGACCTAATCATAATGTGGTATGTGTGTGAGTGCAACCAGGATTTTTGTGTTCATCATCAACATATTGGAAGAGTGTGAGTGATCAGACGACACTAGTGCACCTCACTTCATCCCACTTGTTGACAGGTCATATCCTTCAAGGTATAATTTTGTAGTCATATCCTCTACATAACGTTTTTTGAAGGGATCCATCCCACTATTTCATACCTATGTTGGAGGTCACCAACATTTGTAGCCAATATTTAGGCCCTAATGAAGCTCCAACTCTTCAAATTTCTATTTAGAGGCAAATGCCATCCATTTACTATGCACATGATAATGGACAACTTCTAAACCATGTAGAGCAAGGACATATTTGGTTGTATTAGGATCTGATCCAGTCTAGGCTTCTAACCCACTGTTTTTTTCATTTATTTATTATTTTTTTTAACCTAGCAAGTTCCGACGAACTTGCTATACTGGCGATGAAAATGTCCATCGCTAATATAGCAAGTTTGTCGGATCTTTTTTTTTTAAATATGATACGCCATCTCTATAGTGAAGACCCTTTGTCGGAACTTGGTAGGTCTTCCCGTCGCTACAGCGACAACGTATGTCTGAATTTTTTTTTTTAAATATGATATTCCATTGCTATAGCGATGGCCCTTTGCTGAAACTTGGTCAAAACTTCGTGGGTATAGCGACGAAGCTTCCTTGACTTATTTTTTTTAAATATGAGGGGCCATCGCTATAGCAACGATCTTTTGTTGTTATAGCAATGACCTTTCGTTGCTAGAGAGACAGAGATTGCTTGACTTAGTTTTTTTAAATATGAGACATCGTCGCTAAAGCAACGAACTTGCGTTGCTAGAGAGACAGAGATCGCTTGACTTAATTTTTTTTAAATATGAGAGGCTGTCGCTATAGCCACAAACTTTCGTTGCTATAGCGACAAACAAGGTGTTGCTATAGCGACACAGTTTGATTTTTTAAAGATAGCACGGTCCATGTCATTTTTGTCTCTATAGCGACAAACATTGGCAAGTGTTGCTACAGTGACGAAATTATTGCCACGAAAACACAGCACTATAGCAACGCAAAAGTGTTGCAATAGCAACGATTTTTCGTGAGAAAAATGTCCACATGTACTATTTTTATCAATAAATGCTTGGAAACTTATCTTCGTTGCTTCACCTCTAAACAAAAACATCATTGGGCAAAGTGGCTCCCTCTCGTTGAATGGTGGTACAATACCACTTACCACACTACCTATAAAATGACCCCGTGTGAAGCAGTCTATGGTCAGGCACCACTAGTTCTTCTTCCATAGACCCCCAACAGTTCACCAGTTTAGGCAGTTGACACAGTCCTTCACAACCGTGATCAGATTCTTCGCATTTTGTAGGACAATCTTCACATGGCAAGAAATCGCATGAAGCAACAAGCTGATCAGCACCGTTCTGAGCGCACTTTTCAAGCAGGTGATATGGTTTTTCTTCATCTCCAGCCATACAAGAAATCCTCCCTAAAACTCAAAGGGCATCATAAGCTCGCTCCAAATTTCTATGGGCCATATCGGATTCTTCAGAAGATTGGGTCCGTTGCTTATAAGTTGGAACTTCCTCCTTCTTCCCGCATTCATCCAGTATTTCATGTCTCTTGTATGAATAAAGTTCTTGGAACCAACATCAAAGGACAAACTATTTTACCCGAACTAGATAATGAAGGATCCATCCTTTTGGAGCCGGAGGCCATCCTCAATAAGCGCACTCGTTAGCTTTGCTCTCGCTCTATCAAAGAGGTCTTAATTCAGTGGCACGGCATGCAACCAGAGGATGCTACATGGGAACCACTCCTTCAGATTCAACACTAGTTTCCACATCTAAAGCTTTGAGGACAAAGCTTTTTCTAAGGGGGAGGGGATGTTAGGAACCCATGTCTTTACTTTGTTACTATATTGTTGTTGGACGCATATGCTTTGTAAGTCGTCCCGTAGTATTTGTTGATCCATAGTTTGTGTTATTGTTGTTTGGCACATATGCTTTGTAAGTTTCCCATAGAATTGTTGATCCATAGTTTGTATTGGCACATGGTTTTGACCCATAGTATTGGCTCCTAGACTTAGTGTATAAGTGTGTGTTGAGGCCTATAAAAGCATCATGAAGTTATTTGTATTGAGCTTGCTTAAAGGAGGTTTCCCCCTCGAAGTTGCCCGTGATCAATAAAAATATTATGTGATCCAATATATTGTGCATTTTATCAATCATTTGTTGCAGGTTCCTCACAAGGACATCATCAAAGGGGGAAAATGATAAAGGAACAACGACAAGCAAGCAGTGACAAGGGTAGAGGACCAGTCACGGAGCAAATAAAGCAAAAGTGAAGCAGATAATGCAGAGTAATTAGTTAATGGGTCACTTTACGAAGTGGACCACCTTTGTAATGGTCAAGTGAGCCTATCAATAGGAGTAACATTGTAACTCTATGGGAATCTTATCAGAAGTTATCTTATATGATATTATCTTGGGAGTTTGTAATCTTTTTTATCTCTATTTTGATATCCGGATCCGACCTGGTATTGGTTTTGTGGATGTGTATCCTTGATTTTGTGATGTGTAAGACCGACTAATGAGTAATGAGAAGGATCATTTTTTCCATGTCTTTGTCTCTTTTGTAACTTGTCGCAATGTGACTGAATATGTGTTATTGCAATATAATTGAATGTGTCTTATCAAAGCATGGTTAAATATCGTTTATGAATGAATCGGTAATGTCGCAATTGTGTTATGTATCTCTTATCGGTTAGATATACTTCTATAATTTGTTATTGTGTAGATCTGATTAGCATGTTTTGCTGCGAATGATGATTATGTCGATCTTCGGGTTACATGGTGATTGAATGTGAATGATTCATGTTCTCTTCTATCTACAAAAATGTGGTTCCTACAACCCCCTTAGGTATCTTGGGTGAGACCTCACTCACTCTGTGGGTGTTGCTGGAAAGGATAAACCCTTTCCGGGTTGATATATATGGGAGTTTGTGTCGAGATTTGTTGACATAGTGCGAAGTGAACCCCTTTCGACAGAAGTGTGTCAAAAAATGGTTCTGTTTCTGGGACCCTATTGTGAAAAGGAGATGGCATGCTATGGTATCTAACAAAGCTGTAGATCAAAGAATGGGTCCATAAAAAGAAGCAAGAGTTCGTTGAGGAAGAAAAAAGGAGCCCTAGATGGTCAACAGATCAGTGGTTGTTGAAGTACATCTACTCTGATATCCACGGGGTATTTTTTTGCAAGTTACCTCTACTGGTGTATGAATGGTTGGCGTAACTAAATTTTCAGAAGAAGAATTTCCAAGGAGGTGAGCCTGAACATTGGACCCCGGAACTGATCCAGCAATTGAGTCGGGTTAACAGCAAAGATTCAAGGGATATCAATGTTCGGGTAGATAGCATTTTGGAAGGGTACATTACTGATTTTGATGTCGACACAGTTAGATCATACATCGACGCAGAAAGGAAGTTATTTAAGGGGCCCAGAGGAAAGTATATATTGTCGCTACAATTATGGATCAAAATGCTCATTTGTGAAAAACGAATATCGAAGATGAACTCCAACGAGCAAAGCTCGAGTGTGTGGAGACTATGGGTACTATGAAGATGCAGGTCTCATAGAATGATGCGTGGTATATGGATATGAGCTACGAAGAAATTGTGAGGGAAGCTATGGAATATTGTGGTTGCCTCAGAAGTGGGGTGAGGTTCCGGCCAGAGAAGAAGAGGAGGACTGAAATAGAGAGAGATTCCTAGTGCGACCAGAATGGAGGAATACGGAATGGGGCCACAAGGGACTAAGTGACATGTTGGTACGGGGTTAGAGCACATGAAGTGCTAAATCCGACAGCAATAGAAGCGTCATCAGTGGAAGAAAGGACCATTTGCGAAGGAGTAAAAGCCGATGAAAGTGCAAGTTTTGGTTAAATTTAGTTAGATTTGGTCATGTGGACCATTTTGTAACTGCATTCGTAGCCTATAAATAGAGTTACAATTGTAATCCTAAGGGAAAAAGAATAAGGATAATAATCTATCTTTTGGCATCGATTGATAGGATTGAATAACATAGTAGTTTTGTATTTTTCGCTTTCGGAAAATTTTGCCCTGAATGTGAATTCACGTTAAGTCACAACTTTTGAGATGAGTTAATGCATGACAATGTTCGGTTATGTTTCTATTTTTGTTGATGTGTTCTGAATGGTGGATATTGTCTAAATGATGCGATATGTTTCAGCTTTTGTTTCTTTGTTGTTTAACACATAATATGTGAATGTCGATTGTATGTTGTTGATGGGATTTTAAGTTAATATGCGAATGTTGATTATATGATGCTGATGTGAAGTGTTATTATCATGTTAAGTTAGATCTCTTGTTTCTAGTGTGATGGAGTAAGGGTTAATGCATGTTCTCTCCATACTACAGAAACTTGGTTCCTGCAGCCCCCCTTGATCATCTCAAGTGAGACCTCACTCACTTCACGGGTGTTGCTGGAAGGGATAATACCTTTCCAGGCCAGTGATCCAGGGATTTTGGTTTGTGTTTCTTGACAGCAGTGCGAAGTGAACTACTGTTGATAGTCACTGTGTCAACATGACCCTATGATGATGAAGAGGACGACCAGGAAAACCCTAAACTTGAGGAAGGACAAACCCAAGGCTACAAATCACCCACAACCCCGTGCACCTCACCAAACTTTGGAGGAATAAACACAAGCTCTTCGTAGAGTTGTCCTGCATGTCACAATAGCAGTAACAGTAGAGGATCTAAAAAAATTGGTAGACGACCAAGGATGGCGGGCAACGACGTGAAGTTGCATCTCTTTTAGGGAAATGGGATGGAGGATCTTGAGCAGTACTGGTTCTTTTGCAAATTAGTGTAGACAATAAAAAAAGTACGTGATGAAGCTATCAAGAAGGGAAAAATGGCGACGACCTTCATAGGTTTTGCAATGGATTGGTACATTAAACTTATATAAGTTCCTGCAGGACTTCAGTAGGAGAATCTAGTATAAATCAGATTCGGGTTCATTGACGAGTTTAAGAAGCCTAAATCATAATCACAGTACATCACAAAATTGAAGGAGATCAAGAAATTTCCTAATGAGTCAGTGTGGGAGTTTTATCAAAGATTCAAAACTATGATGGCTAAAGTTATTTTTGCGATGAGCGATGTATAGCATAAGGAATGGTTTATTTTGGGATTGATACCACACATTCAAATGCCGTTGATGCAGCAAAATATCCTATGCCATGTGGAGGCATTGGAAATTTCTATGAATCTCGAAGCTTTGTTGATTGGATAAACAGGGATTGGCATGAGCAAAAACCAATTGCAACTAGCAAACTTGACTATCTAGTTGTAGGATATTAAGAAATGGAAGGAATTTCATGAAGAGGTATGGTGTAGTCGATGTAAGTTTGAGGGGCATCATAAAGATCAGTGTCTGAAATTATGCAAATATTTACAGTTTAGTGTGGCCAATCCACTCAGTCAAGGAGGAATGCCTTGGTGTCAAATTATTCAAACAAGGGGACATCGCTTAGAGGAATGTGTCTATTTACATAAGGTTGTGTCGAATCTGGCTAATATTTTTTGTAACTTATATCGATCTGTCGGTCATGAGGATAAAAATTGTAGAGCATATGATTTTCTACAAGAAATAATTGTTGATACTTAATTTATGAAGGGAGATGAGCAACAAAAAGCTGAGAGACCTCATCCACAGCTGCAGTATAATCAACTGCAACCGTAGTATAATCAATCACAGTACAATCAATTGCAGCTGCAGTATAATCAACCACAATATAATCCACCACAATATAATTAGTAGTGGGGCAGATTCAGAGGAGGATTTTGAGGTGGTCATGGTGGAGGTTTTGGTCATGGAGGAACCTTTGGTTGAGTTCGAGGACTAGTCACACGCTATAATTGTGGCCATATTGGACATTATCAGAGAGATTTCCCAAATCCAACCCCGTAGTGTACCTATTGCAGTGCAGCCGATCACAATGTCGAAGATTGTCCTCAATTAATCGCAAAGTGGTAGACTAAGAGTGCACTGCAACCACAACCAAATCCTAACCTAAATCAGAATCAAAACCCTAATCCAAATGTGTAGAATATCTCCTCTGAGATAAGAATTCAACCCATAAATGTTGTAGTGGTAACTAGAGGAGGAGTTGTGACAGGAGAAGATAGGCCATTACCAAATTTTCGACCTACAACCCAGAAGTAGGTTCGATTTGATGTTGAAGCAAAAACTGAAATATTTTTGGAAGCACGATATGCATTGAGAAAGAATAATACTAAGTCATTGCCTGTAGTCCACAAAGAACTTGTCTATGAGATGCCATCGATTTTTTATACGACAAATTCACGAGGTCGCTAAGAAAAATTAGTACTCCAAAATGTTTTCTAGAGAGTTGATTAACATTAACAAAGGATCAAGACTCATTGGGAGAGATAGATAGCTTCTTGTACTAATAGGAAGAAGGAAGGAAGGATCGTACAGTCAATCGGCTGCATGGGAAGAAGACAGGAAGAGAAATGAGGATGAATGCCCAGATTGGCACATATGATGTAGATTCCATCATTTGGGACCTAGGATCTGATGTGAATATCTTAACCAAGAAAACATGGGAAGCAATGGGGAAGACACAGTTAGTATGGTCCCCTATGCATCTTTTTTTAGCAAATCAGAGTTTGTAATCTTTTTTATCTCTATTTTGATCTCTGGATCCGACCTGGTATTGGTTTTGTGGATGTGTATCCTTGATTTTGTGATGTGTAAGACCGACTAATGAGTAATGAGAAGGATCATTTTTTCCATGTCTTTGTCTCTTTTGTAACTTGTCGCAATGTGACTGAATATGTGTTATTGCAATATAATTGAATGTGTCTTATCAAAGCATGGTTAAATATGGTTTATGAATGAATCAGTAATGTCGCAATTGTGTTATGTATCTCTGATTGGTTAGATATACTTCTATAATTTGTTATTGTGTAGATCTGATTAGCATGTTTTGCTGTGAATGATGATTATGTCGATCTTCGGGTTACATGGTGATTGAATGTGAATAATTCATGTTCTCTTCTATCTACAAAAACGTGGTTCCTACAACCCCCTTAGGTATCTTGGGCGAGACCTCACTCACTCTGTGGGTGTTGCTGGAAAGGATAAACCCTTTCCGGGTTGATATATATGGGAGTTTGTGTCGAGATTTGTTGACATAGTGCGAAGTGAACCCCTTTCGACAGAAGTGTGTCAAAAAATGGTTCTGTTTCTGGGACCCTATTGTGAAAAGGAGATGGCATGCTATGGTATCTAACAAAGTTGTAGATCAAAGAATGGGTCCATAAAAAGAAGCAAGAGTTCGTTGAGGAAGAAAAAAGGAGCCCTAGATGGTCAACAGATCAGTGGTTGTTGAAGTACATCTACTCTGATATCCACGAGGTATTTTTTTGCAAGTTATCTCTACTGATGTATGAATGGTTGGCGTAACTAAATTTTCAGAAGAAGAATTTCCAAGGAGGTGAGCCTGAACATTGGACCCCGGAACTGATCCAGCAATTGAGTCGGGTTAACAGCAAAGATTCAAGGGATATCAATGTTCGGGTAGATAGCATTTTGGAAGGGTACATTACTGATTTTGATGTCGACACAGTTAGATCATACATCGACGCAGAAAGGAAGTTATTTAAGGGGCCCAGAGGAAAGTATATATTGTCGCTACAATTATGGATCAAAATGCTCATTTGTGAAAAATGAATATCGAAGATGAACTCCAACGAGCAAAGCTCGAGTGTGTGGAGACTATGGGTACTATGAAGATGCAGGTCTCATAGAATGATGCGTGGTATATGGATATGAGCTACGAAGAAATTGTGAGGGAAGCTATGGAATATTGTGGTTGCCTCAGAAGTGGGGTGAGGTTCCGGCCAGAGAAGAAGAGGAGGACTGAAATAGAGAGAGATTCCTAGTGCGACCAGAATGGAGGAATACGGAATGGGGCCACAAGGGACTAAGTGACATGTTGGTACGGGGTTAGAGCACATGAAGTGCTAAATCCGACAGCAATAGAAGCGTCATCAGTGGAAGAAAGGACCATTTGCGAAGGAGTAAAAGCCGATGAAAGTGCAAGTTTTGGTTAAATTTAGTTAGATTTGGTCATGTGGACCATTTTGTAACTGCATTCGTAGCCTATAAATAGAGTTACAATTGTAATCCTAAGGGAAAAAGAATAAGGATAATAATCTATCTTTTGGCATCGATTGATAGGATTGAATAACATAGTAGTTTTGTATTTTTCGCTTTCGGAAAATTTTGTCCTGAATGTGAATTCACGTTAAGTCACAACTTTTGAGATGAGTTAATGCATGACAATGTTCGGTTATGTTTCTATTTTTGTTGATGTGTTCTGAATGGTGGATATTGTCTAAATGATGCGATATGTTTCAGCTTTTGTTTCTTTGTTGTTTAACACATAATATGTGAATGTCGATTGTATGTTGTTGATGGGATTTTAAGTTAATATGCGAATGTTGATTATATGATGCTGATGTGAAGTGTTATTATCATGTTAAGTTAGATCTCTTGTTTCTAGTGTGATGGAGTAAGGGTTAATGCATGTTCTCTCCATACTACAGAAACTTGGTTCCTGCAGCCCCCCTTGATCATCTCAAGTGAGACCTCACTCACTTCACGGGTGTTGCTGGAAGGGATAATACCTTTCCAGGCCAGTGATCCAGGGATTTTGGTTTGTGTTTATTGACAACAGTGCGAAGTGAACTACTGTTGATAGTCACTGTGTCAACATGACCCTATGATGATGAAGAGGACGACCAGGAAAACCCTAAACTTGAGGAAGGACAAACCCAAGGCTACAAATCACCCACAACCCCGTGCACCTCACCAAACTTTGGAGGAATAAACACAAGCTCTTCGTAGAGTTGTCCTGCATGTCACAATAGCAGTAACAGTAGAGGATCTAAAAAAATTGGTAGACGACCAAGGATGGCGGGCGACGACGTGAAGTTGCATCTCTTTTAGGGAAATGGGATGGAGGATCTTGAGCAGTACTGGTTCTTTTGCAAATTAGTGTAGACAATAAAAAAAGTACGTGATGAAGCTATCAAGAAGGGAAAAATGGCGACGACCTTCATAGGTTTTGCAATGGATTGGTACATTAAACTTATATAAGTTCCTGCAGGACTTCAGTAGGAGAATCTAGTAGAAATCAGATTCGGGTTCATTGACGAGTTTAAGAAGCCTAAATCATAATCACAGTACATCACAAAATTGAAGGAGATCAAGAAATTTCATAATGAGTCAGTGTGGGAGTTTTATCAAAGATTCAAAACTATGATGGCTAAAGTTATTTTTGCGATGAGCGATGTATAGCATAAGGAATGGTTTATTTTGGGATTGATACCACACATTCAAATGCCGTTGATGCAGCAAAATATCCTATGCCATGTGGAGGCATTGGAAATTTCTATGAAGCTCGAAGCTTTGTTGATTGGATAAACAGGGATTGGCATGAGCAAAAACCAATTGCAACTAGCAAACTTGACTATCTAGTTGTAGGATATTAAGAAATGGAAGGAATTTCATGAAGAGGTATGGTGTAGTCGATGTAAGTTTGAGGGGCATCATAAAGATCAGTGTCTTAAATTATGCAAATATTTACATTTTAGTGTGGCCAATCCACTCAGTCAAGGAGGAATGCCTTGGTGTCAAATTATTCAAACAAGGGGACATCGCTTAGAGGAATGTGTTTATTTACATAAGGTTGTGTCGAATCTGGCTAATATTTTTTGTAACTTATATCGATCTGTCGGTCATGAGGATAAAAATTGTAGAGCATATGATTTTCTACAAGAAATAATTGTTGATACTTAATTTATGAAGGGAGATGAGCAACAAAAAGCTGAGAGACCTCATCCACAGCTGCAGTATAATCAACTGCAACCGTAGTATAATCAATCACAGTACAATCAATTGCAGCTGCAGTATAATCAACCACAGTATAATCCACCACAATATAATTAGTAGTGGGGCAGATTCAGAGGAGGATTTTGAGGTGGTCATGGTGGAGGTTTTGGTCATGGAGGAACCTTTGGTTGAGTTCGAGGACTAGTCACACGCTATAATTGTGGCCATATTGGACATTATCAGAGAGATTTCCCAAATCCAACCCCGTAGTGTACCTATTGCAGTGCAGCCGATCACAATGTCGAAGATTGTCCTCAATTAATCGCAAAGTGGTAGACTAAGAGTGCACTGCAACCACAACCAAATCCTAACCTAAATCAGAATCAAAACCCTAATCCAAATGTGTAGAATATCTCCTCTGAGATAAGAATTCAACCCATAAATGTTGCAGTGGTAACTAGAGGAGGAGTTGTGACAGGAGAAGTTAGGCCATTACCAAATTTTCGACCTACAACCCAGAAGTAGGTTCGATTTGATGTTGAAGCAAAAACTGAAATATTTTTGGAAGCACGATATGCATTGAGAAAGAATAATACTAAGTCATTGCCTGTAGTCCACAAAGAACTTGTCTATGAGATGCCGTCGATTTTTTATACGACAAATTCACGAGGTCGCTAAGAAAAATTAGTACTCCAAAATGTTTTCTAGAGAGTTGATTAACATTAACAAAGGATCAAGACTCATTGGGAGAGATAGATAGCTTCTTGTACTAATAGGAAGAAGGAAGGAAGGATCGTACAGTCAATCGGCTGCATGGGAAGAAGACAGGAAGAGAAATGAGGATGAATGCCCAGATTGGCACATATGATGTAGATTCCATCATTTGGGACCTAGGATCTAATGTGAATATCTTAACCAAGAAAACATGAGAAGCAATGGGGAAGACACAGTTAGTATGGTCCCCTATGCATCTTTTTTTAGCAAATCAGAGTTTGTAATCTTTTTTATCTCTATTTTGATCTCTGGATCCGACCTGGTATTGGTTTTGTGGATGTGTATCCTTGATTTTGTGATGTGTAAGACCGACTAATGAGTAATGAGAAGGATCATTTTTTCCATGTCTTTGTCTCTTTTGTAACTTGTCGCAATGTGACTGAATATGTGTTATTGCAATATAATTGAATGTGTCTTATCAAAGCATGGTTAAATATGGTTTATGAATGAATCGGTAATGTCGCAATTGTGTTATGTATCTCTGATCGGTTAGATATACTTCTATAATTTGTTATTGTGTAGATCTGATTAGCATGTTTTGCTGTGAATGATGATTATGTCGATCTTCGGTTTACATGGTGATTGAATGTGAATGATTCATGTTCTCTTCTATCTACAAAAACGTGGTTCCTACAACCCCCTTAGGTATCTTGGGTGAGACCTCACTCACTCTGTGGGTGTTGCTGGAAAGGATAAACCCTTTCCGGGTTGATATATATGGGAGTTTGTGTCGAGATTTGTTGACATAGTGCGAAGTGAACCCCTTTCGACAGAAGTGTGTCAAAAAATGGTTCTGTTTCTGGGACCCTATTGTGAAAAGGAGATGGCATGCTATGGTATCTAACAAAGTTGTAGATCAAAGAATGGGTCCATAAAAAGAAGCAAGAGTTCGTTGAGGAAGAAAAAAGGAGCCCTAGATGGTCAACAGATCAGTGGTTGTTGAAGTACATCTACTCTGATATCCACGAGGTATTTTTTTGCAAGTTACCTCTACTGGTGTATGAATGGTTGGCGTAACTAAATTTTCAGAAGAAGAATTTCCAAGGAGGTGAGCCTGAACATTGGACCCCGGAACTGATCCAGCAATTGAGTCGGGTTAACAGCAAAGATTCAAGGGATATCAATGTTCGGGTAGATAGCATTTTGGAAGGGTACATTACTGATTTTGATGTCGACACAGTTAGATCATACATCGACGCAGAAAGGAAGTTATTTAAGGGGCCCAGAGGAAAGTATATATTGTCGCTACAATTATGGATCAAAATGCTCATTTGTGAAAAACGAATATCGAAGATGAACTCCAACGAGCAAAGCTCGAGTGTGTGGAGACTATGGGTACTATGAATATGCAGGTCTCATAGAATGATGCGTGGTATATGGATATGAGCTACGAAGAAATTGTGAGGGAAGCTATGGAATATTGTGGTTGCCTCAGAAGTGGGGTGAGGTTCCGGCCAGAGAAGAAGAGCAGGACTGAAATAGAGAGAGATTCCTAGTGCGACCAGAATGGAGGAATACGGAATGGGGCCACAAGGGACTAAGTGACATGTTGGTACGGGGTTAGAGCACATGAAGTGCTAAATCCGACAGCAATAGAAGCGTCATCAGTGGAAGAAAGGACCATTTGCGAAGGAGTAAAAGCCGATGAAAGTGCAAGTTTTGGTTAAATTTAGTTAGATTTGGTCATGTGGACCATTTTGTAACTGCATTCGTAGCCTATAAATAGAGTTACAATTGTAATCCTAAGGGAAAAAGAATAAGGATAATAATCTATCTTTTGGCATCGATTGATAGGATTGAATAACATAGTAGTTTTGTATTTTTCGCTTTCGGAAAATTTTGCCCTGAATGTGAATTCACGTTAAGTCACAACTTTTGAGATGAGTTAATGCATGACAATGTTCGGTTATGTTTCTATTTTTGTTGATGTGTTCTGAATGGTGGATATTGTCTAAATGATGCGATATGTTTCAGCTTTTGTTTCTTTGTTGTTTAACACATAATATGTGAATGTCGATTGTATGTTGTTGATGGGATTTTAAGTTAATATGCGAATGTTGATTATATGATGCTGATGTGAAGTGTTATTATCATGTTAAGTTAGATCTCTTGTTTCTAGTGTGATGGAGTAAGGGTTAATGCATGTTCTCTCCATACTACAGAAACTTGGTTCCTGCAGCCCCCCTTGATCATCTCAAGTGAGACCTCACTCACTTCACGGGTGTTGCTGGAAGGGATAATACCTTTCCAGGCCAGTGATCCAGGGATTTTGGTTTGTGTTTCTTGACAGCAGTGCGAAGTGAACTACTGTTGATAGTCACTGTGTCAACATGACCCTATGATGATGAAGAGGACGAACAGGAAAACCCTAAACTTGAGGAAGGACAAACCCAAGGCTACAAATCACCCACAACCCCGTGCACCTCACCAAACTTTGGAGGAATAAACACAAGCTCTTCGTAGAGTTGTCCTGCATGTCACAATAGCAGTAACAGTAGAGGATCTAAAAAAATTGGTAGACGACCAAGGATGGCGGGCGACGATGTGAAGTTGCATCTCTTTTAGGGAAATGGGATGGAGGATCTTGAGCAGTACTGGTTCTTTTGCAAATTAGTGTAGACAATAAAAAAAGTACGTGATGAAGCTATCAAGAAGGGAAAAATGGCGACGACCTTCATAGGTTTTGCAATGGATTGGTACATTAAACTTATATAAGTTCCTGCAGGACTTCAGTAGGAGAATCTAGTAGAAATCAGATTCGGGTTCATTGACGAGTTTAAGAAGCCTAAATCATAATCACAGTACATCACAAAATTGAAGGAGATCAAGAAATTTCCTAATGAGTCAGTGTGGGAGTTTTATCAAAGATTCAAAACTATCATGGCTAAAGTTATTTTTGCGATGAGCGATGTATAGCATAAGGAATGGTTTATTTTGGGATTGATACCACACATTCAAATGCCGTTGATGCAGCAAAATATCCTATGCCATGTGGAGGCATTGGAAATTGCTATGAAGCTCGAAGCTTTGTTGATTGGATAAACAGGGATTGGCATGAGCAAAAACCAATTGCAACTAGCAAACTTGACTATCTAGTTGTAGGATATTAAGAAATGGAAGGAATTTCATGAAGAGGTATGGTGTAGTCGATGTAAGTTTGAGGGGCATCATAAAGATTAGTGTCTGAAATTATGCAAATATTTACAGTTTAGTGTGGCCAATCCACTCAGTCAAGGAGGAATGCCTTGGTGTCAAATTATTCAAACAAGGGGACATCGCTTAGAGGAATGTGTCTATTTACATAAGGTTGTGTCGAATATGGCTAATATTTTTTGTAACTTATATCGATCTGTCGGTCATGAGGATAAAAATTGTAGAGCATATGATTTTCTACAAGAAATAATTGTTGATACTTAATTTATGAAGGGAGATGAGCAACAAAAAGCTTAGAGACCTCATCCACAGCTGCAGTATAATCAACTGCAACCGTAGTATAATCAATCACAGTACAATCAATTGCAGCTGCAGTATAATCAACCACAATATAATCCACCACAATATAATTAGTAGTGGGGCAGATTCAGAGGAGGATTTTGAGGTGGTCATGGTGGAGGTTTTGGTCATGGAGGAACCTTTGGTTGAGTTCGAGGACTAGTCACACGCTATAATTGTGGCCATATTGGACATTATCAGAGAGATTTCCCAAATCCGACCCCGTAGTGTACCTATTGCAGTGCAGCCGATCACAATGTCGAAGATTGTCCTCAATTAATCGCAAAGTGGTAGACTAAGAGTGCACTGCAACCACAACCAAATCCTAACCTAAATCAGAATCAAAACCCTAATCCAAATGTGTAGAATATCTCCTCTGAGATAAGAATTCAACCCATAAATGTTGCAGTGGTAACTAGAGGAGGAGTTTTGACAGGAGAAGATAGGCCATTACCAAATTTTCGACCTACAACCCAGAAGTAGGTTCGATTTGATGTTGAAGCAAAAACTGAAATATTTTTGGAAGCACGATATGCATTGAGAAAGAATAATACTAAGTCATTGCCTGTAGTCCACAAAGAACTTGTCTATGAGATGCCGTCGATTTTTTATACGACAAATTCACGAGGTCGCTAAGAAAAATTAGTACTCCAAAATGTTTTCTAGAGAGTTGATTAACATTAACAAAGGATCAAGACTCATTGGGAGAGATAGATAGCTTCTTGTACTAATAGGAAGAAGGAAGGAAGGATCGTACAGTCAATCGGCTGCATGGGAAGAAGACAGGAAGAGAAATGAGGATGAATGCCCAGATTGGCACATATGATGTAGATTCCATCATTTGGGACCTAGGATCTGATGTGAATATCTTAACCAAGAAAACATGGGAAGCAATGGGGAAGACACAGTTAGTATGGTCCCCTATGCATCTTTTTTTAGCAAATCAGAGAAAGCTTACACCAATCAGTTTATTGCCTCATCTAACTGTCGAAGTAGAAGGACTGAAGACCTACGCATATTTCGATGTCATAGAGATAGTCGACAACACAAGTCCATATCCAGTGATGTTTGGAATAGATTGGGCAATGGAGAGTCATGAAATTACCAATTTCAAGAAAAGGACGATGTTGTTTGATAACCATGGCATGAGGGTCATTTCCCCACTTGATCCACTTGAAGGGAAAAGCTATGCTGAACCAACGAGAGATGAGTTCTCAAAAGGATGGGACAACATCTACAATGTTTTAGAAGATTACATCAATCCCACCGCCAATGGAGATTTGGGATAGAGAAGTATCATTTCAGTGTCGTTGGACTGCGACGAGGCTCTAGAGAATTGGAAGAATTGGTTGCATGAGGTATGATTCAGGAAGTGCACACGAATCACTCATTTGTTGAGATGGGTAGAAACTAAAGTATGTTATCTACCAACATACGAAGGATTACCTAACCTAGAAATATTCATAAATGAGTTTGAAGACAAAGTATTAGAACCACAACTCTTGTTGGAATTAGAAGAAGCATTGAAGGCTACTACAACAAGGTGGTGGGATGTGCACAAGTCATCGATAACAAACTGGAAACTATGTCGATGATTGATGGAAGTAATATTTGGGGTGAACAAATGCTACAAAAGGAAGAAATATGATGGAAGAGGTGATCCAAGGGATCATCTCGAAGAATGCCAAATTACGTCGGGAATGAGGCCGAAGGAAGAATGGGTTCATGCATTCATCCATACATTATATGAAGTGTCGTTGAGCTAGTACATCTCCGCAGAAATGCAAAGAGGAACAACTACATGGGATGATTTGGACACTAGTCTTAGTCACACTGTTGGCTTAAACTAACCCAGAGGTTTCCAATTAGACCCAGGTTCTTTGTGGTTCTCCCTTTGACCAACAAAACCCCTTCACACTGGCCCTTTCAGCAACAACCTGTGAGCAGGTTGAGGTCTCACACGAGGTGTATCTTATGGGGTACTGCGGAATCAGGTTTCCACAATAAATGATGGGTTGTTTATCTGAACAAGCTGCGCAGTGCATGACAGAAGGAGTGCGCTACGGGGCAAAGTGATGTGGTGCACAACAGGATCTATGCTGCCAGCAGTACTGCGCAGTGGAGGAAACACTGCGGGACGCACTAAGGGTTTCTTACTGATGTGAATCTTCTTCTGGAACTGCGAGTCACCCACACTTATCCTCTACTTGGAATATCTTGGAAACATTAAGGAACTGAAATGAATATCACTCATCCATTCATTCAGGCACTTACTGGTTATCTTTCTAGCATTCCTTTTAGATCTTGGATTATTACAATGTGAACTGAAATGATAAACATGACTAACTGTGTTGCGTTCCTTCATTATGTTTAAGAAAGTAATTAAACTTAAATGACTGATTCACGAACTCAAAATAGAATTGAAATGTTTGCCATTCATCTGCTTCCGTGGAACCTATCATATCATTCCCAAAGTTTTCCTATTGGTAAATGCATATCAAATTTCTCATACTACAACATGCAAGGAAACATTCAAGCATTCATTCTATAGAAAATATAGAAAGCATTCATTCATAAACATCATCACATAACACAGGATTTAACGTGGCTCACTTCCCCAGATGCAAAGCTACATCCACAAGAACGGTTGGTAATATATTTCCTTCAAAAGGGATAGGGAAATCGTTCTTAGTTTGCACACTCGGCTGCAGACTCTCCTTTCTCTCGGCTAGGTCTCTGCGCACACAGCTGTAGAGCCTTTACAATATTCTCAGCTCGGAGAGATTTTACAATACAAAAGGGTTATCTTCTTAAATTCTCAGCAACAACAAAAGAACAACAACCCAAAAAGAGAACAACACCGAGAACCCCCATCCCATACAAAATGCCTTCTTAAATAGATCATGCCTCAAGGTCATGTTTGTACAATGCCGAAGACCTAAAACCAAAAACCCTAAGGGTTTCCAAAACTGTGTCGATTTGCCAAGCCGGCTTGTTGGCTCCTGGTAGCGTCTGCTTGATCATGGTTGATCTCCACATCCTCATTCTGTCGCTATCGGCCTTCCTGTCGCACGTGTGCCTACAGGATGCTTCTGCCGAACCATTTCCCTCTAATGGTTTTACCTTCTAAGCGTGCCAAATGTCGCTTTCCTTAACAACCCACGCGTGGCCGCCTTCCTGTTTTTCCTACGTCCACCGCTTGGCAATCCTAAAATATCTTTCCAAAAATGGATGCTACCGGTTGAGCCAGTAGCTACACTTGATACTTGAAAAGTACACCGCTTTTCTAGCTCCACATGGCCTCCTAACTGCACAGCACTGCTTCAGTGTAGTACTAGTCTTCGCATCACGGCCAAAACTTTGATGCTGCTCGCAACTCCGCAGTCTGGTCAAAAAGTTGGATGCTGCGTGCAACTTCGCAACATCCTCAATACTTACCCAAAATTATGTTTTTGAGTTGTGCTCGGCTCAGCTTTCCCTACTTTCCTCAAAACGGTGCTTGCAAAACTTCATCTCAACCTGGGCCCAACATGCCCCTAACACTTACATGTGGCTCATCCTTGAGCCACTAATTGTTTCAACTGTCTCACTCTGCGCCGTGACCGGTGGAATGAACTTGGCCGCAAACTCATTATATGTACCGCACAACTGCACCACTGCTTCTCTTGTATCCTCCTCAACCTGTTTAATTGTCTCAAGCTATGTTGGGGTTATTTCTTGTCCAATTTGGTCTTGTACCTACTCCTGGTTATCGCGCAGTTCTATTAACTTATCTTCAATTTGCCGTGATACTGCCACGGCATTCTTCAGGAGCTGCTACGACTGATTATTCATCTTAGTCTCTTTTTGTCGTAATTCCTGTACTTCTTTCTTTAAGTTGGATATCTCCTTGTATCTCGGTAGCCTTTCTCTGGTTGGAAGAGCTTTAACCTCTTCATTCAACTTGTCCAGCGCGGTCTGTTTTTCTTGTACCGCGGTCTTGACCTGCAGCAACCCTTGATCCTCTTCAAGGGTCACGATTTCCTGTGAAACCTTATCCAGGAGAGATTGGCACTTAGCCATCTTGCTTGTAATGCTTTTCGAGGCTGCGCTCACTGCTTTCTCTCTAACTTGTTGTTCAATTAATGGCGCCTACTTATTCAGCTTATCCTTTAATGTGGCAATATTGGCCTCATAATAAATCTCTTTATCCTACATCTCCAACTGCAAGGATCTCACCTTATCTCTGATCCTCAGAACTGTGTCTATAGGATCATCCTGGATTTCTATGCCTTTGATATCCTTCGCCACATTGCATATGGTGGTCTCCAAATTTTGTTGGCGGTCCTGTTCGTTGCATAGTATATTTCTGCCTTCTGCTAAATTTGTCTATTTCCTGCGGTGAGCTCTGCTTGTGACTTCATCGCTTCAACCGTCTGTTCATGCATCTCCTCCACGATCTGCATGTGGATGAAGTGCAATCCTGGCAAAGGGATTTTGGCTAAGTTGAGCTCTACCCTCTCGACTCCCTTTGTGTCCAAGACAATGTGTTCTACCATTGGCAACGCAACAGCCAATGGGTCCAGATGGACAATATTGGTCTTTGACAATAGCGTTATTGCTAGCTGTTGGCTTCCTTGCTGCGAGGTTCCTATTGACCTCCTTTCAGCCCCGACTTCCTTCAGAAAAACAAGGATTTTCTAGACATCATCCATTTTCTTTATTAGACCTTGCATTGTGAGCCGCGTCTGGTGCAGGTCATGGTGGATGACCATGTCCTTCTTTTCTTTAGCCGCCATAAGCTCCTTCATCTACTCTGAGACTGTTTCGGCTATCATCTCGTAGTCATCATCATTGAGGACTGCCTTCGATTGAATCTTTGTAGCCTTCACCTTTTTCCTTGACTTTGGCTTCTCTGAAGTCTCAGCTTCTTTTCTCTTCCCTGTTTCTTCAATGATTGGGCATGAGAGCGGGATCGGCTCATCTTCTGCTGAATCTGTCTCCACGTCCATAACCTCTACGTGGAAATCTGCTAGCCAATCTTTGATGAGTCCTCAATATCCTGCTCATACATGATGTACTTTCCTAGGAACCACTCTGGTTTCCTCGTTTGTGCTTTCGGTGATGTCAATATACATTTCATATCCACCTCAAAGTCGATGATGCGGATATACTTCGTCGTGACCTGCTTTGTAATGCAGGGTGTCTTCATGATTACGTTGCGTAGCTGGATATAGTACTAGTAAAAGACTTTTGCTGTCTCATGTTGGTGCTCTGCATTTGTGTTTTCCTAGAGGTTGACAAACTTAAACCCTTTAGGATCCTTGGTGTCCATAATGACGCCTGCATAATCTCATGGCTCCTTCCATCCACACAAATCAATCAAGACGATGATCCAGGTGAAATGGAACTGGCCGCCATTCACCTGTGTGTCATTGAGTTCTTGAAGGAACTCATTCAACAGAAACTGACACCAATTGAAGCTGTTGCCTTCAGTCACTACGGCACCAAGGAGTATTGCACCCGTAGGTACCTCCGAAGGCCTAACTGTTTTGAGCATCTTGCCTGCGAGCAACTGCGTTACAAATCTTGTTGCTATGTCCTCTATATCTTTTGTCGGGAATCCTCTTTTTTCCTTCACCACCGAGTGGGTTTTCTTCATCTTCTCAATAGCCTCTTTTTCTTTGCTCTTCCGCTGGAAGAATTGCTTTGGATCCTTACCGCTCTTGCTTATCCTGGTGATGCGGTGGATCAAATCAATGTTAATATCAATGTTCCTATCCAGCCATAGATAACCTTGGTGGATTCACGCCATGAGTGTGCGAACCACGATATTCAATTATGGGGAACTGTCAAAATGTGGCAATCTCAACAAGTTTAGTAGCCCTGACTGAACGACAGGTGCTAACCAATTGTCAGCTACCAAGTTCAGAGTTCCCTTGGCGTCCTTTTTCCAGCACATATACTAGTCTAGTTGACAATTTGGGTACTTTGGAACATCAGGTTCATCTTTCTTCATTCCCAAGAGGTCATAATCCTCCCATTTACAATCTGCTATCTTTCCCAACAGATTCTTAGCAATGTTTAGATGCTTTGAGATAGGTGACAGCGGGATGTCGTATCTTGCATTCTTGGACAATTTAAACACAGGGGCATTCAGTGCCTGTGGGGAGATATATTCAGGTGTCATCTTCAAAGGCTCTATCTGAAAGATTGGCGATTTTGTGCTGAGGATCCCATCTTTATGATGTTGGATCGAGGTGCAGTTACAATTTTTCCCTTATCTTTTTCTTTTTCCTGCATCGTCGGATTAATTCTTGGTGATCTCTGGGATCCCTTCCCTTGTTCTACGGCGACCTTCTTAACTGGAGTTTTCATTAACTGCTGAATCACTCTGTGTTGAAAGATCCTCAGTGCTTCTTCAACGGTGAGTTATTCTTCTATAAAGGAAGGTTCAGACATTCATAAATGAGGTAGCGGCTAAGGTAGACAGAATACAGATGGCTACTAGCTCAGAGAGGTTAATCGCAAGAAAATTCTAAGTGCTTAGTAACGCCCGCGAGTCTCCCAACCGTGTTATTTATAGGCACAGCAGACCCTCTCCCGCGCCCTTCAACGGCTAGATAAGCATTTAATGTGGTGTCCGTTGGCGAATTTGAGCAGATCCTTCAGTCTTTTCTGTCGTCAGCGTGCTCAGAATGACTATTTTTGCTTTAAATGCTGAAGCGGTTGCTGCAACGGTCATCTAACGGCTATTTTTTTGAAAAGTCATGCAACGACTATTTTTCTCTGGGTGCTGCGCCGAACTATGCGGCAAGCCATCTGCAACCCTCTGCGACTACTTCGCAATGCCAAAAATTTCCAACTGCGCGGCTTCCACTATTTTTATTTTTATCTTTTATTTTTTATTTTTTTATTTTTTTATTTTTTTTATTTTTTTATTTTTTTATTTTTTTATTATTATTATTATTATTATTATTATTTATTTATTTATTTATTTATTATTTTATTTTTTATTTTTTTATTTTTTTCGCGCAACTTCAACAGTGTTGCGCGGTACATAGATCATTATTCTTATCATACCTTCTTCCTTTTATCATACATGTACAGACCCCTTTACATTTCTAGTGTCCACTTTCAACTGTACTTCACACTTAGAACTTCCTTCCTTGGTTCGTTATTCAGGGTTATGTGAAGTAGTGCTATCATGGTATAGCTTTAGCCTGCTTCCATTTATCAAAGTTGGCAAGGTATCACCAGCTAAATTGGCTAACTGGACTGCAAAAGTGTTAGTAACATTTATCACAGTATATGGGCCAAGCCAATGCATCTTAAATTTACCAGGGAATTTCATGAATTTGCTATCATACAGGAGGACTAGATCACCTACCTAAAAACACTTGTTCTTTATATGGCGATCATGCCATGATTTCTCGCGGTCCTTCTGAGCTTGCTGGTGGAAGCCTGCAATGAAGCGATCTTCCTCCAAACCCAGTAAGTGTAGTAATCTTTCTTCTAGAGCTTCGCAATCTTCCATCCCTGTAAATGTAGCGATTCTCAAACTAGGGACAATGTATTCCATAGGCATTATAGCCTCCTGCACATAAACCAACTGAAAGGGTGTCTGTCCTGTCAATTTCTTGCATGTGGTCCTGTATTCCCATATCATAGATGAGACGCGCAGGTCCCAATCGTCTCTATTTACATTGCACACCTCAGTGAGTGCGTTATCTAATATTTTATTGAAAGCATCTATAGTACCATTCGCTTGTGGATGATATGGAGTACTGCGTTGATGATGAATGTGGAATTCCTCTGTAAGTGCCTCAATTGTCTTGTTCAAAAAGTGAGTACCTTGGTCACTCATCAAAATCTTCGGACAACCAAATATGGTGAGTATTTCTTCAAAAATAAACTACGCAGTAGTACTAGCACTGCAGTCCTTAACTATTTTTGCTTCTGCCCATCTGGTGAGGTAATCTGTAGCCGTAATAATATACCTTACACCTGTTCTTTTTCCGGGTGGGTTTATAGGACCCACAAAGTCTATTCCCCATTTTTCAAATGGTTGCAGTGTCAACTATGGATTCAATGGCATCTCATCTCGGCGTGATGGTTTTCCTGTCATCTGATAGACATCACAGTTCCTGCAATGTTCTTTGGCATCTTTATGGATTGTAGGCCACCATAGCCCTGCGCATAATATCTTATGCGCAGTATCCCTTCCTGCATAGTGAGCTCCCGTGATTCCTGAGTGTGTGTCGGCTAGAATAAATGGCTTCTCATGATCGAGTATGCACCTGCGCAGGACTTCATCTGGCCCAAGTTTGTATAACTAACCTGCAATTATAGTGAAGTCTGCGACATGCACCACTAACTATTTTTTCTGCTAGACCGAGAATTTCTGGGGTGTCAACCCTGTGGTTAGGAAGTCAATGATGTCCTTGTAATAATCATCGGCAACCTGTATACTAAATAACTGCGCATCAGAAAGATTGTCTTCAATATTCGCCGGCTCCTCTCCTGACTCGATCCTTGACAAATGATCAGGTCCCAAGTTCAGCCTACCTGGCTTGACAATAATTTCAAAGTCGTATCCCTAGAACAGCAATAGCCATCGGCATATGCGTCCCCCTAACACTGGCTTGTTGACCAAATATTTCAACGCAGAATGGTCAGTAAACATAAGGAAGTGCGATCCCAGCAAGTAGTGTCTAAATCTCTGTAGGGCATATACCATCGCAAGGCCTTCCCTCTCAGTAGTAGTATAGTTCTTTTCTGTTGTTGAAAGCTTTCTGCTAGAAAATGCAATAGGGTGGTCAATACCTCCCTCTCCTGGCTGAGCTAACACAATCCCCAGGGAAATACATGATGCGTCAACATGGACATGGAATGGCTTCGTCATGTATGGAAAGACTAGAATAGGCACAGTGACCATATTTTCTTTTAATGTGTCAAAACCCTGTTCGCATTCTGCATTCCAAATGAACGGTGCATCTTTCTTCAGCAGCTTTTCCATTGCTGCGGTTATCTGTGCATAACCCTTTATGAATTTCCTGTAATATCCAGTATGGCGTAATGTAGATCGCAACAGCTTGACTGAATTTGGTGTTGGTAAGTTTGCAATAACTGCAATCTTCGCAGGGTCTACCATCAGTCCTTGCTTACAAACAATGTGGCCAAGTAAAATTCCATAAGGCAAACAGAAAATACACTTTTTAAAATTCAAGGATATTTGATGCTGTCGACACTTTTCAAGCATCATGCAGAGATTTGTGCAATGATTTTTCAATAGACCAAATACATTCCAATCATCAAAATACACTTCTAAAAACTTGTGCATAAAATCTTTAAATGCTGCGATGACAACTCTAGAGAATATGGCAGGTGCGTTCTTCAGCCCAAAAGGCATGATGGTGTACTAAAATGACCCCCATTCTGTAGAAAATGTCATCTTATTCCTATCCGCAGGAACAATCCTGATCTGATGATAACCAGAGAAACCATCAGTGAAAGAATGTGCCTCATTTCCTCCAACGTTATCAAGCACTTCGTCTATGAATGGAGTGGGAAATGGGTCATGCATGGAAGCATCGTTCAGCTTTCTGAGATCCACACAAATCCTGATCTTGCCTTTTGCTTTCTTATCTTGAACAACCATGGGGCTAATCCATTTGGATTCTTCAACTGGTTCAATGATTCTTGCTTCTAGCATCTTATCTAGCTCTATGCGGACTTTTTCCTTATAGCACGGATTCAATCTATATGGCCTCTGCGTGACAGGATTAGCACCTGGTTTTAAAGGTATTTTCATGACCCCTAGGTCTCCCAAAATTCCTTTCATCTCTGTAAATTTTGTTGGAAACAGTTCCTGATACTCATGTAAGGTATCTACGATCTCTGCAATAGTCTGATCATCCCAATAATCTCCTATTGATGCGAACTTCGGCTCTTTGTCTGTGCCAATGTTCACTTTTTGTGTTTTTACTGGTCCAGTCATATCTGGGATTTCTAATGGAGGTCCTTCTACCTCACGCGTGCCTTCTGACTTTGGTATATCTATGTTGCATGGGTCCTCCTCATTGTCTTCATTTGTATCATTGGTATCTTCATCTAAGTTGTAACACTCGATCAATTGCTCTTCATGTTCCTTCCATTCTGATTGTAGGTGCGCGGGAACGCACTCTGTCCCAAAAAACTCCTGCAATGTTATGTTTTGATGAGGACATTTGTCCTGGAATATGCGCTTCTTGATTAGCTGTAATGCTTCATGGATTAATGGATTCTTGTCTTCAAAACTGAAGTCCTTCCGAAAGTTCGTAGCAAGTAGCTCCCAATCAGTGAGTTCCCTGCGTAACTCTAGGTCAAGGTACCATTTCTCTGGGATACCCACATCCAATGTATGTACAAATAAATGTACCCATTCTGTAAGTGGTCTTTCCACCCATGCCTTTGAGCAGATTTCAATGTGTTGACTAGGGTTTGTCTTTCCATTATACTTTTCAAAGGGTAAAGTAACCTTTTCAGCGAACCGGATCTACATCTTAGTTCTGCATTGATCCCAAGTGGTCAATGTTTTCTTATGTGCATTCCACCACCTAGTAGGTGTATTGTGCAATGCTATATCTAAAGATGGAAGTCTATGCTCATCTGGTATAACTGCAGTATATTCCCTTATGAAACTGTAAGCATTAGCAGAACCATCATATGTGGGAATAGGACTCACCTTTTTTCCGATCTAGCCTAGTGATTTCGTAACGTGCGCACATCTTCTTACTGATAATTCATGCATGCGGCTTTTCCAATTCTCCAGTCCTGTATCTGAGTCAAAGATACAAGAAGTGTCACATCACCAGCTGAGCGTACTGTCTGCAGTAGGATTAATGTAGTCTTCCTTGTTCACAGTCAGCTGGTATAGTCGGTCTAAATCTTGAGCTTGGGATTCCTCTTGAATCGGCTCACTGTATCTGTCACCATCTTTAGGATCCAATGGTGCGATGAACCTAAGATGCTTCCCTTCAAAGATCATCTTCTTTGTCTTCAAGTTTATGATAGCCAAGTTATCTATAGCCCAATCAATTCCCAATATTGCTGGAAAAGGTTGGCTATCATCCACAATTTCAATAACCTCAAAGTCTGCATGACTTTGTACTCCATCAATGTCAACTACTACATTAGCTAAGCGGCCAAAAGGTATGACCTTCTCCTGATTAGCCATTTGTAACTGGATAGGTGACCAGAGCAACTTTGGTTGACCCATCTGCTGCCATGTCTGCTTAGTTAAGACATTCAATTTTGATCCCAGATCAAGGATGACTTCATCCATTTCAAAATCTCCTATCTGCGCAGTAAGCCTCATCTCTTGGCATGTTATTTTGTGCTTCCTTATATGATGTACAACACTATCTGGAGTCTCTATTGCAATCTGAGGTTCATACTGGCTGATAAGCTTCTGGAGCTCTACAATGGCTTTTTCACTTTTTAGTAACTTCATGCAGCTTTGCAAGAACTGCGCAACAGAAGTACTGACATCTGTCGCAGTACTTGTTTTGTCATACAAAGCCGACATGTCTTCAACATGCGGTGTTTCACTACGCAGCGGGATCCTTGATGACTTATCTGCTGGTTCTTTAAAGGTATCCCATGCGTCAATGAAGATCTCCTTATTCTTCTGTAGGTTAAGAGGGGGTGCTTTTCCTGGAGCTTTCCTTATCCATACTATTTCAAGGGGATCCTTCTTCATATGTGCTTCCCCTGATGTTGAAGCTTCCACTCCTCTGTCGCGGCCTGTCTCAACGCCACTGCGCGTGACCACGTTAATGCTCGGATCCACTGGTCTATTCTCTACTGCGATCCACTGGACGTTTGGATTCGGAGCCTCTGTTCATCTTCTCTTCTGCATTTCCACCTCTAATACTGGGAAATCTTCAATGACATGCTCAAATGATTTAAAATAGTTGCACGTAGTGCATGGGTTAACACAATCTCTAGACACGTGCTCGGGTTGTCCATAGTTATAAGAAATGACTTGGCCGCGGCGTCTTCCTTGTGCCAGACCAACATTTCTTCCTCTGTCGCGGTATCCACCACCATGACCTCTGTATCCTCCTTGCTCATATTGTGCATTTTCTTGTTTTGGCTGGGTATCTTCTTGTACGCGGTACAAGCCAGCTCCTCGCATTGAGTCCATATCCCTTTTTCTTTCATTCATTAATTCATATGCATGGAGGTTGGATTCATCATGTTGAACTGATTTACAGAAATTGCAGTATAAATTCTTAAGAGTTTTCACATATTTCTAGATTAGGTAACAGTCTTCAGGTCTATGTCATGTGGTTCTACAAATTTCACACCATGGGGCCTGATTCTGATTCAATGGGTTAGGCGCACCACTGTTAATATAGTCACGGAATAGAGGGCAATGCTCACGGTCATGACCTTCTCCTTTACAACTTGTACACCAGACCTCCTATCTAGGTTTATATCTTTGTTCTTTACCATTTTTCATACTTTGCAGTTCAAGTGTGAGGGTGGTCAGCTGGTTCTGGATCTGAGACATCCTAGAACTAGTATCCCCAATTGGCGAAGCTTCCAGCTTCATTACAATTTCCAAGGCCTCTTCCTGGGATAGAACCTTCTGTTGCATCAATGGTAATCTGATATGGGGTAACAACGCATCAATGAACCATTCTTTACGATGTTCTGGTGGTATAACAAAACTTACATGGTCTAGTAAGGTCTTAAATTTCTGATCAAATTCCCCGACCATTTCAGTTGGTCTCTACTTTATTTCCTTCAACTCAGTTATACATTGAGACTTAAACTTAGGTTTCTTGAACTTTGCCACCAGTGTGACTTTAATTTCTGCAAGGGTTCTCAACTGTACGATAGAGTATTTCATAAACTAATGTAGCGCTCTATCCCTGAAAGTGGTGATGAGCTGTGCTTTCTTCACGGCATCGTCTTGGATTTGTCTTACACTCCATACGGCTTCACAAAGGAACCAATCTTGATCAGGGTCTTCTAGGCCAATTCCTCTGAATATTGGCAGTTTCATATCAGTGTTTGCCATTGTGCTACTAGGTGGTGGGGAGTCGGGATTAGTGCCCGGCTGTTGTAAAGGGATCTGCGCAGTAAATACAAATGGGACTATCGGGAGAGATGGACTGGGCTGAGTCTTCTATGGGGTGGGCTGCATAGCGGGTGGGTTCAGAAATAAGGGTGGCGCGTTTTGTGCAGCCGGCAGATTCTCAAGGGTAAATGGTTGTGCAACTTTGCTATCAAGATCGCAGGGGATCTCAGTATCTATATAAAGTTTAGGGCCTTCCAGATTCTTATTAATTTTATATCTCTTACCACTTCTAAGAGTATGTGTCTCTTCGCCATAATCAATATATGTATTTTTTATCATGACAGACTTCAAGAATATTACTGCATTCTTAGAACACCTTTCTCAGCTAACAACATCTTAATGTATAGACTGAGGTTGTTCAAAAACTTACCTTGGAATCCTACAAAAAAGTGTGCTTCTGCTTGGCCGTAGGATTTGAGTGTGTCTACAACAAATTCTATTACAAATCCTTCTAGCATATGATTGACCCAATAATCAACTGCACGTGACAATGGGCTATCTAACGCTTTAAGCTACGTTGTGAGCTCAGGAGTCCCGTAGAAACTCCTCCTTGGAAATGGTTTTTATTCTCTGCGAGCCGTGAGATCCACGCATGCAGCTCGTTTGGAAATGATGCCCAAAAGATATCGTGAATGTCATCCAATAGATATCTATCTGACCACTATGTGTTGCTTAGACGCGGATGTCTATTTTCTTGTCTGTTAAAATTGCTTATGGTCTTATCCCACCAAGCTTGGATTTCTGTCTTTTCAGGATGCCAATAGTCAAATCCTTTGGGGAACTGATATTCTTCTTCACATATCGTGATTGCAACTCAATGGAACCATTTCAACTCATCATGGATTCTAGCGCGGCAACGAAACCATTTAAACTCATCATGGATTCTAGCACGGCAACGTAACCATTTAAACTCATCATGGATTCTAGCGCGGCAATGGAACCATTTGTTGGATTAAACTGGCCCAGAGGTTTCCAATTAGACCTAGGTTCTTTGCGGTTCTCCCTTTGACCAACAAAACCCCTTCGCACCGGCCCTTTCGGCAACAACCTGTGAGCAGGTTGAGGTCTCACCCGAGGTGTATCTTGTCGGGTACTACGGAATCAGGTTTCCACAGTAAATGATGAGTTGTTTATCTAAACAAGCTGCATGGCGCAGGACAGAAGGAGTGCATTGTGGGGCAAAGTGATGCGGTACGCAGCAGGATCTATGCTGCGAGCAGTACTACGTGGTGGAGGCAACAATGCGGGCTACACTAAGGGTTTCTTACTACTGTGAATCTTCTTCTGGAACTACGAGTCACCCACACTTATCCTCTACTTGGAAGATCTCGGAAACGTTAAGGCACTGAAATGAATATCACTCATCCATTCATTTAGGCACTTACTGGTTATCTTTCTAGCATTCCTTTTAGAACTTGGATTATTACAATGTGAGCTAAAATGATAAACATGACTAACTGTGCTGCGTTCCTTCACTGTGTTTAAGAAAGTAATTAAACTTAAATGACTGATTCACGAACTTAACATAGAATTGAAATGTTTTCCATTCATCTGCTTTCGTGGAACCTAGCATATCATTCCCAAGCTTCTCCTATTGGTAAATGTATATCAAAGTTCTCATACTATAGCATGCAAGGAAACATTCAAGCATTCATTCTATAGAAAATATAGAAAGCATTCATTCATAAACATCATCACATAACACAGGATTTAACGTGGTTCACTTCCCCGAATGGAAAGCTATGTCCACAAGAACGGTTGGTAATATATTTCCTTCAAAAGGGATGGGACAACCGTTCTTAGTCTGTGCACTCAGCTGCAGACTCTCCTTTCTCTCGGCTAGGTCTCTGCACACACAGCTGCAGAGCCTTTACAATATTCTCAGCTCGGAGAGATTTTACAATACAAAATGGTTATCTTCCTAAATTCTCAGCAACAACAAAAGAACAACAACCCAAAAAGAGAACAACATCGAGAACCCCCATCCCATACAAAATGTCTTCTTAAATAGATCATGCCCAAAGGTCATGTCTGTACAATGTCGAAGACCTAAAACCCAAAACCCTAAAGGTTTCCAAAACTGCGCCGGTTTTCCAAACCGGCTTGCTGGCTCCTGGTAGCATCTGCTTGATCATGGCGGATCTTCACATCCTCATTCTGTCGCTATCGACCTTCCTGTCACACACGTGCCTATAGGCTGCTTCTGCCGAACCATTTCTCTCTAATGGTTTTACCTTCTAAGCGTGCTAAATGTCGCTTTCCTTAACAACCCATGCATGGCCGCCTTCCTATTTTTCCTATGTCCGTCGCTTGGCAATCCTAAAATATCTTTCCAAAAATGGTTGCTACCGGTCGAGCCGGTAGATACACTTGATACTTGTCCAGCACACCACTTTGCTGGCTCCACGTGGCCTCCTAACTCCGCAGCACTGCTTCAGCGTAGTACTGGTCTTCGTATCATGGCCAAAACTTTGATTCTGCGTGCAACTCCGCAATCTGGTCAAAAAGTTGGATGTTGCACGCAACTTCGCAGCATCCTCAATACTTAGCGAAAATTATGTTTCTAAGCTGCACTCAGCTCAGCTTTCCCTGCTTGCCTCAAAAAGGTGCTTCTAAAACTTCATCTCAACTTGGGCCCAACACACACATTCAATTTTGTTGATGAGAACCCCTTCATCTACAAGGCAATGTAGGAAATTCACGGAACGATATTCAAGATAGTTCCGAATGAAATGCCAATGGGTCCACAATGGAATGCGATGCCAAAGATGATGATGGAGTGTTACAATGTGTCAAGAGAACCTGATGATGATGGAGATCCTAGAGTTATCTATGTTTAAGAGTCAGAAGGAATCTATGACGTTGAAGCACTAGATATGCCATTCGACAAATTCAAACAACCATTGAAAATCAAGAAATTCAGTATTGGGTTAGTGGAAAATACAAAGTTTTCTAGTATGAGAGACTATTGGGATGACTCAACAATTTTAAAGGTCACAAACCTACCACATGAATTTCAGTATTTATTCCCAACGAATTTTTCTGAGATGAAGGGCATTTTCGGGAACCTAGGTGAGATGAAGATCCCTCTTAAACTTGATGCTAATCCGGTGAAGCAACGACTGTATAGACTGAATCCCAGATACAAAGAGCGGGTGAAGGTTGATATAGAGAGAATGTTGGATGTAGGGACCATTGAGCCTATCAAAGAGTCATAATGGATCATCCCAATGGTCATCCAAGATAAAAATATCAAGGAAATTCAGATTTGAGTCGATCTAAGGAAGTTGAACGATGAATGCCTTCATGATCCATTCCCCACACCCTTTACCGATGAAGTACTTGAAGGTGTTGGATGAAAGGAAGTATATTCATTCACATATGGGTTCTCAAGATACCACTAGATCAGGATTGCGAAAGAAGATTGACATAAAACCACCTTCGTGAAAAAATGGGGTTTCTTTCGGTGCACATTGATTCCATTTGGTCTCAAGAATACCCCTGCAATATTTTCAATATTAGTTGTCGTTGCGTTCAAATACTTCATTCAGAAGTTCTTGGTGGTGTACATGGATTACTGGACCATGTATGGATTGGTTAAGGACCATGTTACGAGCCTCGGGATGATGTTGGAAAGATGCTGACAGCATTAGATCTCCTTGAATCTAAATAATTGTATCTTTTCTGCACCATTTGGCATCCTATTGGGACACATTGTTTGCAAGGAAGGTATGCTAGTCAACCCATCCAATATTGTGATCATTGTTGACCTACCAGCACCAACAACAGTGAAGCATCTATTCTCAATTTGGCCCTAAGTCGGACCCAATTAATTTACAAACAGTAGTACAGATCCCGACCTCTCGACCATGCTACTAGCTTGAAAATTCCTTTGACGGACATGCTACCAGCACACGTAATCAGTTCATGACTTGCGCAACCTCCCGCATAGGTTGTGAGTGTATCACCCACACTTCTAGCACACCTTTTTTGTATTTCTTTGTGCTACCTACGCGGTAGAGTAGTTTTTGGACCCACTACCACTTTTTATTTGATTTTTATTTGCATAGTACAATCTAGCAGCTCAATTGTTGCTTACTAATGAACTTAAATTAAGCTTAATTCACATAATTACTTAGGTTTTTTGTAATTATTCCACCTATACCAATATTAGGAAGTAAAGAGTTCATCTCAATTGAAACTTACCTAGGTAACCAACCTTGAGGATGTTAATGAGCCCCATTGTTGTCACTGGTATTCAACACCATTCTTGTTTATGTGTAATTGACATGTTTTTAGTATTAATGCTCATGTAGCATACACTTTTTGCACACAACCGAGGACCTAAAGACTCTTGTCTCCCAAAGCATAATCTTTAGCTCACACTTCATGTGAACTTGGTGAATTAGAAAAATGTGAGAAGTGTGAAATACCTCCATTGCACACTTGTCTATTAGTTATCATTTTGATTTGCAAAGCACCGTGAGCATATTTTAGAGTTAAAAGTACATCTACTTTTGCATTTACTTTATATACTCTTTTAGTTAATTTTTCGACAATCAATTTTATTTCATAACATGTTTCCGCACCACTAGAAAACAAAAAGAGACCTAAATACTCTTATGATCCAATTATTCTCTTCACCTCTCACTTCATGTGATCTTGGTGAATCAAAAAGGTAGGTATTGTGAAAAACCTCTCTTACACTCCTTAAGTGAAATTCAAATCCCTTAAGATCAACTTTGTAATTGTACAACCAACTAAAATCCTCCATAGGAGGTCAAAAAACAATATTTTAGTTAAGAAGGATTGATTTGGCTATGTAATGTACTGACTAGGATTGGTGATACACTGACTCATTCCCTTGGAAGACTCAATGAAAAACAATGGACTCAGTGGGCTAGTTTTACTGTAGGTAGGAAAAAAAAAATAATATGGATAGGAGCGGGACTATGCTAGCTACTAATATATTTGTACAAAGTACTGGTACCACTGATGGTTCAAATTCAGCAAAGTTGAAATCTGCTACAATGCTCTTGGTAACCCCAACATATGCAAACTAATATTACAACTATACATTGACTGGAAGCTGAGGGTGAATGATTATGAATCAGAGAGAATAAATAACATCAAATGAAAGCAAATGGAAATTATTGGTTCACTCCAGCAAGTTTGGTAAGGTTATGAAGAAGTCTCGCAAAGATAAAAGCAAAATTTCCTTCTAGGATTGCACAACTAGTTAGAATTCAGGACTTTCAAAACTTACTAAGAGGCTCATGAATTTATGATATGAGACATTGAATAATTAATATGGCATATTAATTAACATCATGAACATGAATCATCTCATTTGGATCAATACTCATTCATTTATTGAATACACTCTGGAGACTAGCTCAAAAATAATGCAAATCTAGCATGGGAGTGGAAAAATAAAATAAAATTAGAATTATGCATTATAAATGTTTATGACTAATATTAGAGGGTCAATATAACATAAAATAAATAATTCGAGACCCAATAGGCTTCTCGGAAAAGTCCAAAGATTGAATCCATTACAATACAATAGACTAGCACTGGAAAAATCACTAGAAGCTTGAAAATTCGAGCCATAGACCTTGTGACATTTTTTATGAAAGGAAATATGAATCAATATTGAACATATGAAAAAAATATGACCGAGATCATGAGTTATGATCAACAATTTGAAGGTATTTTACTTTTAGACTTATCAAGGAGTCTTTGTTACATCAATTTCTTACAATATGATATGTGGAAGAATATATGAAGGAGAGAAGAGTATAGAGCTGCACTCGATCTACAATGAGGATGACTATAGAATAGGTGGATTATTTTGAAGGAACACCATGCCTTAGAGACTTCTCATAGTGGGGTGAATTCACCAACTGAAATTTCTCCTCCGAGTGGATCTCCTCCAAAATCTCTCTTTGATTGAATTGTATCTCAAGATATCTTCTTGATTGCTTGAATTATTCACTGGCAGGATGTCACTGGCATGCATATCAGACTTTCATACTCTAGAACAGACTGTGAACAAACTTGAACACTCAGACTGCATTGGGGCACATCTCCCAAGCTTGGCTGAGGCACATCTATCAACCTTGAGAAGCAAAAGCTCTCCTACAAAAAATGAATTGGGAAAAAAGATGTGAATGGTGCACATTAGCATCTTTTTATAAGCTTAGATAAATTCCTGGGAAATCAACTCGCACATGTAAGAGGTGAGGTTTCCTTCCTTGAGAGAATTGGAATCCTTGCTTGCCTTGTGCAACTTGATTTCTTTGTGCTTTCATCTACTTTTAGCAACTTTACCCTCCTAAGATTTTCTAGATGTTGCCTTCTTTTTCAACTAGATGCTTTTCTGCACTTTCCTTCTTTCTTAATTTCCTACTTTGTGCTTTTTCATGTTTGTTTACTACTTTTGCTAGTTTCCATCTTTTTCAGTTGACACCTTGCTTTTAGCTGACTCCTTGTTGTTTCTATATTTTCCAATCAAGTAGGTTAGATCCACCTTTTCCTCATGTGCCCTCCTAGCCACATGAGCATCGCAAATCATACCAAAATTAATTACTAATGAAAATAAACATAATTACAAAGTACCTTATGCATTAAATTTATTAATTAACTAACTACTATATGCCTTGTTCCAAAATGAATTATTAAATGACCCATGGAACAAATGGGTTGGTAGGGTGATCAAGGATCACTAGGGAGGGTACATGAAACTCCATGGTGATGTCAAAATGGGGACATGATAGTCCTCCCCTCCAAAGTTTTATTTTCCTCGAGCAACAACAATCCATGGTGATACTTAAATGGTTCTCCTTCCAGTTTTTTCCTCAAGGTTGTTTTTGGAATGAATAACGTTGGGACCCAAAATCCAATCTAACTAAGGGTTATCCACCATGATTTTTGTTGCACTAATCTGATTATTACCATATCCCATTGCCTAAATCCTCTATATCTGCAACTGAAAATGTAAGTTTCTCCCAATTAAAACAATTGAGAAGGATGTTGGAATCCCATGTAAATCTATAGAACACAATGTGACTATGAGAACTGCCACTACTCTCCAATAATATCCATGACACTTTAGATATTCCATCATTCCAAGGAATTCCTAGATCCCATCGTCCTCGATGCATACCATCCATCAACATTTCTACTTGTGACAACTTGTCACTCCATGGTATGACAACATCCATCTACCATGTTATAAGTGTGCCACTCCCAATGCAACTCATCAACTCAGTGAACCTTCTCAAAAAAATGTGAAACTCCTCATGTGCAAACAACACTCCAATCCTGCTACTTGGTTCCTCGCCCAATTCAATACTTTACAGATGGTCAGGTCCTACAATCAATCGTCCAGGATTTATGATTATCTCAAAGTCAAACTCCTGAAACAATAACAAACACTGACATATATTCCCCCCCAACACAGGCTTGTTGACCATGTACTTCAATGTTGAGTAGTCAGTAAACATCTTGAAGTGTCCTCCTAAGAAATAGTCTCAGAATTTTTGCAATGCATATACCATCGCCAAGCCTTCTCTTTATGTCATTGTGTAATTTTTCTCTGTATTTGACAACTTTCGGCTAGCAAACTTGATAGGATGGTCGATCGACCCTTCTCCAGGTTGTTCCAATATTAACCCCAGCATGACTGACGAAGCGCCTACGTGGACATGGAATTATTTCTTCGAGTTGGGGAAGGCTAAAATTGGTGCGGCAACCATCTTTTCCGTCAATATGTCGAGGCTCTTTTGACATCCACCGTTCCATTCAAACTATGCATATTTCTTCAATAGCTTCTCCATGGGTGCAGTAGTCACTGCATAACCCTTTATGAACTTTCTATAATATCCTATATGGCCCAATGTAGCCCTTAGTCGCTTTACTATCGTAGGCACTAGAAAGTCGACAATGATCACGATCTTGGCTGGGTCGACCATCATACCTCCCTTGCAGGAAATATGCCCTAACAAGATACCAAATGGCCCCCAAAAGATACATTTCTTCAAATTCAAGGATATTTGATGCTATCAATATCTTTCCAGCATCATTTTGAGGTTCTAAACATGGTCTTTAACCAATCCATACACAGTCCAATCATCCATATATACCGCCAAGAACTTGTGAATGAAATCTTTGAAAGTAGTGACAACCAATATTGAGAAAATTGCAGGGGCATTTTTTAGACCAAATGGCATTACGGTGTACTGAAAGCATCCCCACTCTGTTACAAAGGTATTTTTATGCTGATCTTCTTTCGCAATATTGATCTGGTGATATCCCAAGAATCTGTCTGTAAATGAATATACTGCGTGTCCTTCGACACCTTCAAGTACTTCGTCGGTAAATGGCGTGGGGAATGGATCATGAAGGTATGCATCATTCATCTTCCTTAAGTCGATGTAGATCCATATTTCGCTAGTCATTTTGTAATATACAACCATCAGGCTGATCCATTCTGATTCTTCTACATGTTCAAATATCCCTGCATCTAGCATTCTCTCTAACTCAACCTTCACTCATTCTTTGTATCTAGGGTTCAATCTATATGGTCGTTGATTTACTGGCTTAGCATCAGTTTTAAGGGGGATATCCATCTCTCCCAAGTCCCCGGAAATACTCTTCATATCTGAAAAATTCCTCGGGAAAAAATCTTGAAACTCATGCAATAAGTGAGTGACCTTCCCAATAGTCTCCAATACTGGTAAAATTTGGATCCTCCAATGATCCAATATTGACTTTCTTAATTTTCAATGGTTTCCTGAATCGGTCGAATGGCATATCTGGTGCTTTGACGCCGTGGCTTCCTTCTGACTCTGGGACATAAACAAATCTCGAATCTTCATCGTCATCAATTCCTCCAAAAAAATTGTAACACTCCATAATCATTCTTGGTATTACGGTCCATTATGGTCCCATTGGTCTTTTGGTCAGAGCTATCTCTGTGTTGGAGAAAACTCACTATGGCTTGGGAGACCACTACAGATAGCTGACTACAAAAAATCAACCCAATTCTCAGAATTATGCTATTATAAATGACAATGCTAAGATAATGGAAAATGTAACCAACCTCAATCCAAACGTTTGATGTAGATCTCCGTTGGAGTTTTTCCAATCCGTGCACTTGAATCTGCAAATTAGTCTTGAAAACCAATATACAACAAGTACATAATATATATAAACAATATTAACATCATCAATAGCAATGGTCCATGTTATAACAAGTAAATGCAACCCAATGTAAGATAAACAACATTTACAACATTAATGGATGAGAATATGAGTATTTCTATTAATAAACAAGAAGAAGTACAATGTGATACGACCTCTTGTCGGCAACCAATCTGAACCAAGATTTGGATCAATCCACTTGTGCCTCCACCACTTCAATCCTCCATGAATGGAAAACTCAAACTAGATAGGAGTTTGGAAGGTGAACATAAAGGGTTCACAACTACAAGGATCAATGAGTGTAGACTCAAGATAGGGAAAAAATCCACTAGAGTTCTCTTGATCTTCTTTCTCCTCCCGTCCATAAGCCATATGTGCTCAATATATAGTCCTCTCAAAGGTAAGTGAAAGGACACATCGAGATGTTTCTTGGGTAGATGGAGAGCCAAAGGTCACCCAAGGACCACTTTTTGGGAGTAAAAAGTAATAAACTAGTGATTTTTACCATTTTACTTAATACCCGTAAGCTATAGTGATGCAACTCGCGGGTACGCTTACTATAATGATGCAACAAATGGGTAGGAATAAAAATAGGGAAAAATAGTATCTAAAGGATATAAAGTGGATCTGAGTCAGTGAATTGGATCCTATAGGCCAAAGAATGCTGATGCTTACAAGGTAGAAGATTATGTTGTAACAGATGCCCCCCAATGTGTGAGGTCAGAGACTGATGCTACGATGGCCGAAATACATTATAAAACTCAGAAGTGGAGTGATGGAGACACAAGTGGAAAGAGCAGCTCACTCGTCATAATACAATAGTATCCCTGAATACATATCGATAGTACAACAATCTAATACAATGGCCATGAATAGGTAGTACATAGTGAATACATGTCATAAGTGATCATAGCCATGATGAGATGCACCTGCAACAGTTAATTACTAAGAATATGCGAAATAGCAGAAATAATAGAACAGAATCACTTTTATATTGATCATGGGCCACTTCGAGGGGGCAACCTCCTTTGAGCAAGCTCAATACAATTAACTTCACGGTTCCTTCAATGACCTCAACACACACTTATATACTAAGTCTATGCCCAATACCATGAGTCAAAACCATGGGACATATAATACTACGGGATGACTTACAAAGCATATGCGTCCAATACTATGGGTCAATACTATGGGCTAATATAAACTACAGATCAACAAATACTACGGGACGACTTACAAAGCATATGCGTCCAATAACAATATACTAACATAGTAAAGAGAAGGGTTTACATAGGTTCCTAACATCCCCTCTCCCTTAGAAAAAGCTTTGTCCTCAAAGCTTTGGTTGGAGAAATTGCAGCATAAGCTGAAGGAGTGGTTCCCCGGTAGCATCCTCGGGTTGCATTTCAGTCCATTGACGCTTTTGGAGTGTCAAGGAGGATTGCTTGGAAGGCTGTAGATGAAGAAGAACCCTGTCAGCTGTGTGGAAAATGCGCTCAGAACGGTGTTGATTGGCTTGTTGATTTAGGCAAATTCTGGCCATGTGAAAATTGTCCTGCAGAATGAGAAGAATCTGATTGCGGTTTCGAAGAACCGAGTCAATTGCCTGAACTGGGGAGCTGCTAAGGGTGTATGGAAGAAGAACTGGCGGTGTTTGTCCATAGACCACTTCATATGGTGTTTTGTGAGATGTGGTATTGTACCACTAGAGCGCTGCTAGGAAATCCATAGAAATAGTTGGCCAAAGCTGTTTAGGGATGGGCAAGGGTTTGAGTAATCCCGAAAGGAGTGTCGTTTCACCCTTGTTGACTTGGAAAGTATCATCGTCAGCCACCATCTGTTGAATTGTTATTTTTAGTCCCTACCAAAAGAAGTTACATTGTTCTGGGTCATACCTGTTGCAGAACCCAGAGTGCCCTGTTGATGGAGAAGCATGGAGTTCATAGAAGAGAGAGCCATGTTGAACATATTGCACCCAATTTGGAACAAGCAGAGAAAGAGTTGTAAGAGAAACTGGGTCATCAATTGTGCAAGAAGGAGCATCTTCCACCATATTGTCCTTACCCTTCTTGTAAGTGATCACATAGGGATAACCCATTTCAGGTGTGTTGGGGAGGAGACCCATTGTTCCAGAAAATTTTCTAGACTCGGGAGATTAGTCTTGATGCAGAAATAATTCCATAATAGGTATGGCTGCCACTTCTGTATTGCATGCAAAACAACCATCATTTCCTGCTGAGAGGTAGATGTGGCTAAATTCTTACCAGAAAGGTCTTGTGAAGGTAGCAAGCGCATTGGTTCAACAAAGATACCTACATATCTATCCAAGGAAGTAGTGGAGACTGTTGATGGGTGCATCTGAATGGAATTGAGCTGAGCGATGACACCATGTGAATTCTTCTTAAGGATTTTTTCTAGGCGATGTTAACTGATGATGCAGAGAGACCCTGGTTGTAAGCCCATAAATTTGTGTTGTGCCCCATTGACTTTAAACTGCATCCAAAGTTCAACAAAATCCCATAAGATGGGGCCAAGTGTGCGTAACCATTGAACGCCCAAAATGACATCACATCCGCCTAAGGGCAAGGCAAACATGTCAGAGCGTAGGTTATAATCTTCCATAGAGATACGCACATTGTGACACTTCCCCTTGCAAGGTAAGGTGCCCCCATTGGCAACCATGACTTCAAAGCTGGAGCAAGTATGGACAAAACAATCAGCCTGTTTGGCAATCCGAGGGTCAATGAAGTTATGAGTGCTACCAGAATCAATGAGTATGGTAAGAGGGAGCTTCTTGAAGTATCCCCTGACCCGCATTGTTTGTGGGGTGGTGACGCCAGTTACAGCATGGAGAGAGATCTCAGGTGGGTCGTCCTGAAATGGGGTGTCAACAGGCGGGTGTTGAATGTTGATCTGATCATCCACTGTATCTGTAGCTGCTTCACCAAGTTCTAAGGCAGGCAAAGAATACACATCCAAGAGATAAAGCTTTTGTTGAACACATCTATGTCCCCGAGTGAATTTCTCATCACAATTATAGCAAAGCCCTTTTTCTCGGCGTGCCTGCATTTCTATTTTAGACAAATGCTTGATAGGAGTTGGTTGAGGAGAAGGCGTGATGGGAGGTCGTTGGGAACCCATATTTCTGAAGGGAACAAGGGTGGGTTTGGAGCGTTGTTGAGCTACAATCTTGTCCCTAGCCAGCTTAGCCAACCCTAGGACTTCCATCATTGTATTGGGACAAAACATTTTGACCTCTGAGTGAATTTCATCCTTGAGACCACTTATAAAACAACTCCTGTAGAATTCATCAGACAATCCTTCTGTGTGATTGGCCAATTTCTCAAATTCTGTCTGATACTCTCTCACTGTGCCAATTTGGTGAAGTTTAGTGAGTGCTCCTGTGAAATCATCAAAAGCACTAGGGCCAAATCGTGGCAAAATGAGTTGGCAAAAATTTGTCCAGTTTGGCTCGGGATGAGATTTGATGTACCAACGGTACCATTGAAGGGCTTCCTGTTCCAAATGAAAGGATGCAAGTGGAACTTTCTGGACATCAAAAGTATTATGCAAACTGAAATATTGTTCTGCTCGGTATATCCAGCCAGTCGGATCAGTACCATTGAAGCGAGGAAAATCAAGCTTCGGCCCACGAAAATTATTGGAAGAAGAGAACCCGGTGGCTGCAAAAGATTCTGGCTGTCGGTTATTGTTCATGGCTGAATGCTGAAGATGGAGGCTAAGAAATTTTTCATCCAGATCTTGGAGTTTGGTTTGGATGTCTGCAAGTGCTTCCTCCATGGTGTTTGCTTGCAAATGGATCTGAAACGGCGCAGCAGTGATCAACAATAGTTCAGCTGAAAGTAGATATGGACCCCAAGTATGTGCGGCTTCCTAACAGTTCAGGGGTTTCACTTGGCCACCAATGATGTCTGACGGCTTGCGTATTGGGGCAGTACCCCTCACTCCACGGCTCAGGTAAAACTGATAACCGATTTGCCACAAACGATAGCTCTTGGTTTACCTCACGGGTGGGAACTAATCAATCAGGTAGGGGTCGTTGCCCTTTTCGCTGGCAGGTCCTCTCAATGGGCCAGCTACTTTGGGGTTCCTGTGGTACTCCTCACAATGAGTTTTAGGGCTTATTCCCAAGTACTTCCCACAGTTAAGCAGATAGGGATGATTCCCAAATCCGAACCTGCAACAGAAAAAATTTGGGCATAAATTCCACCCAATGTTCAAAAACTGGATCTATATTGCTTAGAATCGCTATTATAGCATGTTTCTAGAACTAGAACAACCACTCTGCTTCTACCCATGAAAGCGTAATAGAAATCTGGGCACTTGGTCAAAATATTTTCTCGCCGCGATTTCCGCGGCCGTCACCGAAATTCTGAAAAATTGTTGATTTTAAATCCGCGATATCTCCACTTTTAGAACTCCAAATGAGATGATTTTTTTTTTGAAACTGCGTATTTTTGAAAGAGGAATTCAGATATGCAATTGGTTTCTTCTGATTGTGTGCAGAAAGTTTCAGAAATTGATCTGAAAGTCGCTGCCCAAAAAAAGAAAAAAACAATTTCCCACTTGTGCCAAGGAAAGTGCTCTGATACCAGATGAGATGCACCTGCAACAATTAACTACTAAGAATATGTGAAATAGCAGAAATAATAGAACAAAATCACTTTTATATTGATCACGGGCCACTTCGAGGGGGCAACCTCCTTTGAGCAAGCTCAATACAATTAACTTCACGGTGCCTTCAATGACCTCAACACACACTTATATACTAAGTCTATGCCCAATACCATGAGTCAAAACCATGGGACATATAATACTACGGGACGATTTACAAAGCATATGCGTCCAATACTATGGGTCAATACTATGGGCTAATATAAACTACGGATCAACAAATACTACGGGACGACTTACAAAGCATATGCGTCCAATAACAATATACTAACATAGTAAAGAGAAGGGTTTACATAGGTTCCTAACACATGATCCCTCTACAGTAAGATATGGTCTCCTGCAGAAAAGGAAACAACTGGTGCAAACTGGTGGTACAAATTGTTGATATCTGAGAGGTGATATCTCAGATGTAAAGTCAAAGTCATAGGTAACATACTGAATGCCACCATCGCCTGGGGTCTTCTACACAAGTCTTCGATGGTGCAAGTCCCATTAAGTGAATAAAGGAGTTGGGGTCGAACCTAATGAAACATCATCTGATTACCGGTCAATGATGAATACCATTAACAGACGGGAGATGACCCACTGATAATGAAAATGGGCATCAAGGCACAGAGCACAATCATCGGAGTGTGAATAAATGAGTTGAAGTCAAACACTAGGATGAATCCATCGATCAGGGGACATTGATGTATTCATAAAACTGTCGATGGCGAGAGAACCTGCCACTAATGATTGCAAGCCTCAAGGTACTCAAATGAACTCTAAGCCTCATGTCCCGGAATAAATGGGTTGAAGTCGACGGAATGAGACTCGCTGGAAGGAGGGAATGAATGCATCCCCCGTCAACCAGCACGAGGTACCAGCTACGCTGAAAGATTTGGAAGAACTCAGATGAAATAGACTGACTCAATAAGGATGGCCGACATGTAATAGTCAAGAGATCTGAGGAGTGGCCGACACTGGTTTCAAGACTTCCTTTGAAAAAGAGCATGAGTAGATGGATAGACTTAGGCAACATAGACTTGACATAAACTGTGCAATGCAGGAGGCATCACAAAGGGCTCCATAATGACTGGAAGCTTAACCAATCGGTGGAGAAACTGAGATACAAGTACAGCTCCTAAGGTCCAACTATAATCCAGACTCATAGTGTATGGAGTGGAATGAATGCTCTGTTCAAAGGAGACACAACAACTGCCAACAAGAAGTAGTAACCATAATCCCATCTAGGTTTTTGGAATATTTGATTTTTTGGGTCTTTTTCATATTTGGGGAAAGCTTAAAAAAGAATAAAATTGCTTATAGTACAACAAGTGAGGGAACGAGTGTCAGATAGCGAGTAGACTAGTCCCAAGTAGTGGAACATACCTATGATCAATGCAAGGAAGTGCATGCAGGATGTGGACACTCGGGGGTGTGTTCCCTTAGGGTCAAAAGGACATCAAATTGTGAAGGAAAAATTTAAGCTCTGCAGGGCTCAATAGGGAAAAGTGCTTAGGCACCAGGCTAACAACTGAGTAAGTGGGAACTGACACAGGGCTCAAGCGGCAAGCATGATGATGCAATGCAATCACAACATGATATAACTGAGGGGAGTCCTTAAAGGATATGGCCAGCATAAGACAAAGTAGAGTATGAGTCTTTATCGCAATGTCATGGCGTAACTACAAAGGACTCCAAATCTTAAGGACAAACAACGGCATGGGCACCGGAATGTACAAAGGGGTTCTAACTAGGGTACCCATGTTCGGAAAAGCCCTACCGCCACATAACGACACTTCTATAGCAATGTGAAGGTTCTGTGTCGGTTACGAAGCGGGGTCGCACCTAGGGTTGATGAAAGTGGTCAACAGGTCAAATGCATAATGCACATGGAAATGGAACATAACCTATATGCCAGGTGTGAAACGTACCTGCCGTAGGTGTGAAATGGTCCAGAACAACTTTCGTCGAAGAAATCTAATTAAAAAATACTACTCCAAGACATCATATTAGTCCAGAATGGCATAAAACAGTAAAACTATAGACAAGTGGATCCTAAAAATTATAAATAGTAATAAAAAAATTACAATTTACAATTCATTTTTACTATTCACCCATTTGGAGCTTTTGGTTAGTTTTCACCTGAAAGTTCAGTTGCCAATTTTGGGAGCTACAAGCGACCATTCATCGAACCGTCTGAAGCAGGTTTGTAGTCTCATCCATACCTTTCATTTCAATGCTTTCGTTTTAGTTTTCAGCGGTGGTATTTTTTGTTTGTCCAAGCCCTAAATAGCTATGGTGCTACCTGTGGACTATAGCTATGCGGGTTGCAGGTAGGGCACGATACGCGCAGTCAACGCAAAGGTTGACCGTGGGTACCTGCACCTGTATACAAATTAGCCCACCGGTATGGCCGTGTAGTTGGTGTTTGAAAATAAATTGACCAAAATGTTTGTTGCTTCTTACTCCAGGATGGTTCTAGAGTGGAGGGCGAGGGAGCATGACCAAGTAGATGAGGCCGTGCGCAATGATGTGCAAGCACAGCAGGCATTGCAAGCATGTGGGTTATATAAATTTTGGAGTATAGGGGGTTTGAGGGCCCAAAACCTATTACTTTGCCGCTTGATTGATTACTGGGATGTTGATGCATAGAACTTCAGTCTCAATGGGAAAATCCTCACACTGGAAGTGGAAGACATCTATTTCATAATAGGTTTGTCCCATCAAGGTGAAATGGCCAGTCTTTGGTCTCGTACTGTGGGTGGTGGGATCACCGTCCAAGATTACATAGCGCGGTATTGTCCCGCAAACACACAAGCGGTGGGAAGTCAGGTGCCCATCAATTCCATAGTATATATGAGCATGAAGATCATTGTGGCTACCTTAGTGCGGATCACTGGATCCAAAGCCCTGCACCAGGCATCCAGGTCAGTGATGTTCTATGCATCACAATGCATGTAGCCTATAGTGTTTGATTGGTGTTCCACACTACTGGGGTCTATGAAGACCCAATTGATAGAATGCAAAGAAGGGAAGGCCAAAAAATTTGGGTATGGAAGTATCCTATGTAGCTTCTTCTTCGAGAGATTTATGGGGCTTAGTCCGAGGGTGGATGTCCCTCCTCATAGCCTTCGTGATCCAACCCTGACCCGGTGGGCTGAGATCCTGACACGATAGGGTGGTGGCCGTCTGGCATCACCATATACTAAGGAGTTCTTCCGCTGGTGGAACCGATAGGTCATTTCCATAGAGGACTACCCCTATGCAGGGATAGACTTCCGCCATGATAGGGACATGCCACTCCCACCAGACACAGCGTTCAGAGACATTGGTGAGTACTCTTTTTAGGTTTTTGTTATTAAATTTTTATGGATTTTTTATTATAGATGAAATGCAAAAATCTTTTTGGTGGTATAATCACATGGTAATGGTTGACTGTTTGCTTGCAGACAAAGGCCCAGTGAGACCCGATGGCTTCCCGAGACATGGTCATCGGGGTAGGGGTGATGAGGCAGGTGATGCTGCAGCATGGCGCACTCTACAGACCTTGTAGCGCAACCTAACATGGATGGTTTCAAGAGTTCCACAGATAGATGTGGTGTGACTACCTGAGGTCATGCAGTGCCATGTAGTGGGGGTTCCTGGTGACTGGGTGCCGTTACTGCAGCGGATGGCCAATGTAGTTCACTATTACTATGAGACACATCCTATCGGGGTGACAACTAGGCCTCCTCGGAGGGAGTAGATATCCTAGGATCTCATTTTTGTATCGATATGTATATTTTTTAGGGCTATGAGCTCCAGTTTTGTATGACGCTACCATTTTTGGACATATTTGTATAAAAACTTTGGCTCTTCGGTTCTACTATGTGTGTATGTACAAATGTATGAATGTCTTTTTTTATTTGTGTGCTTCATAGTGAATGTGACAAATGCCAATCTAATACATAGTTAGCATATGCATCAGATATATGATTAACACTTCTCGGAACATGTATGTATGTAATTGAAACAAAATGGCATTCCAAGAGTCCTACCCTTAGGAATTTCCAAAGTAACATACGATCTCACACACAGTACTGCCCATTCAACTAAGACACAACTAGTTGTGAATCCAGGTGGACTTATGAAGAATGGATACCATCGGAAATGGCATCCCGAAGTAGCTCAATGACGACACTATACTCTGTGACATTGTTAGACGTGGGACCGAGACAAGCACCTCCTGAAGACACAACTAGGTGGTTAGGTGAGAAAGTAACCCAGGAAGTAGAAGCAAGCTGCTACGTATGATGTGTTGAGATATTGTAACTTCAAAGAATATTATATTTGTACTTTATTATTCCGGAGATGTTTCATTCCTCCGTGAAGATCTTATTGTATATCCAGAGATGTTTATTCCTCCGTCGGAATGTGGTAACTCGGGTTATTAGACTTCCCTATTGGGGGTCGGCCCTGTATGTGTTATGTGGGTCAAAGGGTTATTAGACCACCCTAGAGGGGTCGGCCCAGTTAGTTGTAGTGGGGTATTTAACCCATTGGTTAAATACGAGCCTACATGTACTTGTGTAAAATACATGTCAGTGTAGTGTATAAATAGAGGAGGTATGTTCCTCATTATACACACTCTCTCACTTGAGAAAGGCGCATTTGTGGAGGAGAGGTCTGCTATGGAGAAGAAGGAGCTTATGCTCAGGGTTTGCATCTTTGTATATTGCTGGTCATCTATATTGAGGAAGCTTTGCTGGGTTTTCTACCCCATGAGGGTTTCCCAGGATAAATCTCTGTCTCTTGTGTTTATGCTATGCTTGTTGTTTCTTCAGTGATCCTGTATATGCTATTATTGTGAAATGGAATGTAATGCTGTCTTAGCATATTGAATTTTAACATGGGATCAGAGCTAACCTGAAGGAAGACAAGGTATGGCACTAAAGACACTTGCTTTACTTACGACAATTTGAAGGTTAGGGTTTTACATAGCAAAAACCAGTCATCGTAGCACTTTCGCTATAAATCCGTTTTGGCAAAGTTTTCGGATCTGAAATTGTTACAGGACGAATATAAAATCTCCAGGTACCTTGTGTCCAAAGGACAACCTCTAATTCGTTGTAATTTGTGATTTATGATCTGTACAATATAGGGTTTCTGCCTCTTCCAGATCTGAGTCAAAATCAGGTGACCTTGGGAAAAAGGTCATAACTTGGGCTAGGAAGCTCCAAATTAAATTTCGTGAAAAGTGACAGGTAGTACACAGACCGTACTATCTCAGAAAACGTTTTCAGAGGCCGAAGTGGAACTAGTGACACGTGGCACGCCGTACAAGTTCTCTCTCCTGTATTATCTCATAAACATGTCACGTTGCGACACTTGGCATAACTCTCTCTCAGAGAATCCAATTGAGGTCAGACCTGTCAGGATGGAAAGATAACAGGCCGATCTATCTCAAAAAACTTTTTCAGAGGCCGAAGGTCAAACAATGACACGTGTCACGCCGTACAAGTTCACTCTCCTGTATTTTCCCAAAACAGGTCGCGTTGCGACATTTGGCATAACTCTCTCTCAGAACATCCAATTGAGGTCAGACCTATCAGGATGGAAAGCTAACAGGTGAGGCTATCTCAGAAAACTTTTTCAGACCCTGTGGATCAAAAATTTCGGAGTTACACCAGAAAAAATCAGGTACATATTTCTGTCAAAACAGAATTATTTTTTGGTACCTTCATTCATGGCTTCCGGAATTTAGGGCTTTGAAGAAAGTTGGAATTTTTGTAATCGGAGACCACGGCTGGATGCTACTAATCAAAATAGAAATTTAGAGACCAAGATCAGAATTTTTGGTTGGTCAGAAGGCCGGGCTTGATTAGACCCTAGTTCGGGACTTTGATCAGAAAAGCGGAAAATTAGGGCTTCTGTAAAAAATGGGAATTTTTGAAATCTGTGACCACGGCTGGAAGCTCCTTATAAAAATAGAAGCTTAGAGCTTTGGATCAAACTTTTTGATGGGGCAAAAGAGTGGGCTTCATCAAACCCCAGTTCAGGGTCACGTCCAGTGAATCCGAAAGTTTCAAAGGCAAAATTGAGGAGTAAAACTTTGCAGTTTTCAAATTCTGAATATATCAGTTTGATCAGCTCATCAAGGCGCATATCTCTATCCTTTCGGAAGTTTGAAATTCAAAGTTTGAATTTTTGGGGTTTCTCTGACAAACCCATATCCAGCTCCAGGTCCAGTTCTTGCAAATCAAGTGGATAGGGTTAATCCTAGAAGAAGATGGTTGGTCACCTACATAAGTGAAGGAGTTCATGTTTCAGAGGGAGATGAGGCTAAGGCTTTACATAAGGAGATTACAAGCGATCTCGATAGGTATGACTCATCGAGGTATGTTTTGAGATTTGTTCATGATTAAGTTTATGGTATGTTTGTCTTCATGTTATTACAGTTAGTACAATCTTGATTTTAGATTTGTTGTATCACCTTAACAAAATTATGAATGCATGATAGAAGATATTCATTGGTTAGGGTATTGACACTTATGATTGTACTAATGCATTATGGTGCTGTGTGAGGTTGATGTTGTCTGCTAACAAGATACAGGTACATCACAAAAGACAAATCAGGCTCCATGACCATGAAAACATGAAGACAAAGACTCATCCATAATCTTTGTTCTACTTACGAGGTATGTATGACTTTGTTATATTATGCTTAACCTATGAGACATGCAGGTTCTAGCTTAGGATCTCTAAATCATTGAAGAGATTGTTTAGGTATGTTGTACATAACCAAGTAGGTATACTAATCCAGGTATGTTTCCCATGAATCTTACCTTGTGTTAGGATCCCTTATATAAGTATACTTGGAATGATTGGTTATGCTTATTCATAAAGTTACTAATCAAGGGATTATGCATATTATATCTTTTATCAATGATATGCATGAGTAAAAGAAGACTTCCCTGAAATCTTGAATACTAATGTTTATTAACTATAATCATGACTATACATTTTTAAGATTATTTAGTACTATAATGTTTTGATAGCATTTAGAATATACTAATGAGTGTATGTTTGTGTATGAGATCATGAGGATGACTCTTGAGCATGCACAGTGGTACAGAATGAATAGAAGTTCAAAAGACATACAGAAGATCAAGCGGGAGGCAGCCACACAAACATAAAAGATAAGTATTTGAGTTGCTATTTGAAATAGTAATGATATTGCCTATAATAGGTTGTATGCATATTTGTATTCCTAGAATATATAATGTTGAGTGTAAACATTCATAGAGCATTGAACAGTATACAACTACTGTGCATATGTTTGGACAAACATTCCATTGTTGCTTGTCTAGAATGAAACCTCTTTGCTGACATGCTGAGAGTTGTGCACACTCTCGATAGTATGTTCTGGTAGAGATGGAAGGCATCTAGATAGCCACTGTATGCATACAGGATATGGAAAAGTGTTGTGCCAAAGTATTGGTCAAAATAGTTGCATTACTATGTAAATGATATCTGTATGCATAATAGGTTATCTTTTGATCATTATGAAGTATTACTAATCATGTACTTAATTTTGATTTGTAGGAAAGGTCATGATAAATGATGGACACCGTACAAGTGGTGGATGTTCAAACAAAAAGATTTACAAATCAAGGCTCATGGCTAGAAGTTTCTCTTAGAAAGGGGAAGAGAATCACGACAAGATGTTTGCTCCAAGTATGGTGTAATTAAAGAAGAAGTATGAATCAGGTTCTGTATAGGTACCTAGGATCGATAATAAATTGATAAGCTTAATGATCACCATGGGTGATGTGGATCTCAACCTTTGCTACAAGGTTGAATATGATACACATATGACATGGATGCAAGAAGGAACTCACTACAGAGTTCGAATGATATTGAGGCTCATATCAGTAGACCCATCTAACAAGAGATGGCACAGATAGATATGCAGAAGATCATTCAATGCAGAAATGAAAAATGAAAGATCTCAAATTGATGCTTTACTTCCTAGGTATGGAAGTATGGCAAGGCTCAGAAGGAATATTTCTCAACCAGGGAAAGTATGATGAGAAATATGACTTGAGGTGTTGGAATGGCCACTCTTATGGATTCCAACTTGAAGCTGTTAGGGGATAACTCATCAGAGTTAGTGGATATAACTCTGTACAGTCAATTTATTGGGTCTTTGATATATCTAACATATACTAGGTTAGATATGTGCTTTGTTATGAACACCTTGAGTTAGTATCTAGTGGAAACTAGATGTGTTTACCTGATAGTTAAAAAGTATGTGATGAGGCACATAAAAGACACGATAGAATTTGATCTATGCTATCTTGAAGATCATGACTTCAGATGGCTATTCAGATTCTGATTGGGCAGGAAGTGTATCAGACAAAAAGAACACATCAAGAGGATGTTATTGTCTGGGATTAGCCATGATCTCGTGGTTTAGCTGGAAGCAGTCTAGTGTGGCTCTCAGCACAAGCGGATTATATGGCTGCTTGCTCTGCTAGTTGTGAAGAAGTTTGGCTTTAGGATTGTTTGACTTAGAGATAGAACCAACTGAGATCCTAAGTGATAATTAGAGTTGTATCAAGATGTCATAGAATCTAGTGTTCCATGATAAGTCAAAGAACATAGGGAACTAACAAGATATGACGCAGAAAGGAACTCTAAAAGTTTGAATTTGTAACAGGTTACCGTTGTACTAACCAAACCTCTACGTCAAGTGAAGAAGTTACCAACCAAACCTCTGTCTCGAGTGAAGTTTGAATACTTCCGAGACAAGCTTGGTGTAGTTTAAAAGGACCCTCCTCGAAAGGGGGAGTAGTATAGTCACTACTGATGAGATTGTCTCATCGAACAACAAGGTCGTTGATGAGGTAACCTGTTCTCTACACCCAGTTACTTAGAAAATAGCAGCATTACATTTCATTTCACAATAATAGCATATACAGGATCACTGAAGAAACAACAAGCATAGCATAAACACAAGAGACAGAGATTTATCCTGGGAAACCCTCATGGGGTAGAAAACCCAGCAAAGCTTCCTCAATATAGATGACCAGCAATATACAAAGATGCAAACCCTGAGCATAAGCTCCTTCTCCTCCATAGCAGACCTCTCCTCCACAAATGCGCCTTTCTCAAGTGAGTGAGTGTGTATAATGAGGAACACACCTCCTCTATTTATACACTACTCTGATATGTATTTTACACAAGTACACGTAGGCTCGTATTTAACCAATAGGTTAAATACCCCACTACAACTAACTGGGCCGACCCCTCTAGGGTGGTCTAATAACCCTTTGACCCACAATCCGACGGAGGAATAAACATCTCCAGATTTACAATAAGATCTTCACGGAGGAATGAAACATCTCCGGAATAATAAAGTACAAATATAATATTCTTTGAAGTTACAATATCTCAACACTCCCCCTTAACGAGAAGGATATTATAACAACATCTGCACGAGCAAGGAGTCATCAACATCATATATGATACATCTATAAATCATTGGAAGCTTTATTCAATTCATCATCATCAGTAACTTGACTAGTTACTGGAACATCAACATCGTCATCAGCATCGTCATACGATCATAAGCATCGTCATCACACGATCATCAACATCGTCATCATACGATCATCATCATCATCGTCACACGATCATCAACATCGTCATCACACAATCATAAGCATCATCATCACACGATCATCAGCATCGTCATCATACGATCACCAGCATCGTCATCACACGATCAGCAGCATCGTCATCACACGATCAGCAGCATCGTCATCACATGATCAGCAGCATCGTCATCACACGATCAGCAGCATCGTCATCACATGATCAGCAGCATCGTCATCACACGATCAGCAGCATCGTCATCACACGATCAGCAGCATCATCATCACACGATCAGCAGCATCGTCATCACACGATCAGCAGCATCGTCATCACATGATCCGCAGCATCGTCATCACACGATCAGCAGCATCGTCATCACATGATCAGCAGCATCGTCATCACACGATCAGCAGCATCGTCATCACACGATCAGCAGCATCGTCATCATACGATCATCAACATCGTCATCACACGATCATAATTACAGGATGATCAATCCTGCTCTCTTTAGGACATGAGTCCATGGATGATACAATCCAGATCAAGTTCCAGGATGATCAATCCTTATCACAACTACAGAGCCAGCCCTGTTTCATGCTGGATGTATCACAACTACAGAGCCAGCCCTTTTTCATGCTGGATGTATCACAACTACAGAGCCAGCCCTTTTTCATGCTGGATGTATCACAACTACAGAGCCAGCCCTTTTTCATGCTGGATGTATCACAACTACAGAGCCAGCCCTTTTTCATGCTGGATGTATCACAACTACAGAGCCAGCCCTTTTTCATGCTGGATGTATCACAACTACAGAGCCAGCCCTTTTTCATGCTGGATGTATCACAACTACAGAGCCAGCCCTTTTTCATGCTGGATGTATCACAACTACAGAGCCAGCCCTTTTTCATGCTGGATGTATCAAAACTACAGAGCCAGCCCTTTTTCATGCTGGATGTATCACAACTACAGAGCCAGCCCTTTTTCATGCTGGATGTATCACAACTACAGAGCCAGCCCTTTTTCATGCTGGATGTAACCTAGAGTAATTCTAGGATTTGTCACGTACATTTTGAACCGAGGTCCAGGGACGATTCAGTCCTGTCATTCAGTTATCGGAGACCTCATGTCTACGGCTCTTCTTTAGGACTGAAGTCCGGGAATGATCCAATCCCCTCAACTGTCCACTAAGGACTTCATTCTCGGAGACCTCACGTCTACAGCTCTCTTTAGGACTGAAAGTCCAGGGATGATCCAATCCCCTCAACTGTCCACTAAGGACTTCATTCTAGGAGACCTCACGTCTACGGCTCTCTTTAGGACTGAAAGTCCAGGGATGATCCAATCCCCTCAACTGTCCACTAAGGACTTCATTCTCGGAGACCTCACGTCTACGGCTCTCTTTAGGACTGAAAGTCCAGGGATGATCCAATCCCCTCAACTGTCCACTAAGGACTTCATTCTCGGAGACCTCACGTCTACGGCTCTCTTTAGGACTGAAAGTCCAGGGATGATCCAATCCCTTCACATGTTCACCAAAGCAGAACATGTATCCTCATCATCAAAACATGTATAACCACAACATGTTTCATCATCATCAAAACATGTATAACCACAACATGTATCATCATCATCACAACATGTATAACCACAACATGTATCATCATCATCACAACATGTATAACCACAACATGTATCATCATCATCACAACATGTATAACCACAACATGTATCATCATCATCACAACATGTATAACCACAACATGTATCATCATCATCACAACATGTATAACCACAACATGTATCATCATCATCACAACATGTATAACCACAACATGTATCAACATCATCAAAACATGTATACATCTATCATCTATCATCAAAAGCATGTATACATCTATCATCAAAAGTATCTAGCATGTATACATCTATCATCAAAAGCATGTATACATCTAATCATCAAAATAAATAATGTAAGAGTCCTAAATCTAAATATTTCTAAGTAACTGGGTGTAGAGAACAGGTTACCTCATCAACGACCTTGTTGTTTGATGAGACAATCTCATCAGTAGTGACTATACTACTCCCCCTTTCGAGGAGGGTCCTTTTGAACTACACCAAGCTTGTCTCGGAAGTATTCAAACTTCACTCGAGACAGAGGTTTGGTTGGTAACTTCTTCACTTGACGTAGAGGCTTGGTTAGTATAATGGTAACCTGTTACAAATTCAAAATTTTTAGAGTTCCTTTCTGTGTCATATCTTGTTAGTTCCCTATGTTCTTTGACTTATCATGGAACACTAGATTCTATGTCATCTTGATACAACTCTAATTATCACATAGGATCTCAGTTGGTTCTATCTCTAAGTCAAACAATCCTAAAGTCAAACTTCTTCACAACTAGCAGAGCAAGCAGCCATATATTCCACTTGTGCTGAGAGTCACACTAGACAGCTTCCAGCTAAACCACGAGATCATGGCTAATCCCAGATAATAACATCCTCTCGATGTGTTCTTCTTGTCTGATACACTTCCTGCCCAAACAGAATCTGAATAGCCATCTGAAGTCATGATCTTCAAGATAGCATAGATCAAATTCTCCTTTATGTGCCTCATCACATACTTTGCAACTATCAGGTAAACACATCTAGATTCCACTAGATACTCACTCAAGGTGTTCATAACAAATCATATATCTAACCTAGTATATGTTAGATATATCAAAGACCCAATAAATTGAATGTATAGAGTTATATCCACTAACTCTGATGAGTTATCCCCTAACAGCTTCAAGTTGGAATCCATAAGAGTGGCCATTCCAACACCTCAAGTCATATTTCTCATCATACTTTCCCTGGTTGAGAAATATTCCTTCTGAGCCTTGCGATACTTCCAGACCTAGGAAGTAAAGCATCAAATTGAGATCTTTCATTTTTTTTTTCATTTCTGCATTGAATGATCTTCTGCATATCTATCTGTGCCATCTCTCGTTAGATGGGTCTACTGATATGAGCCTCAATATCATTCGAACTCTGTGGTGAGTTCCTTCTTGCATCCATGTCATATGTGTATCATATTCAACCTTGTAGCAAAGGTTGAGATCCACATCACCCATGGTGATCATTAAGCTTATCAAATTATTAGCGATCCTAGGTACCTATACAGAACCTGATTCATACTTCTTCTTTAAATACACCATACTTGGAGCAAACATCTTGTCGTGATTCTCTTCCCCTTTCTAAGAGAATCTTCTAGCCATGAGGCTTCTATATTTTGTTTGATTTGTAAATCTTCTTGTTTGAACATCCACCACTTGTACGGTGTCCATCATTCTTCATGACCTTTCCTACAAATCAAAATTAAGTACATGATTAGTAATACTTCATAATCATCAAAAGATAACCCATTATGCATACAGATATCATTTACATAGTGATGCAACTATTTTGACCAATACTTTGGCACAACACTTTCTCATATCCTGTATGCATACAGTGGCTATCTAGATGCCTTCCATCTCTACCAGAACATACTATCGAGAGTGTGCACAACTCTCAGCATGTCAGCAAAGAGGTTTCATTCTAGACAAGCAACAATGGAATGTTTGTCCAAACATATGCACATTAGTTGTATACTGTTCAATGCTCTATGAATGTTTAAACTCAGCATTATATATTCTAGGAATACAAATATGCGTGCAGGCAATATCATTACTATTTCAAATAGTAACTCAAATACTTATCTTTTATGTTTGTGTGGCTGCCTCCCGCTTGATCTTCTGTATGTCTTTTGAACTTCTATTCATTCTGTACCACTGTGCATGCTCAAGAGTCATCCTCATGATCTCATACACAAACATACACTCATTAGTATATTCTAAATGCTGTCAAAACATTATAGTACTAAATAATCTTGAAAACGTATAGTCATGATTATAGTTAATAAACATTAGTATTCAAGATTTCAGGGAAGTCTTCTTTTACTCATGCATATTATTGATATAATATGCATAATCCCTTGATTACTAACTTTATGAATAAGCATAACCAATCATTTCAAGTATACTTATATAAGGGATCCTAACACAAGGTAAGATTCATGGGAAACATACCTGGATTAGTATACCTACTTGGTTATGTACAACATACCTAAACAACCTCTTCAATGATTTAGAGATCCTGAGCTAGAACCTGCATGTCTCATAGGTTAAGCATAATATAACAAAGTCATACATACCTCGTAAGTAGAACTAAGATTATGGATGAGTCTTTGTCTTCATGTTTTCATGGTCATGGAGCCTGATTTGTCTTTTGTGATGTACCTGTATCTTTTTAGTAGACAACCTCAACCTTACACAACACCATAATGCATTAGTACAATCATAAGTGTCAATACCCTAACCAATGAATATCTTCTATCATGCATTCAAAATTTTGTTAAGGTGATACAACAAATCTAGAATCAAGATTGTACTAACTGTAATAACATGAAGACAAACATACCATAAACTTAATTATGAACAAATCTCAAAACATACCTCGATGAGTCATACCTGTCGAGATCGCTTGTAATCTCCTTATGTAAAGCCTTAGCCTCATCTCCCTCTGAAACATGAACTCCTTCACTTATGTAGGTGACCAATCTATCTTCTTCTAGGATTAACCCTATCCACTTGTTTTGCAAGAACTGGACCTGGAACTGGATATGGGTTTGTCAGAGAAACCCCAAAAATTCAAACTTTGAATTTCAAACTTCCGAAAGGATAGAGATATGCGCCTTGATGAGCTGATCAAACTGATATATTCAGAATTTGAAAACTGCAAAGTTTTACTCCTCAATTTTGCCTTTGAAACTTTCGGATTCACTGGACGTGACCCTGAACTGGGGTTTGATGAAGCCCACTCTTTTGCCCCATCAAAAAGTTTGATCCAAAGCTCTAAGCTTCTATTATTCTGAGGAGCTTCCAGCCGTGGTCACAGATTTCAAAAATTCCCATTTTTACAGAAGCCCTAATTTTCCGCTTTTCTGATCAAAGTCTCGAACTAGGGTCTAATCAAGCCCGGTCTTCTGCCCAACCAAAAATTCTGATCTTGGTCTCTAAATTTCTATTTTGATGAGTAGCATCTAGCCGTGGTCTCCGATTACAAAAATTTCAACTTTCTTCAAAGCCCTAAATTCCGGAACCCATGAATGAAGGTACCAAAAAATAATTCTGTTTTGACAGAAATATGTACCTGATTGTTTCTGGTGTAACTCCGAAATTTTTGATCCACAGGGTCTGAAAAAGTTTTCTGAGATAGCCTGACCTGTTAGCTTTCCATCCTGACAGGTCTGACCTCAATTGGATTCTCTGAGAGAGAGTTATGCCAAATGTCGCAACGTGACCTGTTTTGGGAAAATACAGGAGAGCGAACTTGTACGGAGTTCCACGTGTCATTGTTTGACCTTCGGCCTCTAAAAAAGTTTTCTGAGATAGCTCGGCCTGTTATCTTTCCATCCTGACAGGTTTTACCTCAATTGGATTTTCTGAGAGAGAGTTATGCCAAGTGTCGCAACGTGACCTGTTTATGGGATAATACAGGAGAGCGCACTTGTACGGCGTGCCACGTGTCACTGGTTCAACTTCGGCCTCTGGAGATCTTAGCTTCGTCCTGTAACAATTTCAGATCCGAAAACTTCGCCAAAACGGATTTATAGCGAAAGTGCTACAATGACTGGTTTTTGCTATGTAAAACCCTAACCTTCAAAATGTCGTAAGTAAAGCAAGTGTCTTTAGTGCCATACCTTGTCTTCCTTCAGGTTAGCTCTGATACCATGTTAAAATTCAATATGCTAAGACAGAAAATAGCAGCATTACATTTCATTTCACAATAATAGCATATACAGGATCACTGAAGAAACAACAAGCATAGCATAAACACAAGAGACAGAGATTTATCCTGGGAAACCCTCATGGGGTAGAAAACCCAGCAAAGCTTCCTCAATATAGATGACCAGCAATATACAAAGATGCAAACCCTGAGCATAAGCTCCTTCTCCTCCATAGCAGACCTCTCCTCCACAAATGCGCCTTTCTCAAGTGAGTGAGTGTGTATAATGAGGAACACACCTCCTCTATTTATACACTACTCTGATATGTATTTTACACAAGTACACGTAGGCTCGTATTTAACCAATAGGTTAAATACCCCACTACAACTAACTGGGCCGACCCCTCTAGGGTGGTCTAATAACCCTTTGACCCACAATCCGACGGAGGAATAAACATCTCCAGATTTACAATAAGATCTTCACGGAGGAATGAAACATCTCCGGAATAATAAAGTACAAATATAATATTCTTTGAAGTTACAATATCTCAACAGTGACTACCTGAGGTCATGCAGTGCCATGTAGTGGGGGTTCCTGGTGACTGGGTGCCGTTACTGCAGCGGATGGCCAATGTAGTTCACTATTACTATGAGACACATCCTATCGGGGTGACAACTAGGCCTCCTCGGAGGGAGTAGATATCCTAGGATCTCATTTTTGTATCGATATGTATATTTTTTAGGGCTATGAGCTCCAGTTTTGTATGACGCTACCATTTTTGGACATATTTGTATAAAAACTTTGGCTCTTCGGTTCTACTATGTGTGTATGTACAAATGTATGAATGTCTTTTTTTATTTGTGTGCTTCATAGTGAATGTGACAAATGCCAATCTAATACATAGTTAGCATATGCATCAGATATATGATTAACACTTCTCGGAACATGTATGTATGTAATTGAAACAAAATGGCATTCCAAGAGTCCTACCCTTAGGAATTTCCAAAGTAACATACGATCTCACACACAGTACTGCCCATTCAACTAAGACACAACTAGTTGTGAATCCAGGTGGACTTATGAAGAATGGATACCATCGGAAATGGCATCCCGAAGTAGCTCAATGACGACACTATACTCTGTGACATTGTTAGACGTGGGACCGAGACAAGCACCTCCTGAAGACACAACTAGGTGGTTAGGTGAGAAAGTAACCCAGGAAGTAGAAGCAAGCTGCTACGTATGATGTGTTGAGATATTGTAACTTCAAAGAATATTATATTTGTACTTTATTATTCCGGAGATGTTTCATTCCTCCGTGAAGATCTTATTGTATATCCAGAGATGTTTATTCCTCCGTCGGAATGTGGTAACTCGGGTTATTAGACTTCCCTATTGGGGGTCGGCCCTGTATGTGTTATGTGGGTCAAAGGGTTATTAGACCACCCTAGAGGGGTCGGCCCAGTTAGTTGTAGTGGGGTATTTAACCCATTGGTTAAATACGAGCCTACATGTACTTGTGTAAAATACATGTCAGTGTAGTGTATAAATAGAGGAGGTATGTTCCTCATTATACACACTCTCTCACTTGAGAAAGGCGCATTTGTGGAGGAGAGGTCTGCTATGGAGAAGAAGGAGCTTATGCTCAGGGTTTGCATCTTTGTATATTGCTGGTCATCTATATTGAGGAAGCTTTGCTGGGTTTTCTACCCCATGAGGGTTTCCCAGGATAAATCTCTGTCTCTTGTGTTTATGCTATGCTTGTTGTTTCTTCAGTGATCCTGTATATGCTATTATTGTGAAATGGAATGTAATGCTGTCTTAGCATATTGAATTTTAACATGGGATCAGAGCTAACCTGAAGGAAGACAAGGTATGGCACTAAAGACACTTGCTTTACTTACGACAATTTGAAGGTTAGGGTTTTACATAGCAAAAACCAGTCATCGTAGCACTTTCGCTATAAATCCGTTTTGGCGAAGTTTTCGGATCTGAAATTGTTACAGGACGAATATAAAATCTCCAGGTACCTTGTGTCCAAAGGACAACCTCTAATTCGTTGTAATTTGTGATTTATGATCTGTACAATATAGGGTTTCTGCCTCTTCCAGATCTGAGTCAAAATCAGGTGACCTTGGGAAAAAGGTCATAACTTGGGCTAGGAAGCTCCAAAATAAATTTCGTGAAAAGTGACAGGTAGTACACAGACCGTACTATCTCAGAAAACGTTTTCAGAGGCCGAAGTGGAACTAGTGACACGTGGCACGCCGTACAAGTTCGCTCTCCTGTATTATCTCATAAACATGTCACGTTGCGACACTTGGCATAACTCTCTCTCAGAGAATCCAATTGAGGTCAGACCTGTCAGGATGGAAAGATAACAGGCCGATCTATCTCAAAAAACTTTTTCAGAGGCTGAAGGTCAAACAATGACACGTGTCACGCCGTACAAGTTCACTCTCCTGTATTTTCCCAAAACAGGTCGCGTTGCGACATTTGGCATAACTCTCTCTCAGAACATCCAATTGAGGTCAGACCTATCAGGATGGAAAGCTAACAGGTGAGGCTATCTCAGAAAACTTTTTCAGACCCTGTGGATCAAAAATTTCGGAGTTACACCAGAAAAAATCAGGTACATATTTCTGTCAAAACAGAATTATTTTTTGGTACCTTCATTCATGGCTTCCGGAATTTAGGGCTTTGAAGAAAGTTGGAATTTTTGTAATCGGAGACCACGGCTGGATGCTACTAATCAAAATAGAAATTTAGAGACCAAGATCAGAATTTTTGGTTGGTCAGAAGGCCGGGCTTGATTAGACCCTAGTTCGGGACTTTGATCAGAAAAGCGGAAAATTAGGGCTTCTGTAAAAAATGGGAATTTTTGAAATCTGTGACCACGGCTGGAAGCTCCTTATAAAAATAGAAGCTTAGAGCTTTGGATCAAACTTTTTGATGGGGAAAAAGAGTGGGCTTCATCAAACCCCAGTTCAGGGTCACGTCCAGTGAATCCGAAAGTTTCAAAGGCAAAATTGAGGAGTAAAACTTTGCAGTTTTCAAATTCTGAATATATCAGTTTGATCAGCTCATCAAGGCGCATATCTCTATCCTTTCGGAAGTTTGAAATTCAAAGTTTGAATTTTTGGGGTTTCTCTGACAAACCCATATCCAGCTCCAGGTCCAGTTCTTGCAAATCAAGTGGATAGGGTTAATCCTAGAAGAAGATGGTTGGTCACCTACATAAGTGAAGGAGTTCATGTTTCAGAGGGAGATGAGGCTAAGGCTTTACATAAGGAGATTACAAGCGATCTCGATAGGTATGACTCATCGAGGTATGTTTTGAGATTTGTTCATGATTAAGTTTATGGTATGTTTGTCTTCATGTTATTACAGTTAGTACAATCTTGATTTTAGATTTGTTGTATCACCTTAACAAAATTATGAATGCATGATAGAAGATATTCATTGGTTAGGGTATTGACACTTATGATTGTACTAATGCATTATGGTGCTGTGTGAGGTTGATGTTGTCTGCTAACAAGATACAGGTACATCACAAAAGACAAATCAGGCTCCATGACCATGAAAACATGAAGACAAAGACTCATCCATAATCTTTGTTCTACTTACGAGGTATGTATGACTTTGTTATATTATGCTTAACCTATGAGACATGCAGGTTCTAGCTTAGGATCTCTAAATCATTGAAGAGATTGTTTAGGTATGTTGTACATAACCAAGTAGGTATACTAATCCAGGTATGTTTCCCATGAATCTTACCTTGTGTTAGGATCCCTTATATAAGTATACTTGGAATGATTGGTTATGCTTATTCATAAAGTTACTAATCAAGGGATTATGCATATTATATCTTTTATCAATGATATGCATGAGTAAAAGAAGACTTCCCTGAAATCTTGAATACTAATGTTTATTAACTATAATCATGACTATACATTTTTAAGATTATTTAGTACTATAATGTTTTGATAGCATTTAGAATATACTAATGAGTGTATGTTTGTGTATGAGATCATGAGGATGACTCTTGAGCATGCACAGTGGTACAGAATGAATAGAAGTTCAAAAGACATACAGAAGATCAAGCGGGAGGCAGCCACACAAACATAAAAGATAAGTATTTGAGTTGCTATTTGAAATAGTAATGATATTGCCTGTAATAGGTTGTATGCATATTTGTATTCCTAGAATATATAATGTTGAGTGTAAACATTCATAGAGCATTGAACAGTATACAACTACTGTGCATCTGTTTGGACAAACATTCCATTGTTGCTTGTCTAGAATGAAACCTCTTTGCTGACATGCTGAGAGTTGTGCACACTCTCGATAGTATGTTCTGGTAGAGATGGAAGGCATCTAGATAGCCACTGTATGCATACAGGATATGGAAAAGTGTTGTGCCAAAGTATTGGTCAAAATAGTTGCATTACTATGTAAATGATATCTGTATGCATAATAGGTTATCTTTTGATCATTATGAAGTATTACTAATCATGTACTTAATTTTGATTTGTAGGAAAGGTCATGATAAATGATGGACACCGTACAAGTGGTGGATGTTCAAACAAAAATATTTACAAATCAAGGCTCATGGCTAGAAGTTTCTCTTAGAAAGGGGAAGAGAATCACGACAAGATGTTTGCTCCAAGTATGGTGTAATTAAAGAAGAAGTATGAATCAGGTTCTGTATAGGTACCTAGGATCGATAATAAATTGATAAGCTTAATGATCACCATGGGTGATGTGGATCTCAACCTTTGCTACAAGGTTGAATATGATACACATATGACATGGATGCAAGAAGGAACTCACTACAGAGTTCGAATGATATTGAGGCTCATATCAGTATACCCATCTAACAAGAGATGGCACAGATAGATATGCAGAAGATCATTTAATGCAGAAATGAAAAATGAAAGATCTCAAATTGATGCTTTACTTCCTAGGTATGGAAGTATGGCAAGGCTCAGAAGGAATATTTCTCAACCAGGGAAAGTATGATGAGAAATATGACTTGAGGTGTTGGAATGGCCACTCTTATGGATTCCAACTTGAAGCTGTTAGGGGATAACTCATCAGAGTTAGTGGATATAACTCTGTACAGTCAATTTATTGGGTCTTTGATATATCTAACATATACTAGGTTAGATATGTGCTTTGTTATGAACACCTTGAGTTAGTATCTAGTGGAAACTAGATGTGTTTACCTGATAGTTAAAAAGTATGTGATGAGGCACATAAAAGACACGATAGAATTTGATCTATGCTATCTTGAAGATCATGACTTCAGATGGCTATTCAGATTCTGATTGGGCAGGAAGTGTATCAGACAAAAAGAACACATCAAGAGGATGTTATTGTCTGGGATTAGCCATGATCTCGTGGTTTAGCTGGAAGCAGTCTAGTGTGGCTCTCAGCACAAGCGGATTATATGGCTGCTTGCTCTGCTAGTTGTGAAGAAGTTTGGCTTTAGGATTGTTTGACTTAGAGATAGAACCAACTGAGATCCTAAGTGATAATTAGAGTTGTATCAAGATGTCATAGAATCTAGTGTTCCATGATAAGTCAAAGAACATAGGGAACTAACAAGATATGACGCAGAAAGGAACTCTAAAAGTTTGAATTTGTAACAGGTTACCGTTGTACTAACCAAACCTCTACGTCAAGTGAAGAAGTTACCAACCAAACCTCTGTCTCGAGTGAAGTTTGAATACTTCCGAGACAAGCTTGGTGTAGTTTAAAAGGACCCTCCTCGAAAGGGGGAGTAGTATAGTCACTACTGATGAGATTGTCTCATCGAACAACAAGGTCGTTGATGAGGTAACCTGTTCTCTACACCCAGTTACTTAGAATTATTTAGATTTAGGACTCTTATACTTAGAATACTTAGCTTTACTTATACATGCTTTTGATGATAGATGTATTGGTGAGAATACATGCTAGATGTATACATGTTTTGGTGTGATGTATACATGTTTTGATGTTAGATGTATACATGTTTTGGTGTGATGTATACATGTTTTGATGTTAGATGTATTAGTAAGAATACATGCTAGATGTGATGTATACATGTTTTGATGTATTAGTAAGAATACATGCTAGTTGTGATGAATACATGTTTTGATGTTAGATGTATTAGTAAGAATACATGCTAGATGTGATGTATACATGTATTAGTAAGAATACATGCTAGTTGTGATGTATACATGTTTTGGTGTGATGTATACATGTTTTGATGTATTGGTGAGAATACATGCTAATGTGATAACTGCTCTTGTATAGATGAGAAGACAGTTGAGGGGATTGGATCATCCCTGGACTTTCAGTCCTAAAGAGAACCGTAGACGTGAGGTCTCCGAGAATGAAGTCCTTGGTGGACTTGAGGGGATTGGATCATCCCTGGACTTTCAGTCCTAAAGAGAGCCGTAGACGTAAGGTCTCCGAGAATGAAGTCCTTGGTGGACTTGAGGGGATTGGATCATCCCTGGACTTTCAGTCCTAAAGAGAGCCGTAGACGTAAGGTCTCCGAGAATGAAGTCCTTAGTGGACAGTTGAGGGGATTGGATCATCCCTGGACTTTCAGTCCTAAAGAGAGCCGTAGACGTGAGGTCTCCGAGAATGAAGTCCTTGATGGACTTGAGGGGATTGGATCATCCCTGGACTCTCAGTCCTAAAGAGAGCCGTAGACGTGAGGTCTCCGAGAATAGAGGATAGGACTGCATCGTCCTTGAACTGATAGTTCAAAATGTACATGATGGGGATTGCATCATCCCGGAACTGATAGTTCAAAATGTACGTGATGGGGATTGCATCATCCCGGAACTGATAGTTCAAAATGTACGTGATGGGGATTGCATCATCCCAGAACTGATAGTTCAAAATGTACGTGATGGGGATTGCATCATCCCGGAACTGATAGTTCAAAATGTACGTGATGGGGATTGCATCATCCCGGAACTGATAGTTCAAAATGTACGTGATGGGGATTGCATCATCCCGGAACTGATAGTTCAAAATGTACGTGATGGGGATTGCATCATCCCGGAACTGATAGTTCAAAATGTACGTGATGGGGATTGCATCATCCCGGAACTGATAGTTCAAAATGTACGTGATGGGGATTGCATCATCCCGGAACTGATAGTTCAAAATGTACGTGATGGGGATTGCATCATCCCGGAACTGATAGTTCAAAATGTACGTGATGGGGATTGTATCATCCCTGGACTTCGGTCCCTGAATGGATCCGTAGACGAATGGTCTCCGAGAAAGAGATTGTATTGATGATGTATCGGTGTGATGACGATGCTGCTGATCGTGTGATGACGATGCTGCTGATCATGTGATGACGATGCTGCTGATCGTGTGATGATGATGCTGTTGATCGTGTGATGACGATGCTGCTGATCATGTGATGATGATGCTGCTGATCGTGTGATGACGATGTTGTTGATCGTGTGATGACGATGCTGCTGATCGTGTGATGACGATGCTGCTGATCGTGTGATGACGATGCTGCTGATCGTGTGATGACGATACTGTTGATCGTGTGATGACAATGCTGCTGATCGTGTGATGACGATGCTGTCGATCGTGTGATGACGATGCTGCTGATCGTGTGATGACGATGCTGTTGATCGTGTGATGACGATGCTGCTGATCGTGTGATGATGATGCTGCTGATCGTGTGATGACGATGCTGCTGATCGTATGAAGACGATGCTAAAGATCGTGATGTTGATGATTGATGTTGACAGTGATGTTCCAGTAACTGCTTGAGTTACTGATGATGTTGAGAAAGCTTCCAGTGATTTATAGATGTATCATGTATGATGACTCCTTGCAGATGTTGTTATAATATCCTTCTCGTTAAGGGGGAGTGTTGAGATATTGTAACTTCAAAGAATATTATATTTGTACTTTATTATTCCGGAGATGTTTCATTCCTCCGTGAAGATCTTATTGTATATCCGGAGATGTTTATTCCTCTGTCGGAATGTGGTAACTCGGGTTATTAGAATTCCCTATTGGGGGTCGACCCTGTATGTGTTATGTGGGTCAAAGGGTTATTAGACCACCCTAGAGGGGTCGGCCCAGTTAGTTGTAGTGGGGTATTTAACCCATTGGTTAAATACGAGCCTACATGTACTTGTGTAAAATACATGTCAGTGTAGTGTATAAATAGAGGAGGTATGTTCCTCATTATACACACTCACTCACTTGAGAAAGGCGCATTTGTGGAGTAGAGGTCTGCTATGGAGAAGAAGGAGCTTATGCTCAGGGTTTGCATCTTTGTATATTGCTGGTCATCTATATTGAGGAAGCTTTGCTGGGTTTTCTACCCCATGAGGGTTTCCCAGGATAAATCTCTGTCTCTTGTGTTTATGCTATGCTTGTTGTTTCTTCAGTGATCCTGTATATGCTATTATTGTGAAATGGAATGTAATGCTGTCTTAGCATATTGAATTTTAACATGATGGCTAGCACTAGTCGTGAAACCTAAGAACGTAGTAGATTCCGCTCACATCTGTCAAGCAAACAGAAGAGAATCAGTAGACCTGAAAAACCAAAAAAAAGCTAAACTATGTACAGAAGCAACTATACAATAGTATACAAAAGTATCAGCCTAAACCAGAGGTTCAAGCATAATACCGCTTGAGGTAGAGCCCATTTCTATAGCAAGCCCGGATAAGTTATGGCCACATGGCCCAACATGGCAATCATTAAGTACCCGTTCCACTTCTTCGTGAGTTAAGTAACGACGGAGAATGGAATCCTTTCCTTGGCAATACAAAGTGTCACCGACGATAGTATAGTCTTTAGCATGATGTTTCACACATCGTCGCTCATCTCGTGAATAATGCAGAGGAAAATTCAAAGTTTGGAGATACACAATGACATCCCCATACCAAGGGTCCTCGGACAAGATAAGAAATAAGTGCTCATCCACAAAAGGACTCTTCATGAATGACATCCTCATCAAGTCTCGGAAGGTCCGACATAAGCTCAGCAAATACCAACGATTTCACCAATTTTGCTGAAGTAAAATCGAGATCGAACTCTTGAAGGATCACAATCCATTTATTATACTTACCCCCTATAAGGCATCGTGATAGAATGAACTAAAATGGATTGATGTGAGCTACTATTTTGGTTGTTCTAAGCAAAATGTAATGTCGTAACTGCTGGACTGCATGGACAGTTGCAAGCGCCAGCTTTTCTACGTGAGTATATCTTAGCTCAACGTCTACTAGTTTTCAACTAAGGTAATAGATAACATGATCGATGAGCTCGTCATCAACCTGAACCAAGACCATGCCAATCGTCTCTTGAGACACGGCCACATAAAGGATAAAATCTTGTGCGAAGTCTGGTAGACTAAGCATAGGGGCCGATACCAAAGCTTTCTTAAGGGTGTCGAAAGACTGTTGGGATTGCTCATCCCAGATAAAAGGTGTGGCTTTCTTCAATAAGCGCGCGAAACCTTTGGTAATATTAGCATAATTGACTAAAAATCGACACAGAAAAGCAGCTCTCCCTTGGAGGGTCTGAAGTTGTAACAAATTATGCGGAGGAGGCAACTGAAGTATTGTCTCAACTTTTAAAGGATCGACTCGAATACCCTCTTTTGAAACTATGAATCCCAGAAGGTGACCCGTCCTTATAGCGAAGATGCATTTATTGGGATTCAATCAAATTTTGTAGTGTATACATCGTTCAAGAATCATACTGAGGTGCTCAGGGTGGTCTGCTCTCTTGCGAGAATGGCCAACAAGATTATCCAAGAAAAGCTCCATAATTTTCTTAAAATCGTGAAAGGCGTAGGTCATGGCTCGTTGAAACGTAGCTACGGTGTTTTTAAGGCCGAAGGGAATTTTTTGATATGCAAATGTTCCCTATGGACAAATGAATGACGTCTTATGTTGGTCCACGGATTTGATCTGAATCTGATTATAGCCTGAGAAGCCATCCATGAATGAAAAAATCTCACTTCCCGCACAAGAATCCAAGATCTGATCAATGAATGGCATGGGAAGTTTTCTTTCGGACATGCACAGTTCAAATCTCTAAAATCGGTGCATACACAGATCATTCCCTACTTCTTATCCATGGGAACGGGGTTTGACACCCATTCGGTAAGGGGAACGGGGTAGATGAAACCAGCTTTGAGCAGTTTCTACACCTCTTCCTTGATAGAAGCTTCCTTCCTAGGGTTCACAGGATGTAAGCATTATTGAACCGGTTTAGCATTAGGATACGTTCTAATCTCATGTTCAACAATGCGGGGGTCTATTCCTGGCATCTCCTGATACGACTAGGCGAAAACTTCCCGAAGTTCTGTAAACAATTCGGTGTAAATAGTAATCTCCACAGGAGTACAATCAGCACTGATGTAAACATTCTCCACCTTTCCAGGAGTGCGAGACATATTGATTGACATGGTTGGGGAAATATTGGCCATATTCCCCTATGCAAAAACATCATGCGACTCTAAAAGAGCCACAGGGTGACCAACCATCTCTGCTAGAGTCATCCTAAACTCTTCTTGCTCAATGAGCTCAAGGTTGGGAAGGAAATAGGAGTGATGATGCATATCCTTCCAAGGCCTCTCACTACCACACATAACCTCCATAATGGCTTCATCAGATGGCAAAGTATCATCAAGGAAATTGTTTCAACAAGACGAGTTGGCTTCCCAAACTGACAGCATAACGGGATCTACTTCGACTGTCTGTGAAGAAGAGAGATCCGGTTCTACAGTGGCTTGTTGGATATGATCATAAGCAAACTCATCTACAAACAATGACACAGAAATCCCGACGTGCATAATTTCTCTAGACGTTGGACTCGTGGATGGTAAAGTCCATGGATCAGTACAATAGGAAGTCTGGAATGACATATTATGCGAAGGAGGAGACACATCGTCGGAAATGGTTCCGATAAAGTTCACAGGGGCAGAAAGAGTATAAGTTCCCATCAATGAAGGGTACATACCAACACCTATGTTCCCAGTTTCCAACTGAGAATCAGTAACTTACGGGACTATGGATCCCGTGGATGCTATGAAAGGAGTGTTCACAAAATCCAGCTAATCAATGGTCACAATCTTGCCTTCATGGGGAAAGAAAATAACTCTGAATACAGTGGACGTGATAACCTTCATAGCATACATCCAATTCCGACCAAGTAAAAGGTTGTAGTCGATGGGCGCATCAACCACCTCAACTTCAATAGGCACAGAATTCCCTCCCAAGTAGACAATAAGGGAAGGGATAATTCCATGCGGCTTAAAAGACCAACCATCGAATGCAGTGAACGCGGTTCTAGATGCAACAAGAGGAGGAGAGCCAAGAGCTTTCAAAAAATTTAACAACATTACTGACGTGGAAGCACCTTCGTCAACCATAGTACATTTGACAAAACTCTGAAGGCACACCACCTAAATTTGAAAAGCCATGTGGTAAGGTAATCTAGGTTGTACATGAGTAGTATCGAACTTGATAACACTAGGATTTCCCCCATCCTGAACTCCTAACGCACTCAAAAGGGCATGCTTCTGAGAAGGACAGGCTTGCAAAACTTCAAGAGCCGACATGGCACATGGAGTTTGGCCTAAATCTTCTACAATGGAGTATTTCTGGGTGGCTCGAGCATTAGGATTATGCATAGAGCGCTTGAGAACACCTTTCGGTATCCACAGCATATTAGAGGGCTTCTCGATATGCAAGGAATTGGAAGGAGGAGGGGGAGGCTTGTTAAGTTTAAACCAAATAGACTAGCAAGATCACTGAAAGAAACATAATCACAAGATAGACACAGAATTTACCCTAAGAAACCCTCATGGGGTAGAAAACCCAGCAAAGCTTTTCTCAATAAGATGATCAACCAAAATACAAGATGTGCTCCAAGACTTGACCTCCTTCTCCACCTCTTGTGCAGACCTCCCAGACAAGTGCGCTACTTTTCTGAGTTGTGAGTGTGTATAAAATGAGGAGCTCTCCTCCTCTATTTATATTAGTTCCCAACTGACTAAAATCCCTAATGGGGCTGACCTCTCTTGGAGAAGTCTAATAACCCCTAAAATATAGTATCAGGGTCGACCCCCACATGGTGGGTCTAATAACCCTAGTTACCACAAATCCTCGGACGAATAAACATCTCCAGATACATAATAGAGTCACCTCGGAGGGATGGAACATATCCGGAATAATAATGTACAAATATAATATTCTTAGAAGTTACAATATTCAACACTCCCCCTTAACGAGAAGGATATTGTAACAACATCTACAAGAGAAAGGAGTCGTCGACTACATCATACATGATACATCTATAAATCATCGGAAGCTTTCTTCAATTCATCATCATCAGTAACCCAACCAATTACTGGAACATCAACATCATCAGTATCGTCATCATACGATCATCAGCATTGTAATCACATGATCATCAGCATCGTCATCAAAAGATCATCAGCATCGTCATCACACAATCATCAGCATCATCATCACATGATCATCAGCATCGTCATCACACAATCATCAGCATCGTCATCACATTATCATCAACATCGTCATCACACGATCATCGGCATCGTCATCACACGATCATTAGCATCGTCATCACACGATCATATTACAGGAAGATCAATCCTGCTCTCTTTAGGACATAGGTCCATGGATGATACAATCTGATCAAGTTCTAGGATGATCAGTCCTTATCTCTTTAAGACAAGTCTCATGTCTAGGGACGATGCAATCCCATCATGTACATTTTGAACCCAGTTCATGGATGATGCGGTCCTCACATGTACCTTTAAGACAAGTCTCATGTCTAGGGATGATGCAATCCTATCTTCAATTTTTGGAGACATCAGTCTACGGATCAATTATGGGACCAAAGTCCAGGGAAGATACAATCCCGTACCTGTTCATTCAGGACTTCATTTTCGGAGACCCAGTATGCGGCTCAATTCTGGGACCGAAGTCCGGGGAAGATACAATCCCCTACCTGTTCATTTAGGACTTCATTATCGGAGACCCAGTCTACGGCTCAATTCTGGGACCGAATTCTGGGGAAGATACAATCCCCTACCTGTTCATTCAGGACTTCATTATCGGAGACCCAGTCTACGGCTCAATTCTGGGACCGAAGTCCGGGGAAGATACAATCCCCTACCTGTTCATTCAGGACTTCATTTTCGGAGACCTAGTCTACGGCTCAATTCTGGGACTGAAGTCCGAGGAAGATACAATCCCCTACCTGTTCATTTAGGACTTCATTATTGGAGACATCATGTCTACGGCTCAATTCTGGGACCGAATTCTGGGGAAGATACAATCCTCTACCTGTTCATTCAGGACTTCATTATCGGAGACATCATGTCTATGGCTCAATTCTAGGATCGAAGTCTGGGGAAGATACAATCCCCTACCTATTCATTCAAAACTTCCTTATCGGAGACATCATGTCTATGGCTCACTTTAGAACAAGTGTTCAAGAATGATACAATCCCTCTTCTTTCTCGGAGACACTTGTCTACGGCTCACTTTAGAACAAGTGTTCAAGGATGATACAATCCCTCTTCTTTCTCGGAGACACCTATCTACGGCTCACTTTAGAACAAGTGTTCAAGGATGATACAATCCCTCACATGTATCCTCATTAATACAGGTACAAGTATTCTCAACCATACAAGTACATTAATCAATACATGTATCCTCAAAAGCATGTATTCTTACCAATACATCTTATCATCAAAACATGTATTCTTACCAATACATCTTATCATCAAAACATGTATTCTTACCAATACATATAGCATGTATTCTCACTAATACATCTATCATCAAGAGCATGTATTCTCACTAATACATCTATCATCAAGAGCAAAATAAGTAAAAATAAGTATTCTAAGTATAAGAGTCCTAAATCTAAATGTTTCTAGGTATCCAGGTGTAGTAAGCAGGTAGCCTCATCATCGATCTTGCTTGTTGATGAGACCATCTCATTATTAGTGACTATATTACTCCCCCTTTCAAGGAGAGTCCTTTTGAATTACACCAAGCTTGTCTCGAAAGTATTCAAATTTCACTCGAGACAGAGGTTTGGTCAAGATATCAGCAATTTGATCCTCAGTGCTCACATACTCGAGCTTGATAGCTCCTCTCTGCACCATATCTCGTATATAAAAGTATCAGATCTCTATGTGTTTTTACTTATTGTGGAATACAGGATTTTCTGTCATCTTGATGCAGCTTTGATTGTCACCCATAATCACAGTGGGATCCATTTCTAAGTCAAACACTCTAGATAATATCTTTTGAATCCATACTGCTTCACAGTTGGCAGAGCAGGCAGCTATATATTCTGCTTCAGCAGTACTGAGAGCCACACTAGATTGTTTCTTGTTGAACCATGAGATCATGGCGGATCCAAGACCATAATATCCACCCGATGTACTCTTTCTGTCTGAGACACTTCCTGCCCAATCAGAATCTGAGTAACCATGTAATCTGAGTTCATGACCTTCAAGATAATATAGACCAAAATCTAATGTACCTTTTAGGTACCTCATTACATGCTTTGCAGCTATTAAGTGAACCTTTCTAGTTTCTACTAGATACTGACTTAGGGTATTTACAACAAAGCATATATCTGGCCTGGTATTTGTTAAATACATCAAAGACCCAATAATTTGTCTATATAGAGTTAGATCCACTAATTCCGATGAGTCATCAACTAATAATTTCAAGTTCGAGTCCATGGGAGTGGCCATGGGTTTACACTCCAACATATCAAATCTTTTTAGAATCTCCACAGCATACTTACCTTGATTTAGAAAGATTCCTTTTGGTTCTTGCCATACTTCTAGACCTAAGAAGTAGTGCATTAGTCCGAGACATTTCATCTCGAATTCTGAAGAAAGCTTCTTCTTGCTTTCAATAATTTGTTTCTCATTTCCGGTTAGAAATAGATCATCTACATATAACAACAGTATAACTGGTTCATCATCCAGCACTTTGAGATAAAGATTGGGATCAGCTTTACTCTTGGTAAATCCCATGCTTGTTAAGAAATTGTCAATCCTTCCGTACCAAGCCCTGGGAGCTTGCTTCAATCCATATAATTCCTTTTTCAGTTTGCATACATGAGTTCTCCCGTCTTTAACCTCAAACCCTTGTGGTTTCTCTATGTACACTTCTTCTTCAATTACACCATTCAGAAAAGCTGTCTTAACATCCATTTGATGTAATTTCCACTTCATCATAGATGCAAGTGCCATGATAGTTCTTATTTAAGTATACCTAGCCACTGGTGCAAATGTTTCTTGATAGTCAATTCCCGCCTTCTGAGAGAATCCTCTAGCTACAAATCTTGCCTTGTATTTTTCAATGCTACCATTTGCTGCATGTTTTATCTTGAAAATCCATTCGGAAGAAACCACACTTTTATCTTTTGGTTTGGGAACTACATCCCAAACATCATTTTTCATTATTGACTGATATTCTTCTGTCATTGCTTCTACCCATTCTTTCTTTTGAGCTGCCTATTCATAGCTAGTAGGTTTTTGATCCGCAAGATCACACATCAAGGCCATATAGTTGGATACTAGCTTTGGTTTCTTTCTTTCTCTAGTGGAGCCTTCAGGAGCTCCATATCTTTTAGCTCCTTGAATAATATCTCTAGCCCATGCTGGCCTTCTTTTCTTAGATAAATTTGTAATAGGAGGTTCTTGTGGTTCCAACATGTCATGATCATCTGGTGAATCATCTTCAGGGATGTGCATAGCCTCTGTGATTCTAGGAGGTGTATCTTCTTCATAGATTTCTTCAATTTGGCACTTCTTGGATTTCTTGAGAGTTGCTTCTTCATCAAATGATACATCTTTACTTATTTCTATATGATGAAACCTGGAATGTAAATTCTAAAGGCCTTGGATGATTCACAATAGCCAACAAATATTTCCTTCTTACCAGAAGGATCCAACTTGGTTCTCTTTTCTTTTGGAATGTGGATGTACACAGGACACCCAAATATCTTAAGATGACTTACCTCAGCCTTCTTTCCTATAAACACTTCTTCTGGAGTCTTGAAATCAAGAGCACTATGGGATAGTCTATTTTGCACATATACTGATGTCTTAGTTGCTTCATCCCATAGATACATGGGTAGATCTTGGTCATGTATCATAGTCTTTACAGCTTCCATGATGGTTCCATTTTTCCTCTCAGCAACCCCATTTTGTTGGGGATTGTAGGGAGTGGTTAGTTCCCTCTTAATTCCGACTTCTTTACAAAAGTCTTCAAAGTCCTTTGAAGTATATTCTTCGCCATTATCTGTTCTGAGAATCTTGATTCTCTTTTCTGAGAGATTTTCTATTAGAGCCTTGAACTCTTTGAATTTTCCAAAGACTTCATTCTTACCTTTTAGAAAGTATATCCAAGTTTTCCTTGAATAGTCATCAATAAATGAAACATATTATTCAAACCCACTTAGAGAAGTGGTGGGCATTGGTCCACATACATCTAAGTGTATTAGCTCCAAAATGTTCTTAGTCTTTGTTTCACTCTTTGGGAAGGGGTTCTTGACATTCTTCCCTTTCTTACATCCTTTACATGAGCCATCATGATCAACCTTCAAATCTAGTAATCCTATGACCACCTTGCTTACATAGGGTAAGGATTTGTAGTTAATGTGAGCTAATCTTCTATGCCATAGCTCACTGGGGCTAGAGGTTTCATGAGCAAGGGCAACCTTTGGATGACCCTTGAGCTTATAGAGACCTCCTTCTTCTTCACCAATGACAACTTCATCTTTAATTGATTTTCCTTTGGACCACATGAATACTTGACCATCTATGAAGGCAACTCTAAAACCTTTCTTATCTAGTGCTGAGATAGAGAGTAGGTTCTTCTTCAATCCTGGCACATATAAAATTTCTTTCATCTTCAAGGGTGTTCCAGAATCTAGCTTGTAGTTTGCTTCACCAATCCCCTTGATGGGATATTGGTAATCATCTCCTAGAGATACCTTTTGTGGTGAAGACTTTTCTTCAATTCTTGAGAGAGTTTTCTTTTGACCTGTCATGTGCTTTGAAGCACCACTGTCAATGAGCCATGTTCCTTCACTAAGAGACACAGATCCAGAGAGTGCAGAAAATAGGACATATTCTTCTGGATCTTCTTTCTTTACTTTAGATCTTTTCCTTCGAGGCCTTTCCTCTTCTTCTTCTTCTTCTTCTTCTTCTCCTTCTTCTTCTTCACTATCATCTTCTTCCATATGTGCATGATGTCTTTTGTGGACAAACTTCTTCTTCTTCTTTTCTGGTAAAGTACAGTCTCTAGCATAGTGTCCTAGTTTAAGACAATTAAAACATTGGACTGTGGAGAGGTCTCTTTCTGAGTTTGTTCCTCCTTTCCTTTTGAATCTATGAGAGGGTTGAGACCTTTTGTGGTTCACTTTCTTGAAGTGGCCCTTTTTTCCTCTTTTGGTGGGGGTGGCCAAGGCTTGGTCATCCTCTTTAAGAAGAGCCTCTCTGTTGGCTACCCTAGCCTCTTCTTGAACACAATCCTCCCATACTACATCAAACTTCATGCTTTCTTTTCTGGCACACATGGTTTGTATGAATGATTCCCAAGGTCTAGTGAGACCATTTAGAGAAGTCATCACAAGTTCATCTTCATCAAGAGTATCACCAATGGCATCTAGTTGCTCCTTGATTTGGGAGACCCTTGAGAAGTAGTTTTGAATGGATTCTCCTTTGTGCATCTTGGTACTCTTCAACTGAGTCCTTAGGTTCATCTTCTTATTGATGTTCTTTCCTTCATACATTCTTCCTAGGGCATTATACATTTCCTTTGGAGTCTTCTTGGAGGCCACTTGGGGAATCAAGTGGTCTTTAATGGAATCAACTATGATTCTCTTAGCCCTAATCAAATCCTTCCTATGCTTCTCTTTGGCTTCATCTCCTACAGGTTCTGCAAGATCATCCTTGACATAATGAGCAAGATCATTCTCTTCAAGAATGAGACCAATTCTGTATTTCCTTGCCCAGAAATTTTCTATACCTTCTAGCTTGTCTTCAAGCTTAGTGTTTGGAGCCATATTCTCTTGGGGGAGTCCAAGAGACAAGAGATAGAAAAGTACTTACCTGGAAACTTTAACCCTTTTAATTTTTCCGGATCCTGGGACAGAATTGCTGGTTTATCGCACTTTTGGTAAAACTAGGGTTTGACTTTCCCGGAGTTCTACCCAACCAAAAAGTTAGATCTTGGGCTCAAAAGATTGGTTTTGAGAAGGGCTATCCAGCCATGTAATCAGAATTCAACAATACCAACTTTTTGCATAAACCAATTTCTGTTTTATCGCACTTTTGGTAAAACTACGGTTTGACTTTCTCGGAGTTCTACCCAACCAAAAAGTTCAATATAGGGCTCAAATAATTGGTTTTGAGAAGGGTTATCTAGCCATGTAATCAGAATTCAACAATACCAACGTTTTGCAGAAACCCTGATTTTCACCAGAGAGAGAGAGAGAGAGAGATTCTTACCTTGTGAAAGATGTCCTATTCAGGCTAGATCTGATACCATGTTAAGTTTAAACCAAATAGACTAGCAAGATCACTGAAAGAAGCATAATCACAAGATAGACACAGAATTTACCCTGGGAAACCCTCATGGGGTAGAAAACCCAGCAAAGCTTTCCTCAATAAGATGATCAACCAAAATACAAGATGTGCTCCAAGACTTGACCTCCTTCTCCACCTCCTGTGCAGACCTCCCAGATAAGTGCGCTACTTTTCTGATTTGTGAGTGTGTATAAAATGAGGAGCTCTCCTCCTCTATTTATACTAGTTCCCGACTGACTAAAATCCCTAATGGGTCCGACCTCTCCTGGAGAAGTCTAATAACCCCTAAAATATAATATCAGGGCCGACCCCCACATGGTGGGTCTAATAACCCTAGTTACCACAAATCCTCGGAGGAATAAACATCTCCGGATACATAATAGAGTCACCTTGGAGGGATGGAACATCTCCGAAATAATAATGTACAAATATAATATTCTTAGAAGTTACAATATTCAATAAGGCTCACTCCCCATATTGGGTTGTGGTGCACCATAATCGCGTTGACGAGTAGCAACACAAACCTCCGATTGAACCATGTTCACACATCCATAACCATTGGTGGGAACATGCAAAGCCATGTTTTGATGATGAGGAAGGGGATCCTTCAACATAGTTGGGCTCTATGCCAAATGCTTCGATGATTCTTCTATTCGAGGACATAAATGAGTAAGATGATCTTCCCCATAGAGCTTGCAAGGGAATCTCACCTTACGCCTATGTTTACGATCCTCACCAACATTTTTACCTTCCTGAGGAGGGTTGGCATTCTCTTTACGAGGAGTATTATGATTGCTATTATTGTTACTTCCATTGTTTCCACCCCTACGATTTTTTCTCCCCTTTTTCTTACCATTAGGTTGCTGGTTACCTAACGGTTTCGTTCATTGCACATTGTGTACATTAGACAATGGAGTGGAAGTGAACAAGGTGTGAACTTGTCTGGGGGTGGACTGGTTTAGTGACAAATTTTGCAGTTGATTAGCTACCAAGTCTATAGGGAGAGTGCTTGCGGATCCCACAACGTCATCGGCATGTGGTCTAGGAACTGACGTGGGATCATGTCTTGTTCTCAGTGCGTCAGGAATAATGTCATATAAAATGCTAGACTAAGAGTATAGTAGGTCTAACTGCTGGACTTTCAAGATAGCTTGTTCCTGAGTCATAATGCTGGACATTGAGACGTCCTTAGCAATGTATGGGAGTAGCGACTTAAGGAACCAATCCAACATAAATTCTGGGGGAATGTTGGCTTTCAATAATCTTTTCTGCCGACGCCACTCTTGAACATGGTCAGAAATATGTGTGGCCTTATTCTGACAAAAAGTAGACAACAGTTCAGTACCAGTCATAACGAATCAGCAACTGTAAATGGTCCAAGAAAACCAAAGCAATCTCATTGAATCCCCTATAGGTGTTCCCGGGAAACTCCACATACCATTTTGCAACTACCCTCGTGAGGGTGCATTGAAATAGTCGTAATCTAAAGGAATCACGATTCAATGAGTTGGAGGAACACCAAAGGTGAAACATTGTGACATGATCACCTGGATCCTCACCACCTTTCCCCTCAAATTTAGGATTGTACGAAGGGATCTTGGTAGTGATTGGGGGCCAACTAGGGTCGTGACACACTGGATCATTCATGAGCTTCGAAAGATCCGAAAGATTTAGACATGCAAGGAATGGGAGATGCGGCTAGAAAGCTTGATTATAAGCTCCCATAAAAGGTTGGTTGAATGGAACCGTATTATAAGGTGGACCACAAGCTTAACTATGAGCATTAAACTACTGATAATGAGGACCTAGCAGACCAAAAGCTTTACCATGGCCATAAGGTTGATAACCTCCTCCGACCTGACCCATATGAGAGTAAGCAGGCATATGTGTGTTTTGGGTACCGTACTGAGGTGGGTTGAACTGGTGGCCAGCACCGACTATGTTGTAGTAAGGGTTTCCACCATAAGTATGGGGCATATACGTACTATTAATAGTGGGAACCGAGCTGTAATGACCATAATGGTGAGGTATGTTCCCACCCCCAGCATTAGGATTAGCGTGAGTAGTCGTGTGGTGACCATAAGAATGAGAAGTATTCCCAACCCCAACGTTGGTGTTACTAGTAGTAGGAATGGTGGCGTTATGATCACGAGGATAAGATATATTCCCACCTCCTACATTAGCATTACTAGTAGTGGTGGTGGATGCAAAAGTGTGTGGTACTTGTCCACCCCCATAGTTAGGAGGAGCATTAACATTTGCGAAAATGGCCCTAGGTTGATGGGTAGAAATATGTGTGTTCGGTGGTGGATGGTGAGTCGGGTTTCTAACAGTGTTCCTATTAGGTGGGGCAGTCCGAGGAGGTGGTCTTCTTCCAACATTAGCATTGTTAGGATGATTATGACCAATCCTCACATTATGTGCGTGAGTGGAAAATGTGGTGCCCCCTACGAGGGTATTTCCCCCAGTGGATGCAGTGTTGCTAACACCATGACTAGTGCCAGCATGACTACCAAAAGCAGTGGGAGGATCAACTGTACTGAAACCGGGCATACTATATGATAATGGGTTAACGTTGATCACAGGATCTTCATCTTCATCTTCAGATAAGGTTGGCATCCCATAAAGATAATTATCCAGATTCGAAGGATCGAAAGGATCATTCTCAAGTGGATTCAACCAAATAGAACCGGGTTGAGTATTAGGTGGATCACCCCCCCAGTCCTCACAAGGTGTGGGGGTATTTGTAGTATGTTTGACTCCATCTGATGGAATCATGGGGATGTTCTCCATGTTGGAATGTGCAACCATCATAACATCGACTAAGTATGTCTTGTAAGAATCCGAAGACTCAGAGGGAGCCCACCGGCATCCTCGAGCGGCACGACGTGAAAACTCAGCTGGTTTTAAACCAGCTAACCGACGGGAATGGTGGAGAGTAGGACTCCGCTCCATGATATCTCCAAAGATAAAATCAAATCACAATGTATCCTACGGCCAACTATTGATAAAAAACAGTAAATCAAAAGCACACACCTAGAGAAACTACAGCCAAGAGTAGACAAATAGAGTTTTTGAATGAGCTCCCAACACTAGAGCCGATATATCTCGCCTAGGAGAGGCTTGAGACTCCCAAACTATAGCCGGAGGTAACAGAATCGGTTATAGAGACACCCAGGCTTCACTACGTGTACAAGGTCAAGTCCACTGTACAAACACAACTGTGTTGTCCAATCCCTATCTGACTCAGGAGACAAACAACATAACCACTGCAAGTACCTTATGCGATACCTAGGTAAGGAAACTATGGTCACCGCAATATAACCAATGCTCAGGGGGACAGTCGCAGGTGGGATCCGTCGTATGGGCAGGGTAGCTAAGCCCGAAGCACAAGAGGATGAACCTTCGGTACCCCCATATACGAACAAACCCTGGAAATATCTCCCACATTCAGTCGGTATCAGAGGGATATCCCTTCGACCAACCTCCCGTGACCTCATGCTTAACTCTGGTTTGAGTAGAGCTTCCTGAGAACAACAATATATACCATGGATTCCTCCACTCCCTGGTCAGACACCAAAAGTTTCGTCTAGTAGTCTTGGATTGTTAATTCATAATGATCTATTCCAAGACTCTAAACCTATGCTAGTTGGTGTACCCTATAAATAAAATCAGTCTAATCAATTTTAAGATTAAGCGTTAATTTTAATGGTTTTGGTTATTCAAGGGATATGGTTGTGAAACTAGTGGTGTGTAGGACTCAATGGTATGCAAAATCATCCAATCCTAGACTCATCTATCAAATAAAACAATGTCACTAACATGCACAATCAACCCAACGATTTCGAAATAAAAATGCAACCCTTTTATATTTTTGACACACAATTAGAGCCTAAATGAAAGCAGTAGGCACTCAATGTAAGATGTAGTACATGAAAGTAATTTTATTTTTTTTTGTATTTTCTCTTATAAACAAAAGGAAAATGCAAAAACTATGTGTATTTTTTTTTGTATTTTTCAATATAAAGAAATTAAAAATGCAAGAAAAATCCTACTATTCAGTCACTGAAGTGCCGAGAAGATCACTAAGACAACCCAACAGATCCTAAACACTAAGACTCAGCTAAAGGGATGAGCTCAAAAGGAAAAAACCAACAAGGCTAAATCCAAAGATAGGTAAAAAACCAACAAGGCTCAACCAAGAGAAACGAAGAGTTCTGGTCACAACCAAGGCATGGAACAGTCAAGAAACGGGCCAACAAAGACTCAGGATCATCCAAAGCCAACCCAACAACAACCAATATCCATAAACCAACAAAAGCCGGAGTTATACAGTACTGTCGAAGGAATACCTGCAGGTACCCGCGAGCAGTAGTGTAAACAGAGGTGGGTATACGCACGTAGAGCTAATCTAGCCCGTGGGTGAGGAAAGGAAAATGAGAAAATAAAGAGTCCAATGGCTCAGAAAAAGAAGTTTTTCTATAGTGTATCTCAATAGCAAATAAGTGACACGGAGCTTCGACAAACAACAACTCTAATTATGGACTAATGCTCAAAAAACTTCCCAAACATGGATGTTTTCCCCAGTGGAGTCGCCATTTCTGTGTTGGAGAAAACTCACTATGGCTTGGGAGACCACTACAAATAGTTGACTACCAGAAATCAACCCAATTCTCAAAACTATGCTATTATAAATGACAATGCTAAGATAATGGAAAATGTAACCAACCTCGATCCAAACGTTTGATGTAGATCCCCTTGGAGCTTTTCCAATCCGTGCACTTGAATTTTCAAATTAGTCTTGACAACCAATATACAACAAGTACATATAATATATAAATGACATTAACATCATCAATAGAAATGGTCCATGATATAAAAATTAAATGCAACCCAATGTAAGATAAACAACATTTACAACATTAATGGACAAGAATATGAGTGTTTCTATTAATAAACAAGAAGAAGTACAATGTGATACGACCTCTTGTCGGCAACCAATCTGAACCAAGATTTGGACCAATCCACTTGTGCCTCCACCACTTCAATCCTCCATGAATGGAAAAATCAAACTAGATAGGAGTTTGGAAGGTGAACATAAAGGGTTCACAACTGCAAGGATCAATGAGTGTAGACTCAAGATAGGGCAAAAATCCACAAGAGTTCTCTTGCTCTTCTTTCTCCTCCCATCCATAAGCCATATGTGCTCAATATATAGTCCTCTCAAACGTAAGTGAAAGGACACATCAAGACATTTCTTGGGAAGATGGAGAGCCAAAGGTCACCCAATGACCACTTTTTGGGAGTAAAAAGTAATAAACTAGTGATTTTTACCATTTTACTTAATACCCGCGGGCTATAGTGATGCAACTCACGGGTACGCTTGCTATAATGATGCAACAACCGGGTAGGAATAAAAATAGAGAAAAATAGTATCTGAAGGATATAAAGTGGATCTGAGTCAATGAAATGGATCCTACAAGCCAAAGAATGTTGATGCTCACATGGTGGAAGATTACGTTGTAACAGTCTCAGATATCTTTTCACGGATTACAGTCTCAGATACTTCACCACCCCAATTCTCCCTTGGCGGTGGGATTGATGTAATATTTTGAGATATTATAGATTCTTTCCCATCCTCAAGTGAGCTCATCTCGCATTGGTTCAACATATCTCTATCCTTCAAGTTGATCAAGTGGAGTGATGACCCTCATGTCGCGGTTCTCAAAATACATTGTTCTTTTCTTGAAATTAATAACTTCCTGATTTTCCATCACACAATCTATCCCCAACAGTGCAGGATATGGAATGGTGTTATCAATGATTTCTATTACATCAAAATATGCATATGTCTTCAATCCTGCCACCTCAACTAGAAGATGAGGCAACCGGCTAATTGTTGTAACCTTGATCTGATTTGCTAAACAGAGATGCATAGGGGACCATAGCAGCTGTGGCTTCCCCATCACTTCCCATGTTTGTTTTCTTAGGATATTCACATAAGATCCTATATCTAGGATGATGGAATCCATATCATATGCACCGATCTAGGAATTCATCCTCATTTCCCTTCCTTTTTTCTCCTATACAGACGGTTGACTGCACAATCATGTCGCCCCTCTTCTAGTTGAGGCAAGAAGTGAGCTATCTCTTCTAATGCTTCCCGATCCTTTTCTAATTTTAAACAAATTTCTAGAAAAAATTTCAAAGCACTGATCTTTCCTGGTGAGTTCTGTGACATTATCAGATCAAACATCTGCGACATCCCATAGATAGTTTCTTTGTGGATTACAGGTAGATATCGAACATTATCCTTTATCAGTGCATCTCACGCTTTCGAAAAGTTTCCTTCTCTGCTTCGACATCAAATCGTACTTGTTTCTAGATCGTGGGCCAGACACTTGGTGGTATCCTATCTTCTCCTGTCGCAACTCGTACTCTTGTCACTACTGCGACATTTACTGGTTGACTTTTTATCTCAGCGGAGATATTCTGCACATTTTGAGATGGATTTGGGTTGGGGTTTTCCTGAGGTGGTGGTGCATTCTTAGTCTTCCACTTTGCAATTAACTGAGGAAAATATTCGATAGTGTGATCCAATGTGCTCCAATAGGTACACTATGGGTTTGGATTTGGGAAATCCCTTTGATAATGTCCAATTTTCCCAGGATTATAGCATGTGATTGGTCCTCAACCTCGACCAAAGGTTCCTCCGTGACCAAAACCTCTACCATGACCACCGTGGAATCCTCCTCTCAGTCCTCCTCGCTATGGGTTAAAATGGGACTGATTGTACTATGTCAGGCTGTACTGTGGTTGATTATACTACAATTGATTACACTGTAGTTTACTATACTGCAGTTGACTATACTATGACTGATTATATTGTGGTTGTGTTGGATGTTTCTCATCTCCCTTCATGAATTAAGTATGAGCAGTCCTTTCCTGAAGCAAGTCATATGCTAGACAATCTTTCTCATCATGGCTGACAGATCGATAGAAGTTAAAACATAAACTAGATGGATTTGATATGACCTTTTGCAAATACACGCATTCCTATGAGCAATGTCCTATTTTCTAACAAACTCGGCACCATGGAATCCCTCCTTGATTGAGTGGATTGGGCGCACCAGACTATAAATATTCATGAAATTCAGGACACTGATCTTTATGATTCCCTTCGGACTTGCATCGACTACACCATACCTCTTCTCGAACTTCCTTCCCCTTTTTAATCTCCTGCATCCGAATAGTCAAGTTTGCTAGCTGCAATTGGATCTGGCTCATGCCAATCCCTGTTTCACCAATACACGAAGCTTCGAGCTTCATTTTGATTTCTAGCACCCCTGCTTAAGATAGGATCTTTTGTTGCATCAATGACATCTAGATGTGCGTTATCAATCCTGCAATAAACTATTCCTTATGCTATACATCGCTCACCCCAAAACTAAGTTTAGCCATCAGAATTTTGAACCTCTGATCAAACTGCCATACCGACTCATTAGGGAATTGTTTTATTTCTTTCAATTTGGTGATGTACTGTGATTCTGATTTAGGCTTCTTAAACTCATCGATCATCCCAGCTCTGATTCCTACCAGATTCTTCTGTTGAAGTTCTGCATGGACTTGTATAAACTTCATGCAACAATCCAATGCACGAACTCTGAAGGTTTTCTCCGGCTTTCACTTCTTGATAGCTTCATCCTGTACTTGTTTTACCATCCACAATGCTTTGCATAAGAGACAATACTGCTCAAGATCCTCCTTCCCATTTCCCTAAAAGAGAGGCAACTTCACATCATCACCTACCATTTTTGGTGGTCTACCGATGTTTGTAGATCCGCTATTGTTACTAATATTGTGACATGCAGAACAACCCTACGAAAATCTTGTGTTTCTTCCTCCAAATTTTGGCGCAATGCACGGGGTTGTGGGTACATTGTAGCTTTGGGTCCATCCTTCCTCAGGTTCAGGGGTATTTTGGTCATCCTCTTCATCGCTGTAAGGTCTCTTAGTTCCTTGTGGCCCTGTGTAATATCCTTGGGAATATTCAACCAAGATATTAACTCTAACTTCAAATTTTTCATAAACTTCACTAGTTAATTTTTTTTTAATGTTTCCGAACAGAGTAAGAAGTGAGTGATGGAGACTGAGGTAAGATATGAGGATGGTAGGATGAACATTCAATTCTGTAAAATGTATGGACTGAGTTGTAGAATCAATTCAAAAGGTCAAATCAGGGATGTCCTATGCACCATGTACCAGTACCATTCACTTTTCAACATAGAGCAAGTATATGCTTACTTCGAGGCTTCCTGGGTGGCTGGCATATGCATACTAGATAGGTGGGGATACTGGGAGTTGATGACAGAGTTAATATCAGTAAAATGGGTGTTGTTTATGTTTAGGAAAAAAATTTAGCAGACTTGGGGGATTTTAGGAAGAATTGGGGCTTAAGGGATCTCCCGGGATTGCTGAGCTAGTAATTTTGCAAACTTCCCAAACAAGGGATAAAGGCTTCCAAATATTCAAATTAGGGAGTGATATGGATACTGAACTAAGTTAGTGACCTTCTCCAACTGACATAATGCAAATTTAGTGCTTCGAATGGATTTGGTAGTAAAAGTGGTAAAATTAGTCTAGAATTGACATCAATCTAGCTAGTCTTGCATTTTAACTTAACAAACTGCTTTAAGGAACCACAAACTCTATTCTGATGATTATTATAACTCTGATATAATATTTTTCACACATAAAACAAGAAATATATAATTCATAACATTCCTCTTTTTATTTATTGCTTGCTTCTCAAATAACAATGCCTCAAAGCCTATTTTTCTGTTACAACAGTGGGAGAATAGAGAAGAGAAGAAATAAGTTACTTTGGATCTGTTCTAGAGGTTAATATCAATCCATATATAGGTTACATGGCTCATCTTGTGGCACTCTGAGTTTCTGGTCTTCAGTGGGGTGCCATCATCAAACTAGTTCTCTCCTTTTGGGAAATCACCTCCAAATATAGCTGTGAGAGTAGTAGAAGTAGAAGAAGAGTGGAGAATGGTTCTGATATTTGATTTCTGGAATTTAGTAGCCACTAATACCTACAAACATCAGATGATAGAGCTCACTCGAGGTCCTGGGCACATCTCTCCATAACTGTCTTAATTTTCTAGTGTTCCTCCACTAAATCTAGCTACAAATCTTCTTTATTGGTGGCCTCCTCTTCAATATGTAAATAATTCTTCAAGGCTGATCTGAAATGGATGTCACTAGATGTAATATTAGTTTCTGGACCTGAATAAGACTCAGAGGAAAATCATAGGGCCTTGGGGCACATCTCCCAAGAATAACTTGTTGAGGCACAACACTCAACTAGAGGGCTCAGAGCTGTCATTCACAAATTCTAATAATGATGAAAAGTGAGAGATGGAGTGAGAAGAATGATTAAATAGATGAGATTACTTGCTACCCAAGCTATCCCACACGTGTGGATGAGGAGGGCGTATCCCTTGAGAGGTAAGGAAACTTTTCTTCTTTCTCCACTTTCCTGCTTTTGCACTCCTCAGTTGAAATTGGCAAGTGTGCCCTAGGGAGCTTTTTCTAAACTTGGTACTTTCCTTTCTGAATGCTTTTCTTGTTTTTTACACTTTATTCACTTTCCTCTTTTCTACTTTTGTCTGATTTTTCCAGCTTTTGTTAGTTTCCTTATTGGTTCACCTTGCCAACTTGTCTGCATTAGATTCCCTAGCTTTTTTGAGATTTTACCACTTAGGCAAGATTGGCCCACTTGACCAATTCGAATTTCCTGGCCACTTCATCAACCACTTGGCATTCTTATTAGCAATAACATTTAAATGAAAATAATACAACTCAGGAATAATTAAACTTACCAATTAATTAATTATCCATTAATGAATTAATTATTATGGTGCAATGCCTCAAAATGTCCCCAATTGATTAATTTCTCAATTAATTATGAAGTAAGACCCCTAGGGATAGGAGGATCCAAGTGGTGACCAAGGTCAATAGGGAGGGGACATGACAGTCATCCCTTCCCAAGACTGCTTGTCCTCAAGCAGTTTCAAACCAGGATGCTGCAAAATCTTTTCATCCTCCTAGGTGGCATCTTCACTAGGAAGCCCCTTCCACTGTACCAAGTATTCTTTAATAATTCTACTTCTCAGCTTCCTCTCTCTAACTTGAAAAATGTCTTATGGTTATAGGACTATATTTCCTTCATCATCAAGAGGGGGCAGTATTTATGAAACCTTAACTTGTTGGCCCAATGCTTTGTTCAAGCATGACACATGGAACACATTGTGTATTTTTCTCTCTGCTAGCAGATCCAACTAATAGGCCACTTCACCCACTTTTCTTGTTATTTTTTAGGGTCCATAAACCCTTCGGAATAACTTTTCATCCCCCTTTGTCTTAAGAATGGTTTCCATGTATGGCTACAATATCAGATATACCAAGTCTCCTTCTTGGAAAGTTCAATCTGTTCTATTCTTATCTGCCGATTTTGTGCAACCTGCAAATTTTCTTTTAGTGCTTTAAGGATATCCTAGCCTTCTTAGATCCAATCCTTTTCCTTTTGTGGCTTACAGTTTCCAAAAACCAGGTCTGCAAAAGTGGCATACTCATACCCATACAAGGCTTTGAATTGGGTCATTCCAATGGACATGTGGAATGTGGTGTTATAGCAGAACTCCCCCAGATGTAGCCAATTGACTCATGCCTTATGTTGCCCTGCAACATAGTTCCTAAGATAACCTTCCATCCATTTGTTAACTCTCTTAGTTTTCCCATCTTTCTGGGGGTGATATCTTGTATGTACTGAGGTTTAAACTGGCATTTACCAATTCAAACAAATATTGCCAAAAAGCACTGGTAAACTTGTTATCCATGTCACTGATTATGATTTTAGGCATCCCATGCAATCTAAATACTTCCTTAAAATGTAGTACAGTAATTTGACTGGCAAAAATAGTAGATGTGACAGCAAAAAAATGAGCAAATTTTGTTAACCTGTCAACTACTACAAAAATATTGTCTTAACCCTGGGATTTGGGAAAACCTGTGATGAAGTCCATTGATATGCTTTCCCATCTCTGTCCAGGAATTGCAAAGGGTTGAAGGAGACCAGCAAGACGAGTGTGCTCAACCTTATTTTTCCGACATGCAGTACACTCACTCACATGCCTTAGAACATCCTCCTTGAGGCTCTTCCAAGCGAACCTTTCTCTTAACTTCCGGTAAGTTTTCAAAATTTCGGGATGGCCTGCTACTAGTTCATTGTGGGAAGCCATCAAAATCTACTCCTTCAACTTGGATTCAGGAGTTAGAAAAAATTTGTTCTTGTAATAGATAATATCACTGATAACTTGGCAATAATCATCCTGGTTTACTCTATCTAGCAATTCACAAGCAAACTAATTTTCTGCGTATTCCTTAACTAGTTGGGCCATCTAATCAGTAAGCACTTGCAGCAAAGAGAAAGCAGGTTTTCTAGAGAGGTGTTGTTGCAGCAACACCCCTCCCCAAAATTTTGTACATGTTGGGGCCCCTCCTTTATTTTTTGTAGAAATTTTGCTTGAGAAGCCATCCCAGCCGTCAGCTCTGTTTTCAACATAAATTTCTGCTTCCCTGCTGAACAGCTTGCCGTCAATCCTTCCATGATTTCCCCAATGAGCCAAAAGATAACTTAGTTTTTTCCCAAACGTTTTGGAATAATTCGGACATTGTCCCGGAGCGGCGGAAGTCAAGCGTCCAACCTTCCGAAAGGAGGACTTAGATTCTCTTTGCCAAAATCAGCGAAAGCCATTGGGCAAGACCACCCGAAACGGCGGAAGCTTTCGCTCAAGCCTTCCGCAACCGCGGAGAAATTCGAGTTGTTCTCCCGAAACGGCGAGGAATTCAACAAAGCCACCCGAAACGGCGGAAGCCAACGTGTTTTACCTCTCCGGAAAAGGACTCTGATTATGGCCATAAGCTGCGGAAACCGTTGGTGAAACCTTGCCGAAACGGCGGAACGATTCAGCTCTGTCTCCTGAAACGGCGAAAGCCATTCGGTTAAACTTGCCGAAATAACACGAAGGGATTCATCAACTTCTTCCGAAGTAAAAGACTTGGAAATTTTTTTCGATCATTGCTTCTGCGGAACGGCTTAGCCCCCGAAACGGCGAAGCCTTTCACTCAAACCTTCCGCGACCGCGGAAAGGTTCCGGCTTTCCTTCCGAAATGGCGGGACACATTCGCCTTAGTCTCCCGGAAAACACTTAGAACATATTACAACCGTCCGCGGAGAAATTGGAGTTCCCTTCCCGAAACGGCGGGGGAATTCACTAAAACGTTCCGAAACGGCGGAAGCCATTCGGATAAGTCCGGCGGGGGAATTCAATAAAGCGTTCCGAAACGGCAGAAGCCATTCGGATAAGTCTGGCGGGGGAATTCAATAAAGCGTCCCGAAACGGTGGAAACCATTCGGATAAGTCCCGCGCAGGAATTCACGATTTCCTCCCGAAGTATGAAAGAACTTAGAATTTTTCAGAGAGCTTCGGCGAAAGCCTTCAAGCCTTTTGCTCCCGAAACCGCGGGAGCCTTCATGAAACCTTTCCGAAACAACAGAAGCCATCTCCGTAAAGTCCCGCGGAGGAATTCACAATTGCCTTCCGAAACCATCAGAAAGACTTAGAATTTTCTCAAGAAGCTGTCGCGGAGGCCTTCAGCCTTTGCTCCCGAAACGCGGAAGCCTTCGGGCTACCCTTCCGAAACAGCGGAAGCCAATCGCTTAACTCGCTCGGCAAAAGGATTCCGAAACGACCCCGGGTGAATATGCGGAAAGTTTAAGTTTTGCTTCCGAAACGATGGAAGCCATTCACGGAAGCCTTCCGAAACTAGCGGGAGCCTTCGCCAAACCTTCCCGAAAAAATCAACGAGACTTTGAAATTTTGAATCCTTCCGCAATGGCGGATACATTTCGCGAACTAGCCCCGCGAATGGCGGTCGCACGGAAACCGAGGTGCTTTGACGTGACCGCTACGCGCGGCGATTTTAAACCCCGTTTTAACCACGCCACCTACCGAATTAAAGGCTCACACGTGCCCATTCTTTATAAAATACGGTGGGGGGCTCGACCAATACACCATTGTTTTGAACCGGCCAGCGACGTGCGATACCGTGCAAATCGCTCCAGCTCACCTCGCGCATCCGTGCTCGCAGCCACCTTGCTCAAGCAATCCCCACGGTGCCAGGTAGGATCTTAACCTTGATTTTCACTACTGAGTTGTCCTTTCGGGGAAAACATTGGGTTTTAGTGGGATTGTGACGGGCAAAACACCCGTCAAGGGCTATGTTTTCCCGTCAGGTACAGTGAACGGAGTTTTCATTTTACAAAATCGTCATAGGCCTCCGTGAAAACGTTATATTTTATTTCAATAGTGGTGGGTGCGGGCGGTTAACCATGCCCTGTTTTGTTTTTAAACCCCGGGCCGCGCCCCTCGTCGTGGGTTAAGTTGTCGAAACCCTATGGGCTTTCCATGTCCCGGGCCGTTAACTCGGGCTTAAAACCCTGGGCCCTTTCCATAAGCCCCAGCCCCTACACGCGAGCCGAAACCCGTAAGAGTTTAAGCCACGAGAGCCGAAACCTGAAGCCATGGATGCCCTAGCATTCCCCGTCAGCATTTCCCCGGCGCCGTCACCTTCGCTCAGACTAAAAGTACCCCGTAGTGACTCGGCGAGTGGCCGCGCGTGACGATAGCATCCATAGCCCTCACCGAGTCAACCCGCGTCTCCCCGCCATCAACCTCTCCAACCGCAGTTATAACGAAAGACATCTCCTTCCGCGAGGCGGAACCGGAAGCCAATTGCTTCCGTGAATCGCCTATCGGTCCGAAAACCAATAGCTTCCGCAACATAGCTTATCCCATACTCGTCTTTCAGAGCTGCAAATGTCCAATTTGAGTCTTGTGTTGAAATAATGTTTTGCTTCCTAAATATTTTGCTTCATTGACTTATCTCATTGATATTAAAACGATGTTGCTCTCTGCTAAAACCTTACAGCCTGTTGCTCAAATGATGACTTTGATGTGGATGTTATCAGGAATAAATCAAGATGCCGAAAACCGGTAAGAAGAAGGCGAGGATGACAGAAAAGAAGCCTGCCCCTCCCAAGATGGAAACCTCGCTCCAGGACACCAAGTGCACCACTGGTGTCCCTCCAGAAATCAGATGGGATGACATATACAGAATGATCAGGGACCAAGAGATCCCAGATATGTTGCTGGAGGAGGCACCGATCTATCAAAATATCAGAGCCTCAGGCATAACTAGAGCCGCTACCCGCCCTGAGCTGTTCCCCTGTGCTGAAGTGATCGGGTGGATACTCCAACATGCAGATGCTGATGGGAGAGTGATAAATGACAGCAAGAAAGTGGCTATTGCTTGGTTTCAACCCGCGTATGTTGCGGCGGCCTACAGATTTCCCCGTGTCCAACAAGCTCTGACTGACGAGTGGTTGGGCCAAATGGATAACGTCGAGATGGCCAAGAAGCTATTAAGGGGAGGGAAGCACTTGAGAAAGAAGGGAAATGATGAATATGACGTGCAGAACCTGAGGGCCCCTTTCAGATTGATCGCTTTAATGCTATGCAGAATATTCGGCATGCCCGATGGCACAGTATATAAGATTCAGTGGGTCCCTATTATTCACTATGTGGCATTTCAGGGAACAGTGTTTGACTGGGCCACTATCTTGTCAGATAGTCTGGATAAGTGCTGCTAAACCCGGGCTGGCCATGAAGAAGGCTGAATTCTTCATGTCTTCATACCTAATAGATTGTATCTTGGCCAAGATAGAGTTCCCCGGATTGGGGTGTACATGGGATAGGGCCACAGCCCCGGTCTACATCGCATTCAAGATGTTGTGGGCTCAGAATTACAAGCCCAGC